>CM065591.1:297293685-298501185 GCA_033119425.1 Bufotes viridis
CTATCTATCGTCTATCTAATATCTATCCACCTATCTCCTAACTGTCTGCCTATCTATTTCTGATTATCTATATCTATCTCATATCATCAGCAGAACATAGTGCTTGGCATTAAATCTAGGAATTTCCCGTCCAACACTCTGCAGATCATTCTTCTAAGAGAGAAATAACGCTTGCCCTAAGGAATCTGAAATATTTCTGAAGTCCGGCTAATACAAATCATATGTAGTGTTTTTTCTCGTTACTTCTTGTGGATTGTTCTGCTCAGTGAGTTACAATGATCTACATTGACACTGGATGTAAAAGCTGTGTACTGGGCTTCATTAATGCAGATGTGATTAGCTGTCCAATCTATTGTGCTGGCCTGTGGCGGCAGATGTGATTATTCCTGCAGAACCTTCTCAAACACCCCTGTGCCCAGACGCTGCTCATGCCAGGCCCCACTGTACTGCACATGGACGGTGGATGGCAGGTGGCATAATGCAGATGATCTGTATCCATTGTAGGCAGAAGGCATAGCCTACGGTAAAGCCACTGTTATACCCCTTATTTCCACATGCCTGATGCTGAAACCCCCCAGAAGATAAGTGTAGCCAGCATGGTCTGACAGCAGCTTATCCCCCTCTTCTTACAGAAATAAACCGCCAAGACAGAGTGTTGTCACCCCAGGGAGTTGAGTGTAAGGGCTTATTACATACAGCGACGTAGCGGCTGATTGTTGGGAGGTAAGTATTCCTTCCTGGGAATCCACTGCTCGTTGTGGAGGAGACTGCTGCTATTACATGCAGCAATCTCCTCCACAGTTAGGGGAGGAGCGATCGGTAATACCATCGCGTGTCCTATACTGACTAATTGTGACCCATCACATTACTATAATTAATGATAGTTCAAATCAAAGTCTTAAGGGTGTATTACATGGGCAGATTTTCAGTCCGATGATCGCTAACAAGCTTTCGTATGATCTTGCAGTGTAATACTATCACCGATTGCCTCCTTCATCGGGCAATCCAGATCTTTCAGCATGATGAAATCGGGGAGATCAGGCAAACCACTATACAGTATGAGGACAAGTGATGTCATAGCGATCGCTCCTCCCCATGCTGCGGAGGAGATCGCTGTCTATAATATCAGCAGTCTCCTCAACTAGCGAGCATGGGATTGCCGGGAAGCAACGCTTTCCTCCCGACAATTGTCGGCCTGATCGGGGTGTCTAATACACCCTTTGGGCTAATTCCACACATAAAGCAATCAGACAGACTGTTTTGGCTGGTAATCGCCAGAGACCATTGACTATAATGGGAACCCACAAGGATCCAGCTGCTCACCAGCATGAATGGTGGGATTCAGCCAGGCAAAAAGTGTTCAGTGCAGAAATTTCTGTCCAGCAAAAATGCTGGCATTTATGCCAAGAAGCGGCCAGATTTCCGCTGGATCCTATTGTAGTCTATAGGGTCTGGTGGGCACGCAGCTCTATCTGGCTGTGCCAGATCCTGAGTACTCCGGCAGGCTATTCTCTGCCAGACCAGCCTGCTGGATTGCTGTTCCACAAGTGTGAAAGTTACATTATCTGGTGTATATCTGCATTTCTGGTACCCCAACTGCCGTCAGATGCGCCTGAGCCTCTTAATAAATTTGGCGCATTTTGCCATGGGAATTTATATTAAAGCTGGCATATGTAAAGTCTTAGCATATCTGCCCAGATCCTTAAGGTAAGTATGATTTATTTCATTATTTAGCCTTTCTTTTAATACTCTTAAACCCTTTAACATACCAAATATCCAAATATCTAGCATACCACACTTTGTATTAACCTTTACACAAGACTGTATTTTTCATCCATGTGTGATCCCGTAGCGCACTGACCCATTCCTTTCTGTGGGACCATGCACACATCTGTACTTTTATGTGGATGCGTATGACCATTCTGCAGATTACTTTCCATGTCCTATTCTGATCAGGGGCGTAGCTAAAGGCTCATGGGCCCTGGTGCATGAGTTCAGCGTGGGCCCCCCTTCTCTCAGTGCTTTGTGGCCAGGGGCAGAGAAGCATATATCCCTCGTACTGCCTCAGGCAAACATTAAAACAGCACCCCCGACCCCCCCCCCCCCCCGTCCGTCCGTCCGATGCCAAGTTCTCAACCTAACCCCTTCCCTCCAGCCAGAGGTGTAACTTGACCAGCATGCACTTTCTATAATACTGATGTCTTCTTATGAGGCACAAGGGTCTTTGGGCCCGAAATCGATTGCCACCTCCGCACGCCCTTTAGCTACACCCCTGATTCTGGTACTTATTGCCGAAGAGAATTGCTCTTTCCATTGATGGGGGTGAGAAAAATGCAGAAGACATGCTGAAGGTTGGCAGATCCACTCCTTGCAAACCTAAATATGGACCAGACTGTCTACATGAAGCCTAACCTTACATTTTATGTTCTCCTTATTAATATCAGTGTATACACTGTTGTATGGTAGTCAGTAATGGATGAGGGTGGTCTTGAATAAGCTAACCTAGCTGTGCTAAATAGCCATAATGAGACAAGCTTTATGACACCTCACTGTGTAATGTCACCTCACACCCTACTAATTTACACTTGGAATGTGATCACTCCAATAAATCAGTCAGAGCCTCATGTCATGGGATGTGTGCATCTATGTCTACGGTTTTATCCCATCCCGCCTGAACTTCCTTCATTCCTTTACATTACAGTAGAAATTAACACCTCATGATAGCACCAAATGTACCTCAGGTAGTTGACACACTGCTGGTGAGGAGATGACTCATGAGCCTACACTAGCCCTTTAGCTCTTTATTTCGCCCCATGAAATACTTGAGTTTATTACAGTTCTCATCTCTCTTTAGATCCATTTTTCTTTTGGTAACTTGGGAATGATGTGTAAATTCCAGGATGTTTTTCTCTTGAATCACTCATGCCAAGAAACAATAGGATCTTCATTATCTTGGAGAAACACGGCACATCCTGAGCTTCCTATTCCACTGGCAGAGAAGACTGGGCATCCTCCCAGACCAGGGGAGATGTCATTTTAGATTTATCTTAGAGAAAGTGTTTAGCACAATCACACTATTTTCTAGTGATGGTTTGGAGGTATGAAGCTCGGGAGGCAATACATTCTAGGTAGGGTGATCTTTACTCTAGGCTTCTTTCACATCTGTGTTACAGGTCTCCAGCAGGCTGTTCTGGCCGGAGGTCTCTGGATCTGACATAGCCGGATGATACCAGAATGCCTGCCGGTCGCTACCCGGCAAATATGGTGGGATTCGACTAGACTTAAAGCCATTGTGTGCAGCGGAACAAGCTGGCAGATATTCGCCGGATCCCATTATAGTCAGTGGAGGCCGGCAGACTTTCCGGTAACACAAGCTATGCAGAATCTAGAGAGCTAACATTAGTGTGAAACTAACCTTAAACCTGAACCGATTAATAATATATTCCCTAATTCTAAGGAAGAATGTGTTGAAGACAGTGGATAAAGGATAAGCTCATAGGGGCTCATTTACTATGCAGAAATAAGCCTATATTAGGCAAATGTATGGCGCAGATTGCAGTGAAAATATGATTTGCGCTGTTATTTGAGGCATTGAGGCATTAAGTGTGGCATGGGCAGGGAAGGGGGCGCCTAAAAGAGGCGTAAAAAATGGTCTAATTGTAAGCCAGCAAGGAAGCTGCATAAAAACAGTCCTTGGAAGTCCCTTCAGCAGAGCGAAGCAGAGAGAAACCCTGGTCGGGCCAACATATAGGCTGGGAAAGCCACCACTTACTGCTGTGAACTTCTGATGTGGAGTTTACTTACGAGATTAAAAGATAGGAATCGTATATAAACTCATTTTTATTATGCGCAATCCGTGTTAGTGGATCTTCACTATTGAGGTTACTATTTTAGTGGATATAGCAATAACAGCTTGCATACAGGATCTGCTCCCCTGTATATATATGCACAACTGCATTTTTGGGTTGAGCACATCCTGCTTCATGTCACCTTTCTGCTGGTTTGTGCACTATTTTAGTGGAACCGCAACACGGAAGATGACTGTTTCCGGTGGCGTACTGTTCCAAGAGGAAAAGAAAGACAGATGGTGTGAACAAGCACAAGACACACCAGAAGAGTGAAGGTGAAATTGGGTGGTTTCAAGGACTTAGCGCAGATCTGGTATTGTTTTTATGTACTTTGTTATAAGGAAGGTGGACCTAATCCCGGAGGTGGATCCAGCTGCTTAATTTATCCATTTAGGTTGCACAGACAAGGACGATAATTTTCATTTAAATTGTTCAGCAAGGAAGCTGGCTTACATTTAGACTGGCGCTGGATACACCAAAGTTATGTAGAGGCTGGCGCCTCTTCATAACTTCGGCAGATCTACCACTAGCTAAAGGGCTTAATAAAACTGGTGTCATGATGTCATGTTCATCGGTCACATGGCCTAGGCGCAGCTCAGTCCCATTTAAGTGAATGGAGCTGAGCTACAATACCAAGCACAGCCGCTATACAATGTATGGCGCTGTGCCTGGTATGCTGTGAGGAGGCCGCAGTGCTCACCGGAGGGCCATTGCCTCTTCAAGCAGCTGATTGTGATCACCGGCATTGTTATAACAGCAATGCAAAACTAACAACCAGAAGAGTACCCTCATTTTGGGCATATGTAAAAGTTCCCTAAAAGGACCAATGATCCAGGCAATTATCAGGAGGGGAATTCCTAGGAATGTGCCTTCTCTATCATTGCCTTGTGTAAAGGTGCCACCGATCACCCAGCTCGTCTATCAGGTGAAAGCATTATTGATGCATCGCTAGAGATCTAGAGATCGCTTGTCCCCATACAGTGATAGTGATAGTTGCAAGTAAATGCAGCATTCACCACCCGTAATTATCGGGAATGACCGGCTTATTCCAAATAATTGCCTGCTGTGTGAACCCATGTAAAGGGGCCTTAAGGTCTTAAACTGTCTACTGTTTACCGAAATATATATATATATATATATATATATATATATATAGTGTAGGTGAATTTATGAGACTAGACACACATGCAGTTTTTGGTGCAGTTTTGAACTTTTTGTTTGGCAAAGACTTCATGCAGTATTCACTCCACATTTCTCTCAGTAGAAAGGACTATTCTCGTCCACAGTACAGATCAGAATAACATATGTTCTACGATTTGCAGAATGGCCACGCATCTGCAAAAAACACGTGTGCATGGTCCCATAGGAATGGATGGGTGAGTGTGCTATCCGGAAAAAAAAAAGCCGGCTTGGAAAACTTTATCAGAAAATGCATCAAAAGCTGCATGTATGTTTCCAGTCTTTCTATTTGCAGGCAGGAAAGAGGGATTTCACAGGGATTTAACCTGGGCCATACTGGCCAATCAAAAAAAAACAAAAAAACAATTAACACCAAAGTAATTAACAGCGCACTGCAAGAGGCTGGATTGAGGGAGAGGTTTTGTGCTAATTGTCACAATGATGTCCACAGGTGTATATACTTAAAATGACTTTGATGTTAATCTCTGACTCTAATTGACTAGAAATGTAATGGCTTTTCCTCTAAAAACTGCAAATGGTGGACGGGAAATGGGGTTGATAAGTTTAGATAACCTTTCCTTATGGGGAAAATAATACAACCACATGGTGCCTATAGTGTCAAAATCATACTGTCACACCCAAATGATAATGCCACTACTGTCAGTGCCCACAAAATAAGACAGAAACAAATCATAAACACTAAACATACTTGCCCAGATTTACTAATGTGTTTACACCTAGAATCTGTCTAACATAATTTTGCAGCAATTTGGTGCAACTAGGTTTTCCCCAATTTTTTTTAGCTCCCTTGAGAGGGGTGGGTCTTATCAGGAAGGGGGTGGCCTAATATAAGATGTTTTGTGCCTAAATTGCACCACAATTCTGGCGTAATATTCAGTTTCAAAGTAAGCCAACAAAGTGTTGGTGTAGAGCAGGCATGCTCAACCTGCGGCCCTCCAGCTGTTGTAAAACTACATCTCCCACCATGCCCTGCTGTAGGCTGATAGCTGTAAGCTGTTCGGGCATGCTGGGAGTTGTAGTTTTGCAACAGCTGGAGGGCCGCAGGTTGAGCATGCCTGGTGTAGAGTTAGGCCAGGTTCACATCAATGTTATTGAATTCCGTTATCGGTTCCATTACAACAGAGTTATAACGGAATATAATGGAATTCTAGGACAGAATGCAAAATGGAAGCCTTTAACCGCTACAGGACCACCAGACGCAGGGATGCGTCCTGGCGGCGGCCCTGTAGCTCTGATCGGACGCATCTACGCGTCATCTCGCGAGACGCGAGATGACGCGATGATGCGCCCGCACATGCGCAATGCGCGCCATCGGCGCGCTCGCATGTAGTTATACTACAGCCTGCCAGCGCCGATCGCGCGCTGGCAGGCTGTATATCGCAGAAAAAAATCGCAGATCAGACGCTGTTCTGTCAACAGCGTCTGATCTGCTTGCTGGCCGCTCCTCTGGTGGTCCCTTTGCTTGGGACCACCAGAGGAAAAATATCTAAGTGTGCACCAATCACCACACAACCCCCACCGCCCCCACCCCCGTGTCACTGATTAACCCCTGATCTCCCATGTCACCCCCTGATCACCCCCTATCACCCCCCTCTGTCACTGATCACCCCCTATAAGGCTCATTCAGATGTCCGCATGTGTTTTGCGGATCCACGGATCCGCAGATCCGCAGATCCGCAAAACACGGACACCAGCAATGTGCTTTCCACATTTTGCGGATCCGCACATTGCCAGAACTATATAGAAAATGCCTTTTCTTGTCCGCAATTGCGGACAAGAATAGGACATGTTCTATACTTTTGCGGATCTCCAATTACGGATCCGCAATTACGGATCCGAGCGGGACAAAGTCTGTCCCCATAGAATTGAATGTATCCACAATTCTTTTCCGCAAAATTTTGCGGAACAGAGTTGCGGACGCTTGAATGAGGCCTTAGGGTCCCTTAGCGATCGCAGCTTTACAGCTTTTCCCTCTTTTTTTCTTGCACATTTTTTAGAGATTTTTTCATCCACATTGATCAATGTGAATGAAAAAATCTGTGACGTTCATTTTTTTCTTTCAGCGCAGCGGCTGAACGGAAAAAAAAATTCTCATTACCCGTATGGTCAATATAAGGAGAATCGCAAAAACTCCTAATTCTGGCCTTACGTGTAATGATTGCGGTGACCCTCAAATGCCAGGGCAATGGAAAATCCTCACAAGTGACCCAATTTTAGAAAGTAGACACCCCAAGGTATTCGCTGAGGGGCATAGTGAGTTCATAGAAGTTTTTATTTTTTGACACAAGTTAGCAGAAAATGAATTTTTTTGAAAAAAAAAATTCCATTTCCGCTAACTTTTGACAAAAAATAAAAAATTCCATGAACTCACTATGCGCCTCAGTGAATACCTTAGGGTGTCTACTTTCCGAAATGGGGTCATTTATGGGGTGTTTCTACTGTCTGGGCATTGTAGTACGTCAGGAAACAGGACATGTGCTCAGAAAGTCAAAGTGCGGAAACTCACTTTTTTGCACCATAGTTTGTAAACCCTATAACTTTTACCCAAACCAATAAATATACACTTATTGCATTTTTTTTTTATCAAAGACATGTAGAACAATAAATTTAGAGAAAAATTTTTATTGAAATGTAGCGTTATTTGAAAATTTGACAACAGAAAGTGAAAAATGTCGTTTTTTTGCAAAAATTTGGTCAAAAAAAGTAAAATTCCAAAAAAAGTAAAAATTTCAGTAGCGACAAAATACCACCAAATGAAAGCTGTATTAGTGAGAAGAAAAGGGGGTAAAATTCATTTAGGTGGTAATTTGTATGACGGAGCAATAAACGGTGAAAGTAGCGTAGTGCGGAATTGTAAAAAGTGGCCTGGTCATTAAGGGTGTTTAAGCTAGGGGGGCTGAAGCGGTTAAGGGTCCATTCACACGTCCGCAACTGTTTTGCAGATCCGCAAAACACGGAGACCGGCCATGTGCATTCCGCATTTTGCGGACCACACATGGCCGACACTATAATAGAAATGCATTTTCTTGTGCGTGTCTGCGGACAAGAATAGGACATGTTCTATTTTTTTGCGGAGCTGTGGACAGCACACTGTGTGCTGTCCGCATCTTTTGGACCCATTTTGCAGACGTATGAATGGACCCTAAGAGGCATTTCATTTTGCTCCGTCCTAAAACATGTCTATGGGGGCACATAACGGTTTAGTTTGTTTCCGTTATACATGCCGGAAAAAATAGTCCTGTCGACAGGACTGTTTTTTCCGTCATGTATAATGGAAACAAACTGAACCGTTATGTGCCCCCATAGACATGTTTTAGGAGCAAAACGGAATGCCTCTTAAATGCTTTCATTTTGCATTCCGTCCTAGAATTCCGTTATATTCTGTTCTAACTCTGCTGTAATGGAACCTGTAACAGAGATCAATAATGCCGATGTGAACCCGGCCTTAGAGAAAATTGTCTTTCCATGCACCAGATTTATCATCCAGCCTGAGCCACTGATAAATCTGGTGCAGATGTCTAAGTTTATCACATCTATAGGACTAGTAAATCAAACCCACAGGGACACATTTATCAAAAGCAGTGTAAAGGAAAACTGGCTTTGTTGCCCATAGAAACCAATCAGATTCCACCTTTCATTTTTCAAGGGAGATCTGAAAAATGAAAGGTGGAATCTGATTGGTTGATATGGGCAACAAAGCCAGTTTTCCGTTACACTGCTTTTGATATATCTGCTCCTGTGTAAAAAGATCAGCTTTAAGTTTGAAGTCCCAGTTTTAATCATAGATCTTATTGCTGCCAAAATATTGTACTGCATTTAAAAACACTTCCAAAACTCAATTAGAATACAAGAATACAGTCCTTACAATAAGAAATGGAAGCTGACAAAGACATTGAGGGGGTAAATTGTGGCACATGCCATATTCCCTTACGTCCTACCAGCAGCACAGATGGGGTTAATTGCCCCCCGTGAGCTGGTAGGACTGGCGGAATTTTAATGAGCCCAATCAAGAAACATTAAAACACTTTAAAAGGAAGGGACCACCCACCTGGCGGATTGTCCCCTTCTGGGGCATAATCCTTTTAGCAGTTTTTTTACTGCTTGGATAAGGATTTTTTTCCTTATCTTTATTTTGGTTTATGATCCGGCATGTGGATAATTATGCTGCGGCGCTCTGCGCCCTGCGCACCTACCGCTTCCCCATCGGGTTATGATTTTGTTCTTCTGCGGTCCTCGCTCATCCACTTTGGCAGGTGGGCGCTTCACGCGGCTCCGGCGTGCGCTCTCATGGGCGCCACCATGTTCCCGGAAGTGAATGTTCGTCACTTCCGGTCCGGAGCTCCGTGCTCCACTGCGACACGGGCTGTGGCAACGTCCTTTGCTGAAAGGAGTTCCCTTCCTTTGGAGATGATCTGTAAGGCAGCCTCCTGGAGCTCAGAATCTACCTTTATATCGCATTATCGTGTAGATGCGAGAATAGCTGAGTTTTCGGCCTTTGGGCAGACTATACTCAACTCTGCCAGGCAGGACGGCCCTCCCTAGTGGTTCTTTCTTGCTATCTCCCCATCTGTGCTGCTGGTAGGACGTAAGGGAATCGTTAATTTCTAACGATAATTTGTTTTCCCTTAGTCCTAACAGCAGCATACAAATATCCCGCCCTAGGTGAGCTACTCTTGTCACAAACACGGTGGGCTGGTGGGTGGTCCCTTCCTTTTAAAGGGTTTAAAGTTTCTTGATTGGGCTCATTAAAATTCCGCCGGTCCTACCAGCTCACGGGGGGCAATTAACCCCATCTGTGCTGCTGTTAGGACTAAGGGAAAACAAATTATCATTAGAAATTAACGATTTGCTCCATAATGTGCGACATTTTGAGCTTCTCGACACTTTTCTAAAGTGCTGAGACAAGAGGGTGGGGTTTAACTGCCGTTCAGAATGCTTACAACGGCCCACCAGATTTACTATAACTTCCACCAGAAATTGTCGTAAGTTATGGATTAAGTCTGCGCCAGATTTGAGTTTCTGGCACACAGAGTTCCAGAGATGGGACTAATAGATAAGGTGCATCTTACTCCAGAGCACAGGGGATCAATTTTAAAAAAGGTTAAAAACACAAGAACAACTCATTAATCACATTTTAGACCCACAATAAGATCCGGAAGACCTCCACCTGTTGAAAGAAATCTGTAACCAAAACACAGACCATTAGTATTTGACATAAAAGTATCATCCACTGCACAATCCCTCAAAAACTGGCGATTACAGTGTATTCTTTAGTTCAGGATACAATCACACATGGCAGCTCCACTGCAGATTTTCAGCAAAACATAAAAATCCACGTTGGCAGAATGTACACCAATTAGCACGAATTTTGCCACGCTTTTGGTTGTGGAAATACTGCAGATTTCACCCTCTTCCTTGCAAAGAAATCTGAAACATAGATTGACATGCTGCAAAAAAAATACCAGCGTTTTTTCTATGTGTGGCCATACTGGTATAATTCAGTTTTAAAGGCAGAGCATTCAAGCCATGCGCACTTCGCTCAACGATGCCGTTGCCAGGAGTCCACACGGAGCCTAGTGCACAGAGGGATGGGGAGGCATAAGTTATTGCAGAGGCGGCTCTGGGCAGAGGAAGGCGGCGCTGAAGAGAGGAAGGAGGCGCTGGGCACCAGACAGCGAGGGATGCGGCCGGGCACCCTGTATTAACGGACCTACCCTTGGGCACCTTATGTGAGTGATTGGCAGATTATAAAAATCATATTTATGTGGAAATAGAGCCACAGTGGAGTATAATAATGCCATCATAGGATTTAACTTATCAGTGTGGACATAGACATATGCTTAGCTTATGGGGGTAAAATCTGCTGACAGAGTCCCTTTAACCATTGTTAAGAATCCATATCTCTAGTCAAAATGTCTCACATAGTTGTATTTTTGTGATGGTTTTGTATATTTTTACCACAACTCGCAGGTGATGTTTTGGGGCCAGGGCCGGGCCGACACATACAGCTATGTATGTGTGTGTCATATGTATGTCTGTATATATGTGTGCGTCATATGTATGTCTGTATATATGTGTGTGTCATATGTATGTCAGTATGTATGTGTGTGTCATATGTATGTCAGTATGTATGTGTGTGTCATATGTATGTCTGTATATATGTGTGTGTCATATGTATGTCAGTATGTATGTGTGTGTCATATGTATGTCAGTATGTATGTGTGTGTCATATGTATGTCTGTATATATGTGTGTGTCATATGTATGTCTGTATATATGTGTGCGTCATATGTATATATGTGTGTCATTTGTATGTCAGTATATATGTGTGTGTCATGTGTATGTCAGTATGTATGTGTGTGTCATATGTATGTCAGTATGTATGTGTGTGTCATATGTATGTCAGTATGTATGTGTGTGTCATATGTATGTCAGTATGTATGTGTGTCATATGTATGTCTGTATATATGTGTGCGTCATATGTATACATGTGTGTCATTTGTATGTCAGTATATATGTGTGTGTCATGTGTATGTCAGTATGTATGTGTGTGTCATATGTATGTCTGTATATATGTGTGCGTCATATGTATGTCAGTATGTATGTGTGTGTCATATGTATGTCAGTATGTATGTGTGTGTCATATGTATGTCAGTATGTATGTGTGTGTCATATGTATGTCAGTATGTATGTGTGTGTCATATGTATGTCAGTATGTATGTGTGTGTCATATGTATGTCTGTATATATGTGTGTCATATGTATGTCAGTATGTATGTGTGTGTCATATTTATGTCAGTATGTATGTGTGTGTCATATGTATGTCTGTATATATGTGTGTCATATGTATGTCTGTATATATGTGTGTCATATGTATGTCAGTATGTATGTGTGTGTCATATGTATGTCAGTATGTATGTGTGTGTCATATGTATGTCAGTATATATGTGTGTGTCATATGTATGTCAGTATATATGTGTGTGTCATATATATGTCAGTATGTATGTGTGTGTCATATGTATGTCAGTATATATGTGTGTGTCATATGTATGTCAGTATGTATGTGTGTGTCATATGTATGTCTGTATATATGTGTGCGTCATATGTATATATGTGTGTCATTTGTATGTCAGTATATATGTGTGTGTCATATGTATGTCAGTATGTATGTGTGTGTCATATGTATGTCAGTATATATGTGTGTGTCATATGTATGTCAGTATATATGTGTTGTCATATATATGCCAGTATATATGTGTATGTCAGTATAGATTATCTAACCCAGTCCCCCTTCCCCCATCAGCCCTTGTCCTACCCCCATCTACCCCACCAGACATTTAGATGTTATTTATTCCTGCTATTCTAATGCTCTGATCAGTAGATGGCTCAAGTCAAGCCCTCACCCCCCAGCCATTTAGATATGTATGTTATCAATCATCCCCCACCCCCGCCTTCCTTGTAATTTGCTGGCCCCCAATATCCATTGTGAGTCACAATCCATAACAGTACCATCCACAGATCCCCCCATAACAATGCGTCATCCAGAGATCCCCTATAACAGTGTGTCATCCACAGATCCCCCATAACAGTGTCATCCAGAGATCCCCCATAACAGTGTGTCATCCACAGATCCCCCATAACAGTGTGTCATCCACAGATCCCCTATAACAGTGCGTCATCCAGAGATCCCCCATAACAATGCGTCATCCAGAGATCCCCCATAACAGTGTGTCATCCACAGATCCCCCATAACAGTGTGTCATCCACAGATCCCCTATAACAGTGCGTCATCCACAGATCCCCCATAACAGTGGGTCATCCACAGATCCCCTATAACAGTGCGTCATCCACAGATCCCCCATAACAGTGTGTCGTCCACAGATCCCCCATAGCACTGTCATCCACAGATCCCCCATAACAGTGTCATCCACAGATCCCCCATAACAGTGTCATCCACAGATCTCCCATAACATTGTCATCCACAGATCCCCCATAACAGTGTCAGCCACAGATCCCCCATACCATTGTGCAATCCACAGATCCCCCCATAACAGTGCAATCCACAGACCCCCCATAACATTGTGCTATCCACAGATCCTCCATAACAGTGTCATCCATAGATCCCCCCATAACACTGTCATCCATAGATCCCCCATAACACTGTCATCCATAGATCTCCCATAACAGTGTCGTCCACAGATCCCCCATAAGTGTGTCATCCACAGATCCTTCATAACAGTGTCATCCACAGATCCTTCATAACAGTGTCATCCACAGATCCCCCATAACAGTGTCATCCACAGATTACCCCATAACAGTTTTATCCATAGATCCCCCCCATAACAATGTCATCCACAGATCCTCCATAACAGAGCGTCATTAATTGATACATTAAACTGTACATATTTATGTGTGATTACAACAGTATTTAGTAAAGACTCCACAAGTTGGGGGGGGGGCGCACTTGGGCAGCTCAGCCTCTGTTGGTGGTGGACCTTGTCCCAGCCCTGTTTGGGGCTCTAGCCAAATCGAAATCTCAATATATTGTGGTAAGGTGCAAGGTGTCATATGCGATGGCAGGTACGTGTCACCGAGGTTGCTGGGTTTTTGTCTGCAGCAGCTAGTGCTGTTTGACTCTTTTAAATAGCATGGCTGCAAAGCCGATCCGGGCCGGCTCTTACTGGGAGCAGCTAAAGAGTAGGGTGGGTGGCTGCTCCCCACGGTCCAGTCCGAGTTTTGGGCTGGGTATAAAACACAGCCATCAGCTGTGTCTGAGGTGATTATCCTGGAGCCTGCTAACAGGGCTGAGGAGTTCTCTGTGCTGGAGGACGGAGCTCAGCAAGGTGGTGTTTCCCTACAACCTGAAGGAGGAATCGCCTGCGGCTGAACCGACTGCTAGGTGTGAACCCGCACTTAAACCACCCAAGGTGACTGGACCCTGTGTTGGCCTGTTTTTGGTTTTGCCACATGATTTCTGTTGTGTGTGAACTGTCACCAAAAGACTGTTTTCATTTCTGGTGTGCAAGTGTGAATAAAACACTGTTTGATGCACAATCTGGACTCCTTGTTTTGCCTCTAAACTGCACCCGCACCGCTGTCTACCAGAGCGACTCCCCACAATATATATTCTAATTGATTTTATTTCACGCCAAATTCCATTTTATTTAAATACATTTTTTTCAACGCATGCCTGCCATTTTTGACTTGTCTATGTGTCCAACTACTGGGGCACTGCATGGTATAATTCATTTTTTATTTTATTTTGGAAAAAAACTTCTAAACTCACTGAAATTAAACTGGATGATGAGTACTTTGCACATACTTTTCCTGGAAGCAGTTCTTAAAATAGACTATAGACTGATGTCTTCAGTCAAGCACTGTAGTTTTCATCATGTCAATTATTTTTATTTAGTTACATTCAGTTTTCTGCTTGTTACATGTAGGAAGCAGCATTCAGATGTTAAAGGAACAAGAAGCCTAGAAATGAGTGATAGAAATAACAAAGATCTGTGGCTCCTAAACAACCAGTCTTGTATAAATCCTGCAGAGAACACAGGAATTAATGATCACTTTTTGGGAGCTTGAGGTCTAATACAATAGCGTTCAGCCGCCAGCTATCTCTCCGTACCCCTCCATTACACATACACTTTCAGTTCAGCCAAAAATGGATGTGTATTCAATTGGGAGGCTGTAAAAAGCCACTGCAAGCAAGACACTTCTCCTGGAAGAACAAAAGGATTAGACGAAAATATCCCCTTCACCCAATCCTTCTCTCCCCTGACATCATCTGTTGGGGGAGAGTTGAGAGCTCCCCATACACATTAGACCTTTGGCCAAACCCACTATTCTCAGTGGGTTCGGCCTACAGTACACTAATACAATGGATTCAAAGGTCTTCAGACTCTTTTATATTTTTCATGTTTTGTTATGTTGCAGCCTTGTGCTAAAATAAAAAATAAAAAAAAAATGTCCCCATCGTTCTGCACTCAATACCCAGACTGTTAAAAATCTTTGATAATTTAGTGAAAAGGAAAAACTAATTGACATAATTATTCAGACCCTTTACCTCAGTACTTAGTTGAAGCACCTTTGGCAGTGATTATACCCTCCAGTCTTCTTGGGTATGGAGGGTCATTGTCTTGTTGGAAGTTGAACTCTGGATCAGATTTTCATAACATATCTGTACTTTGCTCCACTCAGGTTTCCTTCTGCCCTGGCCATCCTCCCTGCCCAAGCCACTGAAAAACACCACTACTGCTGCCACCATGCTTCACTGTAGGGATGGTATTGGGAAGGTGATAAGCAGTGCTCGGTCTCCTCCAAATAGTTCAATTTTGGCTTTTGTCACAGTCTGGCAGTCCTTTAAGTGCTTTATTTTGCAAACTCTAGGCAGGCTTTCAATTGTCTTTTACTGAGAAGAGGCTTCTTTCTGGCCACTCTGCCATGAAGCCCAGATTGGTGGAGTGCTGCAGTGATGCTTGATCTTCTGGAAGATTCTGCCATCTGCACACAGGATCTTTGGAGCTCAGCCAGAATGACCATAGGGTTCTTGGTCACCTCTTTTACCAAGGCTCTTTTCCCCCGAGAAGTTTGGTGTGGCGGCCAGCTCTAGGAAGAGTCCTGGTTATTTTTAATTTATTTTGCTCACTTATATAACAATGACATATTCTGCAGTGCATTACATACATTACTATTGATTACTGTCTCTAGTGGAGCTCACAATCTAAGCTCCCTATCAGTATGTCTTTGGAGTGTGGGAGGAAACTCACGCGAAGACGAGGAGAACATACAAACTCCATGCAGATGTTGTCCTTGGTTAGATTCAAACCTAGGACGCTAGCACTACAAGGAATCATTGGACCACCACGCTGTTCCAAACTTTTTTCCATTTAAGAATTACTGTGCTCTTGAGAACTTTCAGTGCAGCAGAAATTTTTTGTTCCCTTCTCCAGATCTGTGCCTCCACACAATCCTGTCTCTAAGCTCTGCAGGCAGTTCCTTCCTTCTCATGGCTTGGCTTTTTCTCTGATATGCCTTGTCTACTGTGAGATCTTATATAGACAGGGTGTGTCTTTCTAAACCATGTCCAATCAACTGAATTTACCACAGGTGGACCGCAGTCAAGGTGTAGAAACATCTAAAAGATGGTGAAAGGCAATGGGAGGCCCCCATAGCGAAATTTTAATTGTCATAACTAGAGATGAGCGAAGTTATTACAACAAATATCACAACAAACTACTGTTTTAGACTATCGAAGACAAACCATTATTGGATAATATGCCAGGGGTTGATAGCTCCAGGGCGAGACAATACAGTGTGAATGCACCTCTAAGGCTTCCAAACATATTAGTGTACTGTTGGCTGAACCCACAGAGAATGGCTGATTCGGCCGTGAGTTTAATGTGTATGTGGAGCTCCAAACTCTCCCCTGACAGATGATTTTGAGGTAGCGTTGGATGGGAGAAATGAATATTTTTGCTGTTTGTTTTGTTCTCCTGGAAGACAAGCTGCTGTCTGGCAGCCACTTGCTCCTCTATCCCCATTAAGTACGCATACTCATTAGTCCGAGTCGGAAGTGCATATGCATGAGTGCAATAAGTCTTGGAGAAGCGAGTGGAGAACGGGAGTGGAGGTACCTCGGACAATAGTAGCTGTACACTCTGATGACAGTGGCACGAGGGAGCACCCTTTCTTCTCTTGGGGAACACCTTCATGGTGGGGCTCCATTCAAGTGGTGATTGAAGTGCCCTTGGTGTTTTGGGAGGGTGCAAGGCTGGAGTGTGGATGAAATGGTTAACGGATGGTTAAGTAGTAACCAGGCCACTGGTAGTAATTAATTCTCTCTTTACTAAAGTGCAAGATATGGGTAGAAGTCCATCCAACAGTGTCAAGGCACAGTTCCAAGCAGTTCATAGTGTACATGTTCCCCAATAGCACTGTATGGATAGCAGTATTGCTGGGGGTTGTGGTGCTCCTGATCTCTGTCTCTCCAAAGTCACTCTCTCTGCAGAACCTAAGGCTGGCAATGAGATTCTTAGTCAATGCCAATCGAAGGGCTGAGTCATAATGTTAACCTTGACTTATCCATACAATACTATTGGGTATACAAATATGGTAAATCAGAACATTTCACTTAGAACAACATTACAACAATTTGTACATTTTGCAGTTAACTTATTCTGGGGTACTGCATGAAGAAATTATGAGGGAGTCAGGAGAGATAGCTGTTGGCCAAATAATAATTCATTAGATGGCTATTTCATGTGTACAGCCGCCTTTAGACAGTTGTGTAAAGAGGAAACTGGAAAATGAATCATCTCTCGGAAAACAGCAGCATTCTTTATATTTTCACAGTTTTGATTGTAATTTGGGGCAAGAAAGAATCAAAGAGATTTCAGAGGAATTGGGATTCTTTATTTGTATTTTATATATTTTCTACAATTGGTTTTCCTTCGCTAGAATCTGTCTACTGATTACCGTTTTCTGTTTTCTAAGGTGGTCTGTGGGGACAGTGCCTGGAAATCTTTCTAGCCACCCATACAAATTAAGTTGGGAATATTCCCAGGAAAAGAAGATTCCTGGCTCTATTTAAAATCTGCAACTTGAAGTTTATATTCCTGTTTAAAGGGGATAGACAGTCAAATTATTTGCTGATGCATCGTAAATATATGTAAAAAGACCTGTTTAAAGGGGCTTTCTGGCTTTGAAGTAAATGAAAAGGGTATTATCATCTCAGACCTTTATGACATATCTACAGAATAAACAACATTCAGTAGAATACTTATTTTTTTAAATTCAAAATTAGAAAATTGCATTTTTATGCTAGGGAGTGCATGGAGGGACCCACTAGAGAAAGACATGTTGATACAGTTGAAACTTGGAGCCATAGGCAAGTCCTCCATGGCATGGGGAGGCGTGATCGCTATGCTATCGCTTGTCCCCATGCAGAGCAGCGGTGTGCTGATTGGAGATCGCTATTACAGATCCCGATCTGCCGCTGGCACCATTGTGATTTTTAAACATACTTTAAAATCACAATTGCCAGATGAAAGAGCATTGGGCATTTGGAGGCAGTATTAGACTGCCAGATGATCACTAATGAGTGTTCATAGAAACGCTCATTAGCGATCGTCTTCTAGAAAATCTGCCAGTCTAATACACCCTTAACTATGCAAGCAAGAGGATGATGAGCTGATTGGAAAATAGGGATGAAGTCAACAGTAAGTAGCTGAATTTTACTGTACTTTATACACGGTCTGCAGAGCGCCTGTGTATCACAGATTTCTACCACTGTATGGGGGCAATATTGGTCTCTCTACAGTCGATTTTATTCAGTAACAGTATGGTGATAATTAGGCTTCAGTAAATGAGCTTCAGAACATAGATCCGCAGTCGATTCGCTCAAACACTTTGGTTTTAATGCTGCCTGAGACCTCTCTCTGTACAGCATTAAAATGTAGTGCCTCCATGTAGGCAAGATTCCTTTCATCCGAAGTCACGCAAGACTTTGGTGAATGAATTTGGTTATCATTTCTGCATCTTTAAAAACATTTAAAATTAGCAATCCATTTTTTAAAGATGCAGAAATGAATGCCAAATTCATTCACTGAAGTCTCGAGCGACTTTGGGTGAAATGAAGTTTGGCTCCACGGAGCCAATACATTTTAATGTTGTACAGAGACAGCATTAAAACCGAAGTGTTTGACCGAATCGACTTCGGATCTATGATCTGAAGTTCGATTTGCTCAACACTAGTGATAATATTCAGTCACTATGTGGTGGTAGTAGTATAGTGGTATTATTGGTAATATTGGCCTGTTTGTACAGTGTTTTGTTCAGTAGCAATATGAGTCCTAACTCACTCTATAAGACCCTGGTGATAGTGACAGGACTGAGACTACCTGTTCCTCCAGAAAGGAAGGATGACCAGGAGTCTCCCTCAGGCCTACAACAAAGGACAGGGGGAAAACAACACACAGATAAACCAAAACAAAATGGAAAAGGGAAAGGAAACACTTAACTTTCTTATAGCTATGGCAGCAACAGGAACTCAGCCGAGAACCAAACACCAGCAGCCCACAGATACCACTGAAGCTATAAACCGCACAGCATTGTGGGAGAAGCAACTATAAATAAGGAAATATATACACCTACAAATTGCCCCAATATATCTTATCAGCGGTTGTGCCAACGAACAAACACTATACCCTACAAACGCCCAAAAAGAGCAGAAAAGGACACAACCCAAAAATGTACAAAGATATAAATGTTTATTAACAAGTAAAAGACAAATATACACAAGATTTGTGCAGTAGAGAACCGCAGGAACAGAACCCAGAAACCAACCACTGATGCTAGATGGCCCCCATACAAGTAAATAAAAGCTAAGTAATTAACCAACGGTAGGGCTAGAGGTCAGGGTTAACCTAAAAAATTAAGGCCACATAACCATGCAATACACACAATCGTAAACCGCTATGAAGCATGAATCACATACCGTTAGCCATATTGAATGGGGGACCAGCACCAGTAGAACAAGAACCCTCGACGCGCGTTTCGCACTTCGCTTCGACCAGTATAGCAACACCTGGAGGTTAGAGGTGTGGCCAGTATCAGAAACAACACAGATGTCTATTGATCCACAAGGAGACCCGTCAGATCAAAGCACGTGTTGCCAGTCTCACAGATCTTCTGTCACCCAATGTCGCAGGGACGTCCGTATGTCTCGGTACGTACGTGACAGTATGAGGATAAGTGATCACAGTTGCCGGCTAATCGGCTGCCCCTCATAGCATGCAAACCCACCATTAGATTAGCATCATCTTCATCTCTTGGCACTTTAGCTAAATTCTTGAACTAGGACGAGGGCAAGAAATAAGTATAATATCTTGATATCTTGACTGATTTTCTTCATTTTCCATTTTACCTGTAAAAATGAATTTAAATGGAATGTGTCGTCAGAAAATGAAATTGTTTAAATCACATTTTTATGTTTAATGTATTTTTAACAAATTTTTTATATTATTTTTCATTTTCTATTTAAATATCTATATTTAAAAAAAAAACATAAAATCCTGCAGTTTTCGCACTCACCACTAAGCCTAATAAGAGGCGCCACTTCTTGGCCTGTACAGATCACTTTACTGCAGTTATCTGCTTATCTATCATTCTAATCCTGCATGTAATGATATCACCTCTGTGTATAGATAAGACAGGATCCACCATTCACAGTATGTGATTGTTAAAGCTTATCTATTCTTTCCTTGTACAGTGACCTTTGCACAGGTCACAAATGATGCCTAGTAAACTCTCCGATAGAAGTCAATGAGGTCCGCTCCTGTCCATTGTATCTATGTCCCATGGGGCTGCCATAAAGCAATTCTCTTAATGCTTTGTAAATGCTGTTAAGAGCAGCTCATGCAAGATGGCCGTCCCCATAATAATGCTCAGGAAATAAAATAAAAAAATCTGTAATCAGAAAATATACAGTTTAGTAAAAAAGGAGATTTGTTGCTATCTGGTTTTAACTGTCAGATTACATTTTTGGTAACATATATTTCCACACAAGTGGAATCTCCCATTCAGACCAGCAATAGGGGTTCTTTAATTCAACCTGAGTTTATTAAGTAGTAGATGACTTATTATGGCAATGCATCAATTATGCAAATTAGGGAATTGAAGGCATACATTATTTTTATTAAGCACAATACTGTGTAATTGGTTCTGCTAGTGCTTCACATTTAGACAATTAATATAATACTTATTATCTTGACATTAAGGGCTCATGCACGCGACCGTATGTATTTTGCGGTCCACAAAACACGGATCCGAAAAATATACGGATGACGACCATGTGCATTCCACATTTTGCGGAACGGAACAGCTTGGCCATAATAGAACTTTTATAAATATTTAAATGAGAAACTGGAGCACTCGGAGGCTGAGTTATGCCTTCCGAGCACTGCTTCTGCCACATCCCAGGAATGATACAGCCGCCCTGCATGTTCTAATAACACCCCCAATGCATTTGACTGGCAGTGCTAGACTCACTAGTCTAGCGCTGTGATCCCGCGCGTCCGCACTCGCATGTATGATAGCGCGTGCGCAATTAACTATTCCTGTTTTTCTGGGAAAGTCCTTGTCTTCAAATGCGCATGCACCATCACTTCTGGGTGCAGTGATGTAATGGCGCGTGCGCACTAGAAGACAAGGACTTGCCCAGAAGAACGGGAACAGTTCAGTGCGAACGCGCTATTTACATGTGAGTGCACAGATCGTGCGTAGGATCTCAGCGATAGACCAGTGAGTCTAGCGTTGCCAGTCAAATGCATTGGGGGTGTTATTAGAACATGCAGGGCGGTGGTATCATTCCTGTGGGGGTGGCAGAAGCAGTTCTCGGAAGGCATAACCCAGCCTCCGAGTGCTCCAGTTGCCCATTTAAATATTTATAAAAGTTGCTTTTACAGCTAATACCGACCTCAGAGAATGAAAGGTATGTTTTTTTTATCAGTGTTAAGAGCCCTTCCTGGCTATATGACTATTAGAGCAGTGTTTCCCAACCAGTGTGCCTCCAGCTGTTGCAAAACTACAACTCCCAGCATGCCCGCACAGCCAAAGGCTGTGCGGGCATGCTGGGAATTGTAGTTTTGCAACAGCTGGAGGCACACTGGTTGGGAAACACTGTATTAGAGTATGCTGGAACCAGGTGACAGAGCCTCTTCAATGTTCTTAAAACAGCATTATCAGCAACAATGCCTTGCAAAAGTATTCACCCCCCTTGACTTTTTTCGGATTTTGTTACATTACAGCCTTAAATTCAAAGTTTTGTTAATCTGAATTTTGTGATATGGATCAGAACACAATAGTCTAAGTTGGTGAAGTTAAATGAGAAAAATATGAGAATAAAACTATTGTTTAGAAAAAGAAAACAGAAAATTAGCATGTGCGTATGTATTCACCCCATTTGTTAGGAAGCCCACAAAAAGCTCTGGTGCAACCAATTACCTTCAGAAGTCACATAATTAGTGAAATGACACCAATCTAAGTGTCACATGATCTTTCATTACATATGCAGACCTTTTTTGAAAGGCCCCAGAGGCTGCAACACCTAAGAAAGAGGCATCACTAACCAAACACTGCCATGAAGACCAAGGAACTCTCCAAACAAGTAAGGGACAATGTTGTTGAGAAGTACAAGTCATGGTTATGTTTTAAAAAAATATCCAAATCTTTGATGATCCCTAGGAGCACCATCAAATCTATCATAACCAAATGGAAAGAACATGGTACAACAGCAAACCTGCCAAGAGATGGCTGCCCACCAAAACTCACGGACCGGGCAATCAGAGAGGCAGCACAGAGACCTAAGGTAATCCTGGTGATGCTGCAGAGTTCCACAGCAGAGACTGGAGTATCTGTACATAGGAGGACAATAAGCCGTACGCTCCATAGAGTTGGGCTTTATGGCAGAGTGGCAAGAAGAAAGTAATTACTTTCAGCTAAAAACAAAAAGGCATGTTGTGAGTTTGTGAAAAGGCATGTGGGAGACTCCCAAAATGTATAGAGGAAGGTGCTCTGGTTTGATGAGAATAAAATTTAACTTTTTTTTTTCAAAGAAAACGCTATGTCTGGCGCAAACCCAACACATCACATCACCCAAAGAACACCATCCCCACAGTGAAACATGGTGGCAGCATCATGCTATGGGGATGTTTTTCAGCAGCCAGGACTGGGAAACTGGTCAGAGTTAAGGGAAAGATGGATGATGCTAAATACAGGGATATTCTTGAGCAAAACCTGTACCATTCTGTGCGTGATTTGAGGCTAGGAGGGAGGTTCACCTTCCAGCAGGACAATGACCCAAACACACTGCTAAAGCAACACTTGAGAGGTTCAAGGGGAAACATGTAAATGTGTTGGAATGGCCTAGTCAAAGCCCAGATCTCAATCCAATAGAATATCTGTGGTCAGACCTAAAGATTGCTGTTCACAAGCTCAAACCATCCAACTTGAAGGAGCTGGAGCAGTTTTGCAAGGAGGAATGGGCAAAAATTCCAGTGGCAAGATGTGGCAAGCTCAAAGAGACTTATCCAAAGCGACTTGGAGCTGTGATTGCTGCAAAAGTTGGCTCTACAAAGTATTGACTTTAGGGGGGTGAATAGTTATGCACATTGACCTTTTCTGTTATTTTGTCCTATTTGTTGTTTGCTTCACAATAAAAAACAAACGAACATCTTCAAAGTTGTGGACATGTTCTGTGAATGATGCAAATCCTCAAACAATTCATGTTAATTTCAGGTTGTGAGGCACCAAAATACGAAAAATCTCAAGGGGGGTAAATATTTTTGCAAGGCACTGTATAATCTTTATTAACTGTATATCATTTTTGCACAATTATGATTTTTTATTTATTTTAGGTAATAAAGGTGTTAATTAGAAAAATGCATAAAGTGGAGGGAGGGCAGTAATTTTTCAAAGAGACCAAAGTATGTTACATATGGAAAGTGTTAGCTCAAGCAATGCATAAGGCTTAAGATTTTGGAGATTTCTTTGTTCAATACTATAGAAAACTGCCTAGTGATAGTCCATTTTTACTATCTACACCCAATATAAAGTTCATTTATTTTCTGTATAATGACAGTCATTTCCACAGAAACAGACACTGATGTCACAAGCACAGTGTCACTACCAGAGCTTTGAGACGTTCTCACAGCTCTGTTTCTCCACCCCTGTGATGATGTAACTACTAGAGCTTTGAGACGTTCCCACAGCTCTGTTTCTCCGCCCCTGTGATGAGGTCTTTACTTTCTGTTTCCTTCCTCCCAGCTGTCCCTCCTGTGTTTGATTGCTCTGCCTTTAAATCACCTCTCTTCCTTTGTACGGTGCGGATTATACTACTTCATTTGACCTGTATCTCTCGCTTGAGTATCTTCACTGGTGTGATATCTTTTCTGGACCTGTGTTCTGCTGAAGCAAGTACTTCGGACATTGTCTGCTGACTTTGGATCTGTTTTCACTGCTGCTGCAGCTCCTTCAGTTAAGTGTGCAGACATTGTGTGTTTCTGTTTGTTTTGCTGACTGGATCCGAGGCGACCCGGTTCCGTCCATATACTGAGCAGGGCACCGGTGGCCGTGCCCCTTCCACTACTGTAGGGGTTACAGTGGTCATCAGCCTTAGGTACGCGGGCATGTCTCGATCCACCATCTGGATCTGGACATGGGCTTAGCAGCATAGGGAGAGCTTTTAGGGTCTGACAGGGGTCACCCTTTATGTTCCCTAGTTTGGGTCGGTCAGTAGCTAACTCACTGTGTATGCTCTTGTTGCTCACATACAGCCGTGACATTATAATCCGCCGAAACCGTCCTTTTTGACATGGATCCGCTTTCTGACCTGGTTGACCGCATGCAGGGTCTTTCTTTGGAGGTAGCGGATCTCCGTCAATCTATGATTCAGCTTCAAGCATTGGGCTCGGCTCCGGCCCATGGAGTCTGTTGCGAGCCAAAGGTCTCACTTCCGGAAAGCGTTCTCCGGGGGCAGTGAGAATTTTGTTCGCTTCAGAGAGGCATGCAAACTCCATTTTTGCTTGTGTCCCCGTTCCTCTGGTAATGAGGAGCAGAGGGTGAGGATTGTCATCTCCTTGCTCAGGGTAATGCTCAGACTTGGGCTTTTTCACTGCCATCGGGGATCCCTCCTTCGATCCACAGAAAGATTTTTGTGGCCCTGGGGCAGATATATGATGACCCGGATCGTGTTGCTCTGGCTGAATCTAACTTACGTTTTTATGCCAGAACAAACTGTCTGCTGAGCTTTATTGTTCTGAATTTCGGAGATGGGCAGCTGATTCAGGTTGGAATGATGCTGCACTCCGGAGTCAGTTCTGTCATGGTCTCTCAGAGAGATTGAAAGATGCGTTTGCTTTCCATGAGAGACCAACATCTTTAGAGTCTGCCATGTCATTGGCGGTGCGCCTTGACAGGCGTCTAAGAGAAAGAAAGCGAGACCTCTCGGTCCAGCCATTGTCACTCTAGGGGCAGTGGTGCGGACTCATTCAGTGTGCAGGGTCTCATCCTGTCTCGGTCCCCTCTGAGGAGGAGCCTATGCAGCTAGGTCGACTTGCCCCTGATAAAGGAGGATTTAGTCCTCAGAGAATGGTGTGTTTTTGTTGTGGGGGCATTGGTCATTTGGCAAATGTTTGTCCCTCTAGGAGATTCATGAACTGTACTAAGAGTGATAATAAGAGAAAATCCTCAAAGGAAAATCATCAAACTCTGCTTCATCTGCTACCTTGGGCAAAGTTGATGTAGGAATTGGGGCTTTTCCTCTGACCTGCAGTTCTCGTTTTCTCCTTTCTGCCAGGGTGGCGCTAGAGAGCAAAGTCATTTCTTGTGAAATTTTTGTTGATAGTGGAGCGGCCGTCAATCTTATTGACACTCAATTTGTAGCCAGGCATGGTTTTCGGGTTTGCACATTAGAAAAAGAT
The DNA here is from genome assembly GCA_033119425.1 of Bufotes viridis. NCBI lineage: Eukaryota > Metazoa > Chordata > Amphibia > Anura > Bufonidae > Bufotes > Bufotes viridis. The sequence goes on from CM065591.1 coordinate 297,319,212, forward strand.
ATACCTGTTTTGCCATTGACTCTGCTCCACTCTCACAGAGATCCCTGAAGGGCATTGTTCACAATATCCGGTTAGCTGTAGGTGACACTCATGTGGAGGATATATCTTGTTTTGTCCTTAACGGATTGCCTACTCCTCTAGTGTTGGGGTTACCCTGGCTCACTAAACATAACCCCACTATTGATTGGCAAGGAAGGCAAATAAATGAGTGGAGTGAGTTTTGTAGAGAGAATTGTCTCACAGCGACTTTTGCAGAGGTATCTACTAAAACTTTGCCATCATTTCTCTCTGATTTCTCGGACGTGTTTTCCGAGAGCGGTGTGCAGGAGCTACCTCCTCACCGGGAGTTTGACTGTCCCATTAACCTCATTCCCGGCGCCAAGCTGCCAAAAGCACGCCTGTACAATCTCTCACAACCGGAGAGAATCGCAATGCGAACCTATATCTCTGAGAGTCTCGATAAGGGGCATATTCGTCCCTCAAAATCACCGGTCGCCGCGGGTTTTTTGTTAAAAAGAAAGATGGCTCTCTGAGACCTTGCCTAGATTTTAGGGAGCTGAACCGTATCACGATTCGCGATCCCTATCCCCTTCCTCTGATCCCAGACCTCTTCAACCAAATTGTTGGGGCCAAGGTTTTTCCAAATTGGATTTGAGAGGCGCGTACAACCTGGTCAGGGTCAGAGAGGGGATGAATGGAAAAACAGCCTTTAATACCCCCGAGGGGCATTTCGAGAATCTCGTTATGCCTTTTGGCTTGATGAATGCTCCGGCCGTCTTTCAGCATTTTGTTAACAGTATTTTCTACCATTTAATGGGGAAATTTGTATTGGTGTATCTTGATGATATTTTGATTTTTCCCTGATGTTCGGACTCATCAGGATCATCTTTTCAGGTTCTGCAGATTCTGCGAGAAAATAAATTATACGCCAAGCTGGAGAAATGTGTGTTTATGGTATCGGAGATTCAATTTCTGGGTTTTCTCCTCTCTGCTTCTGGTTTTCGCATGGATCCGGAGAAGGTCCGTGCTGTGCTTGAGTGGGAGCTTCCTGAGAATCAGAAGGCATTGATGCGCTTTCTGGGTTTTGCAAACTATTACAGAAAGTTCATTTTGAATTATTCCTCTGTTGTCAAACCCCTCACTGACATGACCAAAAGGGGCGGATTTTTCCTCTTGGTCGGAGGAGGCGCTTGCAGCTTTTCTAAGATTAAAGAGAGTTTTGCGTCTGCTCCCATCTTGGTGCATCCCGATGTTTCCTTACCTTTTATTGTTGAGGTGGATGCTTCCGAGGTGGGTGTGGGTGCGGTTTTGTCCCAGGGTCCGTCTCCTTCCAAATGGCGACCCTGTGCCTTTTTCTCTAAAAAACTCTCACCGGCAGAGAAAAACTATGATGTGGGAGATAGGGAATTGTTGGCCATCAAGCTGGCTTTCGAGGAATGGCGCCATTGGTTGGAGGGGGCCAGGTACCCTATAACCGTTTTTACCGACCATAAGAATCTGGCGTACTTGGAGTCGGCCAGCGTATGAATCCGAGACAGGCCAGATGGTCTCTGTTCTTCTCAGATTCAATTTTGTCGTTACATTCCGCCCTGGGATCAAAAATGTGAAGGCTGACGCTCTCTCTCGCTGTTTTCCGGGAGGAGGAAACTCCGAGGACCCGGGTCCCATTTTGGCGGAGGGGTAGTTGTTTCTGCTCTGTATTCTGATTTGGAGGCCGAGGTCCAGGCTGCCCAGACTGAGGCACCTGCCCGTTGTCCTTCTGGAAAGTTGTTTGTGCCTCCTGAGTTACGTCACAAACTCTTCAAGGAGCATCATGATACGGTTCTTGCTGGTCACCCGGGAGTAGAGCCACGGTAGATCTCATTGCTCGGAGATTTTGGTGGCCGGCTCTTACGTAAGTCGGTGGAGGGTTTTGTGGCTGCTTGTGAGACGTGCGCTCGCGCTAAGGTCCCTCGTTCCACGGCCTTCAGGTCCCCTTCTCCCCTTACCCATACCTTCCCGTCCTTGGACACACCTGTCCATGGACTTTATCACGGATCTTCCTCGTTCCTCAGGGAAGTCGGTGATCCTGGTGGTGGTGGACCGTTTTAGCAAGATGGCACATTTCATACCCTTCCCTGGATTGCCCAATGCTAAAACGTTGGCGCAAGCTTTGTCGACCATATTGTTAAATTGCATGGCATTCCCTCTGATATTGTTTCCGATAGAGGCACGCAGTTTGTGTCCAGATTCTGGAAGGCTTTCTGTTCTCGCCTGGGGGTTCGGCTGTCCTTCTCTTCTGCTTTTCACCCGCAGTCGAATGGTCAGACTGAGCGCGTCAATCAGAATCTGGAGACATATTTGCGCTGTTTTGTTGCAGAGAACCAGGAGGATTGGTGTTCGTTTCTCCCTCTTGCTGAGTTTGCTCTGAACAACCGTCGTCAGGAATCTTCTGATAAGTCACCATTCTTTGGTGCATATGGGTTCCATCCGCAGTTTGGGACATTCTCGGGAGGGGCTCCTTCTGGTTTGCCTGAGGAGGAGAGATTTTCCTCGTCTTTGTCTACCATTTGGCAAAAGATTCAGACTAATCTAAGAAAGATGAGTGAGAAATATAGCGTGTGGCTGATAAGAGGCGTGTGCCTGGTCCGGACCTGAATGTGGGTGATCTGGTGTGGTTGTCTACAAGAAATATTAAACTGAAGGTTCCCTCCTGGAAATTGGGTCCCAAGTTTATTGGGCCTTATAAAATCTTGTCAGTCATCAATCCTGTTGCCTTCCGTCTTGATCTTCCACGGGTTTGGAAGATACATAATGTATTTCACAGATCTCTCTTAAAACCATATGTCCAGCCCACGGTACCCTCCTCTTTGCCTCCTCCTCCGATTTTGGTTGATGGCAATCTGGAGTTTGAGGTTTCCAGAATTGTGGACTCTCGCATTGTCCGCGGTTCTCTTCAGTACCTCGTTCATTGGAAAGGTTATGGTCCTGAGGAGAGGATGTGGGTTCCGGTGTCGGACATTAAAGCCACTCGCCTCATCAGGACTTTTCATAGGGCTCATCCTGAGAAGGTGGGTCCTGGGTGTCGGAGTCCACCCGTAGAGGGGTACTGTCACTACCAGAGCTTTGAGGCGTTCTCACAGCTCTGTTTCTCCACCCCTGTGATGATGTAACTACTAGAGCTTTGAGACGTTCCCACAGCTCTGTTTCTCCGCCCCTGTGATGAGGTCTTTGCTTTCTGTTTCCTTCCTCCCAGCTGTCCCTCCTGTGTTTGATTGCTCTGCCTTTAAATCACCTCTCTTCCTTTGTACGGTGCGGATTATACTACTTCATTTGACCTGTATCTCTCGCTTGAGTATCTTCACTGGTGTGATATCTTTTCTGGACCTGTGTTCTGCTGAAGCAAGTACTTCGGACATTGTCTGCTGACTTTGGATCTGTTTTCACTGCTGCTGCAGCTCCTTCAGTTAAGTGTGCAGACATTGTGTGTTTCTGTTTGTTTTGCTGACTGGATCCGAGGCGACCCCGGTTCCGTCCATATACTGAGCAGGGCACCGGTGGCCGTGCCCCTTCCACTACTGTAGGGGTTACAGTGGTCATCAGCCTTAGGTACGCGGGCATGTCTCGATCCACCATCTGGATCTGGACATGGGCTTAGCAGCATAGGGAGAGCTTTTAGGGTCTGACAGGGGTCACCCTTTATGTTCCCTAGTTTGGGTCCGGTCAGTAGCTAACTCACTGTGTATGCTCTTGTTGCTCACATACAGCCGTGACACACAGAAGGTGTAGCCCGATCATTTCACATTTAGACTGAAATATGTTCCATACAGCACTAGGGGAATACAGGAAACTGCTGCCAAAATAAACTCTTTGTAGTACACGTGTACAGCTTTTTTATGGTTTGACCTCAACTAATACATTTTATTAATGCAAAACACCAAAATGTCTGTGAAACATCTTAAGGTAGAATTACAAAATCTTTTTAGGATTTCTCAAGGGTATTATCGGAGATCCTTGAGAAGAGTCCAAATCAAGCAAACGATACATGTTTCTGGAATATTTTCTTGCATGGACAAGAATATGAATCTGGAAAATTAAAAATAAGGTTCCCTCAAATTAAGATAAAAAACCATTAACGATGGATAAAATATCTGCAGAGAGAATATATGTGACATATGATTCACTTTAAAGTCTTTCAGTATCTTCCCCACTCTCACTTTAGATTTCCTCTTGATGCTACAAGAAAGTAACCATCAATAATATAGGCATTAGCTATGTGACCCGTAACATGGAAATAAAGATGTTTAAGGCTTATGTGCTTGACATCAGTCTTACTGTCTGAATATTTATTTCAGAATTCACTCTGTTGCCTGCATTTATAATATAGTGTGTGGATGGGGTGGTCAACCAAAAATAAGAGTGAATCTGGATCGCACATCCACATACTATGCTTTGATCTAATAACTGCTTCTCAGCATAATTAACATCGCTTCTCAGCGCAATTGTTAGTATACCCCCCCTATGTTGCATGCTATACATGAGGCATTAGTATACATTTTGATCAAAAAGCATAAGCCCACTCACCACGTCAAGGTTGCCTCCTCGAGTGGAAACCTACTCTAAATTTGGTGCGGTGCTGCGCGTGCTTTTTCATATATTTATGGAGGAAAATCTGTCTAAAGCTCAGCTAAGGTTGAGTTCACATCCATCAGTTGTGTCTAGCCACAACTGTTGATGAAAAGGGGTATTCCAGTTGTTAAAAGTCATCCATTATCCACAGGATAGGGTATAACTTTTAGATCTGTGGGGGCCCTATTGCTGGAATGTCCACCAGTCACGAGAATGGGAACCCAGTACCTATCAAAGCCCCAAGAAATGAATGGAGCAGCATGTTAAGCATGCAAGGACCACTCCATTCATCTCCTAGGAGTACCAGCTACCATTCTCGTGATCAGTGGGGGTCCCAACAGTTGGACCCCCACCAATCTAGTAGTAATCCCCTATTCTGTGGATAAGGAAAACTTTTTTAACAACTGGAGTACCTCTTTAATTTATGCACCAGTCCGATGTTGTTTCCATAGAACCACTTTGTGGGAGTCTCTTCTCATGAAAGTAGTATTTCAGCTTGAGCAAAAAAAAGTTATTAGCTGTATAATAAAACTTCTGCAGTTTCCTAAAATAATTACTGTATTAATTCCTCACACGTTTTAAGATCTCTACTTGCAGTCATCCAGTAGAACCCTTCATTGTTTACTTCCAGTGGATATAAATCTAATTCTGCTAATTCTAGCTAGCGTCACAACAGAAATTGGTTGGATTGTGGGCAAATTGTGCAGCCAGTGACTAGCTTTACAATTTCAATTTTCTGGTCAATTTCTCTACCTATATCTTAGCTTTAGCTTTAACAATCTCTGCCTATTGACTTGCACCTTTTGTGAGCTGCATGTGTGAATGTAGTAGATGAATGCTTTGGCTGTTGGTCCTGCCGGGCTGCAAATCCCAAGGGTGTGGGTGGTTGTAAATATGGAAAGTTCCTGTCTGCAATGCTGAACACAAGGTGCTCATAGCAATGGTTGCTGATAGAGGAGTCTGTAGAATTACTGTTGCAGATCCAGCAGGAAAATATTTTTTCAGACTGTAGAAGAAATAAACCAAAGCCAATGCAAACCAAAGAAGATTAAATGGTTAACATTAGTCAGTCATTCGAAAAATGCAAATCATAGATTTAATTTTATTAATTTAGATTCCAATTGCTGGTTATAGAATGGCCACTTAGATATTCTGTATACAGTTTCCTTTTTGAAAAGGATTAAAGGGATTGTCTCATGTCAGCAAATTGCATTTATCATGTAGAGAAAGTTAATACAAGCCACTTACTAATGTATTGTGATTGTCCATATTGCCTACTTTCCTGGCTGGATTCATTTTTTCCATCACATTACACACTGCTTGTTTCCATGGTTACGACCTCCCTGTAATCCAGCAGCGGTGGTCGTGCTTGCACAATATACGAAAAATAACTCCGGTGGCTGGGACTATGTGAGTGCGCATAGTCCAGCACTTTTTCCTATAGTGTCCAAGCACGGCTATCACTGCTGGATTACAGGGTGGTCTTAACCATGGAAACGAGCAGTGTATAATGTGATGGAAAAATGAATCAATTCAGCAAAGGAGGCAATATGGACAATCACAATACATTAGTAAGTGCCTGGTATTAACTTTCTCTACATAATAAATGCCATTTGCTGAAGTAGGACAAACCCTTTAAGGAAATGCAGGAACTTAAATGAATGTTTATGAGTCCAAGGAATCAGAGACGACTATGGCCTCATATTTATATAGCCAGAACCACAGTGGTTAGTACATTTAACAGTGTGAGATATGCTTTCTCTTCTGGGTCACTTTGGAAACTACTTTGGCCACAGACCCACTTTACAACTACTGGAGATATATATTATCAGATTTGCCATTTGTAATCTGGGTTAGGTAAGCATTGATCCCCTTGGATGTCACAATGATCTTAGTTACCACCCAATTTTTTAGGAAATGGATAAAGCTAATAAACAACTGAATAGAACATTAATGCGTAGCTACACTTTGTAAAAGTTTTGATATGCCATAGTGGCATATCAAAGGTTTTGATCAGTGAGGTTTGAGTGCTAAGACCAGGGGTGCACCACCAATGAGGCCAGGTCAGACGATCTCCTCAGGCAGCACCAGATAGGGGCAAGAGGAGGGGGGGGGGGCAGGCGCAGGGCCATGGGCTGAAGGGAAGGGGTTAGGTTAAGAAATCGGCATTGGGGAGGGAGGGGCGCTGTTTCAGTTTTCGCCTCAGGCAGCAGAAAGGCTAGGTGCACCCCTGGTTAAGAGCCCCACCGATTAATAAAATGAGCAGTTAGAGGAGCTCAGCTGAATGATGTCTCTCTTTGCTGCTGTAGATGGGCTCAATAAAAAGTCTATGAAGCTGGCCATCTTCAGCAGTGAGGAGAAAATGCGGTCTTCTAAACTGAGCACTCCTAGTCCTAACTCCTTGTTTTATTTATTGGCAGGGTCTCAGTACTCGTATCCCCACTGATCACAACCCTGACATAACATTATTACATATCAAAAGGGTTTAATCCCTCCCCGATCCATTCCATAAATGTATGACATGGCACGCTGAACATTAATGTACCATGACATTTATAGCATGGAGATGGCAGCAGCTCAGGAACATTGCCGCTGCCATCAGCAGCAAATGTCAGCTGTAACATACTGCTGACACTCCACTGAAATGGCCAAGATCAGTGCTAGCACCGAACTCAGCCATTTAACTCCCTAGATGCCACAGCCTGTAAGTTTCAGTGTAAAACTGACAGTACAATACACTGCAATAGATCTTCAAGTCTCGAAGTTGAACAAACAAAACAAGTAAATAAATAAAAAATTTCATGTAAAAAAATTCAATTTTTCCTGTATCCACTCATTTTTAATTGGTTAAAAAGCAAAAACCATAAAATAAACTACACATAATTGGTATCACCATGTCTATAACAACCTAATTTATAAAAATATCATGATACTTATTCCATGTGGTAAACAGCGGGGGAAAAAATTAAAAAACAATGACAAAATCACTGTTTTTGTCACTTCACCTCCCAAAAAATTGTATAAAAAACTATTAAAAAGTCATATGTCCCCAAAAATGTTACCAATAAAAACGACAGCTTGTCCCACAAAAAACAAGTCCCCACACAGCTACATTGATACAAAAATAAAGTTATGACTCTTAGTTATGACTCTTTTTTTATGATGAGCAAGTAGTAAAACATGAAATAAACCTCTATAAATTTGGTATTGCTAGGATATGTAAAAGGATTCCTAAGTTATTACCACATAAAGTGATGTGTCACATTCGAAAAACAGGAGTGTGCCTTTAAGGCCAAAACAAGGAGGAGTCTGCATTTAAGGCAAAAAGCTTAGTTCTTAAAGGGGTTGTCCTGCTATATATCCGTAGGATAGGTCATCAGTATGTGATCAGTGAGGGTCCGACACCAGGCCGTTCAGCTGTTGGAAGAGGAGGCGGCACTTCATGTGAGCGCCACTTCCTCTTCATTACATTGCCCGGTGTCTCAGAAGTTTCGCTGGTGCAGTGTAATTACAAGTACTCGGTCCATTCACTTGAATAGAGTGAGTACTTGTAATGACACTATGCTGCGCTGAGATGGCATGCAGTGTAATAAAGAGGAAGCAGAGCTCGCATGGAGCGCCACCTCCTCTTCAACAGGGGAGCCGGGAGTCAGACCCCTGGCAATCAGATATTGACCTATCTTGAGGATGCATCCTATCACAGTTTGTTAAAAATAGCTATAAAGATAAACCATTTAACATAATGCATTCTATATTATGGATGTTTCACTTAGGAAAACTACATAATAATTTATGTAAATAGGGTCATTTAACACCTAACAATGATGCCACTTATCAAGGGGGGTGGGGGTCTACAAGTGAACAGAAAATAAAATGTACAATAATAACTGAAAAAATAGTATTTGCTCACCACTCTTCTCATGAACTTGTAGCATCCAAACCTGAATTCCCGGAGAATTCCTAAGCTACATACAGGCACTGACATTGAAATCCAATGTTGAAAAAAGAGATGCCTCCAGCACTCCTTTAATAATTTATCTTATTGTAAAGGCATTAGAAACATCTTGTACAAAAATATTTTTAAAAAACCAAATCTTTGCGTTTCAGACACTTGTCCTTACTGTCTTATTTTATCTGAAACAGTAATACAACAAGCTGTTTTTGAATGTATTTACAAGAGTGCTGGAGAAAAGAAAATGTGCCTGATTTTGTTTCAAGGAGGATTTTATGTTGGTTTACAATGCCTGACATTACAAAGTATTAAAGGGGTTCTCCGGGCGTTTTTTTTTTAATGACCTATCCTCAGGATAGGTTATCAATATGAGATCAGTGCAGTTGAGGAAGGCTGGACGGGCCGAAACGCGTCCTGTGACATTTGTTTCTTATGGAATAAAAGCATACTTCGTTATTTATACGCCTGCTGGGATTCATCCATTTTTTGATTTTTTGGGGGGATAACCCCTTCCCGTGCAAGCATTCCAGTGGTGAGCTGTTTTGATTTTTGATCAATATGAGATTGGCGAGGGTCCGACACCCGGCACCCCCGCCAATCAGCTGTTTGAGGAGACATGTTCTCTAAGGGAAGACGAAACTGTAACAAATTACTCCTTTTCGATTTTTTTATTATAATTTCCTTTGTGATCTGTTTTGATTTTTGTGATTAATGAATCCTATGCTTTCTCATTGAAACGATAAGGATAGGTTAGGGTACTTTCACACTTGCAGCAGAGGATTCCGGCAGGCAGTTCTGTCGCCAGAACTGCCTGCCGTATCCAGCAAACTGTATGTAAACGCATGTCATCTTTTCTGACTGATCAGGCATAAAAATGCATTGCAATGCCGGATTCGTTTTTCCAGTGTCATCCGGCAAAACGGATCCGGCATTTATTTTTTTCAAATTTTTAGAGGTTTGGGCATGCGCAGAACGGAATGCCAAATCCGTTGTTGCGGTATTTTTATTGCTAGATCCGGCACTAATGCAAATCAATGGGAATTGCTGTGGTATTTCCTCCGTCCAAAACGACTGACAGTGACTGAACTGAAGACATCCTGATACATCCTGAACGGATTTCTATCCATTCTGAATGCATGGGGATGTGACTGATCAGTTTTCTTCGGGCATAGAGCCCCGACTACGCAACTCTATCCCGGAAAAGAAAAACGCTAGTGTGAAAGTAGCCATATGTGATTTAAATGAATGTTTGTGTTGCTTAGGTTTTTGTTACAAAGAATTTCTACAATGTTAGCATTGGCCAAACGTATGCAAATGTTTCCAGCATTGACCAACTGCCCTTAAATATATAGGATAAAACTAAAACCACATACAGTACATTGTACCTAATCTGAAGAAACAAAATAAACCAAAAAGCATGATAAAATGTGTCATTTCCTTTTTATCATTTCACAAAATAAAGTTCTGTATCATTGTGCAGAGCATTGTTACCTCTGATCTATCTTTGGTCAGCTCTTAATTTGGATGTCTACACCTCTGCAAATGAAATCATGCCACTACTTCAAGGTAAGCATTTCAGTTCTATTTCAGTCAGCTCCTCAGACAGTTTCCAACCACTGAAAACTAAAATTACAACTGAGGTAAGTTAATTTATATTATATTGTTCTCAAAAAGCCATCAATTTAGATCTCTTACTTGAGGGTATAATAAAAATGTTCTGTTTCTCTTTAGTTTTTAAACACTTTTCTCAAGGAATGTTATTACCAATTTATCTTTATGATGGTTTAAGGGAATAAAACAGGTACAGAAGCAATATACAGTTAATGCATTTTATCCAGAGCCCAGTGACCCTGAATTCTCCTTTATTTGGCAGGTGGCTAAATAAGTCACTGAGCTGTATGAGGATTACATTGTCCAATAAACCAAATACAAAGATATACATATAGAGCATGAGGTTAGGGTCCAATGGCACAGCAGGCTGCATGCAGCCAAGCCATGCCCAACCATGGCAGCAAAAAAAGGTGGATGAAGCTTGGCTACAGACTGCCAGAGGCACCACTGGTCCATATCCTTATGAGGGCTCATGCGCACGAATGTATTTTCTTTCAGTGTTCGTTCCGTTTTTTTATGCAGACCGTATGTGGAACCATTCATTTCAATGGGTCCGCAAAAAAAATGAAAGTTACTCCGTGTGCATTCCTTTTCCATTCCGCAAAAAAATAGAACATGTCCTATTATTGTCCTCATTACAGACAAGGATAGGACTATTCTATTAGGGGCCAGCTGTTCTGCAAAATACAGAATGCACACGGACGTCATTCGTATTTTTTGCGGACCACAAAATGCTTACGGTCGTGTGCATGAGCCCTGAGCAAGATGTCGTGAGGATAATAACTTGTTATGTGCACATAAATGCACATAAAAAAACATCTGATTTGTGCAGAATTGTGCATTTTTTAAGGTATTTTTGACCAAAGATTGTGTTTGTGCACAGGTATTTTTAACAGTTTTTTATGCTTTGCTTTATTATAAAAGAAAGTATGTACCCCCTTTAATGTATAAAGTAAAAAAGTATTTAGATTTTGTATTCACTCACCCTTTTGCAACAGTAGCGTTTTTTTATTTTTTATTTTTTGTATTGCATGATGATGTTTTTATGTACTTGAAATAAAGTTTTTAACCACAAGTGCCAGAAGATTTGTCCAGGATTCATCCCCCTGTACAGAAGTATGCAAACAAATAAAAAAACACTGTGCCAAAATGCCACTAAAATGCATTGCCCTGCTTGTGTTTTTCGAACAGACAAAAAAAAACTAAACAACAATGGATGTTTGTTGGACAAAAATGCCAGGAAATAAGAGGAAAGATACCACACCCAAATTGTACTGCATTGTTAACAAAATTCTGTTGAACCAAAAATGCCTACAAAATGTACATAGTTCACATAGAACTCTATGTCAGGCATGCTCAACCTGCGGCCCTCCAGCTGTTGCAAAACTACAACTCCCATCATTCCCTGACAGCCTACAGCTATCATTCTACAGAAGGGCATCGTGGGAGTTGTAGTTTTACAACAGCTGGAGGGCCGCAGGTTGAGCATCCCTGCTCTATGTAATATCTGGAACTGTCATATTTTGCTAAAAAAAAACACCAAGAAAAGATTGTGTGACAATCCTCTGGATCAACTTGTAGGAAACAGGCCGAACTGGATGGACAAATGTCTTTTTTCGGTACTATATACTATGTTATAAGACTATGTTATAACAACCTAAAGCTAGTTTGTCAGTAGGAACTGATGGACCCAACAACATATCTTCAGTAATAACTTGCATAGTATCGGTTCTGACTGCGCAAAACATTTTCTGATATTCTTTTGTGCAAAGGTCTACCAAAAATGGTGACATTAAAGAGAGTTTAGGGAGAAAAAATTGTCATAGTCTCAGGACGGAGAAGTGTGTGTCAACTATAGCTAGCAATATTATTGCATACAGGGCCACACTACTATGGTTCTTCTAGGCCAGATTGTCACGTACCCCATTGTGTAAGCTAATGCTGTAGGTATGCTTGGACCTAAAAAATGCAATGGAAGCCATTAGTTTAATATGGAATTTCCCTTTGTTCAAAACTAAGTCACAGAGTAAAGTATAAACGGCTATTTTATGCTGTAAATGACTCTCTGATGACAGATATCTTACAGCTATTGTTCTAGTACAGACTATACGGGGGTTAGGTTGCTAAGGAAATACTTGTGATAAATATCTCTTAATGAAATCCTCAACTCATTTGCCCTTAACAATGCTTTTCTATAGATTTCAATGTTTTTTCCCCTTTTCCCTCAGTGACATTTTTGGAATACCTTTGGAAATATGCTTTTGTGTAGTGTAGCCAACACTTCCTGTGTAACTCTCCACTTAATTTCATGATAAAAAGCAACAATGCACACACAGCACTGGCTCTTTGTGTGTGAGTTATGCGTGCTTGGATTTTAAAATCACCCATCTGTTTCCGGGCTTTGGCAGGGAGGGAACTTTTAAAGCAGAATTCATATCTCTGCGTTTATTGGGATTTGAAGCTACAGGGTATACCTATTAAAGAAACAGACACAGTCTTGGAACATTTCTTTTGGAACTGATTATGTATTTTCGTTTTATGTTTGTTGTTTTTTTTTTTAAATCTTAAATGGTATGAATTGATATCTTAAATCAATCAAATGTTCTACAGAAAGTCTAGGTGTATTCCTAGCCTGAAGGCTTTCAGAAAGTTTACATACAGTCCGACCTGTTTCAATGCTTTCTTGTGTCCATTGCATTTCACTTATATCCACAGAATCCCAAATGTTACTGATAGACTCTGCAGGAGCAATAGAATCTCACCTGTCAATATTAGAGAGAAAGTACTAAAGTGTTTTCCAATGTAAGCCGTCCATAAGGGGCAAGGACTACATTTGTGTGATACCTTTTTACATTGAGCTGAGTAGATAAGGCTGGTCATACAGATTAGATTTTTGTTATCTGTACCTGCCAACTTCAGCAGGGCCGGCCAACCGTCTTTTTATCGAGGCCTACCAACTGTTCCCTGACATCAGATTTGGGGGATAGAAGAATCTGTTATATTGGAATTCTACTGCCTGATCCATTCCTTCTTGAGGAGATAAGCTGTTGCAAGAGGATTCTGGTTGCAGCTTTCCTCTAACCTTCCTACTAAGAACTTCTTGTTCGAGCTGAGCAGGTATGTATATGAGGGAATTGGGTGTGACAGCTGTCGGCCAACATCTGGTGTGTACATATAAGGACATGAGGGTACGAGCTTAATGCTGATGCTTTAGGGTGTTTTATTTTATTTTAAATACATGTAATTTGACGGCTCCATAATTCTTAACGTTCTTAACTCAAGACCAGATAAAACTTTTAAACTAAACGTTGCCCAAAAGTGGAGGCTTACATTAGCAATGGGTAGGATAAAAAGAAAATGTATTTTGTATAAAATAATTATATGTTCTTTAATAATATCATTCATTTATGTTTAGCTAAATACCACCGGAAATTTACTAAACTTTCTAGATGCTGGCCTTTCACTCAGTCCTTTAGTCTAAGCCATCTGCTGGCATTTGAGTTGTCATTTATTTGTTATGTTTATCAGAATCCATAACTTTTGCATCATGAGTAAGTCTATGTATATCTTGTGTACAGTGTCCTGTCATGCTGTATATATACAGTACTCTGTCCTCAACATTCTTTGGTAGCTCTATGGTAACAGTAAATCCTTTATGCACAATAGTATAACTACTGGCAGACATTAAAAAGGCCAACACTTTGTAATGCTTCTGATAAAGATTTTCTGTGAGTCGCAAACTTGGGCGATGGAATATACGGAGGATAGGCTACACAAACTATATAAGTTACAAAGGTGTCAATTCAAGACCAATGAGACATATATAAGATACATTCAGCTATCTACATGTACTGTATGTAAGTTACAGGCTAAATCTTTAAACTGTATGTATAGTATATTTATTTTGTATGTGTTATGGTGCACTTATTTTGTATGTATGTTTATTAATAAGACTTGATTCGTTTTTGTCATGTTTGCAGATGACACTAAACTGTGTAAATCGCATTTAACATGGAAGAGGACAGTATACTTCTACAGATGGATGGATAGATATTTTTCTTGCAGGATAACAGGTTGAACTGGATGGACAGATGTTTTTTTTCAGCCTTACAAACTATGTTATTATGTAAATAGGGTGCAGTATGCCAGTGGACCACCCATTATGATTTCAAGAGCTGACCAAAATTGTACTTTGATGGGTTTCATCAGTGAATACTTTGGGTTTTCTACCCAGCGCCCTAGGTATCCTGGACAGAGATTGACACTTTCAGCTCTTAATATGTCCTTAATCTGGGGCAGAATACAAAATACAGTAGCTGTCTGTGGCAAAGCTGGTTTTAGGCATGCCAAACAGGACAGTTATAAGGCTCCTTATTATATGATCTCGTCCCCACCCCAAGGCCAGGATTCCAAGGAGCATGCAGAATTTACCATTGACCTCTTTACTGCCTTAAAGATTATGGGCACCATTGTGTGCATTTTTTTTTCATGATTGTATTCTACTCATTTTGGGCTAAAAACAAATTTTGCAGTAGGTCTTTGTTAAAAATTTGTTACAGCTTTTGATTTACTGCTTTCATTTTCTGTGCATTTGTAGACTAGCAGGCTTTCTGACTCACGGTGACTCCGTCAAGAAACTGCTCTGACAGCTGGCTCAGTAGTCCTTATCTCTGAACTCCTGATAGCCGAAAAACACTCATTGTAGCTCAGTTCCTATTAGTGTGATAGGAATGTAATCTTTAACCACTAGACCAACTAAAAAAAAAGATTTTAGCCCATAATGAGTAGAATGCAATAATAAAAAATAAAATTGACCCCAAATGTATCCAGAGCCTATAAAACACCCAAACCCATCAGGGATTTGTAAATTATGAGAAAAGCTAAAACATCAGAAAATGTACAAGGAGAATTAGGCTACTTTCACACTATCGTTTTTTTGTATCCGTCATGGATCTGCAAAAATGCTTCTGTTACAATAATATAACCGCATGCATCCATCATGAACGGATCCGGTTGTATTATGTCTTCTATAGCCATGACGGATCCGTCTTGAACACCATTGAAAGTCAAAGGGGGACGGATCCATTTTCTATTGTGCCAGATAACGGATCCATCCTCTTTGACGTACATTGTGTGCTAGGACTGATCTGTTTGGCTTCACTTCGTCAGGAGAACAGAAAAACGCTGCAGGCAACTGAATGGAGACTGAACGGAGGCAAACTGATGCATTCTGAGCGGATCCTTTTCCATTCAGAATGTATTAGGGCAAAACTGATCCGATTTAGACCGCTTTTGAGAGCCCTAAACGGATCTCACAAATGAAAAGCCAAAACGCTAGTGTGAAAGTAGCCTTAAGACAATTTTCTTCAACAAAGTCACTGCAATGGAAGTCAGAAAACCCAAATTTTTTTATGTGACACAAAACGTTCTGTTCCTGAACTTTGTAATTTTGTATTCCAGTTGCCTAGGTTAAATTAATTAACTTATGTCTAAAACACCCTATTAATTAGACAGCAATGCACAGGTTACTGAAGTAGCAAATTAAGTCAGACATCTAAGAGCAGAACATTTAATGGAGGATTGAAGAGGCTGCAACAGAGGATCTGGTCAGTATACATATTTCAACCAAAGGTTTTAAAGGTGTTGTCCGCTTTATTTATATTGACGACCTATTCCCAGCAATCTGATATTAATGACCTACCCTGAGGATAGGTCATCAATAGTAAAAAGCGGACAACCCCTTTCAAGTAACTGAAATAAAACATTTTATGTAATATTACAATATTACTGTTGTTTTTAATTAAACAGTTACTTTATTAAAGTATAAATGTCGTTAGTGGTGATTTTGCAGAATAAGCTGCCATGTGGGTGTACATGAGGGATAACACTATTTTTGGCCATTATATAACTTGTTTTTCGAACTTTTAGCAGTTTCTCCCTCTGCATTTTATCTGTATCTATATTTTTCTGAGCTGATGGGTGGAGACTAGCTAGAATCATGTCTGCCCATACACATGGAAAACAGGAGATTCTGCTTCCTTTACTCTCTGTAGCACACCTCCAGAAGCAGCATCAGTAATGGAGGACATTACAGAGCAGAACTAAGCAGTTTCAATGTAAATCCAACAGTTAATTAAGACAAGTCTCTTACAAACCAGCAGCAGTCTGTCCTTCTGCCTCCTGTCTGTCTCCTTTTCCTCCTCCTCCCCCTCTCCCTCCCTTTCCATATACTTCTATGTAATCTGATCCTTCAGTGAGCAGGCAGACAATCCTAACTTGATGACAGATCTGAACAAATTGAGAGTTAGTGAAGAGGAGAGGACGCAGGAGAGGAGCCTGATAAGAGAAGGAGCCATCTGTCTCCAATGAGACATATTACAAAGTTTCTTCTATTGAAACGACAGTTACTCTTTAATGAAAATCTTACCATTCATTAGACAGTGACATTAGCATTTTCCACTAAAAAAGGAAAACAAAACTTTTACTTAAAAGGGGTTGTTCGTGGCTCTGTACTATACTGCACAGGAAGAAGTCACCATGATGCATGCGCGGCGGGGTGCACGTTCAGGACAGCGCACGGACCGGCTGGGAGAACAGGAGTCGTCTTCTGCGCAAGCGCGGCCAACGTGATTCGAGTGAAAAGCGGTGGCCGTAACCAGGGGAGACCGAATGACAACAATGAGGTAGGTAGGGATGAATTTCTTAAAAAGGGTGGGAATTGGGTAATTAAATATATTTACAAAAATGATCACTGTCAAATCATTAACATATTTAACAGTGATCATTATGACGGGAATACCCCTTTTTACATTTACACCTTTTTTTTTCAATTTTCAAATTGTTTTACATTTTTATTTGTTTCAGGTTTGGCACATTATATGATATGCAGAGCTATAAACCAGCTAGTCCTTTGTGATTAAAGAGTTCTTTGAATATCATGGATTTACTGTAAGTTAATGATGTAATGCTGTTTAAGGAAATGTTTGCAAATGTAATTTAAACATTGTGTTTAGACCAAGAAACATATGTTGAACTTTTGAACAGGAAATGGTGGCTGTACTTACAGTATGCATACATATTTCACAGTGTACAGTAAAGCTACTGCTTTTATTACATGGGATGAGGAATGACAAGAGCTTGTTAGGTCACTTGTTCTCATGCACTGTCCTTTTAAAAGGAAATTGATACCAAGCTTCCACTTTCTGCCGTCAGTTACTCTCTTGAACTTCATATTTTCCTTTATCGTAGCTCACCATTTGTTTTCCTGCAGATATTTGCTTTGTGTAAGATTCCTGTTCCAAATCTCAAGTAAGCTTGAATAGCTTTTCAGTTTCTAGTGCACACGACTACACGGATTCTCTTTAATGTATAGAATGTAGGAAAACATATACCGGTATTCCAAAATGTATTTATGAGTATGTTGTTCTCAATAAAGGGAACTAAATCTCATAAATTGAAACATACTTACAATTTACGAATCTAAAATAGTCATGTTAAAGTGTTTCATTTTCTTTGCATACATCATATTATGTGTAAATATATAAAGCTTCATAGCACATCTTATTTGGGTAAACTGTCATCTTCTCCTTCCGTCCCATTTCGTTGACTGATGCCTACATGTACAGAAGCTTTCTAAGACTGCAAAAACAAAAAAACTTAAAACAGCCTATAGCAAAACATTTAATATAAGAGGGTGGTAAGGGAAAAAATGGTTGGGGGGGGGGGGCGTTGGGGGAGAGAAAAGTGAGGAGGCATTTGATTGGTTGGCTCAAAGTGCTGCCACCAGGAAGAACCTGTCCATTCAGCAAGTATTTAAAAAATAAATAAAAAAAAATCACATATGAGATTGCATTTCTGGCTGGACTATATGTAATCTACAGCTAGCTACAGAATGATTGTGATAATTATGTTATTGATATGTCTAAATTGTTTTTCTTATAGGTACTGCCTAGATATTGTCCTACTGTCCTAATCTAATACACAGGGGTGTCACAATACAGAGGAAATAAGCTATGCCACAGTAGAAGTTAACCAATACTCTGATGTCAGAACACAGGGAATATAAACATGATGCTATATGTAAAAGAAAATGCACAAAACACAGGGATATTAGACACAGTGATGTCACACTACAGAGAAAACACACAGGCATCCACTATAGTTACCCTCCTGGGGGACAACCACTTTTGGTCCCAGGGAGCAAGACATATCCTCCTAATAAATATTTATAATAGTCTGTACCACTGTGCTCAGATGCTTATCCTCATCCTCATTTTGTCAAATGTTTTTTTCCCTAAATCACCCATGCAAGAGATGATAGTCTGCTGTCATCAAGGTTGGTGGCAGTGGCGTAGCAATAGGGGTCGCAGCGGTCGCAATTGTGACTGGGCCCCTAAGTCAGGGGGGCCCATGGGGCCCCCCAGGAGAGACATTATAAAGCGGGCCACTTAAGTCCCCGGGCCCTCCCTATATTTTTGGTTGCTGTACTTACATGTCAGTGCAGGACCTGTGACCTCCGGCGAGACCTGCCGTGGGAGGTCACAGGTCCTGCGCTGACATGTAAGTACAGCAGCCGCCAGCCAGGAAGGAGAAGCGGCCGCCCGCCCGCCGCTGTCCCAGGTATGAGAAGCCCGCCCGCTGGCCCCCGCGACAGCTCTCAAGTGAGGAGAGCCAACAAGTTCATTTTTTTTTTTAAATAGCGGTGTCATTCTTGGAGGGGGACATGAATTATAATCAATTGTGCCGTGAGGCAGTGTGTCTGAATTCAGATTGGCCCGCACCGGCCATATGAGGGCAGACAGGGGCAGAAAATAATGAGGGGCCTGGGGGCAAATATAAATGAAATACTCTGTGGGCAAAAAATGAAATGTATAGAGGGAGTGGGCGGGGCAAAATGAAATATAGTGAGAGTCTCACTATATTTCATTTTGCCCCCACTTCCTCTATATATTTTAGATTTTTTGCCCACAGAGTATTTCATTTTGCCCCCTTATTTGCTCCCCCTGGCTGCCCTCATTTGGTGCGGGCGCCCTCTTCTTTCTGAATTCAGACACACTGCCGCACGGCACCACTGATCATCATTCACCCCCCCCCCCCATCCTTTGTATGAAGCCAGTGTGTGCCATACATTAAAAAAAATAATAAATTATAATATATATTATAATTTGTTATTATTATTTTTTTAAATGTATGGCACACACTGGCTTCATACAAAGGATGGGGGAGGGGTGAATGATGCCTCTGCCGCTACCTCCACCCCCCCCCCCCCTGTATGAAGCCATACATTAAAAAAATAAATGAATAACCTAGTCACTAATATAGTCACTCATACAGAGGGGGGGTGGAGGCAGCGGCAGAGGCTTGTCGGGGCTCGTGGGGGGGGGGCCCAATTTTCAAAGTTTGCCCTGGGGCCCATAGAACTTTAGCTACGCCCCTGGTTGGTGGAACAACCTCCAGAATACAGAGCCCCAGGTGGCACTGGCACTATTGGCGAAAAAGCTGCTTTTTTTCTATTTAGATAAAAAATCGGAAGCAGAAAATTCCACTGCTTTATTTTGAGCATTTCTAGTCATCATATTCGTTCTCATGCATGGCAAGTCAACAAAATTTTACAAAGGAAGTTGCCAGACTTCATATTCTAACTCTGAGAGGCATTTCTGGAAAGCAAGTAATCAAAGTGTAATTCTGTGTAATTTTTTATGTCTGTATGCAATAAATATGTCTATCTGTTCAGCTATAAATCAGTAATACTTATTGTGCTCAACTAGAATCAAAGATCAGGTAGCAAAGTTCAGTTCTATTCCAAGCTCCGAATTCCCAGAAACTATTGCAATCCTTGTTAGATGCTCATTCACACCAGCACTATGTCCTGCTGTTCTTGGCATAGCATGCCCACTATTAAATAGAACAACAGAAAACAGCCATAGGGCAATACCATCTTCAACAACAGGGTACTTTTAAAGGGTTTTTCCAGGAGTACAATATTGATGACCTATTCCAGGAGTACAATATTGATGACCTATCCTCAGGATAGGTGACCAATACCTGATTGGTAAGGGTCTGACTCCCGACACAGCATACCAAGCACAGCACCATACTTTCTATAGTGGCTGTGCTTGGTATTGCAGCCCATGTCTATTCAGTTGAATAGGAGGGAGCTGCACATAGGCCATGTGACCAATGTACGGTGACGTCACTGGCCTAGGAAGAGGCCACAGGCACACCAGAGCACCACGGCCTCTTCAAACAGCTGATCAGCAAGGTGTCGGCAATTTTATCACCTCTGATCAGATATTGATGACCAATTCTGAGGATAGGTTATCATTTTTGTACATTTGGGAGACCCCTTTAAAGACTTTTATTATACTCATAAATAAGTGCTTTTCAATTGCATATAGTACATTTTAAAATGCACATGGCAAACTGCAATCACCCAACTAGAGTTTCATCAACATTGGCTTCTTCTATGGCATGATTGGACAAGCTAATCACAAAGTTTCCCCCTGCTGGGACCATTTGTGACCTGCCGTAGGGAAACCTGACTGTAAGTGGTCATTTTCCCTTTGCCACCATCAAACGAGAAATTAAGCATGACGGAATAATCACTGAAATCAATCGGTTGTCTGTATAAGGCCTCTTTCACACGGGCGTCATATGTGAGGGCCAGATAGGATGCGAGTGCGTTGCGGGAAATATAAAACATTTTTTTGCGCAAGTGCAATGTGTTTGGCACGCGCGAGAGAAAAATCTGAATGTTTGGTACCGAGACCCGAACCCGGACTTCTTCACAGAAATTCAGGTTTGGGTTCGGTATTCTGGGAGATTTTATTATTTTTCCTTATAACATGGTCATTAGGGAAAATAATAGCATTCTTAATAGGGAATGCTTACTAAAATGTGGATTGAGGGGTTAAAAAATAAAAAAAATTAACTCACCTCATCTACTTGATCGCTCAGCTGGCATCGTCTTCTTTCTTCTTCTTTCAGGACCTGCAAAAGGACCGCAGTGACGTCAGCACAGGTCCTGCTGAATTAAGATAGAAGGATTCCTCTATCTTCATTCAGCAGGACCTGCATTGACGTCACCGCGCTCACCGTCACGCGCTTTTGATTCTTTCAGGACCATCAGTGCAGGTCCTGCTGAATGAAGTGATGCGTGAAAATTGCCGCTCATTGGCACAGCCTCATTGAAGTGAACGGGTCCGGATTCAGTGCGGGTGCAATGCGTTCACGTCACTCATCGCAGCCGTGAAGAATACACAGTGTGAAATGAGCCTAATACAGGACAGGACATGTCTCCCAGAGCGTACTCCAGGTAACCACTCTCCACTCTTGCCAAGAGATAGTGATTCTCAACAAAACACTATTAACTCAGAATTCCCTACAAGAATGTAAGTGTAGAGTGGACAGCACCCAGACCAAACATTGATCCAATAAAGTCAATGGACCAATTCACATGAGCAGTTTCCCACACCATTGGACTCTGCTGAGAAAATGATAGATTGCACCATCCAGCTCTGATTTTACCACAAGACTCATTCACTCAGAGGTTTTCAAAGATTTTTTGTACTGATGACCTATATTCTGGATAGGTCATCAGTAACTGATCGGTGGGGGTCCTACAACCTATCGGCTGTTTGATAAGGCATCCACGCACGTAGTAGTGTTGTGGCCTTCTCTTAGCTCACCAAGCACAGCACCGTACATTGTTCAGTGGCTGTGCTTGGTATCGTAGTTCAGCCCCTTTCATTTCAATGGGGCCTGCATTGTGTGAAAAACGCAAAATATAGAACCTGTTGCGATTTTCATGCAACGCACAAGTGATGCGTGAAAATTACCGCTCATCTGCACAGCCACATTGAAGTGAACGGGTCCGGATTCAGTGCGGGTGCAATGCATTCATGCCACTCATTGCACCCGCGCGGAATACACTGTGTGAAAGGAGCCTAATACAGGACAGGACATGTCTTCCAGAGCGTACTCCAGGTAACCACTCTCCACTCTTGCCAAGAGATAGTGATTCTCAACAAAACACTATTAACTCAGAATTCCCTACAAGAATGTAAGTGTACAGTGGACAGCACCCAGACCAAACATTGATCCAATAAAGTCAATGGACCAATTCACATGAGCAGTTTCCCACACCATTGGACTCTGCTGAGAAAATGATAGATTGCACCATCCAGCTCTGATTTTACCACAAGACTCATTCACTCAGAGGTTTTCAAAGATTTTTGTACTGATGACCTATATTCTGGATAGGTCATCAGTAACTGATCGGTGGGGGTCCTACAACCTATCGGCTGTTTGATAAGGCATCTACGCACGCAGTAGTGTTGTGGCCTTCTCTTAGCTCACCAAGCACAGCACCGTACATTGTTCAGTGGCTGTGCTTGGTATCGTAGTTCAGCCCCTTTCATTTCAATGGGGATGAGCTGCGCCTAGGCCATGTGACCGATGAACGTGACATCACATAGCCTAGGCAAAGTGGCGAAAAGGTGGTTTGGCTACAGCAAGCGCAGGTGCCTACTCCATTAGCTGATAAGCTAGGATCCCAGATGTCAGACCCCCACTGATCAGATCCGGATGACCTATCCAGAGGATACTGTAAGCCATCAGTTAAAAAAAAACCTTTTAAATACAAGTCTGTGTTCCCTGGCCGAAAAACATGCATTGTTCATCTGAATGCAGTTTTAAAATTTTAGAAACATTGTTAGAAAGAATAAAGGTATAGCTATAGATACCCAACATTCAGCAGGACATTCTCACCACAAACTAGATGTGAACAGAAACCACATGAGGTCATTGAGAATCTTTTGATTTGCCTGGAGAAGCATATTCTAACCCATGGGGATTCCTGAGTGTTCTATTGGATTATGAGTTCCTGAGGGATAGGGCGGTTCAATCAAACTCAGATCATATAAATCTTCCTCACAGCATTTGTATTTTCCACAACTGAGGGCTGTGGTGAGGACTGCGACCTTAATGTACACAGTACATGACACACTCCAAATGAGGTGAGAGCCTCTCTCTATAGTGAGGGAATAATGCAGCGCTAACAGTTTGTGGCTAGGTATTTATTACTTTTGGCCTATGATCTAAACCATTACTGGCTACAGAGTCTGCCAACACATAGCAGCATAAATGTAGGCCATAGAACTGGAGCATGCCTTTATACAGGCAAAGAGGTCAGAGGGAATATTTCCCACAGTCTAAATGAAATCACATGTCCAATGAATAATACATATGCTGTATATATTAAAAAAAGGAGGAAAGAAACATGAACGGTGGGGCTAGATTTACAATTGCATTTTTCTTATAGAACTTTTTTTTCAACTTAGAATTAGAATAAGGCAACTGATATATAGATCGTCTAGTAAAAACAAAAAGGGGATCTACTATATCATACCCAAACTGATTTTTTTTAAATATTTTTTTATACTATACCTCTAAACCCTTAAAGGGGTTTTCCAGGATTTTTCAACTGGTCATCAGTATCTGATTGTTAGGAATCCAACAGTCGGGACCCCTGCCGATCAGCTGTTTGGAAAGGCATCGGCACTCGCAGTAGAGCCATGGTCTTCTTTCGACTCACCAAGCACAGTGCTGTACATTTGATAGCACCTGTGCTTGGTATCACAGCTCAGCTTCTTTCATTTGTGACTGATAAACATGACATCACATGGCCTAGGTCTGTGATGGCTAACCTCCGGCACTCAAGATGTGGTAAAACTTTGACTCCCAAGATGCACACTTGCTTGGCTGTTCTCAGAACTGTATAGAAATAAATGGAGCCTGCTGGGAGTCATACTTTCACCACAGCTGGAGTGCCGAAAGTTAGACATCACTGGCCTAGGCGAAGCTGATCGGCCAAGGTCCCAGGTGTCAGATCCTCACCGATCCGATACTAATGACCTATTCGGAGGATTGGTCATCAGTTCAAAAATCTTGGAAAACTCTTTTAACACAAAATGATGTACCTGTTCGTACACTGAACCTGATCCATAGGGCTTCCTATGTCCTGAATGCAGTTTTGGAAGGCACAATCAGGAGTGGATCATAAAAGGAGAAAAAGTGAAAAAAGTCTTCTCTTTTTTTCCTAATTCAATCCTGGTTTTGGCTTTCACAACCGCATCAGGAACCTGACCGTGTGGCCATACCGATTGCCAGGGGTGACTGGGAAATTATGACTACCCTGGGCATTATAAAGGCCCCCAGGGCTGTCTAGTAATCATCTCTGGTACTCCAAAGTTGGCTTGACACCGCCCGATTGTCAGCTAGACTATCTGTGATGAACATTCCTATAAATGTTTGTTCCTGGTAATCAGCCCATGTAAAGGGGCCATTCATCGGATGAAATGATTGTTGATGCGGACACCGCAATCATCATTTCTGGGCAGCAGAGTGCAGAATAGACAGCCCGATCTGACATTGCTTGTCCTCATACTGTGGAGGTGATAGCTGCATGTAAATGTAACACTTGTGAGGAAAACTTTCTTCAAGTGTTTTATGGGGTCAGGGGCGCACCACTCATGAGGCAAAGTGAGGCGGTCCTCAGGTGGCGCTCTGCAAGACTGCAAGGGGGCGGCAAGTTAGCCTCCTAGCCTGGACTCCTTCACAGCCCGGAATACAGTTTTGTCACATAACTGTATTCAGGGTCCTGTATAACCACACAGAGCCCATTCCTCTCCATATCTGAAGAGGGTGCACTCTCCTCCCGAATGAAATACAGCTTTCCTGCCTGCTCTAGCAGAGCAGGAAGCTGAATGCCCTCCCACCTGCCAGGGCCATTCTGCTTACTGTTCAGGGAGAGTACATGGAAGGCCTGCCAACATCTCCTGCCTTCTTCAGAAAGCTTCTCTCACTACTCATCAGTCGGAAGGAACAGGAGGGGAAGGGGAGTCTCCAGAAGCTGAAACAGAGCTGCTCTATCTGGACTTCCTTTCTCACAGACTTCATCTGCCTGCAGAAAAGGTAAGTTTATACATGTGTATAAGGCCTCGAGCACACAAACGTTTTTTTTCCGTTTCCGTTCCATTTTACTTCATATGCCTTCCGTTTTCGTATTTCCATTCAGAGATAGAACATGTCCTATTATTGCCCGCAAATTACGTTCGGTGACTCCATTCAAGTCAATGGGTCCGCAAAAAAATGCATCCGTATGTCTTCCGTATCCGTCCGTTTTTGCGGAACCATCTATTTAAAATTTTATGCCCAACACAATTTTTTAATGTACTTAGTGTTTAAACGTTATTGTATGCTTCCGTTTCCGATCCACAAAAAAACGGATCACAAATGGAAACCAAACTGAACGGAAACACTACTAAAACAAAAAAAAAGGAAAAAGAGATCCGTTTAAAACGGACCGGGGCAGGCATTGATCGTGCGCACGGGAGCGTACAGCATCATAGATTACACTGATGCTGTTCACGTCGGGCACACGATCAATGCCGCTCCGAGACATATGGCCCACTCACGGACCGTATGCCTCGGAGGGCATACGGTCGTGTGCAAGAGGCCTAAGTGCGTGTAAATGTCTCTATTGTGTGTGTATATATATATATATATATATATATGTAGATGTATGTATGTCAGGCTGGGGCACAATTGTATACTTGAGGGGTGTCATTCTTAATGTCTGGGGGCAGTATGCATAAGTTGCTTAAATCAGGGAGCACCATGTATAAATTAAGTATTTTAGGTTGCTATTTTGAGGGGGTGTAGCGCATGATATTTATTTCAGAGAGCACTGTCCGCTGTATTATTTATTTCAGGGTCAAAATTTGTGTAGTGTAGGAAAGAAAAAGCAGTTGTCATCTGAATTGTCTTTTTATTATTATTTCAGACCTTTTATTGTTTTTAGTAATGTAATTGGTGAAGGTCTGACATCCAGGATCTTCATCGTTAGTGGTGAAAAGAGACGTTCAGGCCACCTGCACATGTTGCGGAATGCATGCAGTTATTCTGCGCGGATTCCCGTGTGGAAAAACCGCAGCGTATTACAATACCAGCAAAGTGTGTTATGTTACACTAATTTCATGTACACTTTCAGATTGTTTCTGTGCGGAAATTGACCTGCATTGCGTATTTCTAAATCCGCAGCATGTCAATAATGCTTGAGGTTTTAGATGTGGATTTCACCCTTTTTAATGGAAGGGTGAGATCTAATCCACACCAAAATCCTCAATTAGACATTGCAGAATTTGGTGCGGATATGCTTTAGAAATGCCCGTCAATCCACACATAAAACACAATAAATGGTGTGGATTTATGTGCATTTTTTGTAAGGTTTTGGTGCCAGCACCAAAAAAATATGCTGCATTTTTGTCTGCGTATACATTTAAAAAACAAAAAAAAAAAACACAACAAAACTGCACATATTACATACAGTTTTTGGTGCGGAAAAGCCAGCAAATTTCACCCTCTCCATTGAGAAGGGTGAAATCCGCAAGAGAAATCCACTGTATAAATTGACTGTGGATTTCAAATCTGCAATACTGCAGCTTTTCTGCTGCATTTTTTAATGCAGTGTGTGGATGAGAATTCAGAAATTCTCATCCAATTTGCTGCTATTGTACAACACTGCGGATTTGCTGCATGAAAATCTACGACCGCAGAGCCACAGCTAGTCAGTCACGTGTGAGCGAGGCCTAAAACAGCTTAGAGTTATTCCACATGCACATGGTGCGTATTACATGCAGATTTTCTCACAGAAAGTCCACAGTGTAAGGTCTCCTGCACACGACTTTATCTGTTTTGCAGTCCACAAATCACAGAGCCGCAAAATACAGATGCAGTCCATGTGCATCCTGCGATTTTTATGGGATCAACTCTAAAAACAGACAAGAATATGGCAGGTTCTGTCATTTGTAGATGTCATCCGTGTGCTGTCCATTTGTTTTTCATGGACCCAGCTCGCACATGGACCAAAAATACAGTCGTGTACATAGCGCCTAATACAGTACTGGCTTTTTTCAAAATCCTATGTACATGGTGGAGAAATTTACTACACAGTAAATGACCTACAATAATGATTTTAAAATATGTGGTATGTCAATTGTTGCAAATTTTTAATGCAGAAATCACCCTTTGCAGCGCAGGGTGAGATCTGAGGCAAAGCTGCATCAAAATATGTGACAAAATCTGCAAGTAACAGATGGGGATTTCAGAGCAGATTTAGTAGAGAAAAGCATTGAAATCCACATGAAAATCCACATAAACTACACCGCCATGTGCATGCACCCGTAAAGCACAACTATAGTGACAGCATCACAAAAACTGCATATTTTAAATACGGATTTATTTCACCTATTACTACGCAGTGGTGAAAAGGAAAAAGTTGACTTGCTGCAGATTTAAAATCTAAGTCGCAGATCAATTTAATCATTGTATATACTGGCACTAGGGGGGAGTATAATATATATATATATTGTGGGGAGTCGCTCTGGTAGACAGCGGTGCGGGTGCAGTTTAGAGGCAAAACAAGGAGTCCAGATTGTGCATCAAACAGTGTTTTATTCACACTTGCACACCAGAAATGAAAACAGTCTCTTGGTGACAGTTCACACACAACAGAAATCATGTGGCAAAACCAAAAACAGGCCAACACAGGGTCCAGTCACCTTGGGTGATTTAAGTGCGGGTTCACACCTAGCAGTCGGTTCAGCCGCAGGCGATTCCTCCTTCAGTTTGCAGGGAAACACCACCTTGCTGAGCTCCGTCCTCCAGCACAGAGAACTCCTCAGTCCTGTTAGCAGGCTCCAGGATAATCACACACAGACACAGCTGATGGCTGTGTTTTATACCCAGCCCAAAACTCGGACTGGACCGTGGGGAGCAGCCACCCACCCTACTCTTTAGCTGCTCCCAGTAAGAGCCGGCCCGGATCGGCTTTGCAGCCATGCTATTTAAAAGAGTCAAACAGCACTAGCTGCTGCAGACAAAAACCCGGCTCTCACCTCACCGAGGCCAGCAACCTCGGTGACACGTACCTGCCATCGCAAATGACACCTTGCACCTTACCACATACCCCCCTTTGTTCAGCCCTGAGGGTGAACACACGTGAGGCAGTGGACGCGGGACAGGGCATCTGCGTTGCCCTGCAAGCGGCCTGCCCTGTGTTCCACGGAAAACTTGAAATTTTGAAGAGATAGGAACCACCTGGTGACCCGAGCATTCCTCTCCTTGGCCTGACTCATCCATTTGAGGGAGATGGTCGGTCACCAGACGGAACCTCCTCCCTAACAGGTAGTAGCGGAGAGATTCGAGTGCCCACTTGATAGCCAGGCACTCCCTCTCCACTATACTATATCTGGACTCGGCGGGACTGAGCTTACGGCTCAGGAAGACAACGGGATGTTCTTCCCGTTGACCTCCTGCGACAGTACCGCACCGAGGCCTACCTCCGAGCGTCGGTTTGTACGACAAACTCCTTGTTGAAGTCGGGTGTCACCAAAACCGGGGACCCACACAGGGCCGACTTCAACGCGGAGAAAGCCTCCTCCGCCTTCTCACTCCAGCTAACCCTCCCAGACTTTCGCCCCTTCAACAGGTCTGTCAATGGCGCTGCTATTGTGGCAAAGTGGGGCACAAACCTCATGTAGTAACCTACAATCCCCAGGAACGACTTTACCTGCCTGGTGGTGACCGGTCGGGGCCAGTTACGAATGGCCTCTACCTTAGTTACCTGAGGTTTGATGACTCCCGCCCAATTACATATCCCAGATATTTTGTCTCCTCTAACCCTATGGAGCACTTCTTTGGGTTAGCGGTCAGTCCGGCTTTCCTCAGGGCATCCACTACCGCCTGCACCTTGGGTAAATGGCTTTCCCAGTCGGTGCTGTGGATGACTACATCATCTAAGTAGGCCGAGGCGTACCGGCGATGTGGTCGCAGCACTATGTCCATTAACCTTTGGAAAGTGGCGGGGCGCCATGCAGGCCAAAGGGTAACACCTTGTAGTGATACAGGCCCTGCTGGGTAACAAATGCGGTTTTTCCTTAGCCGACTCCGTTAAGGGTACCTGCCAGTACCCTTTAGTGAGGTCCAGCACAGAAAAATAACGGGCTTGTCCTAAACTTTCAACCAGCTCGTCTACTCGGGGCATGGGATACGCGTCAAACTTGGATACTTCATTTAACTTGCGAAAGTCGTTGCAGAACCGCAACGTCCCATCCGGCTTGGGTATTAGGACTATGGGACTGGCCCACTCACTTTTCGACTCCTCAATGACCTCGAGCTTCAACATTAACTGTACTTCCTCCGCGATGGCCCGTCGCCGAGCCTCGGGTACCCGGTATGGTTTTAACCGGATCTTGGCCTGAGGCTCAGTGGCGATGTCATGTTGGATGAGAGGCGTGCGGCCAGGGAGGTCGAGAACACATCCGTGTTCCGACTGATGAACTCCTGACTTCCTGAACTTGTTTGGAAGACAGGCTGTCTGCAATTTTACCGTGGTTACTGCTTCACAGGCCTCGAACTGTGGGGCTGGACCCTTTTCACCTAGAAGCCCTGGCCGGGGCTGTGGTGCGTCGGCCGTGTCCCTATCTTTCCACGGCTTTAGTAAATTCACGTGGTACACCTGCTCCGGCTTGCGCCGCCTGGCTGGTGTACTTTGTAATTACTTCCCCTACTTCTCGATCACCTCATAGGGGCCCTGCCACCTAGCTAGGAACTTGCTGTCAAGGGTGGGTACCAGAACCAACACCCGATCTCCCGGCTTGAAGCCCCGTACCCGAGCCTGACGATTGTACACCCTACTCTGGGCTTGTTGCGCTGCCTCCATATGCTCCCGGACCAGCGGCAACACCTTTTCCATCCGTTCCTGCATCTGGGTGACATACTCAATGACACTTTTGTGGGGGACAGGCTGTTGTTCCCACGCTTCCTTGGCGATATCCAACAGGCCCCGAGGGTGTCTGCCATAAAGCAGTTCGAAGGGCGAGAGCCCAGTAGAGGCCTGGGGCACCTCTCGCACTGCGAACATGAGATAGGGCAGAAGCAGGTCCCAGTCCTTCCCATCTCTAGACACCACCCTCTTTAACATATTTTTTAAAGTTTGGTTAAACCTCTCGACAAGACCGTCCGTTTGTGGATGAGTAAGCGGACGTCCGTAACTGCTTTATACGCAATAATTTACACAGTTCCCTCATTACTTTGGACATAAAGGGGTCCCTTGGTCTGTCAGAACCTCTTTTGGCAGGCCCACACGGGAAAACATTTCCATTAACTCTTTGGCAATGAGTTTAGCTGAGGTATGTCGCAGAGGCACCGCCTCCGGATACCAGTGGCATAGTCGAGAACTACCAGAATGTGTTGGTGGCCCCTGGCAGATTTTGGTACAGGCCCAATTAGATCCATAGCGATTCGCTCAAGCGGGACCTCAATAATTGGAAGCGGTACCAGAGGACTACGGAAATGTGGCTGGGGGCTAGTTATCTGACAGGTGGGACAGGACTTACAATAATTCTCTACCTCCTTGAACACACTGGGCCAATAAAACCGCTGCAGTATGTGGTCCTGGGTTTTCTGCCACCCCAGGTGTCCCCCAAGAACATGTTGGTGGGCAAGCTCCATGACAAGCCTGCGATACGCTGTGGGCACCACCAACTGTTCAACAGGCTCACCTCGGATTTGGTTCACCCGATACAACATATCCTGAAGGACAATGAATCGCGGAAACATTAATTCAGACCCAGGTTTCTGGGGTTTACCATCAATTATTATGACACTTTCCCAGGCTCTGGTTAGGGTCTGGTCCCGGTGTTGTGCGGTCCCAAAATTTTCCCCGGAGACATTGAGGTCTGCCAACTCAGGTCCCGGTGGCAAGTCCTCCGTGTCTCCCACCATTACACTCAGTGGGGTTGTCTCCCCCTCTATCACAGAAGTGGTGGTCACCCCTACCGCAGGCCCTTCGGACTCGGGCTCCCAGGGCTCTGGCCTCCCACAGGAACCAGGCCACTCTTCTAGGGTTACCCCTGTCTCAGGGCTATTAGTCACTTTCACCTCAGGCCATAGTGACGGAAAACCAGGGAAGTCTCTTCCAATTATTAGTTCATACGGTAGCTTGGCGGAGATCGCCACTTCACAAGTCCATGTGCCGGCCGCCGTGGACAGAGACATTACAGCCGTGGGATAGTCCTTTAAGTCTCCGTGTATGCACACCACCCCAACTTTCCGGCCCGTATACTGGGAGGGCTGTACCAGGGCAGCACTTACCAGGGTTACTAGGCTCCCTGAGTCCAGCAGTGCCACTGCAAGATTATCACCGACTTGCACCTGGCACAGATGACGATTGTCTAGGGTCTCGGGGTGCCGGTCGCACACAGTCTCCGGGCATACATGGAAGCCCGGTACCCATAGTTGGTCTCCATGGGTTCTCCCCACTGTGGACAGTCGGCCCTCACATGGCCAGGCTCGTGACACCGCCAGCAGACTATCGGGGCCGGGTCTACAGGGGTACACCCGAGCAGGTTTCTCGGGTACCAGTCGTCGGGACCGGATGGGAGACCTCCGGGGTTTGACCGGCCCCCTCCCAACAACACCTCCTTTCAAGGTTTTGTGGCCTCATAGCGCTCGACCAGGTCGACCATGTCCAAGGCATTAGTGGGTGACACCTGGCCGATCCAGTGCTGCAGGGAGTGCGGCAAGGCCCTCCAGAAGATGTCAGCCAGCAGACGGTCCAGCATAGCAGCCGGACTTAGAACCTCAGGCTGCAGCCACTTTTGCAACCTGTGCAGCAACTCATAATACTGCGGCCTGGCGGGTTCAGCCGTATTAAAGTTCCACTGGTGGACCCGCTGAGCCCGGACTAACACGTTCACCCCAGTCTTGCCAGGATCTCACCTTTCACGGTCGGGTAGTCAGCGGCTTGGTCATCTGGGAGGTCAAAAATACTTGCTGGGGTCCAGGCGCCAGGAACGGAGCGGCGACCTCTGCCCACTGTTCTCGGGGTAATTTCTCCCTCACGGCCACCTTCTCGAACACCGCCAGATAGGTCTCCACATCATCCGAGGGGTCATCTTAGGGATCGCGGCACGGACAGCTTTCCGGGCATCGTGGGCGCGGTGGGACGCTCCTGCCGCTTGCAACGCCATCACGTGCTGTAGCAGCAGCTGGTTGGTCTCCCGCTGCTGCACGTTAGCCTCTATGAGGGCTTTCACAGCCGCCTCCATTTTGTCGGGGATCACAGGCTGCAACTTTGCCGGCTTAATATAGGACATTCACTTCTGCTCAGCAAAAACAAAGTTCGGCGTTCACGCCAGCCTCACTGCGCATGCCCGCATCCGACACCAAATGTGGGGAGTCGCTCTGGTAGACAGCGGTGCGGGTGCAGTTTAGAGGCAAAACAAGGAGTCCAGATTGTGCATCAAACAGTGTTTTATTCACACTTGCACACCAGAAATGAAAACAGTCTCTTGGTGACAGTTCACACACAACAGAAATCATGTGGCAAAACCAAAAACAGGCCAACACAGGGTCCAGTCACCTTGGGTGATTTAAGTGCGGGTTCACACCTAGCAGTCGGTTCAGCCGCAGGCGATTCCTCCTTCAGTTTGCAGGGAAACACCACCTTGCTGAGCTCCGTCCTCCAGCACGGAGAACTCCTCAGTCCTGTTAGCAGGCTCCAGGATAATCACACACAGACACAGCTGATGGCTGTGTTTTATACCCAGCCCAAAACTCGGACTGGACCGTGGGGAGCAGCCACCCACCCTACTCTTTAGCTGCTCCCAGTAAGAGCCGGCCCGGATCGGCTTTGCAGCCATGCTATTTAAAAGAGTCAAACAGCACTAGCTGCTGCAGACAAAAACCCGGCTCTCACCTCACCGAGGCCAGCAACCTCGGTGACACGTACCTGCCATCGCAAATGACACCTTGCACCTTACCACATATATATATATATATACTGGCACTAGGGGGAAACATTGTATATACTAGCACTAGGTGGGGTGCATTGTATATACTGGCACTGGGGAGGGGGGGGAAACATTGTAAAAACTGGCACTGGGGGGCATTGTATACACTGGCACTATGGGGGGCAAAAGAACGTTTCATGTACTGGCACTACAAAGAGAAACATTATGTATACTGGTGCTACAGATATATATATATATATATATATATATATACACACATAACAGGAGGAACTATAATATAGGGGGCACTAAAGGCAAGTTATAACTACAGGAAGGCATTATATATACTGGCAGCATGGGGGAGCAGCGGAGCATTACTTATACTGCCACTGCAGGTGGGAGCATTATACACGCTGGCACTAAAGGGGAAATTATAATACAGGATGCACTACAAGCTAGTTATGAAAGCACAAAGGCATTATAAACACTGGAGGCACCATGGTGGCATTTTTACTACTGGGAGTACTGTGGGGACATTATTGGTGAGCACAATATGGAGGGCATTATTACTAATGAGGGAACTCTGGGAGAGTGGTGGGACTTTGGGGAGCACTATTACTATGTGGGAGACTATCTGTATAGTACTCCTATTTCTGCAGTATATGACAGGTTGACAATGTTGGGGCACCAGGAGGAGGAGAAGGCGAATGATGGAAAAATGAGGAATCTAAGATGT
The DNA here is from genome assembly GCA_033119425.1 of Bufotes viridis. Taxonomy (NCBI): domain Eukaryota; kingdom Metazoa; phylum Chordata; class Amphibia; order Anura; family Bufonidae; genus Bufotes; species Bufotes viridis. The sequence goes on from CM065591.1 coordinate 297,352,975, forward strand.
CCGTTTGGCAAACTCTGCAGAGACAAAAATCGCAGCTGAAAGAAATCATCATGGTGGTCTGGTCCGAACAGAGAAAACGAGGAAAGTGAATATCTGCATCAGAGGAGATGTCACTGGATGTAAGAGGTACATGTCATGTGGTGCTGTGTTATCCTGTATGTTCTGTAGTAAGGTATTGTTCATCCAAATATGTGTTTAGCAGTGTGTGTGTGGGGGGGGGGGGGGGGGCTGGTTTGCGCCATTTAAATTTTTGCCTCAGGCAGCAGAAGACCTGCTTGCTGATGCAATGCATTTTTCACCCATTCACTTCTATGGGGCCAGGGCTGCGTAAAAACGCAGAATAAAGAACATGCTGCCTTTTGCACGCAATGCAGAACTGATGCGTGGAAAAAATACTCATGTACACAGACCCATAGAAGTGAATGGGTCAGGATTCAGTGAGGGCGATATGCGTTCACGTCACGCATTGCACCCGCGCGGAAAATTCGCTCGTGTGAAAGAGGCCTAAGAGTAGTCATATTTTTCTACAGAAAATTGAATATATTTTAAATAGAAGGGTAAAAATCAAAGCAGAATACATTTTTGGATCAAACTACACATATTTAGTCGGAGGTGTAGACAAAAATAGTAAGATATGTTAATTAAATCAAGAAAAACTGGTTGCAAACGTGGCCATATCCTTTAAGTGGTCTTTGACATACTGCATCATAGCTCCATTTGTAAAAGTATGCTGTTTTTAACATTCATGGAAGAAATATGTCGCACTAGACTCACACTATTGCTGAAGTCATTAGGAGATCAATGTGACATGTTTGAGTGATACCTTTTACAGTTTCTCATTCATTCTGGTACATTGCAAGTAGGAAGCATACGGTAAATGTCAGCACTATGTCATCTAACACAGCTCCATGGAACTTAACACAAGAATAACAGATGTTAGGGAACACGTTTAGTGAATGGTCTTCAGTTACAGATAGTAAGGGCCACACTACAGCAAGTTCAAAAACATCCCCCCAAGTGCAGCCTTTACTCTCTTCTTGCTGTAATATACTTGTAAACCATCTTCCACTGGGAGATTGCAGCGTGCTATATCGTATTTACATGTGATATAAACCATCAGTATAGATTAGTAGATTAAATGTTGGTATTAAAGAAAATCTGCCACATTGTACATGCAGCCCATATGTGGGCTGCATGGTATAGAGCAGGAGAAACTGAGCAGATTGATATATAGTTTTGTGGGAAAAGATACATTATAACTTGTATTTTAATCATTTAAATCCTGGCTCTTTCTAAAGGTAGGAGTCCAGTGGGTGGTGTTATCAGTGACTGATGGCTATCTCTAGATGCATTCTAATACAGAGAAGGTTGTCAATTACTGAGTAGGACACTCCTACTGGACTCATAAGTAGAGATAAGTGAATCGATTTCAAAGTAATCGAATTCGACCTGAATTATGTAAAAATTTGAGTTGCATCCAAATCTAAATTTTTTGCTGATTCAATTTGGGCAAATTGTGGGGAGGGAGAGAGAGAAAGAAATGTTAAAAATAATGTTAAATGTGACAGACTAAAGAGAGAGAAAAAAAAGTCCTAAAAGACTTGTTGGAGCACTTTCAATTTGGGTAGAATAGATGTGAACCCAAATTCACTCAACTCTACTCCTAAGTACAGAAAAGAAGAGATTTAAATGAATATACAAGTTATACTGAATCTTTCCTCATAAAATTATATATGAATCTGCTCAGCTTCTCCTGCTCTATAGCATGCTGTAGGCAGATCTGACACCATGTTTAATGTATAATCAATACGTAGAACGTTGTGGCACTCTGCCTTTTTCCGCCACTGGAAGTCGGGTTCCCACCCCGGTATAATGAAGAAAGAAACTCCAGTTTTGATGCAGTGTCAATATAGTTGCTGCTTTTATTCATTTGCGGCAGTATCACGTACAAGTGACGTTTCGGCCAATCACTGGCCTTCATCAGACTGTGATAACAAACATCAGATAGACATATACATTAGTTTGTATCACGTAGTGGTTACATACATTTTAGATATTCACATAGTGCTCCTCATGTTACATATTCTATATATAATCAAATTTACATAGTCTCAATATAAGTCATATCATAGTTTTTTGAATGATCCGTATTATGAGTTATGTGCGGTATCATAGCATATGATCATATACAGTGAGAGGAAGACAAAACATTAATAAATGATCCTATGAAGAAGGATTGTACTGAGGGAAACATCTTCAAGACGAATAATATGTATAGAAAGAAGGTAACATCAGAAGACAACAAGACTCCAAATTCAAACTGTCTTGTCCATGGTGAGAAAGAGTTATCTGGATAAAATGTTGAGGATAATAGCTCTCTGAAGGTAAGCATATATAGGCAGGTATATGAGGGAACCCCCCAGCCTGTATATTACACCCGGATGCGCAGCATGTGAAAAAGGTCATAGCCATAAAAAACATCATATTAAATACATCATATGGAGGAGGAGGTACCTGACGCCGCGGTAAGTAGTGGTAAGGATGCATTCGGAGGTGGGCTGCGTCTTGAGGGTCTGCAGAACTATGTCTGCTATTGGTACTGTGCGCCTGAATTGTGGCGCCATAATCCGGTTGATATACCGGAAAGAACCGGAAGTGAGGAGGTGCGTCGCTCTCCTCTGTACTTTTTCCAGCTGCAGTACATCCTTTCTATTGACTGGTGCCCAGAACTGAATAATCCAGTTGAGGCCGCACCAACGCTTTGTAAAGTGGTAATATTACATCCCTTCCCCGCGAGTCCATGCCTTGTTTAATGCATGACAATATCCCAGTGGTCTTAGAAGCAGCTGATTGACATTGTATGCTGTTATTTAATCTACCATCTACAAGGACACCCAAATCCTTCTCTATAAGTGACTCTCACAGTGTTACATCACCTAGGACATATGAAGCACGGAGATTAGTACTGCCAAGATGCATAACTTTACATTTATCCACATTGAACTTCATTTGCCAACTTGATGCCCAATCACTCAGAGTGTTCAAGTCAACTTGTATTTATGGATATATTCCATAGTCTGCACAGTACTACGTAGCTTAGTGTCATCTGCAAAAATAGAAATGGTGCTATTAATCCCGTCCTTGATATCATTAATAAATAAATTAAATAATAGAGGACCCAGCACTGAACCTTGGGGTACACCACTTATAACCCGGGACTTTCTTAATAGGAATCATTGACCACAACTCTCTGGACACGGTCCTTCAACCAGTTTTCAATCCAATTACAGATTAAACTTTCCAAGCCTATAGACCTTACTTTACCTATAAAAACATCTATGAGGGACAGTATCAAAAGCCTTTGCAAAATCCAGAAACACTACATCCACAGCCACCCCTCTGTCCAGGCTTCTACTCACCTCCTCATAAAAACAAATCAGGTTAGCCTGACAACTTCTGTCCTTGGTAAACCCATGTTGGTCATCACTTATTATTTATAATCACATACTCCAAACATTTTTTCCACAACAAAAGTTAAACTAACTAGTCTATAATTACCTGTGGAGCACCTAGATCCTTTTTTGAATATGGGTACCACATTTACCTTGGCACTGTACCAGTTCGTAGAGAATCTTTAAAAATTATAAACAAGGGCACATCAATGATTGAACTGAGCTCTTTAAGAACTCTTGGGTGTAATGCATCTGGACCTGGAGCATTGTTCACATTTACCTTATTTAACTTAGCTTGGACCATATCTACAGTTAGCCAATTGAGTATATTACTGAATGTACTAACAGCCCCAGCACCACAGATATCAGTTCTTTTCTCTTCATTTATATAAACAGTGCTAAAAAATCAATTTAGTAACTCTGCCCTACCCGCTCAGACCTTGTTTTTTTAGCATTTATATAATTAAACAATTTTTTGGGATTTGTTTTGCTCTCTTTTGCCACTTGCTGTTCGTTTTGTATTTTAGCAAATTTTATCTCCTTTTTACAGATTTTGTTAAGCCCTTTATAATCTTCAAAGGCTACAGCTGACCCCTCAGATTTGTATTTTTAAATGCTCTTTTTTGTCATTTATTGCCCTTTTTACAGTAGCTGTAAGCCATGGGGGTTTAATTTTAGCCGTTTATACTTGTAGGAATTTATTGTTTAGTGCAATTACTCAATGTGGATTTAAAGCTCTCCAATTTATCCTCAGGATTATTATGTGACAGTAGCTGCCCCCAGTCTATGTCCTGAAATGCTGCCCTCAACCCAGGGAAATTAGCCTTTTTAAAAGCAACATGTATGGTTATGGGGAATTGCTTGATTGCCGATTCTAACAAACAGCCTGTTCAAAAATACACTGTAGGTTTCTTTTTGAAAAATGTTTGATTTTCCACAGCAAATGCTTGCACACTCTGTGGCTGGGTCATCGGCTCCTACTTCTTCATCTTTTCTGTCTTCTGATGAGAAAATTGCCTAATCGACTCAACAAAAATTCAGATCAGAATTGACCCAAATTATTTGGACAATTTGGGTCAAAGTCGATTAGTTTAGAACTGATTTGCTCATTTCTAATCTAAAATGTTTTATAGTCTCCTATATACTCTCACGAATATATGTACAATCTCTACCACTATAAGCACATGGCTAGATCATGACAAGAAAAACACATTTTTTGTGTGTTCATAAAGTAACACATATATCCCTTATTAAAATATGTAGGGAAATGAGCAACCAGCAGAAGACAACTGTGCCACTCTGGATTCTGAACTTATTCATAAATAAGTCTGGAATCCAAGATGCCGCCTATGAAAGTAACATTGATTTTACAGGACTTGTACGTAAAAACGGTAATTGCAGTGCAGCAGTGCTAGGTATTGATTATCTGCAAATGTAGGTAATGGTGTGAGAGATCTACTTGCAGCCCCTTCTCATGTACAATATGACAATGAAAGCCTGGAAACAAAACTGTGTACACAGGGGTATAACTACAGCACATGCAAAGGACATAGTTACATCTGACTCCTAGTTAGGGAGTCCAATAGCTACTCTGTCTTATAAGAGGATGCCAATGTATAGTTACTGTGGTGTAACATCACTATGTGCAATTACTGCTAGCTCGATAATCATATTTATTATTTCAATCCTGTGGCATCTGTGTGCATTCAAGATGTTATCCAATCCCTAAAATGCCTCCGCATACGACCGGCCCACCCACGTCTCTTCTGATGCCTGCACGGCCGTCGCTGCATCTCCCTATCGCGCGGATGAAACCAGCCAATAGCTGAACGCAACGTGAATGAGCCTCTTTACCGTCACCCACGATGCTAGGAAGTCTCGTTCCCATTGCGGCCTGCTATTGGCTGCCACCCCCCGGATGTTTTGATCCGTGTGACTGGGAGATGCAGCGGCTGCCGTATGGGCTTTAGAAGCAATACGGGTGCCGGGGAGCCAGGTAAGTAGCCTGGGCATATGGGGAGGCATTTTAGGGGTTGGATAACCCCTTTAACTTTAGTTCTAGCTCAATCAATTCGAAAGAATCAAAATTCGATCCACATTTTTCAAAAACTTCCGATTATACAGAATCAGACTTTTAGGTGTTTTGATTTGGGAGTATTTGAGAGAGAGAGGGGGATACTTTCGATTCTGGTCAAATCGATTCTGACCTGAATTGAATTTCTGGAAATTCACTCATCAATAACCATAATTATTATCTGCATGTTGTGACATCACTATGTGCATCAACTTCTGGCTCTTTTACCATAATTATTACCTCTCTGTTATGACATCACTATGTGCATCAACTTCTAGCCCAATTATCATGATTATGACCTCTCTGTTATGACATCACTATGTGCATCCCGTTCTAGCCCAATTATCATGATCATTACTTCTCTGTTATGACATCACTATGTGCATCCCGTTCTAGCCCAATTATCATGATCATTACTTCTCTGTTATGACATCACTATGTGCATCCCGTTCTAGCCCTATTATCATGATTATTATCTCTCTGTTATGACATCACTATTGCATCAACTTCTAGCCCAATTATCATAATTATTACCTCTCTGTTATGACATCACTATGTGCATCCCGTTCTAGCCCAATTATCATGATCATTACTTCTCTGTTATGACATCACTATGTGCATCCCGTTTTAGCCCTATTATCATGATTATTACCTCTCTGTTATGACATCACTATGTGCATCCTGTTCTAGCCCTATTATCATGATTAATTATCTCTCTGTTGTGACATCATTGATAATCCCTCTGCTGTGACATTACTGTGCTCAGTACCTCGTGACCTCACAGTGTGCATTATGGTTGATGCTGTAAGACTGTAGATATCTGTGCCGTGACATTGCTGTGTTTATGATCCTTGTTCTGGTAGTGTAAAGGATACCTGTCATCTTACGATCCACAGTCCCTGTTCTGAGTCAGGCACATTTTGGATTTCATGTTACTGATTAAGGTTTTTATTATTTCCAATGGAACAGAGTAAGAGAACAGAAAGTGGGATTCTTTTTCCCAGCAGATGTGCAGTCAGGGCTTTTGAATGTCAAGGGAGATGTCTGATTTAATAAATCATCCTATAAATGTTAGTGTGGTTGATAGGTCTCCTCCTATTCCTTGCTGAGTGTTTCTTCTTTGAATCATCCAAACCTCCTCTCTTATGAAAGCAGATGGTGAATTGGTCCTGTGCCATCGCTATTACATTCTGTAAATTGTTGGATGCATATACTGCACATTATAAAACTTCACATGATCATGATACTGTCGAAACCTCACTATATAGATGCAGGTGTTTTCTGTATCTCGTGAAACCCCAAAATAACCAATTGAAAAAATACCACATTTTATGGAATACATATCCATGGCCCTGGATGCATGTCAAGTCAAGGTTTGGAAGAATAATACCAGACGGGGATACTGACACATCACAGATAACATTGTGGTGCCCTGCCAATTATTTACAGTAAAAAGGATCTCCCAGATCTTCTCTATAGCTAGACTTTACATATGAGGTTAACTGATGACAACTATCTCCATTGGCCCCAACATGACCATATCTGTTTGAGCAGGCTGAGCATGCATGTCATTTCTATGGTTAGAGATTAGAAGTCATAAGCAGATGGCACCACTAACCTAACTTAGCATAGAAGCTCTGAAACAATTGTTAGGTGTTTTTTTTTTTTTTTTTTTTTTTTTTTAGTAAATTGGCATGTGCAAGAACTTTCTCGGCTAAGTGTCTGAGTTTTATTATAGGACCCTTTGATTTCATTGTATTCCCCATTTTTTCACATACTCTGTATGTTTGCAATTTTAATGTAATAATAATTTTAAGAAAAACAAACACTTCCATACTGTTTTTCTCTTCATTTTCAGGCTGTAGGAGCCTTTGTCACAGATTTTGTAATTTTTTACATGAATTGCTATTATTCTATGTGTCAAAATGACAGATACCATTATAAATCAATGCACAATCAGTTGTAGAGGTCCGCTCACCTGGGTTGTAAAAGCACGGGCTACACCTAGATCCTTGGCATTTCATACATCCAAAATATAAAAAAGGGTCCAGCTTGACAAACAGTATAAACTTCATTCTTACCAGTGCAGTAAAACCAGTTACAGTTGCATCTACTCGTTTCGGATCACAAAACTATAGCGATGCTTAGTCATAATTGAGGATCGCTATAGTTTTTTGATCCAAAACGCGTAGACACAACTGTAACTGGTTTTACTGCACTGGTAAGAATGAAGTTTATACTGTTTTTCAAGCTGGACTCTTTTTTATATTTTGATTATAAGTCAATGGGTTCAGCTTGGCATTGTTGTCGTCCCTCGTTTGTCAGATTCAGCACATCACTTTCTGTATTTAAGGCCTCATGCACGCGACCGTATGTTCAGTCCTCAACGATCCTCATCTTTGCGGATTGGATGTGGACCCATTCATTTGAGTGGGGTCACAAAAGACACTGTCCACATCCATATGCCAGTTCTGCAGCCCCGCCAAAAAGATAGAACATGATCTATTCTGGTCCTTTTTGCGAACAAGGATAAGACATTTCTACAGGAGATTAAAAATTATGGTGGCATGCACTCTGGTATCCATGTTTTACAGGTCTGCAATTTGAGGACCACAAAACGGATACGGTCATCTGCATGAGCCCTAAGCAGAAAAAAGGATGTGAATGTAACCTTGAAGGATTATGCTAGGATTTCCTTCTTTTTTCAAATTCCCCCTAACCACCAGACTTGTAAAGGGAGTATACTTACCATCTCCATGCCGTTTTGTTCTGGCTCCCGCGGTCCACTGCTGTCTTTACTGCATATTTAGATTTCTGCCATGGATAGTGTGCTGCACACATTGACTGGAAGTGGTAACGTGTCCCCAAGCGATATGTCAATGCAGTCATGTACCACTTTTGGGACATGTCACCGCTGTGGCCAGTCATTGGCTGCAGTAGCACACATGAAGCCCGTTCATGCCAGAAGCTACCATGTGGGAACCGAAGCACAGTGAATATAGCGGTGGACTGAAAGGGCCAGAACTGAGCAAAGAGGAGCATCTGGTAGGGAGGAGGGGGAACTAAAGAAGAAAAAATGCTTGCAGCCACATTACTACTTTTCAAATCTATAAAGAATGCTTTATTCACAGATATAAATCGAGTGATGTTGGGGCTTATTTACATGTACAGTTTATACATGACCGGCTGTTCGCCCAGGGAAGAAAATCACTAAATACTATTCAAAAGACAAAGGGTAAATCAGAAGTGTGCACAAATTCTCCATCTGTTCCAGGCAGCAAAAATGAAGTGGGCTTAGTATTAATTCTGATTATTTTTGGAAATGCCAATGCACATTCCCGGGAAAGAGACAAGATGCTTTAATGTCACCAGATTGGCTTTATGGAGATTGATTCTGAAGATGCAATAGATCAAGAGAGGAAGCTGTTACTTTCAAAGGTTAAAAGTCTCTAAAGAATATTTGGCAGAAAGAGATCATTTTCCATCTTCCAAATGAAAGTCTTCCTCTATTTCAATATGCCCATCAATATAATAAGTCATTATAAAATGCTGTCTTGTATTTAAAGAGGCTGCATGAGATCTGCATGTCCTGCTTTTTTTTAACATTTCAGACAATCTTCTTGGTAGAAAGAAGCCTTACGTTTGTCCAAGTGTGACCACAACTGAAGAAGACATCCGGTTTGGAAGTATGTCACATCCAGTAATAGAGAATTGGATAATTGGCAGGTTTCTGATCCATTAGTATTCATCCCTGCTGGCAGCATAGAGCAGAGAGGCTGAGCTCCTTCATATTGCCTGCAGATATCCTGTGTTTCTATATACTGTTGATTACATTGTTATGTAGGGTTATGTAGTCTGCTAATGGGGTGTAGGCTGTAGCTGGGATGAATATCAGAGAGTTACTAAGTTCACCATAGAAACAGAATTTGATTTAGCAAAATGGAAAGTTTGATTTCATAAGGGGTGCTGTTCAGTGCTGACATTTTCGCCGAAAAAAATGGGACTTTCGACTGTATATTTAATGTTATTTTGGAAAAGCAGGGTTCAAGGGCATCTGTCAGCAGATTTGTACCTATAAAAAACTGGATGACCTGCTGCATGTCAGCCGCTTGGCAGCTGAAGGCATCTGTTTTGGTCCATGTTCATATGTGCCCGCATTGTGAGTTGAATATATGCAAATGAGCGTCTAGGAGCAACGGGGGCGTTGCCATTACACCTAGAGGATCAGCTCTTTCTGCAGTTGCCAAGCAGTGTAAATGTGATCTCATCTGCCTGGCCCTGTCAATCAAACATATGAAGATATCTTCAGTTGCCAGGCACACATGCAACCGGTCAGCCAGTTTTATAGGTACAAATCTGCTGACAAATGCCCCTTAAACTGTTAGGTGTTGCCTTGTAGATCCTAGTGATCTGTGATTCAAGTTCTTATTGGTTTTATCATGATCAGTGTTTTACAGGATGTATCATAATCTTTTTTTTTTTTTTTTTTACAACAAAGTTAGGCCTTTTTCACACGACCGTATGGCCTTTTCAGTGTTTTGCAGGCCATTTTTATCGGATTCCCTTTTTTTGTTTCTGTTGTGTTTCCGTTTCCGTTACGTTTTTCCATATGGAATATACAGTATAAAGTAATTACATAGAAAAAATTGGGCTGGGCTTAAAATTTTCAATAGATGGTTCCGCAAAAAACGGAATGGATACGGAAGACATACGGATGCATTTCTGTATGCGTTCCGTTTTTTTTGCGGACCCATTGACTTGAATGGAGCCACGGATCGTGATTTGCAGGCAATAATAGGACATGTTCTATCTTTGCACGGAAAGGAAAAACAGAATGCACACAGAAACACTTCCGTTGTTTTTGCGGAACCGTTGAAATGAATGGTTCCGCATACGGACCGTATACGGAACGCTAAAAACAGCCCGCAAAAAACATGGTCATGTGAAAGGGGCCTTAAGGTGAAAAAATATAAATCAGTTTTTTTAAATAAAAATAGTATTAAATAAAAACATAAGTTTGAGCCCATCTTTAAGGCCCTATTACACTGGCAGATAGAGCAGACGAGTGTCGGGAAGGAAGCGTTCCCTCCCATCAATTGCCTGCTCGCAGCGATATAGGGCCGAGCATTCGCTAATGCATCACACGGCATCAGAGCGGATATTACACAGCTGCCACCGGCAAACTAGGATTTTATAGCAGGTAAAAAGTTCCTGATTACCCGATGAACAAGCGTTTGCTCATTCATTGGGTAATTGGCGGCAGTATTACAGTGCCAGATGATCGCTGACTATTATTCATACGAACACACGTTAGTGATCATCTTAACAATAATCTGCCTGTGTAATAGGGCTTTTAGGTCGCTTTCAGACAGTCACTGGTCAGTGATTTTCATCAGTAATTGTGAGCGAAAACCAAGAGTCGGCCAACAATACAGAGGAAGTGCAGATATTTCCAATATACAGGGGCGGACTGAGCGGTCGGGCACTTCGGACATGGGCTGCCCACTCAGTATAGAGAAAAAGAGATCAGCTGTGGCGCGGCTGTGCCGTGCGCAGCACAAGTGATCTACTCTACAGCAGACTGTCAGCACTGCAGTCTGCAGTACAATACAAATCATTTAAAGTAAACCACAGTCCAGTTCTTCCAGGCACTGGCAGTCACTCCGTGCCGTTCGCTTACTTTACATGTACGTCCGTGACGTCAGGGGCAGAGGCAGGGCCCGGCAGCAGGAGCAGAGGAGGAGAGGAGGGGCCGGCCATGGCGTCCTGTGCGGCGCAGAGGCGCCCTGCGGTGACGTCAGTGAGTCGTAATGTTATGTTACTGACGTCTTCAACGATTTTTGCGGCCTGCCTGCGCCTCACACAGAGTAGACAGACAGTCAGAGCACCGTCCGCACCATCCACGTGACGTGCCCACTTCCAAGTTCCCCTCCTGGTTCCTGCCCTGCCTGCTGTTTCGGCCCAGATGTGCTGCAGCAGCCTGCAAGTGAAGTTGTTTAAGTAAAGTAGTAGTAAAGTTTACTAAAGTAGTAGTACTACTGTGACAATTGATTTCTTCACTAGTAATCACAAAAGGCTGGCCTGGTTATTGTGTATGGACTGGACTCAGTGAGAAGAACTGTTATGGGGGAGATATGTGGATGACATGCATCATAAGTTGCTATATAGTGTCATCCATAGATCCCCCCATAGCAGTGCCCTCCCCATAACAGTGCCATCCTCAGATCCACCCATAACTGTCATCTACAGGTCCCCCATAACAGTGACCTGCATAGATCCCCCCCATAGCAGTGTCCTCCACAGTTTCCCCATAACAGTGCCATCCACAGATCCCCCATAACTGTGTGTCATCCACAGATCCCCCATAACTGTGTGTCATCCACAGATCCCCCATAACAGTGTGTCATCCACAGATCCCCCATAACAGTGACCTCCACAGATCCCCCATAACAGTGTCATCCACAGATCCCCCATAACAGTGTCATCCACAGATCCCCATAACAGTGTGTCATCCACAGATCCCCCATAACAGTGCCATCCTCAGATCCACCCATAACTGTCATCTACAGGTCCCCCATAACAGTGACCTCCATAGATCCCCCCCATAGCAGTGTCCTCCACAGTTTCCCCATAACAGTGCCATCCACAGATCTCCCATAACTGTGTGTCATCCATAGATCCCCCATAACTGTGTGTCATCCACAGATCCCCCATAACAGTGTCATCCACAGATCCCCCATAACAGTGTGTCACCCACAGATCCTCCATAACAGTGTGTCATCCACAGATCCCCCATAGCAGTGCCATCCACAGATCCACCATAACAGTGTAATCCACAGATCCCCCATAACAGTGTCATCCACAGATCCCCATAACAGTGTCATCCACAGATCCCCATAACAGTGCTATTTTCATATCTAATTGCCTCTTTAGGATTTGTAATGCTTTGGTTTTGTTTATTTATGATTTTGTAATGCACCTGTCTTGGTTTGTGCATTTATTTATTGTGCACAGTTTGGTTTTTGCATTCGTTATTTATGTTGCACTTCTAATTAAATAAATTATTGTGCAGGAAACGGGTGTGACTGGAGGCGGGACATGGGAGTGGCTGGAGGCGGGATGTGGCTGTGGCCTGGAAGGGGGCCCTTGATTTATTTTGCCCGGGGGCCCTGAGGGTTCTCAGTCTGCCCCTGCCAATATACCTTATCTCTATGTAAGCTTTACTCCTGGTTTGGGCTCACAATCGCTGATGGAAATCACTGACCAAACACTGACCAATCCGTGACTGTGTGAAGGTGGCCTTAGGCTTCTTGTACACGACATATGCATGGCAAAGGCAGTACAGAGGCACCTGCAGGTTCTATAGAGCACCCGTTATAGTCAATGAGTGCTGGGGGTACACTGCCATCATTTTTTGTTATAGGAACAGAAAAATGGAATACTGCTGATGTGAACCCACCTAATTTATAAAACTCTTTGTGAAATACAAATTTTGCAGAGATCCCATACTAAACCCCAGTGTGCCTATGCATAAATGGTATATTAGATTTGTCATCATATAAAATTTCTTTTGGAAGTATTGTGTCTTACTATGCCAAATAAAGCAAATATAGCAAACAAAAGGTTAATGGTTTGCCATTTAGGATACTTTCACACTTGCGGCAGTGTGATCCGGCAGGCAGTTCCATCGCCGGAACTGCCTGCCGCATCCAGCAATCTGCATGCTAACGGAAAGCATTTGAAGACGGATCCGGCTACGGATCTGTCTTACAAATGCATTACAAGAACGGATCCGTCTCTCCGCTTGTCATGCGGAGAGACGGATCCGTTATACATTCTTTCCTCAATTTTCGGATGCGTCATTGCGGTATTTTGAATGCGGGATCCTGCACTAATACATTCCAATGGGAAAAAATTCCGGATCGGCATTCCGGCAAGTGTTCCGGAATTTTGGACGGAGATAAAACCGCAGCATGCTGCGGTATTATCTCCGTCCTGAAATGTCAAAAAGACTGAACTGAAGACATCCTGGAAAAAGAAAATGCCGGAAAAAGAAAAATGCTAGTGTGAAAGCAGCCTAGGACCTGACAACAGGATCAACTCTATTAATCCACGCATACTGCCTATTAGGGTTGATACTGTTTGTTAAAATAATACCTGGATGGCGAAACTCCGTTGCTCCTGAGCTCAGTGCAGAGCGGTGACAGGTGTGGCAGTGCAGGAAAATAGAGGAACTAAGGTATACCAAAGGGCTAGGGCCTGTCCCTCAATGCACTGAAGCTCTAATTTAGGGCTCATGCACACGACCGTGCCATGTTTTGTGGTCAACAAATTGCAGATAGGCAAAGCACAGATGCCGGCCGTGTGCGTTCCACAATATGATAGAAATGCCTATTCTTGTCCACAAAACAGACAAGAATAGGACATGTTCTTTTTTTTTTTTTGAGGGGCCACGGAACGAAGCAGCGGTCATGTGCATGAGCCCTTAGACCAGGCAATGGATTTTACAACATTCAGTAGTTTTGTTTTAATCAGCAGGAACAATGCTACCAGGCAGTAGGCCTGGTTTAATAGGCATGCTCCTGCTGGCAGGTCCTCTTTAAACTTCTGTTATTTTACTCTTATACAAATAAATATTTATTTTGTCTTATATGAAACAACATAGAAAAATGTTAAGCAACTTAAGTGCATGTTCACATCTGCATTGGAGGCTCTGTCACAGAGTTCAACAAAAATAGTGGACTTTTTTCTCAGCTAAAAAAATGTTCTCCTGAATGGACCCCATTATAGTCAGTGGGATATGTTCGGGTACTGTCTGTTCCGTAATTGTTGTTGTTGTGCTCTTTTAATGGAGCAGAACAATGAAAATAATAACACTGATGTCAACATGAAACCTGGATATGATCAGTTTCTTTATATTCACTTTTTATATTAAAGTCAAGAAAAAAAAACTATTTTGTACTTTTCTTTTTGCCTTAGAGTTATCCTTATTTACCTTTCCTTAATAACAAGCAATAACTGGGCTAATGTGATAATGATAGTGCTCAAGGATGTTGTTCTACTTAGAATATACATGAAAAATACACCAATCATAAAAGTTATCACTGCACCATTATTTTCTTTTCAAACAAGAAACTTATTTTCTGGGTTTTATTAAATAAAATGTAATAGTTTTCATGAATATAAACAAATATGTACTGTTCACCTGAACACATTCTTATATTTCTATAATTAGTGCAGGGGAAAGGAACAGGTATGTCACAGAAGGATTGTGCAGGACCCGGAGAGGTGAATAATCTACTTTAAACCAGTTATACACAATTAATGGGATTTTGCAAGATTTACATATTGATGACCTATTCTTAGGATGGGTCATCAACAATAGATCGGAGGGGGTCCTACTCTCGCCCTTTCCCCCACTGACCAGCTTTTTGAAGAGGCCCACTGGAGCACTGCACTGAATCAAAAAAATAAAACCTATTGGGAAGTGATTGGCTTCAAAGGCAGCTAAATGTTTTACTTTTCTGGATATGTGGGGTCCACTATCGTGTTAGAGCCTGGGCCCACTAGAGGATCCTCTGATACTCTGGTGGGCTAGTCTGACCCTGCACTGCAGTCTTTTCCTAGGCCTGTGACGTCACATTCATCTGTCATGTACCTAGGCGCAGTTCAATCCCATTGTCCCATGTGAATGGGGCTGAGCTGTGATACCAAGCACAGCTGCTTCCTCAAACAGCTAATCGGCACCGATCTGATATTGATGACCTATGCTCAGAATCTCTGACTACCCTAAACCACTAAATTTATTCCCACAGTACTATTTACCACTTGGGCCACCAGGGATAAATTCTATGGGCTTCCATGTATGAATATTTAGTGATGCATATGGACATTAGCATGTGTTTTAGGTTACATCCACACTAGAAAAAAAGCTGTGAATTTTCTGTCCAGAACTACGCATAGAAAAATCAGCAGCTGAATACAGATGATATTTGAACAAATGTTCTCCTCTGTGAGTAAATGGAAAAAGACAAAAAAAATGGTCAGAATGGGTTCAATAAAAAAAGAAGGATTACTCACCTCCACTGATACTGTTACACACTGGTACCTGCTGCTCTCAACTACCTGTCCTCCATTGATAGGTTGAACATGGAGAGCAGGGGGTGCTAGAAGAGCTTTCGTTTATTATATAGTAACATAGTAACATAGTACATAAGGCTTAATTTTCCCCACTTAAGGGGAATAAAAAATTCCTTCCCGACTCCAATCAGACAATCAGAATAACTCCCTGGATCAACGACCCATCTCTAGTAGCTGTAGCCTGTAATAATATTACATTCCAGGAATACATCCAGTCCCCTCTTGAATTCCTTTATTGTACTCACCATCACCACCTCCTCAGGCAGAGAGTTCCATAGTCTCACTGCTCTTACAGTGAAGAATCCTCTTCTATGTATGTGTATAAACCTTCTTTCCTCCAGTTCCTCTGTTCTTCAATTATATAAATGTTAAAAAGTATAAATCTGAAGGTGTCGGCCCTTTAAAGAGTAATGAGGGGGGTGTTGCAGAGAGCGACGAGGAGAAAGCAAAGCTCTTAAATATTTTTTCCTCCACTATATTCACTAAGGAAAATAAACTGTCAGATGAAATGCTGAATGTAAAAATAAATGCCCCATTAAAAGTGTCCTGTCTGACCCAAGAAGAAGTACAACAGCGACTTAAAAATATTAAAATAGACAAATCGCCAGGACTGGATGGCATACACCCCCGTATCCTAAGGGAATTAAGTGATGTCATAGCCAGACCATTATTTCTGATATTTACGGACTCTATAATAACAGGGAATGTTCCACAGGATTGGCGCATAGCAAATGTGGTGCCAATAAACAGAGCACAGAAACTACAGGCCGGTAAGTTTAACATTTGTTGTGGGTAAACTATTTGAAGGTTTTCTAAAAGATGCTATCCTGGAGTATCTCAATGAAAATAAGCAAATAACGGCATATGTGCATGGCTTTATGAGGGATCGGTCATGCCAAAAGAATTTATTCAGTTTCTATGAAGAGGTAAGTTCTAGACTTGACAGCGGCGAATCAATGGATGTCGTATATCTGGACTTCTCCAAAACATTTGACACTGTACCACATAAAAGGTTAGTATATAAAATGAGGATGCTCGGACTGGGAGAAAATGTCTGTATGTGGGTAAGTAACTGGCTCAGTAATAGAAAACAGAGGGTGGTTATTAACGGTACACACTCAGATTGGGTCACTGTCACTAGTGGGGTACCACAGGGGTCAGTATTGGGCCCTATTCTTTTCAATATATTTATTAATGATCTTGTAGAAGGCTTGCATAGTAAAATATCAATTTTTGCAGATGACACCAAACTGTGTAAAGTAATTAACACTGAAGAGGACAGTATACTGCTACAGATGGATCTGGATAGATTGGAGGCTTGGGCAGATAAGTGGCAGATGAGGATTAACACTGACAAATGTAAAGTAATGTTTGTAAGGTTAATGCTATTTACTCCATACTTAGTTGTTCCAGCATGAGCCAGGCAAGGCCTCTCTGGAGCTCAGGGTGTGAGCTGTCTCCACTACCAAGTTCCAGAAGAGTCTAGGAGGGTAGCTGTAGAGAGGAAGGAGAAAGAAGGAGTAGTCTCCATATGCTTCTCTTTCATATACCCCAGGTACAAGCCTCCATCAGCTCCATGAGCTCCAGGAGATGCAATCGAGCAAGAACTAAAGGAGGAGAATTAGCATGGCTACAGCGAGAGAGAGACAGCAAGTTAACTCAGCTCAAGGTGATGCAGACCCTGCTGCTGCAGAGACAAGGAGTGCCCCAAGGGAAAACGGTGGATCTCCTTCACCGCACCGACCCCAGGGAGCAACGGCCTGATGGAGTACACCATGGCATATCATCATCAGGGCCACTACCACTCCCATCCTCTGCTCCGGCTCCTCAGGGGCACGCTGCATATTCCTTCTTTTGTATTTTTAACCCATTGTAGTCTGTTTGTAGGGAGTTATCTGATTGCCTGATTGGAGTCGGGAAGGAATTTTTTTCCCCCTTAAGTGGGGTAAATTGGCTTCTACCTCACAGTTTTTTTTTTTGCCTTTCTCTGGATCAACTTGCAGGATAACAGGCCGAACTATATGGACAAATGTCTTTTTTTCGGCCTTATATACTATGTTACTATGTTACTCACTGGAAAAAAAAAACCTGCTACTAAAGTACAGAGACAGACGAACACCAAAGACAAAAACAACACACAGGGTTAGTTGTACGAAAATGGGTAAGGACCAGGCGGACAATGCAGTACAAAAATGATAGAGAGTAGTCAAAAGACAAGCCGAGATCAAATACCAGATGGCATGCACAGTACAAATCAAGTGAGACAGAGAGTGGTCAAAAGACAAGCCAAGGTCAAAAGCAAAAACAAATCCAAATGAATCCATGAACCAGAAACCTAGCTAGTGAGCCCAAACAAGACTATCACTGGTACTGGTATATGGTCAAGAAGGAGTTTAAATAGAGCACCAAGTCGCAGGATCAGATCCTGATAGGTCATGACTCGGTGCTCCATTAGTCAGAACACTAGCACACAGAAATAAAGAAGCTGAGCAATCAGCCCACTGCTAGTCTCCTCGATTACAAAATTGGTCATTTTTACCTATTTGCTAGATTTAAGGCTTTTCTTAGTTTTACATTTTGGTCTTATAACTATATTTTCTCTGTAGTTATCAAACATTCATTCTCTGGTGAATGAGTAATCTGATAAGCAGAGCTGCAGTGTAAAGCATGATAAGAGGGAAAGGAAGCCACTTAAATGTCTGCTTCTGAAGTAGGACAGTCAGTACCTATGCTAGTGCTCACAAACGTCTAAAATTGGACATACACATACACCTAGGGGGAAATTCATCAAAACTGGTGTAAAGGAAAACTGGCTTAGTTGCTCATAGCAAGCAATCAGATTGATCCCTTCATTTTCCAAAGGAGCTCTGAAAAATGAAAGGTGGAATCTGATAGGTCGCTATAGGCAACTAAGCCAGTTTTCCTTTACACCAGTTTTGATAAATCTCCCCCTTAATTTTGATTAGGAACAAATCACAATGGAGATCATTGTAAAGTAGAACTGTATTAGTTGTCCATAGCAACCAATCAGATTCCACCTTTCATTTTGGACATGTCCTGTTCGAGTATGGGAGGGAAACACCACACCGAACATAGGAGGGAATAGGGCCTGAAAAATAGGGAAAGAAGGTGGACACCTCCTTTTAAAACCCTAATCAAAGTCCTGACTAACTACCAGTATGAACAGACCCCAGAGGTAGGTGAGTTTATAGACAGGAATACCTAGTGTCCTAACTCATCCTATAGGACGCTGGTACTAATGTCAGGACTGAGACAACCTGTTCCTCCAAAAGGAAGGACGAACAGGAGTCTCCCTCAGGCCTTAATACAAATGAACCATTAGAAAACGTGGTGTGGTGTTTAACAAGCAGGATATGCTCAACCCACATGCAGTTGTGCATGTATATAGGGGAGCACATCCTGCACTTGTAGTCCGTTGCTAGGAGCAATCAACAGCAAAAAATGCATACAATGGAAGATGCCAGCAACGGACTACAAGTACCACAATAACCATCCTACATACGATAACGATAATGTGGATGTGGAGAACAATCAAAAACATAACCATAGCAAAGGCCTTTGTGGGTTGAGCATATCCTGTTTGTTAAACACCACACTACGTTATCTAATGGTTTGTATAATATGTTTGAAGGTGTATAAACTCCAATTTAAATGTGCCTGCTTTTCATTTACAGGCTACATTCAGGTGCACCTGGGAGGCTCTGGGCCATATCAGCCGGTCTCGGGTGGGGCTCACAGGCACCTCCCATTGCAAGCATGGTTACATGCTGGAGGTCACTGGTGAGCTGTTTGTGAGTCAGGCCTTACTCTCCCGTAATGCTCAACGGCCCCTGGTATCGCCCATACGGCACAGGTAGGTTGAGTGGTGGGGTCTCGGGCTATTTGAGAGACCTTGGCGTGGTGTCCGAGCTTAAGACATGTCCTCCTAGTAGGATAGGTCGAAATAACCTCTCAATTTTAACATCAGTGTGAGGGCTTAATACAAACGACAGGGAAATGCAACACACAAAATAACCCAAACAAAATACAAAAGGGAAAGAAAACACTTAACTTCAAGCAGCACAAGGAACTCAGCTGAAATCCACACACCAGCTATCCACAACTCCAACAGAAGCTATAAACCGCATAACATAGTGGGAGAAACAACAATAAATATAGAAGTTTAAATGACCATAATAGCCACACCTGACATAGGGTGTGGCAAGCATCAGAAACAACACAGACGTCATTTGATCCAAACGGAAAACATGTCAGATCAAACCATGTGTTGCCAGTCTCACTGATCTCCTGCCACCTGACGAGGGAATGTCTGTGACAGGATAGCTCCCTTTGGAAAATGAAACGAGGAATGTGGAATCTGGGCAACTAATCCAGTTTTACTTTACACAAGTTTGATAAATGACCCCCAATATATTGATGTACAGAGCTTGTTAACTAATGTGGTGAAGTGTGAGAAATGATAGTGAAAGAAATGTGTTTTATCACTGGGCTGTGGCTCCATATTTATGCCAACACACCTGTATACTGATAGGTGAGAACACAGCGTACCACGCAGGCTGCCAGTGATAATCCAGTAGAAAGATAACTAACAAAGCACTTTAGTGTGGAATTTATTTTGAAATGCTTGTAACATCAGCAGACATGAACTATGGAATACAAGATATATCAAAATGTGAAGTAAAGGTCATTCTGTAATTCTGCCAGAAGAAGTAAACGGTCTTCTACTTTTATCTGAAATAATACCTGGCAGTAATGTAGTATAATAAATTACATAGCTGTAAATGAAGCCCACATAGTTTAATACGCCCTAGATCAATTTTATTGTTTAATCACCATCATAATAATATTGTGTACTACTATACTATTTATGACCTGTTTAAAAAAATGTACAAAATAATTAATCTTCAATTTTTCCGGTTCATTTGATTAAAGGATCACAGACCTATATTTTTCTGTAGGTTGGTTGACTGTGAGATTGGTCAGGAAGACCTCTGCAAGGCACTTCTACCAAAAAACCCAGACGAGGAGATGCCACCCTGGCCACCAAAGTGTGTGATAAACCAAGAAGTGACAAAATGGTGTACAGAACTCCAGTCGGGTATTTAAAATCCTAATACTCAATGCATAGTTTGATGCCTTGTGCCTCCACCCGTTTCCTGATATCCCTCATTATTAAAGGGGTTTTTCGGTTCTTAAATACTGATGGGCTATCCATCGTGGACGTGCAGGCATCAGCTGTTTTGGGCAGCACCAGTGCTGTAAACTATTCAGTGGACAGAGCTGGAAGTAGAAGACTTTATCCATTGTGTAGTGGCCATGCTAGGGCTACTGCAGCCCAGCTCCCATTAAAGTGAATGAGCTGAGCTGCAGTTAGTCCATTCTGGACACCACATAGTGGACAGAGCCATCTGTCCACTCGTTTCTGACACTGGCGGCTGCCCGAAACAGCTGATTTGTGGTTGTGCCAAGTTCAGACCCCAAGGATCTGATATTAATGACTTATCTTGAGGTAGGTCATATATCTAAGTCCTGCAAAACCCCTTTAAGGACACTGAAAATTTGCTTTGTTTCTGGTTCTACGTTCTGCACATCTCCCTGGTTAAGATATCTTGGTTTGTGAATTCAGACCCTGAACTTATTCACATGGGTTGTTCTCATCTCAGCATTTATGGCATTTATATTGTGATGGGAATAACTCTTTAAAGGTGCATTTACATGTGTCGACCAAGCAGGAAATTATCGGAAAGGAACCACTCCTTCTGATAATTACGTGCTTGTCTGAGGAGGAAAGAGCTATGAGGAACATTTATTAGGATCGGCGTTTTAGACGCCGGTCTTAATATCCTCTATAGCCGGCGGTGGACCTGCAGGAGTTATGTAGAGGCACCAGCCTCTACATAACTTTGGCGCATCCAGCACCGATTCTAAATGTAAGATAGCTTCCTAGTTGTCTTACATTTAGACCATTTTCTTACGACTAAACCAATAGTAGAAAATGGTAAATGAGATGGGCCTGCCGCCCCCTTCCCCGCCCATGCCACGCCCACTTTATTAGACTTGGCCGGAGCAGGAAAGAAGTCGCAGATTCTGCCGCACCATATTTTCACCTCACATGATTGCTACCCATGTCCTCATACAGCAGCAAATAGTGCTGCATAAACAATTATTAATGTGCTGCATGAAAGATCATTTCACACAATGAAATGTTCATTGGATGATCGGCAGCACATTTACATAAGCCTATTATCAGGAATGAGTGTTAGTAGTAACGTATGTTCCCAATAATTGGCCCGATAATTGTGCGGTGCAATATCAGCTTAAGTGTGTAACCTCATCTTTCTTATCTGATCCATGGTACTACTGCCATTTGACCTTCAACATTTACTGTAGCTTTGTCTGCTGATTTCCTGTCAAATAGGTTGTATAGACAGAAGACTATTCTGAAGATAGCAGCTTGGGAAGTGCCCTGCATCAAAGGCCTTATATCTGTGAACTTGTGAAGGGTCAAAGTTGCAGACAAATGACCATTAATGGTGTGAGATAAGCCCACACCATTCTAACTGTACTACTGACCTACCAGACTCTCCCACACTCTTCTCACACTCTCACCTACAGTGAAACCTCTCCAAAATATTACCTCTTTGAGAAGACCATCTGTTTATCCAGATCAGATTTCCTGTGACAGAGTTTTCCTCACATATTATGCATACTGGCCATCTTCTTCCTAGAAGACAGGGATGTTAAAGTGGCCCCTTGTTGTAGGTGGGTCCAAATTGACAGAAGGCAATGTCAACACAAGTAGGTGAGGCTAGCAATACCATAGTACATCACAAAATAGCACCCAGCAGCTCTAAATATCACAGTGCAGAATGATATATTAGCACCCCTGCCACAGTGTTCAAATGCATTACTGTCCTGAGGATGTTAAAAAATAAAATAAAAATGAGAGCAGCACCACTGAATTCAAGTAAAGGTGGTGTGCCAGTGGCTGCACAGGTGATCAAACCTTCAGACAAAGAGAAAGAGAAATTCCACGGCACTCTCAAAAAAGTTCAGTAGTAGTGTTCTTTATTCAAAAACATTTCAGTACTCGTACTGGGACTTTTCTAAAGTAGTACTATTTGTCCTGAGGATGGCGATACAGTTGATTTCAGGAGGGTACCTGCGTTTGCTGGCCAGGTGCTTGAGTAACTGATACTCCTAGCATTAATTAACGATGAGAACATCAGATCATTATGTACCTTGCCGGTGGTTGTGAGGAGGGCTCAGTAAACTCCTTGGGCATTGGTCCAATTGGAAATATCTCTGTAGCATCTATGGCCAATCTGCCCCTGCTAGAAGACCACTTTGCAGTTTTGGGTGGTCATCTCAAAGAGGTTTCACTGTGTACTGCAGTGGCTCCAGTGACTTTAGAAAACGTTATTTCCATTGTTCTTTTCCATCATAGAAAACAAACAACAAACATAATGGCAGTGCCACATCTATCATATGACTGACACCAAGAGGACAATATGGCTTCTAGGTTTATGAGTTTTTGCTGAGCCTTCATCATATAGCAGAAATTATTCTTATTTAAAGGAGTATTCCTATCACAACTTCAGTGTTGTTGCTGGTAATGACCACACCTCTTGTCTCAGGTGTAGCTTAGTGATCATTCCTACTCCTCTATTTAATCTGGCTACACCCATCATGCTATGCGGTTGATAGCTTCAGTTTGGTATTTGGAAGTGCTGGTGTTTGGTCCTCTTCTTAGTTCCTGCTCGTCCGTTTTCTTTAGAAGTTAAGTGTTACTTCCCTTTTACATTCTGTTGTTTCACCTTTGTCTTTTGTTACTAGGCTTCAGGGAGACGCTTGTTATTTTATATTGGAAGGAACAGGTCGTCTCAAGCCCTGACACTATTCCAGGGCAATTCAGGGTTTCCAGGGTCTTAGGTTCCAGTGTATGAACATTCCTACGCTCAAGGTCTGTTCATACGGAATCAGGGCTAGGATTAGGGTTTCTATAGGTGGTGTCCGTTTCCCTTTCCCTAGCTTTGAGGCCTAGTTTCTTTTCCCTTCCCTCCTGTTGTTGGTCTGGTGTTCCCTCCCACATCACTAACGTGACATCCATATCCTGTGGATATGCCATGAATGTCTGAGATGAGAATACACCTTTGGCTTGCTCATTTCAGCTGACAATTATCTGGCGGCTATGGCCAGGATAAAGCATACTATAATAAAACCTGTCAAACGCTATTACAAAAAACTCTAGAAAAACAAAAAGACCAAGTGTCAAAAAAACAAAAAAGTTTTGTGAATTACTTAATGGCAGACATTGACCTTTTGTTCTTTTCAATTATTCCATCAGATAGAAAGTTTGACAAGACCTAAAAGTATGTCTAATGTCATATCTATACATCATATAGAATCTATATCACGAGCTTCCCTTGTCTAGACAGGTAATTACAGTAGTATTTTCCCTGCTGAGTGCATTCAGGGCCACATTCCACAGTTTGCTTACCTAACATAATATCTAAGGCTTGTAGTAGCTAAGCCTGACCCATTGTAATATACCTCAAGGCACTACTGCGTTTTTCCCTTCTAGTCGCCACCACTTAGGGCTTCTCAGGCCTAGGGGGGATGTCTGGCAGTGTGTGTGACCTAACGTGTCTTGCCGCTGTTCGACTAATCACAGAACTCCATTCCACTAATCAGGAGGTCTCGCTGGCCAGACCATCAGGAAGCTTGGTCAGTGGAATCATTATAGGCTGCTAATGTGACCAATCAAAGTGTCAGTTCCTCTATTCGAGCCTGGTTTATCCTGCTGGCTGTGCCAGTTATTGTGCCCTACATCCTGATGCTATTTGATTATAATAGTGTATTCCCATTTCCCTATGAACACTCTCTTGGATTAACCCTTTCCTATCTGTACTGGAATTGACCTTGGACTGTCTGATTTCCCATTTGTCTGCTGTCCTGTCACTTAGAGTCAAAACCTGGAAGGAACTATGAATCAGACTTTGGAGCTGGCTTGACTTAGATGCTTCCTCTTTCGGTTACCCGGTATTGACCCTTGTCTTGTTAGGTTACACTCTCCACCTGTTTACCCCACGAGTCAGTGACTACTCTGCAGATGTAACCTGGGGATCTGAAGCAACGAAGACCAGATCAGGTAAAAACCTGGGTACCTTAGATTCTGCTAGTTAAAGTCTGACTATGAAAGCCTTTTTTAGAAGCAGGCAAGGCAAACTGCCACACATGTCCTCCCTACAAACTGAAACTCCCCCTACATTCCATGTACTTTAATGAGTACCATTCCTTGTGTGTTGTTGTGATAAGCTTCGAGACCCTAACACACATAAGCAATGTGGTGGGCCGTTGTTTTGCACCACCTTGCCTTGACTTGGTGTACAAGTCTGCAGATATCCATCAACTTAATTTACACATGTGATGACAAGGCCGTGGCTCATACATACATCAGAAGAGAGAACACAGATTTCCTGACAGTTTTGGCACATGTAGCTTTTTCATACATTTTTTTTTAGGTTAGACATTTCCACAATTTCCCTAAAACGATGTAATAAAAGTTCTTGCCAGAGGTAATTGTCATCTGGAAAAGCACCAGTTAGTGCAGTCATGTTTTATTCTGCTTGGTGGATGAAAGGCACCACGACTAATATCATTCCACTTTAATAACTTAATGCTGCCATGGAATTACATTAAACGCAAGGATTTTCATCTGAGCCAAGCACTACATTGAAAGCAATGGAAATTTATACTGGTCTGCCTTCTACAAATGACAGCAATGTTACCTGGAGAGCAGAATGAAAGGATTACTTACGAAAAATGTCAGCTGCAGCATTCTTATACTATATGCATTTGCTCTAGCACATGGGGATAAAAGTGACAATATTAGCTAAAAATAAAATTTATATTATATTAACCCCATAACAAATATGGGTTAACCCTTTGAACAGCAGTCGATTTTGGCCTTAAAGGGCATCTGTCAGCAGATTTGTACTGATGAAACTGCCTGACCTGTTGCATGTGCACAGCTGAAGACATCTGTGTTGGTCCCATGTACATATGTGCCTGCATTGCTGAGAAAATAATGTTTTATTATATGCAAATGAGCCTCTAGGAGCAATGGGGGCTCAGCTCTCTCTGCAACTGCAACACCCTCTACAATTTGAAAGGAATGACTGGCACAAGATACTGCAAAAATATCCAATATAAGGATTTAATGTATAAACCGGAATATAAAAAATATCAAAGAAATAAAAACGATAAAACCAAATGAACGGCATTATTCTAAAAGTTTATGCTATTGTTCAACATCCATATCAGAGTAATGCAATATACCATGAACATGTATTAAGGATGTGAAAAGAGGACACGTACAGGTGGTAGTCTTATTGTTAAGACCTATATAATAGTCCTTATTACTATATGACTCCCTATAGCAAGATTGTGGGGAATTCTGACTTGCTATATGTGTCCCAGTTCCAGTATTTATTAAAAAAAGGTCCTAGTTTTCTATTTGTTGTGCCCATGCAGATTTTTCTACTTAGACAAGACCATCAGACCATTGTTCCATAGAATAAGGGAACATAAAAACTCCATAAAAACAGGCAAGGGATGTACCTATTTAATTCATCATATTATAGATATTCACATTGGTGATATGGACTGTTTAGTGGATTTTCTCACCACATAAAGGTGGAGATAGATATGGTGTCCTGTTGAAATGTGAAGCAAATTGGATTATAAAAGCAGACATTGTGGGACCTCTTGGTTTAAATGACCGAAATAAATTGTCTCCTTATTTTAGAATGAATTATCTTGTTTGTATATATTTGTATCTCTGTTAGTATATAGTGTATAATATTGTCATGTGTATGTAACGAGGTGGGCGGGGGAGCAGCCGATAAAAGGAAGCAAACAGGTTGCTCTCATAGTGCCTTGACAAAGCGCCTGTGACGTGAAACGGCCGTAGGCCGACTGCTCTCCAGCATTACCCTCCCATTCTCGCTGTATGTGCACACTGGATTTAATAGAGGAAGATTTTTATGGTGAGTGTCATGCTTTGGATCTTTTTGTTCTGGACCTATATTTTTATGACATTCACCGAAAATAGTATATTTATGGTGCTGGTTGTTTGGTTATGAGGGTACTAAATATGTGTATAGTATTTGATGTTTTGATATTTCTATATACCAAATATGAAAATATTGTTTTATATGTTTTGTCCTACTTTTTCACTTATTTTTCATGCATTTGGATTTAATTTTTCTCTTAGTTAAAACTGTGTTACAAAGGGGTGGTAACAAGTTGGGGGTGTGTACATGAAGAGTCTGAAAATGGCAGCACTGATTGGATAAAGTGAGTCTGTGCAGGAACACCCCCCAACTTGTTACCTCCCCTCTGCACCCTTACTGCAGCCTGTTAGCAATTCATTCATAACTTCTAGCAGAAATAATAAAGGAATGGTACAACATAGAGTCATAAGAATAGATGGTCAATAATTATTATTAGATGGGGAATGCATGAAGCCAATAAAACAAGCATGACAGGAGTGGCGAAAGATCCTCTTTAAGGAGTTAAACAAAGAATTAAAAAAATCTTTAACTTGCTCCTTCAAATATAGTACAGAAAAAAAGTGCAACCTCCTAACATAACATGGGATATCTATCTACCCCATATGCCAGTTTTTTGGATTAAAAAACTCACTAACCCAAAGTTAGCAATTTTATTAACGCCATTGCAATTAGAGTTATTCACAGTTCACGTTTTTACACTCCTTCGACACTTTCCAAAAGGGACGCATGGCGAGCTGTGGGCATACTGGGTGAATAAATTGCACAGCTTTACAAGAAGAGTGCCGTGGTTTTCGTCTTTTTTTCTGGAGCTGTGGGCAGAGCCATCGTTCTCGGAACATCTATTAACATTTACTCCAGTTTTCAATCAGGTGCACGGACTACCAGAGGATGCATCCATGGTGGCAAAGGGAATATTAAGATCAGCACTGCAAAGGTCGATCTTCATAAATCTCCCCCCATTTATTCTAATTATAACAGTCACAGCAAGGCTTGACTATCTTTAGAGTTCTGCTCAAAGTGAACTGCCATGCCTATCAATGAAAGGCTGAATAAGTAATTAGAATCAAGAGCTGACATTTTTTTGGGTGGAGTCACCCATTAGCTAAAACAAAATATAATGATCTGGTCTGTAGTAATTGAAGTGTGTCATGAACCAGAAAGATGCCTAATATTATGTTTTTCTGACTATAAGACTTCAGGACACATTTCGGTTTAGATAAAAAAATATGGAAGAAAATATGGAAAAAATATTTCATACTAATCAGAATTTCCTTGGTGGACTAAAAACAAGGAGGGGATAATATCTCTAACTCTGCAGACAGTGCCTCCTTTCTTGGTGTTCTAGAGGAAAAAGAGGGGCTAATATTTTATTCCATAAGGTAGAAATGAAAGTTTAGTTGGCTGATGGCAGGAGTATATTGGAAGGAGTTTAAATACATGTAGCATTACATAACAACGTATCTATACATTTAATCAATGTTTACATTTCTCTCAATGTTTAAACAGAGCACTTAAAGAGGTTGGCCCATCTCATACATTGAGGGCATATGATATGCCCCCAATGTCTAATATGTGCGAGTCCCACCTCTGGGATCCACACCTATCTAAAATGGAGCCCACAAAGAAAAGGGGAACGAACTGCAAATGTGCAGCCGCCATCCATTAATTCCTATGGGGCTGCCAAAAATAGCCGACTACTGGCTCGGCTATTTCCATCAGTCCCATAGAAGCAGCAGCTGAGCTTTCAGGTGCGCTTTCCTTTAATTTCTATGGGCCTTCCAAAAACAGCTAAGCGGCTATTTTCGGCACTCCCATAGAAGTGAATGGAGGGCTGATTCACATGCACGGTTCGGTCTCCTCTCGTTTCAGGCTTCATTTTAGACATAGGTGTGGGTCCCAGAGGTGGAACCCGCACCTATCAGACATTGGGAGCATATTCTAGCAATATGTCCCCAATGTATGAAATGGGCCAACCCCTTTAAGGAGCATTCTGTCCAATTATAAGGAATCTGTCTAAAAATGAATTTTACAATTCCAAAAATACATTAGGGCTCTTTCACACTTGCGTTTTATCTTTCCCTCCTAGAGTTCTGTCCTCGGGGCTCTAGGACGGAAAGATACTGATCAGGATTTATCCTAATGCATTCTGAATGGAGAGCAATCCGTTCATGATGCATCAGGATGTCTTCAGTTCAGTATGTGAACGTTTTTTGGACGTTGACAAAACCGTAGCATGCTGCGGATTTGTCTCCGTCCAAAAATCCGGAAGACATGCCGTAATGCCGGATCCGGAATTAATGCCCTTTAGAGTGCATTAATCCGGATCCGGCATTAAGCTAAACGTCGTTTCGGCGCATCGCCGGATCCGACGTTTAGCTTTTGTGAATGTTTACCATGGCAGCCAGGACGCTAAAGTCCCGGCTGCCATGGTAAAGTGTAATGGGGAGGCAGGGGAGCAGATACTTACCATCCGTGCGGCTCCCGAGTCCCGGGGCGCTCCACTATGACGTCAGAGCGCCCCATGAGCATGGATCACATGATCGCATGGATCACGTGATCCATGCGTGTGGGGCGCTCTGACGTCATTGTGGAGCGCCCCAGGAGCCGCACGGACTGTAAGTATCTGCTCTCCTGGCTCCCCACTACTTACTATGGCAACCAGGACTTTAGTAGCATCCTGGCTGCCATAGTAACACTGAAAGCATTTTGAAGACTGATCAGTCTTCAAATGCTTTCAGTTGTCTTGCGTTGTGACGGATCCGGCGGGCATTTCCGGCGACGGAAATGCACCCTGGATCCTCACAACGCAATTGTGAAAGAGGCCTTATGTACTAGGTTTCATGCATCAGCCTCCTTTTCCCATTAATGTATGACTATCCTTGCACACCATTTGTTTCTTTCAGATTGCTTAGGTTAGAAATTCTGTGCTGATTATTTTCAGGATACATCTTTACAGATGAAGCTTCACACATACCTCCAATTCTAGTTGCCTTGAAATGCCAGTAGAGGGAGGCAAGTTAAAAAAAAAAAATATGTACTGTAAGCAGGGGTGGGCTTAAAATTTTTAACAACTGGTTCCCTACTCAACGGCGGACATGCGGCATCACGACACATGTTTATATATACATACACCATATACATGCAACACACATAAATACACCATATACATGGTACACATACATAAATACACCATATATACGCTACACACATACCACCCAACTTTTAAAAAGCCTAAGGAGCTAAACTCTGGAATGAATGCGCTCATCTTAAGCTGCCGCTGTAATTTTAACAACCGGATTTGGAGAACCTGAGGGAACTGGCTGAATCCCATGCTTGACCATAAGCAGGAAACTTCTCAACCCTATAGCAACGGCTAAAGGCAGCACAAGCAGGATATTTGGAACTCTATATCAGAAAAAACTGTCCTACACACTCTATTAGTGTATGTTCACACAGCTGTGTGGATTTTGGCATGTATTTAGCACCGAAATCCACACAAAAATCAAATGCATTACACTTTCCATAGTCTTTAAATCAGAATCAAGATTTCAGAAGTCAGATTTTCTGTGTGCAGATTTTAAATCCACATAGTTGGAAAAAAGTATGGGCATGGGCTGTGGGTTCTGGGGCTAGATCAACATGTGGATCTACAGCATGTACAACTGCAAACCCATAGTAGAAATCCAATGGACAGCCTTAGATTTCTGCGATGGATTTCATGGCAGATTGTTTAAAAAAAAATAAAAAATCTGCCAAGTAAACATACCTCAAATATTATAAAAGTAATCTGCACAAAATAATAGACTTAGACGAAATTAAATTGTATACACTTTGACCTTTTTTTGTTCTAGACCACCACAGATAATATCATTGACCCCACCCTAAATCCTACATCTTAAACCATAAGTGCCCAGGAGCATTTCTTTTATTTATTTATTATATGCACTTATATAGCGCTGACATATACCACAGCGCTTTTCAGACATTAGCATCAAGCTGTCCCCAATGGGGCTCACAATCTAAGTTCCCTATCAGAATGTCTTTGGAGTGTGGGAGGAAACCGCAGTACCCGAAGAAAACCCACGCAAACACGGGAGAACATACAAACTCCACTCAGATGTTGTCCTTGGTCGGATTCAAACCAAGGACCCCAGTGCTAACCACTAAGTCACCATGCTTTATACATTACGCATTAAATCCATGTAGCTTTAAAAGGTCAAAAAGACAGGAATCTTGCATACAGCAGTTCAAAGCTGACACAAATCATGGTGGTGCTATAATATGATCCAGTCATTTCAGATTAAAAAAAAAAAAGCAGAAAACACAAAGTGTTAATGATTGGATTTGGAAATCAAGTATTTAACAACTCATTATCAATTAAGGAGTATGAATAAGTATTACAATTTGGGTGGAGAACGTTTCCAAAACTTACATATTTTGTCTGCTCTCACTAATGCAATTCATACTTCCATTTGACAGAACGCAGACAGGTCATTAAGGCTGTCATCACTCACTTGAAACATAAAATACTTACCATATGCTACAAAAAGCCGGCCAAAACAGCCTTGCCCTAAACCAGAATTCATGTAACATATTTAAAAGATACCAAAGTCTTAGTAAAAATTACAAAGGAGCCGAAGTGCTGCTCTGAGCACTGGCACTAGACATGAGTAAATTGATTTGTAAAAATCTCTTTACTTCATCAAGTAGAGATCTACAACTGAAATGAGGTGTCCCCGACGCTCCCTCTGCTGCTTGATTGATATTGCTAGCCCTGACATTCTGTTTCTGGACAATCGACTGTTTATGCAACACTAGTGGCGCATGCGCAGTAGGTTTTTCAGTAGCGGCCCATGCACAAGCACTACTCCACTAGTGGAAACACCTCCTCTGCCTTTGTGCCGATACTCATATCAGCGGGGTAGGTGTAAAATTGTTAGGGCCGGATGAGATGTCCGACCCTGTCAATCAAGTGGTGGGGAAGCATCCTCCCCATCACAGGTACAGAACCCTTACGAATCGATTCCCTCATCTCTACCCTGCACCTTTGGTTTTTATCGACTCTACTCGGCTGTCTGAGCATGTAGAGTATGGATCCCATATACTTTCTATGGATTTGTACTCCACACAGTAGGACGGCAGAACAGAGCTGATAAAGTTGATGAGCAGCGCTTCCACCCCTTTATTATTTTGTCAAAAGGTTTAGCTACCCTTTAAGTATTATTTTATATCCCAACGCTGTTGCTACATTTTCAGCCTGTGGATTATGCTATAATCCGCCTAGCTGAAGCAAAACCCAAGTTAGGGTGGGTCCACATCACGTTTTATGCCTCCGTTTGACATATACGTTAGAAAAAAAAGGATACAAAAACGCAGCACACTACATTCTTGTATCCTGCAGAGTCTAGTAAAAAAAAAAAACATACCGTATATACTCGAGTATAAGCCGAGTTTTTCAGCACAAAATTTGTGCCGAAAAACACAAACTCGGCTTATACTCGAGTCATATACTCGAGACGGAGCGGGAGGAGGAGCTGGGGGCGGGCATTTGCGGCAGGAGAGCGCAGCATGACTGACTAATGTCACGTGCCTGCCCGGCCTGCTTTATGAATGAAGCAGGCGGCGCAGGCACGTGACGTCAGTCACGCTGCGCTCGCCCGCCCGGTCTGCCTGGAGGATTCAGTGCGGCATGTGAGGAGGTAAGGTATTTGAGGAGGGGGCAAGAGTATAATTGAATTTTAAAACTTTACAGGAGCGGTAATGGGGGGAAGGGGGGCTGTGGATGGCACTGTTATGGGATGAGGGGCTGTGGATGGCACTGTTATGGGATGAGGGGGCTGTGGATGGCACTGTTATGGGATGAGGGGGCTGTAGATGGCACTGTTATGGGATGAGGGGGCTGTGGATGGCACTGTTATGGGATGAGGGGCTGTGGATGGCACTGTTATGGGATGAGGGGCTGTGGATGGCACTGTTATGGGATGAGGGGGCTGTGGATGGCACTGTTATGGGATGGGGGGGGGGCTGTGAATGGCACTGTTATGGGATCGGGGGGCTGTGAATGGCACTGTTATGGGATGGGGGGCTGTGGATGCCATCCACAGATCCCCCATAACAGTGCCATCCACAGATACCCCCCATAACAGTGACATCCATTTCCACCTCGGCTTATACTCGAGTCACTACTTTTCCCAGTTTTTTTAGGGTAAAATTAGGGGGTCGGCTTATACTCGGGTCGGCTTATACTCGAGTATATACGGTATATATTTTTTTACAGTGGAACTCTATGGTGAACAGATGCCACTGTATGCCACGTTAAACGGATGGGAAAAATGTGATGTGAACCCAGCAAAAGGCCCTTTTTACATATGAATGTGCTCTGCTAGTTTTTACTGCTAAATAAAACCCTAACACGGGGTTCAGACCTGAGCGTTTTTGAAACGCGCGTTTTACGCACGTTTTTGTCGCGCGTATTTTAGCGAATTTTTGCAAATAGGAAACGCGCGTCAAACGCGCGTTCGTGATTCTGGAGACCAATAGAAAATGGCATATCTACACCTTAACGCGCATTTTGAAGTCTATGGGAGGAAAAGCGCAACAAACGCCCAAAAAAACGCTCCTGAACGAGCTTATGCGTCGGGCGTTTTACAGCGTGTTTTTACGCGCTGTAAAACAGTCAAATGTGAACCACTCTCATAGGGATGCATTGGTTTTCATGTGTTGAGCGTTCAGGTGTGAACCTAGGGTAAAAGCTGCAAGCATTTTTTTTTTTTGTTTTGCACATCATATGTGATTCTTATGACATTTTTTCTCTCTAGAGAAAGGGATGAAAAATGTGTGGTCTGTGGTCTAGATACATTTTGGCCTTTGTTCTGGGTTCTGATTTATTTGTGTTGCTATAGAGGCTAGGGATGTCTGCAGAAGCGATGAGCCAGACTTGATTTTGCAGCAAGCTCTGCAGTCATCAAAAGTTGTCAAAGTGGTGACAACTAAATGGAAGATAAAATGAAAAATGACCTGTCAGTCGATGCATTTAAAGGGGTTCTCCAGCTTTTTCACAAATTTTGGCTCCCCTTCACTGCAGGACCTGTGGAGGAAAATATACTTACCTGCTCCCCCTCCTGGAGTCAGGAGAACAGAGTATTGTGATTTGAACTATAAAAAAAAGTTCAGACTTAACTGCTCATATACATATGGATTAAAGGTACTTTTTCTGGTAAGTGAAGCAGTGGTATCATTACTAGTCCTACAAGGCATTGTGCCTGGTTTAACACTGAATTTCCCTCCAACCATTAAGGCCAATTGCAGACCAGCATTTTCACTGCAGGAAATGTGCTCCGTGTGGGTAGTGTGATTTCCAGTCCTGGACTCTGCTCTTGTAATGAGACCCTACAGCGTTACAATGATTTATCATTCTGTGCGGCCCCGCCCAACATCAGTTGTAATCAGGGGAGTAACTAGAGCTCTATGGGCCCCAGGGCAAACGTTGAATTGGGCCCCCCTCCCGGGCCCGACCCCAAATATAGGTCCCCCCCCCAATCATGTGCAAGTAACAAGTGCTTCTCCCCCCCCCCCCAATCATGTGCCAGTAACCAGTGCTTCCCCCCAATCATGTGCCAGTAACATGTGCCTCTCCCCCCAATCATGTGCCAGTAACAAGTGCCCCCCCAATCATGTGCCAGTAACAGGTGCCTCTCCCACCCAATCATCTGCCAGTAACAAGTACCTCTCCCCCCTAATCATGTGCCAGTAACAAGTGCCTCTCCCCCCAATCATGTGCCAGTAACAAGTGCCCCCCCTTGTAGCTGTCCTAGGTTGCTAATATGGCTTATATGTGTATACAGCTAGTCCTGCTAATAACCTTAATACAGTTCATATGTTGATATGTTAAAGACAAAAACAGAGTTATTTACTGTGACTTCATGGTTTTGGATGTCTTCATAATATGACTGTAAGGTAAGCTCAATGACACAGCAGAATTAAAACCAGAAAGTATAAAGTTAAGCTGTTGTCACTGCCCAGGAGTCTTAACCAATCACAGCCAGTTTCACAGCCTGTCTGTCAAATTCCCTAGAAGGAGCTGGTAGAATTTATTATACCAGAGGAGAGAAGCTGAACAGTTATTCACTCCACTAAGAGTTCAGTTTTATGGAAGCAAAGAGGCCAAAATAGGTATTTAATACAGTTATAGATGTTCCTATTGTTAATGTAGTGATTAGAACTGTATACTGAACTAGTTATATGTCTTTGCTTGCAGTTCCACCAAATGAACAGTATGCAAATAGCAATCTCCAAATTGCATAAAAGCAACTACGCAAACTACGTACAGTCTGCGAACTGCTCATACCAGATCATATAGAGCAAGTAAAACTATTGGTTAAGCCTCAGATATACCTCTCAGAGAGATCATAAAGTGCTTAAATAACTTAAAGTGAAAGTACAGATACTAAAGAGAGAAATATATCCACCATTTTATGTTAAATGACAAGCAGTGGCGTAACCAGAGTGTTATGGGCCCCGGTGCAAACTTTGGATTGCCCCCACACACACACACACACACACACATACAATTTATACTAAGAGGCGGCAATTTTTTTTTACACCAAGCCTAATCCATGGCTAATCTCACCCAGTCCTAACTAATAAAATCTGGTCCTACCTTATCCAGGGTGTCGCTGACGTTTGCGTGAGATCCACTGGATCCGAAATAAGGTCCCTGTAGTGAAAGAGAAAAAAAGAATAATCACATAAGGAAGGGATGGTGACTGCCCCTGTGAAATCCCCAGCAGGGGGCGCTGTGCTGGCCTGTAAGACTGAGCCATGCCAATGTATAGCAAGGTAATGTACGACATTTCCCCTAAGTGTTACCACGTAGTACTAATGCCCACATTGTGGCCCCTCACAGTAATGAATCCCACCTTGTGGCCCCTTCACAATAGTTATGTCCTCCTTGTGGCCCCTCACAGCAGTTATGTCCACCTTTGTTGCTGTCACAGCAGTTATGCCCACTTTTGTGGCCCATCACTGTAGTTATGTGCAGATATGTGCCCCTCTCACAGTAGATATGCCCGGATATGTGCCCCCTCACAGTAGTAATGCCCAGATATGTGCCCCCTAACAGTAGTAATGCCCAGATGTGGCCCCTCACAGTAGTAATGCCCACATATGGGCCCTTTCACAGTAGTAATGTCCAGATATGTGCCTCCTTCACAGTAGTTATGGCCAGATATGTCCCCCTTCACAGTAGTTATGGCCAGATATGTGCAACCTCACAGTAGTTATGCCCAGATATATGTCCCCTCACAGCAGATATGCCCAGATGTGCCCCCTCACAGTAGTAATACCCACATATGTGCCCCTTCACAGTAGTAATGCCCAGATATGTGCCCCCTCACAGTAGATATGCCAGATATGTGTCCCCTCACAGTGGTTATGCCCAGTTATGTGCAGCTCATAGTAAATATGCCCACATATATGCCCCCTCACAGTAGTTATGCCCACATATGTGCCCCCCTCAAAGTAGTTATGAAAGATTAGGTGCCCCCTTAGTAAAAATGCCCACTTTTGTGCCCCCTCACTTTTGTTGTGACCCCCCTTTTGCATCCAGTCTGCAGCTGAAGGCCAATTCCGGGCTTTCAGCGCTCCTCCTAAAGCCAGCAGCGCGATGTGCGGCCAGCAGGGGGAGCGCCGGAGCTCAGAAGAACAGTGAAGCAGGGAGCGTAGAGGTCTCTCTGCTTCACTCTGGAGACAACAGTCTGTCAGTGACAAGAACTGCCGGGTGAGTATGCACGCCGACCCCCCTCCCCACTTAACTTTGCGCCCTATCTTCTCTGTTATCCCGGGACGCATAATATACATGTTTGAAAAGCGCTCTGACGGGGCCTGGCATTGTCACTGTACTTCATGCCGGGCCCTGTCAGAGCGCTCCCATGACATGAGAGCGAAGCGGGCCCCCTTCCCCTGCCTAGCCCGGTCGCGGATGCTTCCTCTGCGATCGCGATCGTTACGCCCCTGGTGACAAGATTGAACACTTGAACCGCCATTTTGTGATACTTTATTCCACACGTGTTTTGTACATGGACTGTCTGCTGCGGAGGCAGCAGTGTTATATATGAAGATATGAAGTTAATAAAGAAGCTATTTTAAGCATTTAGTGTGCTCTTTAAACCTACTGCTTCCATAGAACGGCACTAAAGGAATCACAGAGCAATAGACATTCTGGTTAGACCCGAAAAGTCAGAGATATCAAAATTCTTCTAATGCCACAGCGCAAAAGGCCCTTTATAGTGCTGCACCTGCCACCCCCCCCCCCCAATCATGTGCCAGTAACAAGTGCCCCCCCCCAACATGTGCCAGTAACAAGGACGGTAATACAGATGACTATGGAGATGAGCGGTCACCCAGTCGTGGTTGCACACTCTGCGACGGCGATCGTTACGCCCCTGCCTGGGGGGGCACCGTGGGCCCCCCTGACTTAGGAGCCCAGTCGCAACTGCGACTGCTGCGATCGCTATAGCTACGCCACTGGTTGTAATAAATTGTACTGACATAATGTGTTTAGTACAAATCATTATAGAGGAGGTCAGGCAGAGACACACAGCAATATAGAGGAATTCAGTCCGAAGTTTAGGAAAACTTTGATTCTCAACCAGGGGCATAGAATCATGGGGCCCCATAGCAAAATTCAGTAATGGGCCCCTCCCTCCCCGCACAAATATAAAGTGCAATTTAAGTAATATTTATACACACTGTATTTTTAACTATATAAGACGCAGCTACATTTTTGAGGAGGAAAATAAGAAAAAAAATATTTTGAATAAAAAGGTGTCATTTTGGTGGGCTTTGAACTAATGGTGGTCTGTGGATGACACTATTATGGGGGGTCTGTGGATGACACACTGTTATGGGGATCTGTGGGTGACACTGTGATGGGGGATCTGTGGATGACGCACTGTTATGGGGGATCTGTGGATGACACACTGTGATGGGGGGGGATCTGTGGATGACACACAATGATGGGGATCTGTGGTGACACACTATTATGGGGGGATCTGTGGAGGACACACTGTTATGGGGGATCTGTGGAGGACACTGTTATGGGGGATCTGTGGCTGTCACTGTTATGGGGGATCTGTGGATGACACTATTATGGGGGGATCTGTGGATGACACTGTTATGGGGGATCTGTGGATGACACTGTTATGGGGGGGTCTGTGGATGACACTGTTATGGGGGCCTGTGGATGACACTGTTATGGGGGTTCTGTGGATGACACTGTTATGGGGGTAGTATTGGAAGGATCGGCACTCAAAGTGATATTTCTTCAAAGTTCTCTTTTATTCGCCATTGAATGAGGTAAAACACTACACGTGTTTCCGCTGTATAAGCCTTTCTCAAGTGTTTGCACACTTGAGAAAGGCTTATACAGCCGAAACACGTGTAGTGTTTTACCTCATTCAATGGCGAATAAAAGAGAACTTTGAAGAAATATCACTTTGAGTGCCGATCCTTCCAATACTACTACTATTTGTGAGTACACCGACTCGGGATACGGGCACCGCTCCATAGTGGAGTAGTGTGGAGTGCCGCTTGCTCTTTCTTCTATTACTGTTATGGGGGCGATCTGTAGATGACACTTATTGGTGTATTCTCAAGGATGAGGGGGGTGATAGTCATACTTAATGTAAACACTATTCAAGGACTGGTCTGTACTTGGCATGTGTTTATATTAAATATGATTATAACCCCTCTCATCCATAGTAATCCACTCTTATACTGCAGTACATGGGTGGATTCCTATGGATGAGGGGGGTGATAGTCATATTTAATATAAACACATGCCAAATACAGAACAGTCGCTGGACAGTGTTTATATTAAATATGACTATCACCCCCTCATCCATAGGAATCCACCGATGTACTGCAGTATATAAGTGGATTACTATGGATCAGAGGGGTTATAGTGATATTTAATCTATCACCTATATCTAACACCCCCCTTACCCTCAGGAATCCATAGTGATAATTTTTTACAGTGCAGTAACTAGAGTTACTAGAGTTGGACCTGGGGTCTAGCAGGGCAGTATACAGAGCAGTGACACCCAGTGCCTGCATCCATGTGCATATGTACGACCAGGGAGCAGCAGGGCTGGCAGGCACAATGACAGAGCGGAGTTGGAGGGAACAGTGCGACAGGCATCCAGCACATGGACAAGTAGTGCGACCCTGGAGCTCAGGTCAGTGCCCGGGTCCCCAGGCAGTAGCTGGAGGAGGGGACAGGGAGGAGAAGTTGTCCACTTACTTGAGCTGCAGGCTCAGGTCCCAACTTGCAGGTGACGCTGGGGCTGGACTCAGTATGGTGGCTGACTGAGCAGGCAGTGAGCATGTCCCGCCGCTTAGTTCTTTTGCCTGCTACTGCAATGCATTAGCCAATCAGCAGCAGGAGCCTAGCACTGCTAAAAGCTGATTGGCTAGTGCAGCGCCCAGCAGGCAGAGGAGAGCGAGTGGCATGCTCATCTGCCTGCAGACTGTCTGGTCTGTGCACTGTTTGTTGTGCATACAAAAGGGGAGAGGGGGCCAGAACAGAGGAGAAGCAGGGCCTGCCCAAGCCCCAGGAAGACAAGCCATAATGCAGACATGGTAGGGGGTGGGGCTTTCAATCCACCCTGGGCCCCCTCCTGCCCCGTGTCCCATAGCAGTTGCGTGGTCTGCCGCTATTGGCGGTACGCCACTGTTCTCAACGAATCCTAATTTCCTTGCACTTCGCGTTAAATAATCATTTTTTCCTAAAATGGCGGCTGCACGTGTTACAAAGTGAAAGCAATCTTCAGATAGCCATCCCCCGTTATGTCACAGCCCTATAAAACCCTCATCCCGCACAGTCTCCTCCATTGTCCCTTGAGCTGAGCATAGGGAGAGACGTGGCAAGCGTCATGCACTAGGGACAGTGTTGCTGAAAATGATTAATAGAAGAATATTGGAGAGGGGGAGTGCAGGGAGACTTAGGCTGTGTCAGTTTTATTTATTTATTCCTACATCAGCCATAAATGCAATTCAATAACAATAAGATGGAAGCCTTTATTATTCCAGTGCCAGATTGCCAACCAATAGCATCCAGTCTTCACCCCTTGGTGGGGGGAGGAGAGACAGGTCTTAATGCTAATTCTAATCTTTTGCTGGTTTTACTTCTTCCAAATCATCCTCCAAAGTCTCCATGTCCTAGAAAAGCCAGTACGATGCAGAGAGGAGGAGCTGGATGTT
This sequence comes from Bufotes viridis, assembly GCA_033119425.1. Classification (NCBI taxonomy): domain Eukaryota; kingdom Metazoa; phylum Chordata; class Amphibia; order Anura; family Bufonidae; genus Bufotes; species Bufotes viridis. The sequence continues at coordinate 297,393,000 of CM065591.1, forward strand.
CCTAATTACATATTCTCATCAATATTACATGATGTGGGAAAGGAGGAAAAGCAGTTGGCAGAAGAAGGGCTCCCACCTTGGAGAAATCGGTATGCCAGAGCTGATTATTATTCAGTCTAGCATATAAGAGTGACCTGGATCGCACATCCTCAGTACTATACTTTTGATATAACGACTGTCCTTCACTATAATTACGTGGCATCTCAGCCCAATTTGTAATATATTCTATGCTGTGCATAAATTAGGCATTGGTATACAGTTTGATCAAAAGGTTTAGGCCCACTTACCGCGACAAGGTTGCCTCTTCAAGTGGGAACCTACTTTAACTTTGGTGCAGCACTGTGCGGCGACCACCGGCGTCCCAGCACCGTGCCAGCAGAGTGCAGGGCCCAGTAGCCACACAGTGCCCCCACTGTGCAGCCCCCACAGAGCTTGAGAAAGGTTCAGGTTCGAACCGAAACACGTGTTGCTTTGTGTCTTAATCCTCTGATGCTTGAATAAACTACAACTTCGTGCAAATAAGTGAGGTGCCGGTCTTTTCTTCGGTGATTGATGCGGGTTACCCTACCCTGGACGCGAGCACCGCGGCCCCAGTAAGAGAGGAGTGCCGACTGTTCGTATTTTGTGACTCCACCAGCACAGGTGCAAAGAGTTCACCCGGTAATGTCTCTCTGGAAATCCAACTGATTTAATTGCCAGTAGTCAGTTTAGGGTTTATTAATTCCTACCATCTCTCGTATGGAATTCACATCGAACTTATACAGAGCAAGCACAGTACTTATACCAAACTCCATATGCAAACAGAAAAACGTCAGTACCACGCAGAACTTTACTGGTGCAGTCTGCCCGTTCATACAGAGTGCATATGGTGTAGCACTCCATAAACTGCACATTTTAATAGGTTTTTACTCAATGAAACAAAAACTCTGTAATCCTTGTACAAATCATTCTGTGAAATATTTTAACCAGTTGTCTAGAAAACCCAACATTTTGTTTTCTTCCGCCTGAGAAGGAAGGAAACATTTTAGAATTTTCTCTTCATCTAATTCCATGTGTGCCTGGTACATTCTGAATGAGCAACAGGTAAACTTCCCGTCCCACTACAAAAACTGAGAGGTAAGCAGAACATTAAAATGTGAAACAAATAGAATTTAGTGTTCCAGAAGTGAGCCTATTCTACATTCAGTGCCATACACAGATCATAGGGGCCCATAGCATAGAAAACATGAGTCACTTTAGGTTTAGCTTTAGAACATCATAAAAATAAGTCCTGGGGTCTGAAACCCCTTTTCAGGAGGTCAGCACATTTTTTAATCTATGGAGACAGCATCACTGTACAGGCTCTCAAAAATGGCATTATAGATGGTCGTAGACCATAAAATAGAACACCACCACCAATGTCAGTAGGTTATCTCAGTACAATTAAACTATAGTAAATGACGTGTCTTATATAGGAGTATTCAGGTCATCAAGGGCTATTAGAGAGGGTGGTAAATATGTCATATTTGTCCAACAACCAAAGAAATATTAGGACAATCCAGCAAAAAAAAAAGCACAATAAAAGAATATAATAGCATGCATAATCCAGCAAAAAAGCACAATAAAAGAATATAATAGCATGCTCTTTCTTCTTGTAACAGTCATTAGATGACATTCAAATCAAGACAATTGGATTATGAATGTAATTCCTCTGTAGAGCAATTTTAGGTAGAAATCTATGGCACACCACACAATGTGATATTTAAAGTTGTATTTTTAATTCATAAATGTGTACATATCTTCTTTACAACATTTTAGTCTTATTCCATATCCAGATTTTACATATTAGTATACCATAGGGTCAAATTACAGTGGTCCCTGTATGCTGGCATTCCTTGTCTGGGTCAAAAGGCATACTTGCAAGGGACCAACAAATTAGCGAAACTTATAGAGACAGTAAGTCCTAAATACAAGAATCACTGTTCAGACTAGGAACCCACATATGAGTGGTCAGAGCTAGTGCACATTGGGCCTTATTGGAATCTAGGTGTTTTTGAGTTGGGGGACAAAATGAGCAATAGATGGAGGGTACATGCAGTACAATGCAAGGGAACAGCAGGTGCAGTAAAAGGCCTCATGCATGCGGCCGTTCTGTGCATTGGGGACCACAATTTTGGGTCCCCAATGCACGGGACCCATCCGTGCGGCAGCTGCGACAGATCCAGACCCATTCAACTTGATTGGGTCCGTGATCCATCCGCACCGTGAAAAAATAGAACAAGTTCGGGCACGGGCACGGGCGGGCACGGGCAGAAAACCTACGGAAGCACTCCGTAGTGCTTCCGTAGGCTTCAGATCGATTCCTCCATTCCGCACTGCACTGCATCTCCTGGATTGTGGACCCATTTAAGTGAATGGGTCCACATCCGTGGTGCGGGGTGCACACAGCCAGTGCCGATGTATTGCAAACCCGCTGTATGCGGCCGCAATACAGCCACGGCGGGGCAACGGCCGTGTGCATGAGCCCAAAGGCTGTAGCGCACACAGAATATGGGAGCACAGTACAAGGGGCAGTTGGCACAATACAAAAGAACACATCAGGCCCAAGATGGCATAGTACAGGGAACATCTGGGAAGCACACCAGGAGCAGTAGGATGTGGCATCAGGGACAGAACAGCAGGTCATTATTAGATGGCACTTGAAGAAACACAATGTTAGGATGTGGCAACTGGTGTAGCACAGCAGACACATTATCAGGGCAGTAACAGGACAAATACTCATGATTGCAGCAGGCGAGTCATAGCTGGAGGAAGCCTGGATAAAGGACTATAATTGGGAGGGGTCATCTCTATATATGTCCCTGGATTACAAGGTAATAATTTTTAGGTAACAACAATTCCCAGATTTTTAAAAGCAGTTTGCACAGTTTATAGATTTGTGAGAAGCCATTTTATTAATGCAATACGTCATTCTTAAATCTAAATAATATCTCTTGTGAATTCATGAGCTTTTCAAGTACAAAAGAAAATAAACTTGCTTCTTGTAGTAACTGCTTGAGTTTTTTTCATCTTGCCTTAGATGAACTGAGCACCGAAAAAGAAAGCACAATCAATTTTATCAGCCCACGTTATGATACGTATTATCACGTTCGGCTAAGAAACTGTTTTAACTCATCCTCATACAGATTGCTTTAGCACGAATTACATCTTCCTGAGTTCCTGAACACCAACATTAATTAGGCATGATAATGTGGGGGGGGGGGGGGGGGGGTGCTGCCTGGCAATATAAAAAAAATAGGCCTGTTTAACCCTAAAGGATATAGCAATAACAAATGACAAGACAGGTGCACACTGCAGTCTTACTAAGCCCTCAACCTGATGTTAAAATTGAGAGATTGGTCAACATATCCTGCTGTGGAGGACATGTCTAAGCCCAAGCACCATGCCAAGGTTTCTCAAGTACAGGCATCCTCAAACTGCGGCCCTCCAGATGTTGCAAAACTACAACTCCCAGCATGCCCGAACAGCCTACAGGTATCCGCCTACAGCGGGGAATTGTGGGAGTTGTAGTTTTACAACAGCTGGAGGGCCGCAGTTTGAGGATGCCTGCTCAAGTAGCTCGGGACCTAACACTCACCTGCCTGTGCCGTATGGGCAATACCATGGGCCAGTGTGCTAAATTACAGGAGTAATGCCAACGCAACTCAATTACAATGCAATGCGTGACTATACAATATATCACCGAATAACCATAAAGGGACACGCAATAAAAATTTCAAAGCTTTATTAGTAGATCAAAAGACCAACAACAGATATATACATAATGTCAAATCATAGAATATATGGCGGCAGTACATACCCCGACGTACGTTTCGCTCTGCTTTCTCACGTCCCTTGACAAAGCGGAGCGAAATGTACGTCGCGGTGGGCTCACCTCCCAGCTAGAAGCCCGTGTCCTCCTCTACAAGTGTCCCTCAGGTATACTAATTGTGGAATATATGTGCCTCGTTGCTGTATTGTATGTGCATAATTGCCCATCAGGTTAGTTCAGTTAGGCACTGTTCCACCTTTATATTCTATATTGGGGGTGTTATTGTTATCAGCACTGTGATAGGGTTTTTACTTACCCTGTATGGGAGAGATAATCGGGGCCTTCTGTGCATGGGAGGGGAGTCACATGTCTTGGCTGCCATTTGTACTGCCGTCATATATTCTATGATATTGACATTATGTATATATCTGTTGTTGGTCTTTTTATCAACTAATAAAGCTTTGAAATTTTTATTGCATTTCCCTTTATGGTTATTCGGTGATATAAATTACAGGAGTGTAAAGGCCGACTCGCAGCAAACTCCCCAGTTACCACCTGCATGTAGCCTTGCCTGCAATGGGAGGACCTAAATGTAGCCTGTGGATGGAAAACCAGCCAGTCTTGGGTGGGGCTCACAGTCTTCTCCCTCCTCCCATTGCAGGCATGGCTACATGCTGGAGGTAACTGGGGAGTTTGCTGCGAGTCGGCCTTTACACTCCTGTGATTTAGCCCACTGGCCCCTGGTATTGTCCATACGGCACAGGTAGGTGAGTGTTAGGTCCCGAGCTACTTGAGAAAACTTGGCGTGGTGCTCAGGCTTAGACATGTCCTCCACAGCAGGATATGTTGACCAATCTCTCAATTTTAACATCAGTTTTAAGGCTTAGTAAGACCGCAGTGTGCACCTGTCTTGTCATTTGTTATTGCTATATTGTTATATCGTTTATCACATCCACACAATTGCCATCTTGTGTAGGATGTCTATTGTGGTACTTGTGGTCCGCTGCGGGCATCCTCCACCATATGCATTTTTGCTGGGGATCGCCATTAGCAACGGGCCACAAGTGCAGGATCTGCTCCCCTGTATATTTATGCACAATTGCATCTTGGGTTGAGTACATCCTGCTTCATGCCACCTTTCAGTTGTTTTGTAACCCTTAAAGGACCAGGCGATTTTAAATTTTTTGCTTTTTATGTTTCCCTTTCTGCCTTCCCAGAGCCATAACTTTTTAGTTTTCAGTTCACATACCTGTATCTGGGTTTGTTTTTTTGTGGGACAAGAACTTACTAATAGCACCATTTAATACTGCATTACAATGTCATGGGAAACTAGAAGAAAATTCCAAATGGGGTGGAATTGGGGAAAAAAATAAAAAATTCTGCCACGGTTTCATGTGCTTTGTTTTTAGTTTCGTATGTGGTAAAAGTGCTCTTCATTTTCTGGGTTTGTATGACTACAACAATACCCTATTTTTGTAGTTTTTCTTGTGTTTTAATACTGAAAAAAATGTTTATTTTTATTGCCATATCTGAACCCCATAACTTTTTTATATTTACATTTATGGAAATGTGTAAGGGCTCATTTTTTTGTGCGACAATCTCTAGTTTTTACAGATACTATTTTGGGGTGTGATCATTTTTTGGACTGGTAAACAGATAATAAATCAGAACAGGTGGCTCAAGGTCAATACGGAAGTCAGGCAAAAGTTATTTAACCCCTTAGTGACCACCCATACGTGTTTTTACGGCGGTCACTAAGGGGCCTTAGGCTGGGCCGCCGCGTTTTTATGGCGGCCCAGTCTAAGCGCTGCACGGCTCCCCCGTGCAGCGGGGAGCACGGACCCGGCTCTCACATGAGAGCCGGGGCCCTGCTCTAACAGCCCGAACCGGCAGGAGTGCCGATCCGGGCTGTTTAACACTTTACATGCCGGGCGCAATGGCGCCCGCTGCATGTAAAGTGGTAACAGAGGGAGCGGACTCCCTCTGTCTCCCATCAGCACCCCGCAAATGCGATTGCGGGGTGCTGATGTGCTGGGAAGCTTACCTAGCTTCCGATCAGGGCCCCGAGCCTGTCTTCCGGCATCTCCAGCAGACTGTGCCTCTCTGGCGCAGCCTGCTGGTCAATGTTGGAATAGCATTGCTATTAAAATGTAATGCATTATAGACATAATGCATTACATTTTAAAAGCAATCAAAATATTGTATATGATAGTCTCCTTGTGGGACTATTAAGTAGTAAAAAAAAATAGAAAAAAAATACACATTTATTAAATAAAAAAAATTCCATAAAATATAAATATATGCTTTTTTTTCCATTCAATGAAAAAAATTGCAAAAAGAAAATATCCCCCATATGTTTGGTATTGCCGCGTCCGTAACGACCCGGACTAAATACATATTACGTAAATTATCCCCTATAGTGAACGCCGTAAAAAAAAAAGAAAAAAAAAAAGACAGAATTTCTAATTTATTCTTAGTTTCCACCGAAAAAAAACGTAATAACAAGCGATCAAAAAGCGGCATTTACTCCAAATTGATACCAATGAAAAATACAAGTCTTCCCTCAAAAATAAAGCCCTCAATCAACTCCATAGAATAAAAAATAAAAAAGTTATGGGTCTTGGGAAGTGGCAATGCAAAAAAAGGGGTTTTATTGCAAAAAAAAAGTAGTAAAACGTAAAAAAAATTATAAGTATTTAGTATCACTGTAATCGTACTGACCCAGAGAATAAAGATATTATGTTATTTGTACCGAAAAATGAACGCCGTAAAATTTATAATGTAAAAACGCAGTGGCAGTATTGCCATTTTTCCCCATCTCCCTCCCAGAAAGAGTTAATAAAAGTTAATCAGAAAGTTACATGTACCCCAAAATGGTGCCATTAAAAACTACATCTTGTCCTGTAAAAAACAAGCCCTCATAAAGCTATATAGACGAAAAAATAAAAAAGTTATAGCTCTTGGAACACGACACCATGAAAAAAGGAAGTAAAACGCTTGGTCATAAAGGCCCAAACAGGCTTGGTCACTAAGGGGTTAAGGCAGCAGAGGGTCAAATCCAATAAACAGGTCAAGCATGGGAAATCAGAATGGAATAAACTGACAACTTGGCAGGGACTAGCAATCAAAAGCAATATTGCTCAGGCTCCCACCCACAGGGAAGGTTCCTAAAATACCCTGGAAAGAGGACACTGGCCTTTTTAGAGCTAGAGAGAGTGTGAGCACCCTAGAGGCAGAGAGGACTGCAGGCAAGAGCAAGGCCACAGCCCCAATGTGAAGTGGATGGGCTGAATACAACTTCAGCAGCCACATCTGCCAGGTAGGAACAGATGTTGGTGGGCATTAACCCCTTAAGGACACAGCCATATTTCACCTTAAGGACCAGGCCATTTTTTGCAAATCTGACCAGTGTCACTTTATGTGGTGATAACTTTTAAACGCTTTTACTTATGCAGGCCATTCTGAGATAGTTTTTTCGTCAAATATTGTACTTCATGACTTTAGCAGAAGTCAGATCAGACTTACAGTACCATGGCAAGCAGGACGCCTCTGAAAGTGTCATGTTGCCATGGTAACCATCATCCGCTGCCAGAATAGAGCAGCGGGTGATGGGGAGGGAGGGGGGCTCCCTCCCTCTGCGATCCTATCAAGAATCGGGGGCTGCAAGGGCACAGCAGCCCCCGATGGGAGAGGGAGGGAGCTCCCTCCCTTTTAACCCCTTCCATACAGCAGTCAATATGCGGCATGGAAGGGGTTAAACAGCAGTTTTTAGCTAAAACCACTATACCAATGATTACTACAGAGGGGGCTGCAGGGGGGGGGGTTAAAATGTTACCATTTAGGCACATTTTAAGTCTCTGATCCCCGCAGATCAGAGACCGCAGAAAGTGCTGCAAACCGCAGGTCTGAATTGACCTGCGGTTTGCAGTGATTGCCGATACGGGGGGGTGGGCATTGTAACAAGGTACCTGCCGAATGATTTCAGCAGGTACCTTGTTCCGATCAGCAGTGATAGGAAATACTCATGACATACCGGTAGGGGTGCAACACTTCACATTAGGCAACCATGGGGCGGACCCTAATGTCAGATTAATTTTTTGCACCTTTTGTACAGGTTGCCATACTCACAGTTAAGCTTTCCATAACGTCCTCAGTGGATGTGATATTCTTATAAAAGCTGGCCTGGCTGTTTGTAATCTATGTCCAGACACTTTGAGATTTAACGGGTTATTCTCATCCCAGACAATAAGGGCATATCGCTGAGCTTTGCAGGCGTGGCCACCCTCCATTCATTTCTGTGGGGCCACCGAAAATAGCTGAGCGCTGGCTCAGCTATTTCTATCGGCCCCATAGAAACCAATGGTAGTGCTCCGCACTTGTGCAGCCACCGCTTCCATTCACTTCAATGGGGCCGAGTCCTGTACTCTGCTCTTGTAATGAGACCCCCCAACATTACAATGATTTTTGGCGGCCACATTGAAATGAATGGAGGGAGGCCGCACAGTGTGCCCTCCTTCACTTTTCTGGCTCAGTTTAAAAGATAAGTGTGGATCCAAACCACATGCAACTAGCATGAATTATCATAGATAGATATAAATGAGATGGATGGATAAACAGACACAGACAGATATACGGTTTTGTGCAAAAGTTTTAGGCCATTGAGGACACCATTTGCTGAAATGCAGCCCTAGAGTTGCAAGGAAGCTCTACTATGCTTCACTGTTGCATGCAGACACTCATTTTTGTATAGCACTCTAGCCCTTTTATGAACAAATTGCCCTTTATTACAGCCTAATATTTGAGGTTTTGACTCATCAGTCCAGAGCACCTGCTGCCATTTTTCTGCACCTTGGTTCCAATGTTTTTGTGCATAGTTGAGTCGGTTGGCCTACTTTCCATATTGAAGGTATAGCTTTTTGGACACAATTCTTCCATGAAGACCACTTCTGGACAGACTTCTCTGAACAGTAGATGGGTGTAGCTAGGTATCACTGAATTCTACCAATTCTGAGCTGATGACACTGCTGGACATCTTCCAGTTTCGAAGGGAAGTAAGCATGCTGTGTTTTCATCTGCTGCACAAAGTTTTCAGGAAATGCAGTTGGGGATTTAGTCAGGATTAATGGTGTCCTCAATCATGAGTAATAGAAACAGATACTTATCCATCATGCAATAGTATCAGGGAGGTGCCTATTTGGCTCCAAATGTTTTCTATAGTAGGACAACAACCCCAAACATACAGCTAATGTCATTAAGAACGATCTTCAGCATAAAGAAGAATAAGTGTAGTGTCCCATTGCACTGTAGTGCTACACTGCAAAAATGTTAAAAATTTGCTTTCACGTGATGTATGTATTAACTGTATTTCTGACATGGAAGGAGTTAATAGGCCGTTAGGAACCATTACTAGTTGGAGCTGTTACAATCAGTGTAAACCGCAGTGTCCAGACAGTGATGAGGAGAGAGGCAAATGAAAACACCCAGTGAACCTGCCAGAGAGACAGCTTAAAAAGTGCTTCAGTGGAGAAAAGAGCTAAATATATTTAATAAGCATACCAATTTCAAGAGAAGGTGCGTGTAAAAGCTCTGTGGAGACAAACTGCCTAAGAAAAAGCTTATATGCTCTACAGTAAACCTGCTCAGGAAATTTAAGTCTTCTGATAACTGGACTGACCTAAAAAGGCAGAATGCCCACTATACTACATCCCACCATGGAAACCTGTAGTACCATTAACTAAGAGTATGGCAATCTGAGAAAAAGGTGCAGAACCTGGGGGAAAGAGACGTGTTGCATCCCTATTTCTGGATGCTTATGCTAGAGTGAAACGTGCAGTGTAAGGCAAATTGCTCTGAAGAAACATCTAGGCCTATAGACTACCTTTCAGCAACCTGTGAGAACTGTACAAGTTGCACATTGTGAAAAAACTGCCAGTCCATGCATACTAAGAACTGTGGCTAATTCACCTGAACTTGAATCGTCAGTAAAGAACCATACTGCTATTAACCTGGTGTCATTATTGTCTGCACAATCATAGTGAACTGCCATACCATTATTGCCCACCCAAGGGACTCTGCCTTGCACCTCACAATTCATCACCATCAAGGCACCTTGAATCACCATCAGGTCGGAGAAACCCCAGGACCAAGGTGCGCCCTTCCCATCACTGCACTTCCTAGGGGAGCGTCAGAGTGAGTAACGAATACAACCATCATTCTTGCTACTATCACTCCTATCTTTTTCTCTCCCCTACTCTGGGCTAACTGCACAAGGTGTCCTGAAAGTGATTATATGGCCCCTCAGATCCCTGATTTCAACATCATCGGGTTTGTCTGGGTTAACATGAAGAGACAGAAGGATTTGAGCAAGCCTACATCCACAGAAGATCTATAGTTAGTTCTCCAGGATGTTTGGTACAACCTCCCCACTAAATTCCTTCAAAAACTGTGTGTACTGTAGGTGTACCTAGAATTAATGTTGTCTTGAAGGTAAAGGGTGGTCATATCAAATAATGATTTGATTTATATTTCTCCTTTAAGGGTACTTTCACACTTGCGTTATTTTTTTCCGGCATAGAGTTCCGTCAAAAGGGCTCTATGCTGGAAAAGAACTGATCAGGCATATCCCAATGCATTCTGAATAGATATAAATCCGTTCCGTTTGCATCAGTATGCCTTCCGTTCAGTCACTGTCAGGCGTTTTGGCCGGACCTAATACCGCAGCATGCTGCGGTATTATGTCCATCCAAAATGCCTGATCAGTCGCCGGAATGCCGGATCCAGCATTAATTTACATTGACTTGCATCAGTGCCGGATCCAACATTGCGAAACAACTGAAGGACGGATCCGTCCTTCCGGCCTGCGCATGTGCAAACCGGGAAAACTGTGAAAAAGACTGCAAGACGGGTCCGTTTATCCGCATGACAAGCGGAGAGACTGATCCGTTCTAGCAATGCATTTGTAGACGGATCCGCACCCGGATCCGTCTACAAATGCTGTCAGTTGTCACACTGAACGGCGGATCCGGCAGGCAGCTCCGACGATGGAATCACACGAATGCTAGTGTGAAAGTACCCTTACCCATTCACTTTGCATTTTGTTAATTGATAAAATCAACCATTAACACTTCTATTTCTGAAAGCATTCTTACTATGCAACATTTTTCCACACCAAACCACTACTTTTGCACAGTATTGTAGGTAGATATAAAAGAAAGAGAGATTATAGATAGATAGATAGATAGATATGAAAGGAATTGTTACCCTGGGTTCAGACCTGAGCGTTCTTGAAACGCGCGTTTTACACGTGTTTTTGTCGCGCGTATTTCAGCGCGTTTTTGCAAATAGGAAACGCGCGTTCGTACGCGCGTTCTTGTGATTGACTACTGTGGTGTCAATCACAAAACGCGCGACAAACGCCCCAAAAAAATCTCAAGTACTTGTTTATGCGTCGGGCGTTTTACAGCGCGTTCAAACGCGCTGTAAAACGCTCAAGTGAGAACCAGGGCCATAGGAAAGCATTCGTTTTCATGTGTTGAGCGTTTTACAGCGCGTTTGAACGCGCTGTAAAACGCTCAGGTGTGAACTTAGGGTAATAGTAAGGTTGCTGTTGCTACACTGATATGAGAAGAAGCAAAAGATGTAAAATTCATTTAATCACCATCCCTAATCCCTGACGTGCTGTGCATGATTTAGTACATAATCCCTTCTAGCAATACCTTTTTTAATACCTTTCTCTGTAAACTTTCTGTTATGCCTAAATTTAGCAGTAAATTAAAATGTGTCAACCTATACTTCTCTCACTGTTCCATTCACCAAAAACCCTGTGATCAGTTAATAGCCTGAAATTAAACCTTCTCTTAGTGTAATACAGTGTTGTTGGGTGTAACTGCATTACACATGTCAGATATGAGCCGTCTGCCCCACCTCAGTGGAAGTTAAACATACTTAGCTAAGTTGTCAGTTTGCCTTGATACTATTTTTAATGGCTTATGTATGTACATCACTTAACATGAAAATGAGATTGATCACACAAGGGTGTATAGATAAATAATGGAGGTACTCATAATATAGGTTGTGACACATATCTTATGGGAAAGTTTATATCACATGCATAGTTTTATTCAAATAATTATTAGGCTCCATGCACATGACCTTATCAGTTTTGCAGTCTGCAAATAGCGGATCTGCAAAATACGGATGCTGTCCGAGTGCAGTCCGCATTTTATTTTATTTTTGTGGAATGGACATATGGCTGTGGAAAGCACACGGATCACCCGTGTGCTTTCCACAAAAATATAGAACACGTCGCATACTTGTCTGCAAAACGCGGACTGCAGACCAGGGTTGGGCTGTCGCACCAGAGTACTGGAGGATCCTTTGGTGGGCCAAGGCTCTAATACTATAGTGGACCCCAAATATCCAGGAAAAATAAAGCCTCCGATGGTCCACTCAGAGGAGCTGCCTGGGTGAAGAAGGGGATATGTCCCCTTTTAAGGCTGCCTTTGGAGCCAAGCACTTCCCACTAGGATCTATTTCTCTGAACAAAACCAGTTAATCTTTATTGATGATATAGGGATTGGGCCTTGAGAACAATTCCGTCTTGTGGGCCCAAGGCCCCCAGTCTGACACTGCCATGGACCCTTTTGACAATGCTCACTCTCTAGCCTAAGACTAATTGCTTATTTCATCTACAGGTATAGAGATTTTTATTGATGTCCCATTTTAATCACTATTAGGCTCCATTCACACGACCGTAAGTTGTCCGCAAAAAAACGGATCTGTGTCCGCAAAAAAACGGATCCATGTCTGTTTTTTGCTGATCCATAGACTTCAATAGGGCCATGTCCTATTGAAGTCTATGGATCAGCAAAAAAACGGAATGCAATCCGTTTTTTTGCAGACACGGATCCGTTTTTTTGCGGACAACATACGGTCGTGTGAATGGAGCCTTATTGGTTGCTATTCTCTTTACTTGTTTCTATATTGTCTCTGGCTAGTTACGCTTTGTCCATATTTTGGACTTAGTCACCTATATGTCTGTGCTTGGTCATATAATTTCTGGCACTGAGTTCATTGTATAAAATTTTTAATGTGCCTGTGTATTTCTGTAATAAAACTGATATTTGATTTTAGTTCATTTGGATGTGCAGCTTTTATGTAGTTTTCTTTGTGTTTGTGCACAATCATGAGGATAGGTTATCGATACTTATATTTCGGAAAACCGGATCATGGGGTGTTACTATGAAACCACTACAATTGTTAATGAAAATGTTTATTCAAATATCTTAGCTTTCGTTTATTCATTTTTTTGTTGACAGCTGCCTTGACATCTAGAGAAATCTATGTAGACAAGAAGCTAATTATTCTCTCTCACTTATGTCACCAATTTACAGTACATTTTTTATCAATGTGCCCCCTTGACACTAGTGATGCTCCTTTAGTGCCCCCACAAAATAGTTATGCCCCCTTTGTGTCCATACACAGTGGTTTTGCCTCCTTTGTGCCCCCAGTAGTTATTCCCCCTTACTGTCCCTACATAGTAGAATGCCCCTTAATGCCCTCATACAGTAGTTATGCATCTTAGTGCCCCCACACAGTAGAATGCCCCCTTAGTGCCCCAGAACACATGAGCTATGCTCCCTTAGTGGCCCTTCATAATAGGGATGCTCACTTCGTGCCTCCACAAAGTAGTTAATGCACTTTGGGGCCCCACAAAGAAGTTATATCCCCTTTATGCCCAAACACAGTAGTTATGCCTCTAAGTGCCCCCCTCACAGTAGAATTCACCCTTAGTAGCCCCACACAGTAATTATACGCCCTTTTTGCCCCCACACAGTAAAATGCCTTCTTAGTACCCACAGTAGTTATACGCCCTTACAGTAGTGCTGCCCCTTTAGTGCCTCCTTACAATAATGTTGCCCCCTTAATAAAATAAAAAAAAGTAATACTCACATAGCCCCATTCCCCTGTCACCACATCACACCAAACAGCAGGTTTGATGTGGTAATGTCATGACGCCTGCTGAGCTGACTAAGGGAGCACACATGCCTAGGGATGATGCCTTGCCTCTCCTCCACAGCTCAGCAGACATATGCTGAGAGCGCTAGCAGGGAAATAGTGCAGGAGGGAGCTGATGGCTCCGTGATTCACCACTGCATTCAATTATATGTTTGTCTTAAAGAGGACCTTTCATCAGTCTGAAAAATGTGTACTAAGTATGCTGACATGTAGAGCGGCGCCCAGGGATCTCCCTGCACTTACTATTATCCCTGGGGGCCGCTCCGTTCGCCCGGTATAGGCTCCGGTATCTTCTGGGACATGGTTATACTAGGAGGAGCCTAGTACACTTGGTTATAGTTGGCATGTCCCAGGCTGTAGCGCTGGCCAATCGCAGCGCACAGCTCACAGCCTGGGAGAAAAAAAACCTCCCAGGATATGAGCTGTGCGCTGCGATTGGCCAGCACTACAGCCTGGGATACGCCTACTATAACCAAGTGTACTAGGCTCCGCCTACTATAACCAAGTCCCAGAAGATACCGGAGCCTATACCGGGCGAACGGAGCGGCCCCCAGGGATAATAGTAAGTGCAGGGAGATCCCTGGGAGCCGCTCTACATGTGAGCATAGTTAGTTAATATCTTTAGAAGTGATGAAAGGTCCTCTTTAAGAACACAGATACAGTTGAGATTGGGACATAGCTCAGCCATCCCAGAACTGTGGGACAGACGCACACAACAGTGATAGACCTCTGAAATCAGTGGGTCTGTCACTACACTAGGCTCATCACAGTTTGGGCAGCATGGTTCAGCTGACAGGTACCCTTTAAGATACAGCGAGACTGCTGTGAAGCAGAAGATATTTCAGACTACTGTACAGTGCTGATGTGCACTTATGGACACTAATGTGCACTTATGGACACCATAGTCTCACACAGGTAAGGACAGGGTGACTAGGTGAAGGAGGAGGCAACCGCCTGGACACAACAGTCTTCTTTTTCAGGAGGAGTCTATCAGGATTCCATTGTATGAGTCTTCTCCCATTTCATGATTATTCTGCCACTAATGTATGTGAGAGAAGTCTGATGAGAGTGTTTGTCAATCTCTTGTACAAGCAATGAAAGAACTCACTATAATAATTCCCCTAGCTACACCAGTTGCATCTAAAATTCCAGTGAGGGAGGTGCAATGGATATGCCTTTAGGTAATTTATTGAATGTACCTTGAGAAATGATAATAGAAGTTGAAGGAAAATCCTCCCTCCTGCTCTGTGATGCATGTCTGACAAATAGGGAAAAAGATGCAGGAAATAGGATATGAGCTCACAGAGGAGGAAGAGTTACAAGAAGAATTACATAATGAATTTCAACCTAGATAACGTACAATGGTTAAACCAGTCTTTGTGAACACGCTAAAGAGCCACAGGTGATAATTCTTCACAGCACTGTAAGATTTGCCATTTCAGGTGAGCCATATTGCGCATCACACGGCAGAATGTGGGACACATGGAATATGTCATGTATGTATTTTAAATATCTATTGACAGTATGTACTATGTGTGTGTGTGTGTATGGCATAAGGGTATAGCCAAACAGGGCAGCATTTTTTTGTTGTCTTGAGACAGGCCCAAATGTTTTTATTTTTTGTTTTTTGTGTTTGTTTTTTTTGGACAGACACGGCTTCCTTTTTGGTGTCCTTTCATGATGCTACATCTGGCTGAAAAAGAACACTGCACACTAAAACCCAAACCTCACCCCAACAGTGAAGAAAGTGAAGGGACTATGATGGTTTGTGGTGCTTTCCTGCCTCAAGGCATGAATGCCTTGTGATTATTGAGGGAACGATTAATTCTAAGTTGTATCAAAACATTTACAGGAGAAGGTAAGGGCAGCAGTCCATGAGCTCAAGCTGAAGAGGTGCTGGGTGATGCAAGAAGACAATGTCCCAAAGCACACAAGAAAATAAACTAACGAATGATGCAAAAAGAAGAAGATTTGTGTATTAGAATGGCCAAGTCAGAGTCCTGACTTTGACCCTATCGAAATGCTGTGGCATGACCTGAAGAGGGCTGTGCATGCAAGACATACCAGAAATATAAATAAATAGATTTGTAGGGAGGAATGATCCAAAATTCCACCTAAATATTGTGCAAATCTTATTGGGCATTGAAGGAAACTTCTGAGGTGATTGCTTCTAAATGGACATCTACATGTTATTAATAGTGTTGGGGACGAATATTCGAATTGCGAATATCGCCACTTCGAGAATTCACGAAGATTTAGAATATAGTGCTATATATTCGCATTCGCAAATATTCTAGATTTTTTTTATCATCTGAACCCATGATCCCTCCCTGTTTCTTGCTTGTGGGCCAATGAGAAGGCTGCAATGTCTTTGTCTGCGTTTAGCAACATCCCTAGCAACCAATAGGAAAGTTGCCTACCCCTTACTATATAACAACCTCCCAGCAGCCATTTTCTGCAGTTTTTTGCAGTTATGAGAGACAGCAATGTCATTGCTATGCCCTGCTGTGTCATTACATTAGATAGTTAGTAAGTATATATATATACAGGGGCGTAGCTAACGGCTCATGGGCCCTGGTGCAAGAGTTCAGCTTGGGCCCTCCTTCCCTCAGTGCTTTGTGTGTCTTCTTATGCGGCACAAGGGCCTTTGGGCCCCCTCAGGCTCCTGGGCCCGGTAGCGACTGCTACCTCTGCACCCCCTATAGCTACGCCCATGTATATATATATATATATATATACATATATATGATACAGATAGTTAGTGGGAGTTAGTCAGTGTAAGTTAGATCGTGATATAGTGTAGCTGATTCCAGTGCAGGGTGTTAGGTAGTGCTGTCCATACATACATACATGCTACATACATAGTGCTGTGAGGTCACAAGTTCACAACAATACTTAGTGCACCAATCAGTAATATCTAGTCAGACCTGCTAAACTGAGAAGTTGCATGTATTGCGCCAAAATATGCGCATCATTAATTTTTGATTTGCGCAATCGTGAATATATTGGAGCACTCTATCTGCATATAAAGCTATTGTAATGTTCTGCCATGCCAACCATTTTCTCCAGTCTCAGGAAACTTCTAGCAGTTTGAAAAATGTAGCAAAAAGTGACCCACGCCTGTATTTTGCGCGCAATACATGCATATTAAATTGCCGATTTTTGCAACCAAGAAAATAATCGCAAATTCTCGAATTTGCGAATTTATGACAAATATTCTCCCAAATATTCGCGAAATATTGCGATTTCAAATATTGCCCCTGCCGCACATCACTATTTATTAAATTTAAGGATTCACTTACCTTTCTTCCCTGCACTGTGGATGTTTATTCATTTACTGTGAATGGTAGTCATGAATGGTAGATCAGTTTGTGTATTTAGTTAAGCCTCTTTCATAGGACCCTATGTATTTTGCGGTCCACAAGAAATATGGATGTCCTCCGTGTGACATCTGTGTTGCATTGGTTTTCTTTTCAGATCCATTGTAACATGCCTATCCTTATCCGCAAAACGGACAAGAATAGGACATGTTCTAATTTTTTTGCAGGGCTACAGAACGGACATACGGATGCAGACAGCAAACAGTGTGTTGTCCACATTTTTTGCAGACCCATTGAAATGAACGAGTCTGCAAAAAGTGCGGATCTGATGCAGACCAAAAGGCACCCTTAGATTAATTAATTTATGCTAGAAAATGCGCTAGATTATAGTTCAAATCTACACCAGCTCATAGTTGGCGTATATATGATTTTCTGGCGCACAGACTGCTGGAAGAAATGCCAAATTTATAAAGAGGCCTGTGCATCTTACTGTAAATCTGCTCCACTGTGTCTAGACAAGTCCAGTAACTTTATGTATAGATATAACTACAAGTGTCATTCCTTTAACTCCTATTTCCATAGGTAATTTGAAATAATTTTTTCAAACTTTCCATTACACAAACTGCTGGCATCTTCTGCTCCAGCACCATGGACAAAGGCAGCAAAGTCTTTTAAGTTCCACTCTTAGGTCTGTGTTTAGTCTATGAAGGAGCTAATATCCCATTATTTACAGGTTCTGGAGTACAATGTATCATTTCATTAATGCTTATATTCTTATAATCCTTGAAGCAAAATCCAACTGCATTAAATTAAGGCTGGGGCCGACATTTCTTGTAATGAAAGTCTATGGTGTATGTAACACGCTGTGATGCGACAGTTGCAAAAAATCCAAACATGTGTCGCAAGTCACGCGTGACAGGAGTGCAATACAAGTCTTGCGCGACGCGTGACTTGCCTTATGAGACTTATACAATGACATTTGAACAGTTTGTTTAAATTTCATATATTTCATAAATGGCTAGTGTTGAGCGCGAATATTCGAAAAGCGAATTTTTTTAGCGAATATCGGCACTTCGCTAATTCGCGAATATTTCGAATATAGCGCTATAAATTCGCTATTTCGAATATTCGTTTTTTTTTTTTTTTTTTTTAGTTATATTTTTTTCTTTCCTACTTCCCAAAAGTAGTTCTTACCTGTCCTGAGGATTCCTGGCTTCCTGGCTGCTCTAGTCAGTGCCCGTTGCCGCTTCTGCCGACTTCCGTGCTCATGTGGAGCGTCCCCATCCATGGGAGAATCTCCATATACTAAAATGTACTGTCGGATTTGAGGAATTACGTTGAAATCGCAATGCGATTAATTCAAGTTATATTAATCGCATTGCGATTACAACTTAGCACTGCTATCTTACATAGGCTAGAATTAACGAATATGGAGTATAGCTAATAGCTATGCACTAGCAGTGCTAAGTTGAAATCGCAATGCGAATACTTTAAGTTAAATTAATCGCATTGCGATTACAACTTAGCACTGCTATCTTACATAGGCTAGAATTAACGAATATGGAGTATAGCTAATGCTATGCACTAGCAGTGCTAAGTTGAAATCGCAATGCGAATACTTTAAGTTAAATTAATCGCATTGCGATTTCAACTTAGCACTGCTGCTATATTCCATATTCGTTAACTTCGTTAATTCTAGCAAGCTGACCCATTATAAACCCAGCTCTAAGTTGAAATCGCAATGCGATTAATATAACTTGAATTAATCGCATTGCGATTTCAACGTAATTCCTCAAATCCGACAGTACATTTTAGTATATGGAGACGTTCCCATGGTGATGGGGACGCTCCATGAGCACAGAAGTTATGGTTGGCTTGGTAGAATTGGCGAATAGCGAATATGACGAATGTATTCGTCATATTCCTCAAAACGAAGATAACGAAGTATTCTACATCTTCGTTTTAGCTACCTATTCGTCTCGTCATCGTCAACTTCGCTATTCAGCTAATTCTAGCAATCAAATAGGAAGGTTGACTTACCAGACAGCTGTGTTAAATTCGCTATGCGATTTTTTTTTTTAATACAATAATTATATTACTTGATAAAATTATTATAAGTATTCTATTTATTAAAAAAAAAAATCGCATAGCTAATTTAACACAGCTGTCTCTATAGTCAACCCTCCTATTTGATTGCTAGAATTAGCGAAGTTGACGAATAGGTAGCTAAAACGAAGATGTAGAATACTTCGTTATCTTCGTTTTGAGGAATAGACGAATACATTCGTCATATTCGTCATCCTCGCTAATTCTAGATATGAAACCAATAGGAAAGTAGCCTTAAATACAAATCGCAATATGCGATTATTTAAATCGCATGTTAATCGCGATAACTAGAAAAATGACGAATATTCGATTTCGACGAATATGAAACGAATATTCATTCGAATATTCGCGAATTTCGTCGAAATCGAATATGGCACCTGCCGCTCATCACTATAAATGGCTTCACATAGATTGATATCATATTCCTCCCATGGTGCGTCATATGAGTATTATTTTTTACAAAAGGCCACAGGGGAGATTTATCAAAAGTGGTGTAAAGGAAAACTTGCTTAGTTGCCCGTAGCAACCAATCAGATTCCACCTTTCATTTTTCAGGAAAATGAAAGATGGAATCTAATTGGTTGCTATGTGTAACTAAGCCAGTTTTCCTTTACACCACTTTTAATAAATCTCCCCCCATTCCTCACAGCCGATTGGATGACATGTTTACATCATGTCACTATTACAGCACGGAGATGCAAGGACCCAGAGAGAAATGTTTTAACCTGTTGGTGACTCCTGATGATTATGCAGACAGAAGTCATACTGAATGCACTGGAACTGTCACTAGGGCTGTTCAATCAGGAACAGGGCAGCTAACGTAGCACACAGGATCACCGGCATTACCCATACCTTAAATGGGCAGACAGTCCAGGCTCTATAGCAGGACCTTGTCTGACTATGTTCCCTGTGGTAACTGCAAGTACATAGGCTAGTGAACTGGCATATAGATAAATGCCTGTACATTATAGTTGGCAAAAAAATATCAAAATTAAAAATACCCCTATAAGATTACAAAAAAGTGAAATAAAAAAGTAATCTTATAAAAATATGGTAAACAAGCACACAACACAATAATAATATTTAATAAACATTACGCAATCTAAATCCCAAGACGTAATATAGATTTATTATTTCCTATTATGTCAGTAACAGTCTGTAATAGCCTCATAGACATGACCATATCTGTTGTGCAGTTAGCAAAATAAATATGCCATTTGCATGTTTTCTGGACTCACTGGCTTCAATAGGTAGGCAGTCTGCATTTTACAGACCAGTATAGGACATGTTCTACAATTTGCGGAATGCACATATGGATGCGGACATCACATGGGTGTCCTCCGTGTGCTGTCTGCATCCGTATTTCTGTTCATGGTCCAAAGCAAGCAAAATGCACATCACAGACCCTGCTGCCAGTCAAAAAGAAGAGCCACACCCCGCTACAGCCCAGGAAAGGGCCAACAGAGCAGCAGGAAAGTGAGAGTTGAAACAAACCCTTTAAGAAAGCAAACTTCATGTAGACAGTCTGAAGATGTGCCATATTTATCTAATTTATACACTTGCACACCAAATTGCAATAGCTCCAACCGCAAATTAGTAAGTGCTGTGCATAACCAAATCAACTTTACCACACCAAAACCAATGCACAGCAACAATTGGTATAAAATATATATTTTATTGATCATATCTTATATAAAATAAATACATTAAATATGGTGGCATATGTATACAGGAAAGAAAAGAACCACAATGGTACATCAAAAGTCCAGACCCCCAAGCATATGGTACTGGTATAAGGTCACCATGCTGACAATAAGAAATACATCTAATATTACCAGTCACAGAATGACCTTAATATGTAATAAACTCCAGAGATGCAATCAAATAGTGGGAAAGGATCAAACTACCACATAGAGTACAAATATATCAAGACTTGTATCAAGACCATAAGGGAGTATATAGTGGAATAAATAATACCAACCATTATGGTTTAAACCCTGACACGCGTTTCGCTTCCTCAGAAAATTTCAGTTAGTGTCACTTTAGAATTTTGCATGAACGCACCATCTGCGTGCGTACATTTTGCAGAGCACTGTAGTAAATTTGTAGTAAATTTTTATACTACATTTTTTGCACGCACACACGATCTGTTTGCGTGCTGCAGAGCACCACTCAGTAGTGTGCTCATTTACATCTGCACATTTTAGAGTTTTTTTTTTTACTTTTTTTTGTGTTTTATGTATGTATGTATGTATATATATGTATATATATATAATTTCAGTTAGTGTCAGTTTGCACTGCATGTTTTTTTTGTGCAGAAAAAACTTTTTTTTTGCAGAAAATACTTTTTTGCAGAAAATACTTTTTTTACAATTTTTTTTTCTTCTTTTTTTTTCTTTAAAATTTAATTTCACTTTTATTACAAGCCCCTTCACGTGTGAAAACACAACATACACACCCCTCGCACTAAATATAGGTTTACACATTTCACAAGTCACACCCTAATAAAATAAAAATGGCCCATCCATCCCAACAAGTATACTCAGCTGAAGAGGCATACGCCATGCTTGCCTCCGAGACTGAGTCTGCCAGTGAAGAAGAAGAGGATGCCCCTTTCCTCTACTTCTCTACCCACTCATCATCATCATTATCCTCATCCGCTGATGAGGGACCCTCTAGAAGGCACCCAAGGGTAGCAGCGGAGGCAGCCCCCCAGAGTGAACCCTTATGAAACCCTCCCCCGACGATTATCATACCCAAATTCCGGATTTTGAGGGCAGCTCTGGAATACAGATAGACAGTGCGGGCTTCAGTGAACTAGATTTTTTCAAAATCTTGAAGACTTTGTAAATGTAATGATGGCCCAAACCAAACTATACGCCCAACCATCTATTGATCACAACCCTACATCGCCATACGCTAGACCCCTAGGTTGGACCCCAGTAAGTGCAGCAGAGATTATGAAGTTTTGGGGACTCGTGCTGCATATGGGCATTGTAAAGAAGCCAAACGTTAGACAATATTGGAGTTCAGACATTTTCTACCAGACTCCAATTTACAGTAAGACCATGACCCGGAAACGATTTGAGTCAATTAGGAAATTCCTACACAATAATGACAATGCACAGTGCCCACCCCAAAACGACCCAACACTTGACCGTCTGTTCAAGGTTAGGCCTGTCATTAACCACTTTAACACCAAGTTTGCTGAGGTGTACAACCCAGATAAAAATGTCAGTGTAGATGAGTCCCTATTACTTTTCAAAGTAGGGATTAGATTCCGCCAATAATTACCTAGCAAACAGGCAAGGCATGGCATAAAGATATACAAACTTTGTGAGAGTAGCTCCAGGTACACCCACAAGTTCCGCAAGGGAAAGATTCCCAGATAGAACCCCCAGAATGCCCCCCCATCCTAGCAGTTAGTGGGAAGATCGGTTGGGACTTACTGCCCCCACTGCTGGATAAGGGTTACCACCGCTATGTGGATAACTATTATGCCAGCATATCCCTATTCACGTCCCTAACTGCCAGAGGTACTGTGGCTTGCGGCACAGTGCGCAAAAATCAGAGAGGCCTCCCTAGATCCCTGGTAGGGGAACCACTGAGAATGGGTGAAAGTAGGGCTATCCTCCGTGAGAAAATGCTAGTGGTTAAGTATAAGTACAAGAGGGACCTCCTTGTACTGACCAACATTCACACAAACACCAGCTCCCCTGCTCCTGTACGAGGTACCACAACCACTACCCCCAAACCAGTTTTTATCCTGGACTACAACAGGCACATGAGAGGGGTGGATCTTTCAGATCAACTTCTGAAGCCTTACAGTGCCACATGAAAAAACGAAAGTGTGGTACAAAAAACTGGCCGTACACATTATACAGATGGCAATGTGCAATGCGTATGTGCTATTTCAATCTGCAGGCCACACAGAAACTTTCCTTAAGTTCCAAGAGATGGTTATCAAGGCCCTCATTTTTCAAAGCCAGGCCAGGGAGGATCCCAGGACTTCTGGAAGCCATGGTGCCAGGAATTGAAGGAAGAGATACCCCAAAAAAGATGCAGGGTGTGTTCCAAAAGGGGGATAAGGAAAGACACCATTTACCACTGTTCCATGATTTTCATCCATGATGTACCTTGTAGTTTTACCACCTTATATCTCTGATTTAGTCCACATAGCCTACAGATCCACTTTTCACCAACCACTGCATATTCATTTCTGTGAAACACCTGTTAGGTGAAAAGTGCCATTTCCACCCCTTAAAATGTTCGTATGGGGGTGCCCTTTCCAAAATGGGGTCACGTCTTGGGGTTTTTAATTGCTAGGGACCTCAGGAAATTTTTCTAATTTAATTTTTTATTGAGATTTTCAAGATAATATTTTCTTTTCATCAACAACTAATACAACTCGGAATAAGCATGCAACCACAGAAAGCATAAGTGACATCTTGTGCTCAGAAACACAATAAACCATGCAGCAACATGGATATAGACAAGTGGGTAAGCATAGAAAATGGCAATTGATTAAAGAATATCGAGAAAAGAATACATTAAAAGAAAAGAGACTAAAAGAAGATAGAAACGGAGAAGGGAAGTGGGGGAAGATAAGAAGGGGTTTGACGTCAAATATGTTTAGCACATGTTGTAAGGCACAGAGGGACAGAGGGATCACTGAGGACGCTGACACGGTCTGCTACGTAGTCCTTCACCATCTTTCAAAACCTTTCCCTCCTTGTGACACTAGGCCAACCATCAGGGAGAGGGTGCTGGCAGGTGTCATGAAACTGTCCCAGGCCTTGGAGAGTGTTATCCTGCCTCAGTTGGAACTGCTGTGTGTTACCCTCGTCTCCCCTCCTCAAGGAACTAGGTACTCTGCCAACAGCGTTGTTAGATGTTCGACCCACCTATTAGGGTGCTTTGATGCTATGTGGCGGATCCAGCCTGTTGCGGTGCTGCGGATCCCTCCCCCTCTGTACTGCTGTCCTCGCCCGGCTTGCCACCTTCCCAGGTTGGGTCAGTGATTTTATCGTCCACCACCTCCTCTTCTACTTTCTCACTCTGGTCATCCTCCTGACTTGTTGACCTAACAAGAACCTCACTTATTGACAACTGTGTCTCATCCTCATCATGAACATCTTGAGACACTAATTGCGGCTGACTTATTGGTAACTGTGTCTCATCATCGGAATATCCGAGAGTGGGATCACTTGTCTGCCAAGATTCTCCATTTTGGGAGGAAGGAGGATCAGGGTGAGGATTCTGTCGACCAGACTCTTGGCTACAGAGACTGGACTTTGTGGAAGACATGGTGGTGCTTAACCGACCACCTGGTCGCACTGGTCTGACTTTGAGAGCCTTGTCCTGCGCTACACTGCAAACTGGGACATGAAGCTAGGTATGGTGGATGAGTGTGTTTCTTGTGCTTTGGCAGCAGGCACAGTTTCACCGCGCGTAGCACGGCAACTTCCCCGTCCCTTACTGCTCGCCTTCATCATATTAAATGGTATATATGCTTGCAAACATGTTACATGTACAATAGCGCAGGTTTTGTAAGTGTATGCGCAAATAAATTACAGTGAATGTCACAGATATTTGGGATATGGAAACTTTATACAGGAGATGTAGCGCAGGTAATGTCGCTGCTGTCACCAGCGGCTTATAAAAAATTACAGGGAATGTTACAGCTATTTGGGATACACAAACTTTATACAGGAGATGTAGCACAGGTAATGTCACTGCTGTCACCAGAGGCTAATAAAAAATTACAGTGAATGTCACAGCTATTTGGGATGCACAAACATTATACAGAAGATTTAGCACAGGTAATGTCGCTGCTGTCACCAGCGGCTAATAAAAAATTACAGTGAATGTCACAGCTATTTGGGATACACAAATGTTATACAGGAGATGTAGCGCAGGTAATGTCGCTGCTGTCACCAGCACCTAACGTTATACAGGAGATATAGCGTAGGTAATGTCCCTGCTGTCACCAGTGGCTAACGTTATACAGGAGATGTAGCGCATTTAATGTCGCTGCTGTCACCAGCGGCTAACCTTATACAGGAGATGTAGCGCAGGTAATGTCGCTGCTGTCGCTAGTGACTAACGTTATAGAGGAGATGTTGTGCAGGTAATGTCGCTGCTGTCACCAGCAGCCAAACAATTGCACTCATTTTAGCGCACGTTACGCTAATATATTTCTCAGCCAGATAAAACAATAGTCCTTAAAAGGACTGTTGGGTCTCTAACACCTTTCAACACTCAAAACTCCCTAAAAAAAAAACACGATTCCTCTCCCTACACTATCTGTCCCTTCTGCTGCAGCTCGCCCTGACTAAGTCTGAGCTGAACCACGAGCATCGCGATGCTTGAGTGAAAAAGGTGTTCGGCCGAGCATGCTCGCCCAACACTACATCGTACCTTCTTCTGTGTGACATCTCCAACAGCGGTCTGACACTGTAGGGAACCACTTGTGGAGAAGCGCGGGTACCCTATACCATCTGGAGAGGATTTTCTAGTTTGTTTCCTGCGCCTTAGTGGAGATCAGCGCTTAATGGGATAGAAGAAAACTCATATTCCATTGCGAAGTAGTGAGGTGTATGCCCAGATCATGTTCCCAAGCTTGACAAAAAGGGGGAAGGTGTGAAGAGCGTTGATGGATTAGTAATTTGTAAATGGTTGATATATCCTTGAATATCGCTGATGGAGCTATGCACATCAGTTCAAATGTTGAGAGGTGTCAGGTTAATGTATGGGTCTTGCGTATGGAAGAAAAAAAGACCTGTAGTTGCAAGTGTTCAAAGGAATGTCTAGGTAGAGGGTGTGGTCTCCATCAGTTGCATTAGGGGCTTCAGGGAGGATCCCGAGAGGACATGGCAGAATCTGAGAAGATGGGCTTTTGTGCCCTTGAGGAAAGGATAAGACAAATGTCCCGGTGGGAAACACGGATGATCAGTAATTGGAACCAGGGGACCTTTAGGGTCAATTTGTGAGGCATGGCGACTTATAGACGCTAGTATTGCGAATGTATGATGGGCCGTGAAGGACAACCTAGAAGAGGTAGAGCGTGGAATGCCTGTCAACCAAGAGAGCAATGGGAGAGAACAGGAAGAAGATTCTCGTGCAATGTGGACCCAGGATTTGGAAGAATCAACTCGCAACATGTCCAGAAGCCTAGCATATGCAGGGAAGTGTCATTATCTCCCATTTGATCCGTGGCTTACCAGGTGACCAAACAAAATGTATAAACCATCAACGTATTTGTGACCGAAATAATGACGGTGTGCGGAGGGGGAGGGTCTGCAAGAGATAGAGTAGCTTTGGTAACAAAGTCATTTTTAATATACTAATTCTGCCAAAGCAGGAAAAATCCTGTCGACGCCAGGACTCTAAGTCCTTCTGAAATTTTTGAAGGATAGGGGTGAAATTTAATCTAAAGACACGAGACAGGTCGGCGGAGATCTTTATACCCAAATATGTTATCCCAGTGGATGGCCAGGCAAAGGGGTAAGACGTTTTAAGAGAGGAGACCAAGGCACAAGGTAAAGAGACATTTAGGGCCTCAGACTTAGTCATATTGATTTTAAAATTAGTCCACTCACCAAAGCGGGATATCTCACTGATCAAAGATGGCAAGGAAATGTGAGGGTTAGTTAAATAGAGCAGGAGGTCATACGTGAAGGCTGCACATTTGTGCTCACGGTCTCCAATCCTAATTCCGGAAATGTCTGGGTTAGTGCGTATGGAAGACATAAGATGCTACATAACCAAGACATAAAGTAAAGGAGAAGTGGACAGCCCTGTCGCGTGCCATTGTGGATGGAGAAAGGGTGGGGGTGGGGGAGAGGGTGAAATTGACCTTGACATGCGCTGAAGGTTGCTGATATGAACTAAACACTTTTGACACGAATCCCGGACCTATACTCAGATTTGAGATGACAGTATGGATAGAGTGCCAGGAGATGCGGTCGAAGGCTTTTTCGGCGTCTAGGAACAAGATCATGAGGGGACTATTATTTGCTTTTGCATTATGGATGATATCCATTGTTTTCAGAGTGTTGTCACGAGCCTCCCATCCCGGCACAAACCCCACTGGGTCAGGATGGATGACCGAGGGTAAGAAAGCATTCAGTCTGTTAGCCAGTAATTTGGCAAATATTTTAAGATCCACATTTAAAAGGGAAATAACTAGCGCATAAGTGCGGGTCCTTACCAGGTTTAGGGATGACTGCAATATGGGCCTCGGTGGTTCATACCGGGAAGGGATGCTCAGAGGACACCGCATTAAAGACACGAAACAAGAAAGAGGTGAGAGAGGGTGAAAAAGATTTGTAAAACCTGGCTGTAAACTCATCAGGACCTGGGCTCAGGGATTTGAGCACTGTTTGGAGTTCAACTTCCGCAAATGGAGTTTTCAAGCTAGCGGACTGTAATTCAAATAACTTGGGGGTTTGGGGAAAGGAATCAGGTACATGATCCGCGTGCCCCTGGGAAGAACCAGGTAGGTTGTATAGCTCAGAGTAAAAAGGATTGGATGGACGAGGCAATATCCGCTGTAGTATGTACCATACGATCCACTGGATTTTTTACAGCAGGAATGTGGGAGGCAGCTAGTTTCCTCCTGAGAGCCCTTGCCAGCAAGCGACCACTCTTGTTGCCATATTCATAGAATTTACTACTGCATAATTGGAGCATTTGCCTATAAAACGTCTCCAGGAGGCGTTGAGTGTCTAAACGTGCATTTTGGAGGTCACGGAGGGTCGACAGGGAGCGTGCTCGCTTGCGGGCAAGCACCATGGAGGCAACTTTTTGCAGCGCAAGTTTAAGGGCATATGCTTTCTCCTTCTTGAGACGGAAGCCATGTTTAATGAGGCCCCCACGCAGATCACATTTCAAAGCCTCCCATTGTATTGGGAGAGGGGTAGGATCTGCATTATGGTCAGAGAGAAAATTTGTTACCGTGCTGGCAAGCTCAGCAGCGCATACCGTACCAAGAAGGAGAGATTTGTTCAATCGTCAAGTCCACTCACGCTTGGCGAGGAAAGGGCGGTTTAAGGAGCAGAATACCGGGCGTGGTCTGACCAGAATATTGCCTATTTGTGTGGAGTCTAGCCACGAGAGAGCAGATTGCTGGAGCAGAATGTAGTCTATTCGGCTATATGAGGAATGTGGGGTAGAGTAAAAGGTATAGTCTTTGTTTGGGTGTTGTAGCCGCCATGAATCATACAATTGTAACTGGAGTAGAGCTCTTTTAACCTTTTTTAATGGCCGAGTAGGGAAGGGAAGCGGGTCCAGTGGAGTTATCAAGCATAGGATCAAGAGTGAGGTTGAGGTCACCGCAGAGTATGACCGTTCGGCGAATTAGGGGCAGGGCTGTGTCAACTAGGTCAAAAATGAATGCAACCTGGTTTTGGTTGGGGGCGTAAACATTGAGAAATGTAAATTCTCATCCGCCAATCTGTAGCGAGAGGATCAGGTATCTGGCCCCATGATCGCTATGGCGAGTCTCTAGTGGTGAGCGGCAGGGGCAATATTCGAATTTGCGATATTTCGCGAATATTTGGTAGAATATCCGTCATATATTTGCAAATTCGCTAATATTTTCTTGATTGCGAAAATCAGCAATGTAATATTCGCGTAATGCTCGCAAAATACAGGCGTGGGGTCACTATAGCTACATTTTTCAAACTGCTCAAAGTTTACTGAGACTGGGGAAAATGGTTGGCATGGCAGAACATCACTATAGCTTTATATGCAGATAGAGTGCTCCAATATATTCGAGATTGTGAAATCGGCACTAATGATGCGAATATTTTGGCGCAATACATGCAAATTCACATTTTAACAGGCAGGGGCGTAGCTAAAGGCTCATGGGCCCTGGTGCAAGAGTTCAGTTTGGGCCCCCCTTCCCTCAGTGCTTTGTGTGTCTTCTTATGTGGTACAAGGCTCTTTGGGCCCCCTTAGGCTCCTGGGCCCGGTAGCGACTGCTACTTCTGCACCACCTATAGCTACGCCCCTGTTAACAGGTCTGACTACATATTAGTGATTGGTGCACTAAGTATTGTTGCGAACTTGTGACATCACAGCACTATGTATGTATGTACTGTATGTATGTAGCATACATACATACAGCACTATGTATGTAGTATGTATGTATGGACATCAGCTACACTATATCACTTATCTAACCTACACTGACTATCTCCCACTAACTATCTGTATTATATATATTAACTAACTAACTAGCTATCTAATGCAGGGCCCTCCAGCTGTTTTAAAACTACAACTCCCACAATGCCCTGCTTTACACTGATAGCTGTAGGCTGTTCAGGCATGCTGGGAGTTGTAGTTTTGCAACAGCTGGAGGGCCGCAGGTTGAGCATGCCTGATCTAATGTAATGTGACACAGGAAAGCAGAGAGCACAGCAATAACACTGATATCTCTCTCAGAACTGTAATAAACTGTAGAAAATGGCTGCTGGGGAGGTTCTTATATAGTAAAGGGGTAGGTAACTTTCCTATTGGTTGCTAGGGATGTTGCTAAGCTCAGACAAAGACATTGCAGCCTTCTCATTGGCCCACAAGCAAAAAGAGAGGTTACTGTTGAAAAAAAATGTAGAATATTCGAAAATACGAATATATATCACTATATTCTAAATATTCACGAATTCTCAAAGTTGCAAAGTGCCAGGTCATGTAGTGCCGATGTCAGATGCCCTCTTTGAAGTGTGTTTCTTGAAAACAGACAATCTGTACCTTTTGGCGATGGAAGTGGTGAAGTACCTGGGATCGTTTTTCAGGAGTGTTGAGGCCCTTCGCGTTGAAAGCCACTATCTTGAGTGACGTCATATCTGGGGGGAGGGGGGTCGGAGAACATAAGAAGTAGGGGTAGGGAGGGCCGACAAAACAAAACGAAAAAAAAAAAAAGATAAAAGGGAAAAAGAGAAGATGAGACAACCAAAGTAAAAAGGAAGAAAAAGAAAAGAAGTAGCTATCTAGCGTGACCAAGAGGTCTAAGGAAACAGTCACCAAGGACTAGACGGTCCCAAGGGAATGTCTCAAACTATTTGGGGGAAGTAACAGCCAGAGAACAGCATGTCAACTACATTCCCTGTCAAAGTAAAATGGTAGAAATGGCATTGACAACAACTAATGGGCAGATAATAGAAACAAGAAGATGTGATGCATAAAAAGGAGAGAAAAAAGAAGGGTAGCCTTGATGGCTATAGGTTAGTAGACCCATTCAGGAACAACAGGCAGTCCTTCAAGTGAT
Organism: Bufotes viridis; assembly: GCA_033119425.1. Taxonomy (NCBI): domain Eukaryota; kingdom Metazoa; phylum Chordata; class Amphibia; order Anura; family Bufonidae; genus Bufotes; species Bufotes viridis. The sequence goes on from CM065591.1 coordinate 297,423,505, forward strand.
GGAGTTAGGTGGGGATCCACGTCGGGAATCAGCAGATCATCACTGCCGCCTTCCACGAGGAGGCGACACGTTCGGTCCAGGGGTCTTGGATCTGGCGGTCTGAGAGGAACGAGGACACCCCAGTGGTGACGGAGTAGGTATGAGGATAGATGGCCAGGAAACAAGGTCGACTGGCGGCAGATCCAATTGTTGGAGAAAGTGTGGCAAGTCCGTGGGGCAACGGAGAGCAGCAACATGTCCCTTGGGGCCCGCAAAAAGGACAAATGGATAGCCCCAACGATAGGGAATTCCCCGATCCCTGAAGAGGTCCAGTAGAGGGCATAAGGCAGCTCACTCAGAGCTGCGTGTGACGTGAAAGGTCCTGTAGCAGCATGACAGGGGTCCCTTCATGAGACAGGGGACAGGATTGCTGAGCTTTGTTCAGTATTTTCTCTTTGATGACGTAAAAGTGGATTCTGCAGATTATATCTCTTGGCTTGCCACAATCCGGGTTAGGAGATCTTAGGGCTCTGTGGGCTCTGTTGATTTCTATGTGGGAGTTTGGCGGGCGACCCAAGATTTTATTGAAGATCCCGACAATCGTGTGGAGTAAATTATCTGTGGTTATTTATTTTGGAGGGCCCCTGATCCAAATGTTGTTATGGTGGCTGCGGTTTTCAATATTATCAAGGTGTTGTTGTAAGATATAGAGTTGAGCATCATGAGATTGGGCCTGGTCTTGGAGGGCACTAACCGTGGCAGACAAAGATACTTGGTCTTGAACGACAGAATCGACTCTTTAATCAAGCGCAGTCAGCTTGGAGCGGACCTGTGAGAATTCCCGCTTGTATTCTTGCAGTATGTTGGTAGCAAAATTGGACAGGTCAGTCTTAGAGGGTAGAGAGCAAATAAGGGTGCGCAGGTCTGCCATTGTTGGCGGTCTGGAATCCTCGTCAAATAAATCTGCGGAGGCTAAGAGTCTCATGGAGGGGGGTGAGGTGGGTTCCTGAGTCGGTAAAGCCACGGAGTGTGGTTCCAATAGTGCTGGGGAGATCTGTTCATGGCTGATGTGCTGTTCAGCGTGTTCAGCAGAAGCTGGCAGAGGAGGCACCGATGAGGAGTGGCGGCGGTATGATTGTGAAGCAGAGCTCCCAGGTGTATCAGGCGGCGCTTCTATGTACAGCATGGCTTGAGCGCCGGCGCCATCTTGAGAGTGCACAGCCTGGTCGGGCAGAGCAGGGACCGTAGAGGCAGAATGACGGGCAAAGAAGGGAGGGAGGTCTCCTTGGGAGCCAATGGACGGGCTCTACCCTTTTTCAGTTTCTTGAGCATCAGAAATGGCTGGAATAAGGAGAAATACGCCAGGGATGCAGAGGAGCTCTTACAGAGCACAACTCACTCTCTCATGGCTGGGCACGCCCCCTCAGGAATTTTTTTAATGGCACCTAAAATCCATGTCTGCAAACTCAGGCCAGCCAAATTCACATTTAACTGTTTGCCTGCTGTGCGCCCATACAGCAGACTACAAGCACATATGGGCTGTTTCCTGAATGGAGAGAAAATGGGGAACTAGTAATTTTTATATTTCACAAATGTATGCTTTGAATCCTTTAACAAGTGTTTCTGCTTTCTGTTAGACACCTGTTTGCTGAAAAGTACCCTTTCCACCACTTAAAATATTCGTACAAGAGTGCTCTTTCCAAAATGGGGTCACTTTCTGGGGACCTCAGGAATCTTTTAAATGCGACATGGCACCTAAAATCAATGTATCCATATTTTGCTGTTTGACTCTAGAGCCCTGCTGTGCGCCCACACATCATTTTTTGAGCACATATGGGGTGTTGCCATATTAGGGGGGAAATGGGGAACAAAATATTGGGTGCATTTTGTCCTGTTACTCTTTGGAAAAGTGAAAAATGTGGGTGTAAATCAACTTTTTTGTAAAAAAAAATGCTATTTTTCTTTTCCACTACCAAGTGTTTCCTAATTCTAGGAAACACCTTTGAGGTCAAAGTGCTCACTACACACTTTGAAAGATTCCTTGAGGGGTGTAATTTCCAAAATGGGGTTAAAGGGTGTCTTCATTTGTTACATAGCGCCCAATTACCACTCCAGCTAAATCCGCTCTTCAAAAGCCATGTGGTGCTCCTTCCACTCTGAAGACTGCTTTGTGCCCATAAATCATTTTTTGAGCACACATGGGGTGTTGCCATATTTAGGGGGAAATGGGAAACAAACTGTGGGGTGCATTTTGTCCCGTTACTCTTTGGAAAAGTGAAAAATGTGGGTGTAAATCAACTTTTTTGTAAAAAAAAAAATGCAATTTTTCTTTTTCACTACCAAGTGTTTCCTAATTCTAGGAAACACCTTTGAGGTCAAAGTGCGCACTACACACTTTGAAAGATTCCTTGAGGGGTGTAATTTCCAAAATGGGGTTACTTTTTGGGGGTTTCCACTGTAGGGCCACCTCAGGGTGTCTTCATTTGTTACATAGTGCCCAATTACCACTCCAGCTAAATCCGCTCTCCAAAAGCCATATGGTGCTACTTCCACTCTGAAGCCTGCTGTGTGCCCATACATCATTTTTTAAAGCACACATGGGGTGTCACCGTATTCTGGGGGAAATGGGAAACAAACTGTGGGGTGCATTTTGTCCTGTTACTCTTTGGAAAAGTGAAAAATGTGGGTGTAAAGCAACTTTTATGTGAAAAAAATGCCATTTTTATTTTTCACTACCAAGTGTTTCCTAATTCTAGGAAACACCGTTGAGGTCAAAGTGCTCACTACACACCTTGAAAGATTCCTAGAGTGCTGTCGTTTCCAAAATGGGGTAACATTTTGGGGGTTTCCACTCTAGGACCACCACAGGGTGTCTTCATATGCGATATAGCTCCCAATTACCATTCCAGCTAAATCCGCTCTCCAAAAGTCATATGGTGTTCCTTCCACTCTGAAGCCTGCTGTGCACCCATACATCAGTTTTTGAGCATATATGGGTTTGGAATCTGTAAACTCCAGATTTAGGGTAATAGAATTTGAGTTTTGTTTGGCTGTTAACCCTTGATGTGTTGCAGAAAAAATAGATTAAAATTTTAAATCTGCTAAAAAAGTGAAATTTTTAAAATAAATTCCCATGTTCATTTATTTCTTGTGGGGCATCTAAAGGGTTAACAAAGTTGTTAAAATCAATTTTGAATAGCTTGAGGGGTGCAGTTTCTAAAATGGGGTGATGTTTGGGTGGTTTATAATATGTAAGCCCCACAAAGTGACTTCATAACTGAACTGGTCCTTAAAATATTGGGTTTTAGAAATGTTCTTAAAAATGTAAAGATTTGCTTCTAAACTTCTAAGCCTTCTAACATCCCCCCCTAAAAAAAAAAAAAAGTCATTTTCAAAATGATCCAAACATGAAGTAGACATATGGGGAATGTAAAGTAATAACTATTTTTGGAGGTATTACTAACCATTATAAAATTAGAGAAATTGAAATTTGCAAATTTGCTAATTTTTCCAAATTTTATGTAAATTTGGTATTTTTTTTATAGATAAAAATGAAATATTTTGACTTAATTTTACCACTGTCATGAAGTACAATATGTGACGAGATAACAATCTCAGAATAGCCTGGATAAGTAAAAGTGTTTTAAAATTATTACCATATAAAGTGACACATGTTAGATTTGCTAAAAATGACCTGCTCCTTATGGTGAAAAATGGCAGGGTCCTGAAGGGGTTAATGCATAACATTGGTGGGGGGGTTGTTTATTATGACCCGACACCAGAAACTGGCATGAAAAAGTCGCACCATTGCTCCTAAATTTTAGCGCATAAAGCGTTTCTACACCGCCCTCGCCACTTTCTTAAATGGGGTGTGGCAGGGTTGTGGTGGTGTGGGGCCATCGGCCGCACAGATTTATCATCATTTACATCAGCTTTCTGCCATCAATGATCAGCTATAAGCTGGCAAAGATTTCATTATAGGCGCACGGACCGAAAGGGGATGTAATTAATTTATGGCACCGGGATGTTAAGGCTCACAAAACACACGCCAGAATTTGATAAATGACAACCTTAGACTCCTTTTAATAAAACGCTACGTTGGTATAATTTTCTACAGAATTTTGTGCCAAAAAGTGGCAAAACTTTAATAAATGTGTTGCAGGACACAGGAATGCACTCATTTACTGCCTGGTCATTTAGTAAATCTGTGAATATCCAAGTGCAACACTGTGCCACATTTTGGCAAAAAATATAACATAATACAGATGCAGACACAATAGTAGAACACATTCAACTTGTGGCATTGTTGCTTTAATATGCTGACATAACCTCTCGGTGACTTATAAAATTCTTATAATTTACATAGGGAGTAGCTTCTGTGACTCAGAAATCTATGAACTATGCCAGATTTCAACCATTACAGGTAAGACTGAATAAGAACAAACACCTAGGTGCTAAGCTTGGAAGTTGTACTCACATTGAAAAAAATGACTCATATTCTACACAAATACACCCTAATGACGAAAATCGCACCTGTGAATTAGTGAAATGGCATGTGACTGTCAGAGGTGAGAACTAGTAAGAACACTTTAGTGCAGGCCCCAGCGAACTCGATTAACCTTTTTATTTGCGGCAACAATTGGTATTCTATTCCAGTGATGGAAATGTCTCAGTTCAAGCCACTTTCACACGGTCTGTATTTGGTCAGTATTCTACATCAATATTTGTAAGCTAGAAACAGAAGTTGAACATACAGAGAAAAAAATACAATGGAAAGATGTTGGCTTCTTTTGCTTTTAAAGGGCCTTTTACACAGGCCAACAATTGAACAGATCATCGCTAGCCAGCATTACTAATGATCTGGCGGTGTAAAGGCATCGCTGCTTACCCGATGAATGAGCGAAACACTCGATCATCAGGTAATTGTATCTTTTGCGCAGCAGAAAAGGTCATTGTTTTTCAGTGGCAGATCATGCTGTGCAAACACAATCTGCGGCCGGGAAACAACGAGACAGTATAAGGAAAGAGCGATGGATTAGTGATTGCTCTTCGCCATACTCTGGGGGAGCTGGAGGAGATCGCTACATGTAAATGCAGTGGTCTCCTCTGCGAGCGATCAGCAGATTGTCGGGAATGATGCCTTCTTCCGGACAATGTCGTAGATCGTCATACAGTGTAAGGGGACCTTTAGACCCACTCCGGGTTTTGGCTGAGGCCACGTTCAAATCACTGTTTAGTTTTCCATTCTTCTGATCCATCAGAAGAACAGAAATAGAAAAAAATTGATTATTTTTTTTGAGCATCTATTCTGCTCATTTTGCATCCGTTTTTGTCAGCTCCACCTGAGATCCGTTATTTTAGAAGGAAGAAAAATTCTCTTGAGTTACTAACAGTAATAGCAAAGGTTTTCTGTTCTGATCTTCTATGTTTGACCCATCCTGTTTGACTATTCTGTTTGCCTGCCACTTGCATCGACTACTGGACCTGTCTGACCCTGAGCCTGTCTGATCCTCTGTACTACGCTACTATCTGCTACCGGCTTCTGTCCTCTGGCTTGTCTCTGACCACGCTTCAGCTTCTGCCTCTGACAATCACCATCATCATCATCATCTGCTGCCTTTACTCCAGTATTCTCAGCTATATCACTTCTCACCACCGTGCCTGCTATTCCACTTAGTTCACACTAACTGTGGTTCTAACTACAACTTGAGCTATTTGAGTGTTACCTGTTGTCTGACTCAGTGAGTCAGCTGTCAACCATATTAGCTAGTCCTGTACAGTAGGCAGTGGTTTATTTTCTGTCTTGCTGCGTTCTGTCCTGTCTACGGTGAGAGTGCTGAATAACAACCTAGGGGTTAGTGGATGCCATCCCTTGGTTGATACAGAATCCACACTATCTCTGGTTTGACCAGCGGGTCCCACCCACTGGTCGTAAGAACCCCATTGATTGTCTATGGGGTTTAGGTCAGGTGAGTTTGTTGGCCAATCAAGCATAGTGATACCATGGTTATTAAACCAAGTATTGGTACTTTTGGCAGTGTGCGCAGGTTCCAATTACTGCTGAAAAATGAAATCAGCATCTCCATAAAGCTTGTCAGCATATGGAAGCATGAAGTGCTCTAAATCTTCCTGGTAGACGCTGTGCTGACTTTGAACTTGATATAATGCAGTGGCCCAACACCAGCAGATAACATGGTTAACCAAACCATCACTTACTGTGGAAACTTCACACTGGACCTCAAGCAACTTGGATTGTGTGCCTCTCCACTCATGCAGATTCTGGGATTTCCACATGAAATGCAAAATGTACTTTCATCTGAAAACAGGACTTTGGATCACTGAACAGCAGTCCAGTCCTTTTACTCCTTAGACTCTGGGTCATAAGTAGCCTGACACAAGGAATGTGACAGTTGTAAACTATGTCCTGGATACATCTGTGTGTAGTGGCTCTTGAAGCACTGACATCAGCCGCAGTCCACTCTTTTTAAATCCCCCTTTTCTTGGTAATCTGTTCAAGGCTGCGGTTATGCCTGTTGCTTGTACACCTTTTTCTACTACACTTTTACCTTCCACTCAACTTTCCATTAATATGCTTGGATACATCACTATGTAAAGAGTCCGATTCTTTAGCAAAGACCGTTTGTGGCTTCCCCTCCTTGTGGAGGGTGTCAATGACTGTCTTCTGGATAACTGTCAAGTCAGCAGTCTTCCCTATGATGATGTAGCCTACTGAACCAGACTTAGGGTATTTTCACACTTGCATTAAAGTTTTCCAGTATTGAGTTCCATCCTAGGGGCTCAATACCGGAAAAAAACTGATCAGTTTTATCCTAATGAATTTTGAATGAAGAGCAATCCGTTCAGTATGAATCAGAATGTTTTCTGTTCAGTCACTCTTACGGTATTTGGCCGGAGAAAATACTGCAGCATGCTGCGGTATTTTCTCCATCCAAAATTCCGGAACACTTGCCAGAATGCTGGCATTATTCTGTCTGTTGAGCATCCGCCTTCACTCGGCCAGCATTCGGTCAGTAACTCATCAGTAAGCCAAAAAAAAAAAAACAGGAGTGGATCCAAAACAGAGATGACAAGTGAATAGAATCTTTGCATGTCTTCTGTGTTTTGTACCCACTCCTGCTTTTGGCTACTAAATCATAAGCCAATTCTGATGCAAAATAGAGACCATGTCATACAGGCCTTAAAGCTGCTACATAGACAGGATCTGTGGTGCGTCTCATTTTTCCTTCCCTTTGACAGATCAGAAGAAGGGTCAAATAAATGATGATGTCAACCAGGCCAAAAAGGCAAAATAGTGGCCCAGTCATGAAGTGGGGAGGGTGGGAACAGCATAAGAAGTCCACAGAGTGGCCCAGTAACAGATTGGTGAGGTGGCAGCAGCATGAGGAGACCACAGAGTGGCCCAGTGACATAGGGTTGAGGTGGCAGCAGCATGAGGAGACCACAAAGTGGCCCAGTGACATAGTGTTGAGGTAGCAGCAGCATAAGGAGACCACAGAGTGGCCCAGTGACATAGTGTTGAGGTAGCAGCAGCATGGGCAGACCACAGAGTGGCCCAGTGACATAGTGTTGAGGTGGCAGCAGCATGAGGAGACCACAAAGTAGAGATGTGGCAGCAGCATGAAGAGACCACAGAGTAGTGAAGTGGCTGCAGCATGAGGAGACCACAGAGTGGCCCAGTGACATAGTGTTGAGGTAGCAACAGCATGAGGAGACCACAGAGTGGCCCAGTGACATAGGGTTGAGGTGGCAGCAGCATGAGGAGACCACAGAGTGGCCCAGTGACATAGTGTTGAGGTAGCAGCAGCATGAGCAGACCACAGAGTGGCCCAGTGACATAGTGTTGAGGTGGCAGCAGCAGGAGGAGACCACAAAGTAGTGATTTGGCAGCAGCATGAAGAGACCACAAAGTAGTGAAGTGGCTGCAGCATGAGGAGACCACAGAGTGGCCCAGTGACATAGTGTTGAGGTAGCAGCAACATGAGGAGACCACAGAGTGGCCCAGTGACATAGTGTTGAGGTGGTAGCAGCATGAGGAGACTACAAAGTAGTGATGTGTCAGCAGCATGAAGAGACCACAGAGTGGTGTAGTGGCAGCAGCATGGGGAGACCACAAAGTGGCCCAGTGACAGTGGTGAGATGGCAGCAGCGTGAGGAGACCACAGAGTGGCCAAGTGACATAGTGTTGAGGTGGCAGCAGCATGAGGAGACCACAGAGTAGTGATGTGGCAGCAGCATGAGGAGACAACAGAGTGGCCCAGTGACATAGTGGTGAGGTGGCAGCAACATGAAGAGACCACAGAGTAGTGATGTGACAGCAGCATGAGGAGACCAAAGAGTGGCCCAGTGACATAGTGGTGAGGTTGCAGCAGCATGAGGAGACCACAGAGTATTGAGGTGACAGCAGCATGAGGAGAGCAACCGAGTAATGAAGTGGCTGCAGCATAAGGAGACCACAGAGTGGCCCAGTAACATAGTGTTAAGGTGGCAGCAGCATGAGGAGACCATAGAATGGCCCAGTGACAGAGTGGGGAGGTGGCAGCAGCACGAGGAGACCACAGAGTAGTGATGTGGCAGCAGCATGAGTAGACCACAGAGTGGCCCAGTGACAGAGTGGGGAAGAGGCAGCAGCACGAGGAGACCACAGAGTAGTGATGTGGCAGCAGCATGAGGAGACCACAGAGTGGCCCAGTGACATAGTGTTGATGTGGCGGCAGCATGAGGAGACCACAGAGTGGCCAAGTGACATAGTGTTGATGTGACAGCAGCATGAGGAGACCACAAAGAGGCCCAGAGACATAGTGTTGATGTAGCAGCAGCATGAGGAGACCACAGAGTGGCACAGTGACAGAGTGGGGAGGTGGGGGGCAATACCAGTACCAACTGAAGATGGTGGCTGGCAGTAGGAGCACCTGGCAACAGGTGTGGCATCAGGCGGGTGGCAGCATCAGAATAGTAGATGAAGCAGGTTGCCAGAAGAAACAGGTCTCTTTTGTCAAAGTGTTGGTGTGGCACGATGGATGATCTAGTCTGATGCATCAGGCACTGGTGTTTGAAATTCCTGGCTGATCCAAGCCTGATTCATTTTATAAAATGTCAGTTTCTCCACATTTTGGGTGGACAGGTGAGTTCTCCTTGGGGTAACTATGGCCCCTGCTGCACTAAACACCCGCTCTGATGCCACACTGCTGGCCGGGCAGGAAAGCTTGTCCAGGGCAAACTCGGCCAGTTGTGGCCACAAATCGAGTTTGGCTGCCCAGTAGGTCAGGAGATCTTCGATGTGGGGTGGAAGGGTGCACTCCAAGTATGCCACAACCTGCTGGTTCAGGTTCTGCTCAATGTCTAGCTGCTGCTGGTGAGTAGTTACTTCAGTAGGCGGGTAAAGAAAACTGCTCATCAGCGACTCCAGACTTAAGTTGCTGCTGATGGAGCTGGTACTGCTCCTGCCCCCCGCCCAGCAGCCATGGCAGTGGAAAGAGGGCACAGGTTGCCCCCCGGGCAGACCTGCATGAGGATGGGCAATGGCGCACATAGGCAGCGGCCAGCTGACTACATAGGATGTCTCGATAGTAGTTCAGTTTGTCCTCCCTCTCAGCAGCTGTGAAAAAGACCACCATTTTGGACCGGTAGCAAGGGTCTAACATGCTGGAGAACCAGTAGTCATTCCTTTGCCGAATGGTGACAATTCGGCTGTCACTATGCAAGCCGGTGAGCATGCATTCAACCATTTACGCAAGTGACTCGGAGGGACTCCCTGCCTCCATCTCCACTGCATACTGCCACGGTGTGTCTGGGTCCTCTGCCTCATTTTCCTCATCGCCATGTAGCTCCTCTGGCTGCTCCTCCTCTACTGTCACCTGTGTAAAAAAAACGACCCATTTCTCTACACATTGCTTGTGCGCGAATGTCCTCCTCCTCCTCTAGTTCAGCCCCCACAGGGCTCATGTGGCCGTGAGATGTAGTCGCCATGTCTTCTGTCCCCTGGCCAGACACATTTAGCAGCATCTGTTCCAGGACATGAATCAGTGGAATGACGTGGTTAATCCCGTAGTCCTGACGACTGACAAATAAAGTGGCCTCCTCAAAGGACGGCAGGTGTCACCCATGAGCTGCCACTGGCTAACATTGAAGTTGCACAGGGGAGTACCTCTGTCCGCCTGTATCATCAAGAAATCGTTTAAGGCCTTTCTCTGTTCATATAATCGGTCCAACATATGGAGGGTGGAATTCCAACTGGTGAAAATGTTGCATATTAGCCTATGTTGAGCGATGCCGTTCTGCCGCTGTAGCTCAAGGAGGGTGTGCTTTGCAGTGTACGAGTGGCTGAAGTGCATGCAAAGTTTCCTGGCCATTTTCAGCATGTCTTGCAGATGAGCTGAAGACTTCAGGAACCGGGTTACAACCAGATTGAACACATGCACCATGCAGGGTGCATAGCTCAGCCCTCCTTGACGCAGCCCCGACACCATGTTCTTCCCGTTGTCGGTCACCATGGTTCTGATTTTGAGATGTTGAGGAGAAAGCCAGGATTCCATTTCTTGATGAAGGATGCGTAGCAGTTCCTCCCCTGTGTGACTCCGCCCAGGCAAACGTGGTGCAGAACAGCATGGCACCGCCGTGCCCTGCACATGTGGTATGCTGGAGGGGCACTATGAATTGTCCCTGCAGTGGAAGCGGAGGACACGGTGGAGGATGAGGAGGCAGAGGCGGACATTGTCGCAGGACCAACTGTGTGAGAACATGGAGGCAGAAGCAGGATCACCTGGCCAAGTTGCTAGTGTGGCTGGACAGGAACCACATTTACCCTGCAGGCCGTAAAGGACATATATTGCCTTGCCTGTAGTTACAGCTCCACACGTCGGCGCTGCCGTGTACTTTGGCAGATACTGACAGGCTCAAGGACTGGTTCACCCTCTGTTCTACATATGTGCGTAGGGCTTTTTGGTAAAGAAATGATGGCTTGGGACTCTCCACCTTGGCTTGGCACAAGCCATCAGTTGTCTGAAAGGTGCAGAGTCCACCACTTGGAAAGTGAGGGACTGCACCACCAGCAACTTGGCCAGGAGCATGTTCAGCCTCTGCACTGTTGGATGAGTGCACGTATACTGTTGTCTGTTAGGCAGGAGCATCAGGACCAGCAGATGATGACAGACAGCTCCCTTCAGCTAAGGTGGTGGAGCCTTGACTGTATGAAATCAGGTGCGTGCCACTGGGTGATGCAGCGGTTTCTGCGACAGGCTGTACCACCACATTGGAGCCACGTTTCTCCCAGGCCACTTTATGGTGACACTGCATGTGTTGAGGCAGGGCCGTGGTGCCAACATTGGAATCCTGGCCACGCTTCACCTAATGCCCACAAATTCGGCAAATGGCCATGTTCATCTCCTTCAGTGGCCTAACAAAAAATTCCCACACCGCCGAGTATGCCATTTCCCCCCCCCCCAACACTCCGCGCTGACGGCCTGCTACCGCTGCCTCGGTTAACCTCTGCACCGCTACTTTCTGGGCCAGTAGGCTCCTGCGAAGCAGGTGGTCTATCCGGCCAAGTTTGGCTCCCGACCTCCCACTGCTGCCACCCTGCTGACACAGCCACGTTGCCCCCTGCTGTCTCAGCAGTTGCCTCTCCTGATGATGATGATGAAGCCCCTAATTAACCCGGCTCCCAAGTACAATTGGCTACATCATCGCCATTATCCGCTACTGTCTGCACGTCACTGATGTCCCCCTCAACGGTCTCAGGGCCAGGAGCCTGACCGCTCGCAACACCTGCTCCTACGCGACTCTCCTCATCACTACTTGCCCGCCTACCAGAGGAAGCGGCGGATGTCTCCTCCAGATCTTGGCTGGGCAGTAGCTGCTGACTGTCCTCTAGTACCTCGTCCTCGCTATCATTTCTGCATAAAATCCTGCTCCCCCCAAAAAAAAATACCAATCACAATTCACCCCAGAACGGCAATTAAGACGTATTCTTTTTCCTATTTCTACACCCCAAAAAAAGATATATAACGATCACAATTCACCGCAGAATGGGTGATGGGACGTACCTATATTTTCTTTTTCTACACCACGTAAATGGCTGTAGTACAATGTTACTTCACCGCTAAATGGCAATTATGATATATTTTTCCCTTTTTTTTCTATTAAATCCCCCCCCCAAAAGAAAGCAAAAACAAAAAAACTATGTGAAATCAAAGCAGAATGGCTAATGGTACGTAAGTATCTTGCCTATTAATACACCACGTAAATGGCTGTAGTACAATATAACTTCACCGCCGAATGACATATATATATATATATATATATAAAAATGACAGCACAGCCTATCGAAGTAGCAGTGTGCAAGGCCCACTGGAATAGCCAATCCAAATAATATAGATGAAAAAAGGTCAGCACTCCAAAAAAATTGCTTGAGAAAGGCTCCAGTTTTGAGCCGAAACGTTGCCTTTGCCACATGGATGAATAAACAGTTTTTTATTTTCAATTTTTTTTAAAGTGCTGCCCTTTTTTATATATATATATATATATATATATATATATATATTTTTTTTTTTTTTCCTATTAATACAACCCCCTAAAAAAGGTTAAACAATGTAAAATGAACGCAGGATGGCTAATGGGACGTACGTATCTATTCTATTAATATACCCCATAAATGGCTGTAGTACAATGTAACTTCACTGCTGAACGGCAATTATGACATATTTTTCCCTTTTTTTTCCTAATAATAACCCCCCCAAAAAAAGTTAAACAATATAAATTCAACGCAGAACGGCTAATAGGACATATGTATCTTTCCTGTTAATACACCCCGTAAATGGCTGTATCACAGAACTTGCTGGACTTAGTGATGTATCACATAGTGCAAACACCCTAAAAGCAATTTGAATCCCCAAAAAGCGCAGCAAGGTGTAAAAGAATCACTCCTATTGCACCCTGTTCACCTTTTATAGTGTGGATGATGCCTCCCTATCCTTTCCCTACACCTTGATTAATTTTTCCCTGAACTTGTAAATCATTTTTACTGCACAATGAAGTCATTCCTAGCACTGTCCCTAGTGCCTACTGATGTCTCTCCCTGCACTAAGTACACTGGAAAATGGCAGAATCCAAGATGGCTGAGGCTATTTATAGGGCTGTGACATCACAGGGCTGGCTGGCTGCTGATTGGTTGCATGCATGGCATTGTGGGTGATCCTTCGTTCCCAGAGTTCTTTCCTCCATGTCCTAACACGTGCAGCAGCCATTTTAGGAAAAAATGCGATTCGTTACCACAAAGCGTGAGGAAATTCGGTGTGAATCGAATTTTTCCTGAAATTTGGATTGAATTCCACTTCGTCAACTTCGATTCGCTCATCTCTAACTGTAATGTGTAAAAGCAGTATCTTTCCTAAATATAATTGCTACAATAATTACACTATAAAAACAACTCATTTTAAGATAAAATACTGATATGTGAAATAGTCTCATAATAATCTCATGTGTGAAAAAAAATGATTGCATTAGCAATGGACATCAATAACTGTCAAGGGGAAAACTTAATATCTATATAATATTAATGCACCCTAATTAACTTGAAATATTTCAAAAGGACTCATTGCCTGGCCACATATTTAAGATGTGCCAAATGTCCCTTGAAACAATACTACTAGCACAAGTCTTATCAGAAGGGAAGCTAATTAGAAAAGCCAAGTCCTTTCATAGAAATGGATTAGCTTGAATTGGCCCATGTATAAGTGTAATGTGCTACAGTTAGTAAATGACCTACATTATTTCAGACTTAATTAGATTCATTCAGTCTGGTACACGTTCTGCTTTTAATCCTGCAAATATGTATTCTGTTCCAACTTCCAAGGCTGTAAAGCCCAGAATTTCCTTTGCTGACAATGACAAACATTTCTGTCCTCTTGTTCTGAAGCAATTATTAAAACAAGAAATACTGTGCATGAATTGCCTGTGCGATTGGAATCGTAAATGAATCTTTATTGGCGGCACAATCTGTAAATGTAATGGCAGCTGATAGCGACATTCACAGTAGAGATTACTGCTCAGCCCAAGGCTCTCATAAGGGATGTCATTAGGAAGCAATGGTGTCCCCACCAGCAGCAGGAATCATCCTGATTGACGTGTCCTTTTCTATACATATACTGTATTTTCCAGACTATAAGACGCACAAAAGCCCCTTTGTCTTATAGTCTGCAGTCACACTCCCTGACTGCTTCTTGCATGAAGCAGCAAAACACTCATACAATGCAGGATCAATGAGAGAGGTGTGCATCTGCACACTTCTCTCCTTGTGTGAGATCAGTGCAGGCAGGAGAGGAGGGTGAACCATGCTTCAGCATATGCAGTGTAGCAGAGGACTGTGAAAGTAAAAAACAATACCTTGAGCTGAAGGTCCCTAAGCTGCAGTAGCTGAGATGAAAGCTCCAAACTGCAGTTTAGGGACCTTCAATGTTGTCACCAGTGAGAAGGGCCAGATGGGAAGTGTAGAAAAATGAGTTTTTACCAAAGACGTACCCCATGTCTATGTGTGTTGTGTAAGTGTATGTAGCAGAGCTGTGTCTATGTAGCATTATTGTGTTTGTGTGTATGTAAAAAAGCCAAGTTGTTTTCTAAACCTGGGTTACATGTTATAGTCAGATGCGTCTTATAGTCCAGAAAATATGGTAAGTTGTTGTGTTTATGTATATCAGTCATTAAAGGGGTTTTCCATTTTTTTTATACTGAGGACCTATCCCGACTCTCGACACCCCACCAATCAGCTATTTGAAGAGGTTATGGTGCTATGGTGAGTGCTGTAGCCTTTTTCTAGGCCAGTGACATCATGTTCATCAGTCACATGACCTAGGCGCAGCTCAGCCCCATAGAAGTTAATGAGGCTGAGCTGTGATACTAAGCATAGCCGCTATCCAATGTTGTGCTGATCCGTGGGGGTGCCCCATGTCAGATTAATAGACTTGTAATGGTATGATTGAGTAGGTAAACATTAGTTTTACCCCCAAACAGGGCAGCCATTAAGAATAAATTTTAATCTGGGCTGAACATGCTGTTCTGTCTGCATGGTTTTCACCCACAAGATGCAGTGTCTTGGCCATCCAAGGACCACACTATGTGGCCGTACCTTTGAAACCTAAAATGATTAGTGTGTTTTATACATAATATGTAATCTGACTTTCATATACTTTTAAATATTCCTGAAACACATTATTCATTACAAAATAAAATCTGGACTACCATCCATTGCCATTGGTGTTTTCTTATGTGGGCCTCCTTAGACATCAGGGCTCAGGTCCTACAGCAAACTCAGTAGATATTGTATTACAAACCAGTAATCCTACTGCAGAATGAGATAATTGTGGAGATTACTGTTGTCTTTCTGTCTAATGAAACTCTAGCCATGTTATTTTAAACAGGGTAATTTCTTTAAAATTGTGAATAATTAACCTGAAACGAACAGCCTTAATTATCCATAAATATGTTATCCGTGCTTTCGAACCAGATTCTGCATTTCTTCAATGTAAAGGATCTGCATTACTGATATAGTCCAGATCCAAATATGAACATATATTTTGTGTTTTACTGTAGCAGTTTTCAAGAGATACATTCATCTTTTCCCTTTACAATTTAGGAAATATAGCATGTCTATTGGGGCAGTCTAATACAGATAGTGCTGTGTATAATTCCGCATTCTATCCCAGTCAGTGTCACACTGTGTCCAGATATACAGGGACAGTGAGTGGCAGTAGTGCCCGCCTAAAGAATACTCTACAGCATATAAAAATAATCGATTCAAGGAGGTTTCTGGATATTAAAATAAAAGGAAGTTAAATGAAGGCAATTTCACACAGGCGATATTTCCATCTGGGTGCTGTCTGAATTTAGATCAGACAGTACCCAGACTGAAAATGGACCAGTTTATTAGAATACATACAGTATATGCACTTGGAATATTATTGTATTGATTGCGAAAAATCGCCAATAAATATTGGCGGAATGCGAGAAGTCTAAAACACGTATATATAGCACTATAGAATATAGTGCTATATATTCATTTTTATAGAATATTCGTCATTTTTTCCAATTTAATGTGAACAGTCATTGGCCCAAAAGCAACTTAAGCAGGGAGCAATTATGACTTCAGATGGAAAAAAACGATGAATATTCTCGAATTGAATTGACCCACAAGTCAGTAATGACTCATTACTGATTTTGAATATTCTTCATTATTTAATATAGTTTAAGTTATGCAAAAAATCGGTAATTAAATATGCGCGTAATTGAATCGCATAAGAGAGTTAAGCAACTTTCCTATTGGGTTGGCCTAGCTTGGTAGAATTGTCGAATATGTAGAATATAGCGCTATATTCTACATATTCGACAATTCTACCAAGCCAACCCAATAGGAAAGTTGCTTAATAACCTAATGTGATTCGATTAGCGAGCATATTTAATTACTGATTTTTCGCATAACATAAACTATATTAAATAATGAAGAATATTCAAAATCAGTAATGAGTCATTACTGATTTAGAATTTTCTTCATTATTTAATATAGTTTATGTAATGCGCAAAAATCTTCAATTAAATATGCTCGCTAATCGAATCGCGTAAGGGCGTTAAGCAACTTTCCTATTGGGTTGGCTTGGCTTGGTAGAATTGTCGAATATGTAGAATATAACGCTATATTCGTAATTTACAAATATAGTGCTATATTCTACAAATTCCACAATTCTACCAAGCCAACCCAATAGGAAAGTTGTGATTCGATTAATGCGCATATTAATTTTTTGCATAACAAACTATATTAAATAATGAAGAATAATCTAATTCACTAGATATTGCAGCCTTCTCACATTGGCCCACAAGCAAGAAGCAGGCAGGTAATGGGTTCAGATAAAAAAAAATTGACGAATACTTGTTTTTACGAATATATATCACTATATTCACGAATTCTCGAAGTTGCGATATTCGCGATTAAAATTCGCAATTCGAATATTCGCGCTCAACACTAGTAATGACATGCCACTTGAGCAGACCACAATCAATGCCCACTGCAGTGACGTGTCAACCGTAGTGGCCTCACTATAGAAGACAGTGACTTGGCAACATCAAACAAGCAACAAAATGGCAAAGAATGGTATATACGTATGTTTGTTTATTTATTTAAACATATTTTATATAAAAATATAAAATGTACTAGATGGAGTTGCTTACACTCACATTTACACAGGTACCAGGTGCAGCAACAATATAGAAAGTGTCCGTTTTCTTAAACGTTTATAAATCAGTAATACTTGTTGCTCTCAACCAGTACCAACGACCAGGTGTCAGAAGCAAAATTCAGTTCTCCTCCATTTCCACTTTGTCCCTCTGTTGTGGGCAGGCTCAGACTGGCACACAGGGGTACAGGTGAATCCCCATGTGGGCCCCTGAGCAAGGTTAGCGTCTAGTCTCACACCCCCTGCACAAGTGGCACATAACACAGTAGACTTACTGCTCTACATACATGTATTCAATGTACAACACCTCAACCAGCCTATGCTCATATAAAAACCTGACAGATTATTAAAGAAACTCCCCAGTTTATTATTATAGACAGGATCAGATAGCTGAGATGACTTCTAGGTATAAAGGAAGGCTAACCAGTGTCCTCTTCTCCCAGGACCTACCTTCTAAAAGCTTCTGTAGGGACCCCCATATACAATCATCTGGTGGCATCTTGCTGCTGTGTGAGCAGGTAATATTGGAATGTATCTGTGTGGTGGGCCCCCAAAATAAATTTTACTGGTGGGCCCTAGGCACCCCAGTCTGACACTGGTTGTGGGCATAGCATGTCTGCTATTCAATTAAGCAACCAAAAACAGATAGATATTGCACATAGTGCAATGACTTCTTCAACAACAAAAGGACCCTTTAAAGATATTATTATACTTACTAAAGAGTGGTTTTCAATCACATATAGTACACTTTGCTCAAATGCACATGGCAAACTGTCATCACTCAACTAGAGTTTTGTCAACATCCGCTTTTTTTTAAAGTATACCTCTTGTTGCCACAGAAGGGAAATTAAAACATTATTAATATTAATATTAATTATGCAAAAACAAACTGGTAACATACAGAACCATAAAAAAGAATGAAAAAGTTTTGTTTTTTGTTTTTACAATAGACAGTCCTAAAACATCAAAGTAAAAATTAAAAGGCAAGCATGTGCCCACAAGAAAAAAAACTACCCCTTTAAGTTTTCTTCTTTTGTCTTAAAAACCTTATTTGTATCTTATATCAGGAGATATGAGATGTTATACAATTTCTCACAACCAGATGACCAGATTGTCCTACTACAGACTACAGTACACATATAACACATGTTACAAAGGCTCCAACAGATATCTTCTCACAGGTCATTCAGAAAGGTTCAGGAATCAAAAGGACAACAATCCAATATTTGATTTCTTGATTACTATCCTACCACAATATATATCTGACAACCTGGCAATATGTCCAGAAGAAAAAGGCAGAGAGTGAGATTACACTGTGCTTTTTTTACAATTTTCACCCTACCCTGCAGGACCTGTGAAGGGAACTATACTTACCTGCTCCTTGCCACTTGATTCCATCTCTGTGGGTGTCAAGATGTCTTCATTGCACTTCCAGTCCCTGCACATACATTCCCTGCATGGACAGGGCACGTCAGCGGCTGCAGCTAATGACTGGCCTCAGAAGTGACACGTGCCCATTCCAAGTAGTACATTACTGCTGGGTCAATGTTGGGGGACACATCAGTGCTGAAGCCAGTTATTGGTTGCAGAGGAGTACATTATCCTATCCATGCAGGAAATTTACATATGGGGATTTGAAGTAAAAAAACGCCAAACCAAATTTGTGTGTTGGGACCCAGATATTGCAACCATATTTTCAGGAATCTACCCAGTCAAGTTCTAGTGTATGGCTGTTCCAGGAGGGTTGCCATGCTGACTAGACAAGCACCAGCTGATTGGCCTATCAGTGAGTTTGTAACCCAGGCCTATCCGGTACCTAAGTCAGCATCCAAACCCAGAGCTAGGCAGGGGATATAAATTAGGCTTGTCAGTACCTGTGATTTTTTGATTCCCAGTTCCAGTTTAGTCTGCTTCTTGCGCTCAGAAAAAATGCTGTATTTCTGTTGGACCTTCCTGTGTAATGACCTCGGCTTGTTTCAGGATTTACCCCTTGTCTACTGAATCGCCTTCTACAGATTCTTCTCACGTTGACTACTTGGCTTGTTTCTGGATTAAACCCTTGTCTACCAGCTAGGCTTCTACTGATATTCCTGGCTTTAACTCCTCATCTTGTTTATGGATTAGCCCCTTGTCTAACATTTTGGCTTCCACTGACTCTACTGTCTTAGACTCTAACTTGTTTTACTTACCAGCCACTCCTTGGCATCTGATAAGTCTGCTACATACAGTATAAGCTTGCACCTGTTTTCTGCCTCCTTAGTCTGCAGACATAAGCTAGGTCCCTAGCAGCCAAGCCGAACTGGTCTCACAGTGGGATCTGGTGAACATCTATGAGTAGCCTTAGATCTACTAAAGCTGACTGGAACAGTGAAAGAAGATAGATAGGAGACTAGGGGGCACATCTATTAAGACCGGCATTTAAGACGCACTGCTCTGACTGTGGATCCGCCGTAGTGATCCACCGCCAATTCTAAATGTAAGACAGCTTCCTTTGCACTGCGATCTATGCCAGAAATATGCCTAATATAGGTGTATTTCTGTTTAATAAATGATCCCCTAAGAGTTTGCCGACATCAGTCCCAGTTGGTGACCCTGTATTTCGTTCTTACATCTGTATTCATTACCTATATTTGAATGGATGCCATCTTGAGAGGAAAAGGGCTGTTTTACATAAACACACACATACACAAAAAAAACTATCACACTTTAGTCTCAATAGGTACAAACCCAGGGAACTGTTGGCTGGCATTCTGACAGTGTTCCAAGTGTCTCCTGTCAGACGATATCTGAATATGGTGATAATTATTAATTTAAATGGCACAGTAGGTGAACGTTGCAGGGATTACCAGAGGTGGAACCCCTACCTATCAGACATTAATGTATCTGCTACAGAGATAAATCTCATAAATGGTATTTTTCGGACTAGCCATTTGATGAAATCATTCATTTCAGTTTATCTCCATAATAGAGACCCCATTATCTAAAGTCACCGTATAATGTGGATAACACATACATTAAGCTGAAGATGAGCTGTACATAATATAGTATGTACTGAAGTGGCTGGCAGCTGGTTGGAAAATTTTACTATAACTCTTGTTAATAAAATCTATTCTGAAATGGCATCTGAGCCAAATATTCTGATGAATGGTTGGCGCAACAGTTATCCAAAAACTAAAGCAGAAGGCAAACAGAATGCATTTATAATTCACACCGTGCTGTTTACTAAAACTATATTCTGGTGTGTAGCTTTAGAGATATAGATTCCCAATAGGAACATGTTGTAAGTTGAAGTCTTCCTTTTACTGGTTTATGTAAAATGTGTAAGTAGACAAATTTGACCTACAACTGTTAAGTTTCCATATACTTCACTAACTTTCTGTATCGGGTAGTTTGGACAGAGTCATTGATCCCCTTGCCCTCCCTCTTGCATGCTGTTTCAGTATTCACAAATATTTCTCTCTATTAATTACTTAGGCACCACACAGGATAGTAGGTGCTGTAGGTCAAGGAGTGAGCCCACTACAAGTGATTGGCCATGTATATGAGATAACTGTCAGCTAGGCTCATGTTCAGCAGACAGCTACCACTCCTAATCCCCCCCATACTCAGTCAAGCATGCATATGTTATGTCATAACATTGGTTTGGTGATCTCTCAAAGGGAGTCTGTCACCAGTTTTCTGCTGCCCTATCAGCAGGGAAGTAGCTAAAGGCTTATGGGCCCTGGTGCAAGAGTTCAGCTTGGGCCCCCCTTCCCTCAGTGATTTGTGTGTTTTCTTATGCGGCACCAGTGTATTTGGGCCAATTCAGGCTCTCTTGGGCCCGGTAGCGACTGCTACCTCTGCACCCCCTATAGCTACGCCCCTGCCTATCTGAGCCAGAACAGCTAGGTCAAATGCCCTTAGATAGGACATGCATATTGTAAGTAAAGGAGTTATGTGACAGTGTGATATACAGATGTGACACCAAAATACTGTGTATTAAGGGTAGGATGAGCGAATCAATTCATAGGAATCTATTCATGTCATCAACCAGAATTCTACAGTCTTTAGAGGCAGTGACAGCCCCTCGCAGGTGTTCAACTCTGGTTCATGACACAAATAGATTCGTATGAATCGATTTGCTCATCACTAACTACACATAATAGGAGTCATTTACACAGTGCACGATGCCTCTTTCAGGCTTAAAAATAAAAAAAACGTAGCAAACCCCCATTATGTGACTTTTTAAACGCCTGTGTGACAATATTTTGTTGCACAGACATTTTTACACCACATTCAACACGTCGCTTGTCGAGGGCATGACGGGGGCCGTGATTTCTGCCTTAACAAATTTGCCATGTTTTACATCTGGAAACAAGTGCGCGGACTGTCATGTGCCTTATCATAAATTAGCCAAATTCTCCGGCGGCACAGGGTGAAAACAAAGACCGATGTAAATGACCACCAATGTATTTTTGGTGTCACATAAGTGTATATTTATTTTTAAAAATTATCCAACCCCTTTAAAGGACCTCTGTCAGCAGATTTGTACCTATGAAACTGGCTGACCTGTTACATGTGCACTTGGCAGCTGAAGACATCTGTGTTGGTCCCATGTTCATATGTGCCCGCATTGCTGGGAAAAATAATGTTTTACTATATACAAATGAGCCTCTAGGAGCAACGGGGGCATTGCCATTACACCTAGAGGCTCTTCTCTTTCTACAACTGCCGTGCTTTCTGCACTTTGTTTGACAGGGCCAGGCAGTTAAAGGATCATCACACCTGGCGCTGACTTCTTCTAAAAGGCAGAGGGCGCAGCAGTTGCAGAGAAAGCAGAGCCTCTAGGAGTAATGGCAATGCCCCCATTGCTCCAAGAGGCTCAATTGCATATATTAAAACTTCCTTTTTTAGCAATGCAGGCACATATGTACATATCCTTGTTTTTATCTGGCATCAGACAACCAGTTAGATATTAGCACCCACGATTATCCATCCCTAGACAAAATATGGCACCTATTTTTCTATATGAACATAGGAACAACACAGATGCCTTCAGCTGCCAAGTGCACATGTAACAGGTCAGACAGTTTCATAGGTACAAATCTGTGAATTTAAATATTAGTAGTAAACATACCGGTAAATTGTATAATTTATTAAAGTAAATGATAAACATGACGGTGAATGAACCAAGATGATACAAATTGTAGGAGATGGAAGAACGTGTACATTTTGTATTGTATTCATAAATATTTATATGGCTGGAATACCTGCTTCTTTTCTCTGATAGGCACTTCATACCACCTAAGGTGCCATGCAGATACTTAATGTTATCAGAGATCTAGCTGGAGAGCTCTGATATTTTCTAATATATTTTGGAAAGCTGCCAATGCACAGCTGAAGCTAAATAAAACCATTTTCATGCAATGAGAAACTTGGCTTATGAAAGCAGATCCTCAATCTGTCTGATCCTAGCTATAAAACTATATTTTGCTAGGAATAAAAAAAAAACCACACATTTTATCTGTTTTGTTTAAACATGGAAGGTTAATGAGAAGGTGCAACATTTTCTCAGGATTATAAGAGGGTTTATGAATTTGCAATGACTGTAGCTCGTACAGTGCCCATGAGATATCACTTGTGTGCTCGCTGAGTAGTATTCTGAAATTAACAAAGGCTGGAGCTGGTTCACAACTAGGGTTGCCACCTCTTTTTACTGAAAATTACCAGCGAGATTTACATGGGTAAAAAAGAGTGCGTATTGATGGGTATGTGGGCTGACAGAGCTTGATTTGCCAGGTGGGTGTGAACATTATTATTAGGGTATGGCCACACGGTAAGGTTTCTGCATGCAGTTTTGGAAGCCAAAACCAGGAGTGAATTTAAAAAACAGAAGACATATCTATTCTTTATACTTTCTTTCTTTTTATAATCCACTCCTGACAGGGAGAGACTGGCCATAGACCCTACAGGAAAACTTCCCGATGCGCCGATGCCAAGCCTGAGCCCTCCTCTCATGGCCACAAGCCTAGGTAAGTAATGATCTGCTGCTCCTTCCTGACTCCTACATTTAACTGTATTGCCAAAGGAAACTGGAGTAGAAGCAAAGAACATGGCAGCTGGTGCTGGCCACCACTGAGGGGCAGTTTTTAGGGGGCTTTTTGTGTGCTCTGCTGGTGTGCTATAATGTGCCGCAATATGATAGTGCTGGCTATGCCTACTTTTCCTTATGTCAATTTGGGCCCCACTAAAAATATGGTCACTTTTAGTTTTTTTTCAGGGCCACTTTAAAAGGGTTTTCCAATATATATTTTTTTTTACTGATGACCTATCCTGTGAAAGTAAGGTGCATGGTGCAGCTGAGTATCACGTGGCTGTACAAGCCTCAGCAGGATCACATTAACTGATTAGAACCAATTTGGTTATTTGGTGTTCATTGCTATTGATCACACAGTTCTGCGGTTTACCAAAGGGCCATTTATAGTGAACACAAAATAAACATTCGGATCTGATCAGTTAACCCCTTAAGGACCCAGGACGAGAATGCTTGTCCTAACTAGAAGGTACTTAAGGCATTAGGACGAACATTCTCGTCGTGTAGTTAAACTGTCACCATGTCTGCAGACATGGCGACATCGCTAAGACCCCGGCTGTTACACACAGCCAGGGGTCTCAGCTAACCAGCCTTGGACCAATCAGGGTGGTCCCCGGCCAGCGATCGTTCTGATTGGCTAGTCTGTACAGACTAGCCAATCAGAGACTTCTAATGCCGACTGAAAGGTTCTGATCCCCGCAGTCCGTGACTGCAGGAATCAGAACCTTCTAAAGTTTATAAATAGTATTCCCCCCCACCCCTGCAGCCCTCAATGTGCTCCCTGATGTGCCCCTCCTTATTTTATAAGTGGCCGAGCGGCGGGCGGGTGCGCGATCCATGCGCGATTCCCCCTCCTCTCCCCCTCTATCAGGATGGCCAAGCGGTTTTTGCAGAGTGTCAGCACATTGCTGACACTCTGCTTCAAATGGCTTACATCGGTGCTGGCACCGATGTAAGCCGTTTAACCCCTTCCATGCCACGGTCCATAGGGACCGCTGTATGGAAGGGGTTAATAGGGAGCTTCCTCCCTCTCCCATCGGGGGCTGCTGTGCCCTTGCAGCCCCCTATTCTTGATAGGATTGCATGGGGAGGGGGCTCCCCTCCCTCCTTATCACCCGCTGCTCTGTTCTGGCAGCGGGCGATGGGTACCATGGCAACAGGACGCCTTCACAGGCGTCCTGCTTGCTATGGTAATAGAAAGCATGATCTGATTTCTGCTAAGTCTGCAGAAGTCTGATAAGACAATTTAAAGTAAAAAATACAGTACAGTACACTATATAGTGTACTGTACTGTATTATATAAAGATCGGACCCACTGGATCTTCAAGAGCCAGGTGGGTCTGGGTCAAAAAAATGTAAAAAAAAGTTAAAATTAAAAACACATTTATCACTGAATAAAAATTTTGAAAATAAAATACACTACTCATATTATGTATCGCAGCGTCCGTAAAAACCGGCTCTATAAAAATATCACATGACCTAACCCCTCAGATGAACACCATAAAAAAACAAAAAAAAAATGGTGCAAAAAAGCCATTTTTTGTCACCTTACATCACAAAAAGTGTAATACCAAGCGCTGAAAAAGGCGTATGCCTCCTAAAATAGTAGCAATCAAACCGCCATCTCATCCCGCAAAATGTAAGCCCCTACATAGCCCAATCGCCCAAAAAAATAAAAAAATATGGCTCTCAGACTATGGAGACAATAAAACATGATTTTTTTTTGTTTCAAAAATGATGTTATTGTGCAAAACTTAAATAAATAAATAGTATACATATTAGGCATTTCCGCATCCATAATAACCTGCTTTATAAAAATAACACATGACCTAACCCCTCAGGTGAACACAGCAAAAAAAATTATATAAATACAGTGTCAAAAGCCATTTTTGGCACCTCACATCACAAAAATTGTTATAGCAAGCGACCAAAATGTCATATGCACCCCAAGATAGTGCCAATCAAACGGTCATCTCATCCCGCAAAAAATTATACCCTACATAAGACAGTCTCCCAAAAAAAAAAAAAAATATGGCTTTCAGAATGTGGAGACACTAAAAAATCATTTTTTTCAAAAATGCTTTATTATGTAAAACTAAAACAAAAGCCCCCAAAAAGTAGTCATATTTGGTATTGTGGCATCCGTAACAACCTGCTCTATAGAAATAGCACACAATCTAAACTGTCAGATTATGTAAATAACAAAAGATAAAAACGGTCCCAAAACAGCAATTTTTTCATCGTTCAATAAGTTTTTATTGAAATTTTTTTCATGAGAATTATAAAACAAAGTGCACATGTCATGTAATTCAAAGGTACATAAGGTAGTTTCACAATACATTGTACGATACAATAGATAACCCATATCTAGGGAAGAAGTACAGCGATGTAAAATATCACATCATTCGTGGTGATATCTATCAGAGCGTGAACGCGTTGGTCAAGGAAGACATTTCCAAAACAGCTATTTTTTTGCAAATTTTCCATTTTAATCCATTTTTCCAGTAACAAAGCAAGGGTTAACAGCCAAACAAAACTCAATATTTATTACCCTGATTCTGTCGTTTTCAGAAACACCCCATATGTGGTCCTAAACTGCTGTATGGCCAAACGGCAGGACGGAGAAGGAAAGGAGCGCCATATGGTTTTTGGAAGGCAGATTTTGCTGGACTGGTTTTTTTTACACCATGTCCAATTTGAAGCCCCCCTGATGCTCCACTAGAGTAGAAACTCCAAAAAAGTGACTATTATAAAAGTAGAGAAATTGAAATTTGGAAATCTGCTATTTTTTACAAACTTTTTGGCAAATTTGGTATTCTTTTCATAAATATAAATGACATCTTTTGACATCTTGTCATGAAGTACAATATGTGACGAGAAAACAATCTCAGAATGGCTTGGATAAGTAACAGCATTTTAAATTTATTACTACATATAGTGACACATGTCAGATTAGCTAAAAATGGCCAGGTCCTTAAGGTGAAAAATGGCTGGGTCCTTAAGAGGTTAATATAATCCTGCTGTGGCTTGTGCAGACATGCAGCGCCCAGCCACGATTGCCACGTCCCATCCACGGCACGGCTGCACGATGTATTTGTTTAAGTTAGGCTAGTTTCACACTTGTGGCAGCCATTCCGAAAGGCTGTTCTGGCAGAGAACAACCTGACGGTATTCTCTGGATCCGGCACTGCCGGATGCCAACAGGAATGCCCGCTGGCCTCATTAACATAATGGGGTCCGACGGAGATCCGGCAAAAATGCTGAGAATAGGCCAGACAGAAACTGCTGCACTCAATGGCACAGATGTGAAAGTAGCCTTAATGAAACCGCAGACGGACTGGGTGTTTCGGCTATAATATGGATGCTTAACTGCAGACAATGAGTAATAATACATGCAATCATATTGACAAGAATATCTCTTTATATGGGATCTTTTCACAACAAATATTTCTACTTTTTTAGTAAATGGATAGTTGTTAAATCTTAAAGGGGTCCTGCAGCAATCGTGAAACGTGGCAGACAATAGCAGGCCATGACAGGACAAGCCATTTTCATCTGCATGACGGGGAGATGCAGTGGCGGCTGTGCTGGTATGAGAAGCAATGCGGGTGTCGGGCAGCGAGGTAAGTATAACCTCTGTGAGGGTCCCGAGCATATGGGGGGGGGGCATTACAGAACTTGGATAACCCCTTTAAAACAAGGCACTGACTAATGTATTGTGATTGTCCATATTACCATATTACCTCCTTTGCTGGCTTGATTCATTTTTCCATCACATTATACATTGCTTGTTTCCATTCATTATGACCACCCCGCAATCCGGCAGTGGTGGTTGTGCTTGCACATTACAGGAAAAGACACCAACCTCTCTGGTTGCCGGGACTGCGGCTGTACGCAACTTTTTTTTACATGAATAATGTAATTTGCTGAGGCGAGACAACCCCTTTAAGTATAAGTATAAACACTTGTGAACCATTACACAGTTATTTTGTTCAGAGGCAGAATTGGTATAACATATTTATTACATAGGTGCCCCCAGGGGTCAAGTCCTGGGAAAAAAAAGTGTGGGAACTCACCCAAGTGCCTCCGTGTAACATCGCAAAGGGCAGGGGAGGTCAGGAGGAGGAGCAAGCAAGTACCGTATTTTTCGCCCTATGGGATGCACCTAGGGCAGTGATGGGCAACGTGCGGCTCTCCAGCTGTTCCTAAACTACAACTCCCACCAGGCCCTGCAGTAGGCTGATAGCTATAGACAGGCTTTGCATGCTGGGAGTTGTAGTTCTGCAACAGCTGGAGAGCCGCACGTTGCCCATCACTGACCTAGGGGGACAATAAGAGAAAAATATTTTTTATTACACCTCAGGTCAGACCACCAATCAGACCCCCAATGTTAATCAGACCTCATCTAACAGCCCCAATAAGATCAACAACATTGCAGTACACTATATCCCTTTAAAACATGATTCTTTTATTAAACAACTTTAAAAACCATCATATTACCCAGATAAAGAG
This sequence comes from Bufotes viridis, assembly GCA_033119425.1. Classification (NCBI taxonomy): domain Eukaryota; kingdom Metazoa; phylum Chordata; class Amphibia; order Anura; family Bufonidae; genus Bufotes; species Bufotes viridis. Next base: position 297,451,306 of record CM065591.1, read on the forward strand.
GAGAAACAAATTTCCTGCGCCATACAGACCCTGGGGCAGGGTGGGTAATATGATGTTTTTTAAAGTTGTTTAATAAAATAATCATGTTTTAAAGGGATATAGTGTACTGCAATGTTGTTGATATAAGTTGATTGGGTACACCCTGGTGTTTATATTGATCGTGCTATTGTATTAGCCCCAGTAAGATGCCCAATGTTAATAAGACCCCAATAAGACCTCAGATCACACCTCAGCTCAGACCCCAATATGAATGACCCCCAATCACACCTCAGATAAGAGCCCCATGCCTTATAACAGCCCCCAGTAGCTATATATTAGCCCCCAGTACCCTCATAGCAGCCCCCAGTACCCTCATAGCAGCCCCCAGTGCCTCTCCACCAGACCCCAGTGCCTCTCCATCAGCCCCCAGTGCCGCCTCAATCAGCCCCCAGTGCCCCCTCAATCAGTCCCCAGTGCCCCCTCAATCAGTCCCCAGTGCCTCTCCATCAGCCCCCAGTGCCTCTCCATCAGCCCCCAGTGCCCCCTCAATCAGCCCCCAGTGCCCCCTCAATCAGCCCCCAGTGCCCCCTCAATCAGCCCCCAGTGCCCCCTCAATCAGCCCCCAGTGCCCCCTCCATCAGCCCCCAGTGCCTCTCTATTAGCTCCCAGTGCCTCTCCATTAGCCCCCAGTGCACCCTCCATTAGCCCCCAGTGCCTCTCCATCAGCCCCCAGTCAGTGCCTCTCCATCAGCCCCCAGTCAGTGCCTCTCACCAGCCTATAAAATATAAAACAAAAAAAAAACACTTAACGTCTCCTGCTCCTGGACGCCGCCGCCCCTCTCTTCCTGCTGTCAGCTGTGCTGTGAAGGCTGCGCACAGCGTGAGGTCACAGAGCGCCTCATGCCTGTGCGCAGCCCAGACTGCCGACAACCAGGAAGCGGTGAGTACAAAGTATTCACCGCTTCCTGGTCCTTTTGCCCTGAAAGGGAATGGCGTTCCTGCTATGAAAAAAGTGCAAGAACGCCGTTCCCACAGGACTCGAGCCCTGGGTGCACCACTCCCTGATTGGAGCCTCCATCTTATAACAGTATAGCGCTCCATTTTAAAAAATGTAAATTATGCTCTGTTCATAATTTGTTAATTCCCTATGCCTGGTTAATGCTCTGGAATAGCTCCTAGCTTCTGTGCCAAACATGTCTATAGGGCCCCCCTGACCCATGGGCTCCTTTGGCCAATGTGTCAGAGTATGCTTATACAATGGCTTTAAAAGTTTATTCTTAAATAATAATCTGATTTATTTTTGTTTCACAGATGAAAAAAAATTTCCTAAAATGTGAGCAATCATTTGGCAAGGCGTGCCTTTCCTTTTTTATTAAACTGGTACAGCCTGTCTCATATTGATCTGTGCCAGGAATGTGCTGCACTGTGATGAATGCTCTTGATCTATGTGAATCTATCAGTGTATTTCATTACTTGCTGTCATAAATAATAATAATATGCAGTGTCTGGAGTACCTGGGCACATGCTGCATAGAACATCCTAGTACAAGAATGTTTATCCTACACAATGCCCTAGACCAGGTGGTGCCCCATTAGAGAAAGTGTACTGAGATCCTGCAAAATGTGCCCAGAGAATGACTGAGGGGTTTCTGGTCCTTTTATACTAATGGTTTATCCTAGGGCACTCAGCAACCTCTGGCACTCTAGCGGTTCTGAAACTACAACTCCCAGAATCCTCCTTTCACTTCTATGGGAGTTACAAGAAGAGCCGAATAGTTGTGCATGTTGGGAGTTGTAGTTTCACAGCAGCTGGAGTGCCGAAGGTTGGTGATCCCTGGTCACTAAAATTTGATCGACTAGGGTCTGACACCCCACCCATCAGATGCAGTGGCTCCAGCACCCGAACTACAGCTCCATCTATTGTTTGTAGTGCATGAAGTTGGTTACTGCAGCTCTGCTTCCACTAAAGTGAATGTAACAACTTCATCCACTACGCAACGGACAGAGCTATAGTTCTAGTGCCAATTTCCAGTACTGAAGCTACTGCAAAACAGCTGATCAGCGAGCGTTTAGACCCCCACTGATCGGATATTGATGGCCTATCCTGATGTAGGCCATCAATATAAAAGGACTAGAGAACTTTAAAGTGGCCCTATAGAAAAAACATAAAAGTGGCCCCATGTTGTAGGTGGGTCAAAAATGTTAGGACAGGGCCAACACAAGGAGGCAAGGACAGCAATACCACCATGCAATGCAAAATACTGCCCCAGCAGAACAAAATGCCTTAGTGCAGCACAAAATACTGCCCCAGCAAAACCAACTACTATAATGCAGCACCAAAAATTCGTAGCACCAAAAGGACCACAAAATAACTCCCTATAAGCTGCCCCTCAGTGTTGGCCAGCACCAGCTGCCATGTTCTGTCCTCCTTCTCCTACAGTTGTCTCTAATTAAGGTATGGAGGAAGGGGATGAGAAGGTAAGATGAGGCCATCGCACTGACTCAGCCCTTCCTTCAACATGCCTCCTCGTCTATCAGAGCCAAACATACAGGAAAATACAGCATTACATACCTATTATATCCAATGATGTCTCCTCTGATGTAGACACTCTCTTCCATTATCTTTTCCATTTGCCCTAGACTGCAGTGATGACATTTTGCAGCTACATCTCCCTTCTGCAGAGTTTTCCACACAGACATTTATTTTTCTTTAGTTTTCCATAATCCCCCAAACCTTCTCAACACAAACACTTCATCCTGGTGCTTCAACAGTGTCATCCTGCTGCCACCTCCAAACTGTCCCATAGGCCCACTATAGTGCCCCCGGTAATAATAAAGCGCTCTATAGTGCCCCTAGTTGTAATAAACCCCCTATAGTGCCTCCAGTAGTAAAAAATACTCCCTATAGTGCCCCCAGTAATAATAATATATTCCTATACTGACCCGGTAGTAATAATATTGCCCATATAGTGCCCTCAGTAATAATAATATCCCCATAATATCCTCCTTTGTGTCCTCATTAATAATAATAATGCCTCTATAGTGCTCCAAGTAGTATGTTCTCCCAAAGTGGCCGATTAGAGTCTAGAAAAGGAAATAAATGGAATACTTACCTAATTCCCATTCCATGTGTCTATCTGCGGTACATGCCACAGGGCTCTTCCAGCCTGCAACCTGAGATGACTGAATCCAGGCACAGCCAGTAGTAATGTCAGCATCATGGCGAGTCACAATGATGTCATCGCTTTGCGACTGCCTGCACTGTTGATATATTAGCTCATAGGCTTCATGCCTATTTTGCAGTAGGTGAAAAACAATAATAAAGGACCCGTTAAAGGGGTATTCTAGTAATTTCAAGTTATTAATACAGTATTAGATTGGTGCCCATCCTACTGCTGGGACCCCCTCCCCCCCACACACTACCAATCACAAGAATCTGGGCCCTGTACATTGCAGGGCCCCCAGAAATGAATGGAGCTACAGGTAGAGCAAACACACTGCCACTCCATTCATTTCTGAAATAACTGGAAACAGCTGGAAGCAGTATTCAGCTATCTCCGGCAGTCCCATAGAGATGAACAAAGTGGCAGTGCGCATGTTCAAATTGCAAATCGAATAGTTATTCCCTATCATGTGGATGGGGATAACTTGAAATGACCAGAATACCCCTTTTAAGGGGTTCCCCAAGAGTATAAAATGTCCCCTCATGTGCCGAGCACCCCACAAGGTCCTTACCCCAGTCCCAACGCTGCTCCTGGTCCTCGCACCGCCGCTGCTGCTTCTCCCTGCACACAGATGAAAACATCCGGTGTCAGGTGGGAGCAGTTAATGGCAGACGGGGACGAGCTTCCGTAGCATCACCTGTAATGCTAGGGAGGCTCCTCCCCGTCCCCGTCTGCCAGACTGACCCCCCCCAACACAGGATGTTTTCATCTGTGTGCAGGGGGAAGCATCAGCGGGGTGCGGGGACCAGGAGCGGCGCCAGCAGTGGGGACCGGGGTAAGTATATTCCATGTGGGGTGCCCGGCACATGAGTGGACATTTTATACTCTTGGAGAACCCTTTTAAATAATGCTTTAGCAGTCAATGGAAGCATTGTTTTATTGGCTGAATTAAAAATGACTTAGGATGAATTCACACAAAGGTTTTAGTGGTGCTTTTGTCCAATTATGTGGTTTTAGTAGCATTTTTTTTATCTACACTTTTTTTTGCAGTAAAAATGCTACCATCACAGATGGCAGCATGGAATAGAGAGTCAGGTAAGTATTTTTTTTCTTCATCACTTTGGGGGAAGACAGCACTGGCACTTCGGGGGGGAGGGGGGAGTATAAGTACTTGGGCATTGCAGGGGGTCAGTTTAAGCACTGGGGGCATAACAGGGGGGCAGTATTAGAATTGGGAGCACAACAGGGGATAGTATAAGTACTGGAGGCACAACAGGGGACACCATAAGTACTGTGGGTACAATAGGGGCTACTATAAATACTTGCAGCACAATAGGGGAACACTATAGGTACTGGGAGCAATACAGTGGGGCAATATTACTAATGAGGGCACTCTGATAAGTATTATTACTATTAGTGTGACGTTTGGGAGCATTTTGTAGTATATCTGACACTGTTATTTCTTAAGTATAGTATTTGGGGGCACTAGGGAACACAACAGGTACAGTATTGGGGGCAGTAGCAGGATAACACTATTGGGGCACCAGAAAGAGGAGGATAATAAAAAGGGAGAAGATATCTGCAGACACGAGACAAGACCAGGCTAAAAGAAGTCATAGCTGTCTGTGCCAAATGGAGAAGAAGCAGAAAGAGAACATCTACATTAGAGAAAACTTCACTGGATGTATTAGGTATGTGGTGTGGTAGCATCCTGTATATGTGATAGTGCTGGATGTAATGTCCTTTCAAATATGTCCATACCACTGGGATTGGATCAAGATCTGAATCTTTTGAGAACCCAGCAAGGCCCTTGCATTCACAATTCATACACATTTAACAAATAAAGATTAAACTATTCATAGATATGACATAAAAAATAGCTGAGGCAAAATGTTCTGCCATAAAATACAACAGTAAATCTCCCCCATTGTGTTTGTTTATCTCATTAGGGGAAGTTTCCAGTTCAAACACAGGAAAATCACAATTAGGAAAATCTGATCTTTTGATGTCTCATGGAAAATAAAAGTGTTTTTAGAGTTCATATATTTCAGAAAACTGATAAAAATGAAAAATATTTAAATATGGAAAAGATGTTCACATTCCAGCATTTGACAGATTTTCTGTAGGCTTGTTTGAAGTTTTTGATTAATTGCTGATGAATTCTTGTTAGCAACTAAAAAATGTCCAACGAGGAAAGAAAACTCCATTCAACAGCTTCAAAGTAGATGTACATGTAAAGTGATTTAATTGCTAAAATCTCAAAGTATATTTGTGTCAATCAAAGACAGTGAAAACAATGAAGAAAGAAGCACAAATGTTTGCTTTTCCTATAAGAGACAAAGTAGGATATGTGTGGAAACTTGGGGAACTTTATGGTGTTTTTTTTTTGCCTTGTAAAAAATACCATGCAATACGGTATTTTTACAAGTATTAATATGTTTCCCCCTTGGTGCCCCTTACTACAACACTGTCTTTTTTCTTGGTGCCCTTTAGTACAGTAAAAAGCCCCTTGAGGGCCCTTAGTACAGTAATGTCCCCCTGGTGCCCCTTAGTACAGTAATGCCCTCTTTCCTGGTGCCCATTAGTGCAGTAATTTCCCCCTTGGTCCTTAGTACAGTAATATCCCGCTTTAATGTCCTCCGTTGTATCTCTTAGAACAGTAATGTCTCCCTTGATAACCCATAGTACAGTAAGGCCCCCTTTTGAGCCCTCAAAGTAGTTAATAGTATGTGCAGGATTGCATTCCTTCTCCCCATTCCTGTCAGGCTGCTAAGCCATGACAGAGGATTACATCATAACTATGTATTGTAGAGTTCCTGCTATACAATAGGTAGTCCTGGACCAATTGTACATTAGATATGCTTAAAGAATCCCTTTAACCTCTTAAGGACGCAGGGCGTACATGTACGCCCTAGCGTCCTGGTACTTAAGGACTCAGGGCGTACATGTACGCCCTGAGAAGATCTGATCACCGCTGCGCACGTGGCGGTGATCGGAACAGGATGCCTGCTGAAATCATTCAGCAGGCATCCTGTGACAATGCCGAGGGGGGTCCTGTGACCCCCCCCGTGTCGGCGATCGCAACAAACTGCAGGTCAATTCAGACCTGCGGTTTGTTGCGCTATGTGTAGTCTCTGATCCCCGCGGTCAGATCAGAGACTAAAATCTGCCCCTGATTGCCCCTGCACCCCGCCATCTTAGTGTCCCCCCGGGCGGTGCAGGGGGGGGGATTTGCGGGCGGTGCTGCGGGTGGGCGGCGCGGGAGGCGGGCGGTGCGGCAGGCGGGATCGCAATTGCGATCCCCCGCCCGCCTCCTTTCAATGCATTTCCCTGGTGTCTAGTGGGTATAGCAGGGGGTCAGCACATTGCTGACCCCCTGCTATAAACTGCTGACATCTGTGCTGCAGATGTCAGCAGTTTAACCCTTTCTATACCGCGGTCCGTACAGACCGCGGTATAGAAGGTGTTAACATGGAGGAGCTCCCTCCCTCTCCCATCGGGGGCTGCCGTACCTTGCAGCCCCCGATGGGATAGGATAGTAGAGGAGGGAGCTCACCTCTCTTCCATCACCCGCTGCTCTGTAATGGCAGCGGGTGATGAGCTACCATGGCAGCAGGACGCTTTCAGAAGCGTCCTGCTTGCCATGGTATAGTAGTCTTTGGTCAGACTTCTGCTAAAGGCAGAAGTCTGACCAGACTGTGAAAAGTAAAAAATACAGTGCAGTACACTATATAGTGTACTGTTCTGTATTATATAGACACCAGATCCACTGGATCTACAAGAACCAAGTGGGTCTGGGTCAAAAAATGTCAAAAAGTGAAAAAAAAGTAAAAATCAGAAAAATACATATCACTGAATAAAAATTAAAAAAACAAATAAACTACACATATTAGGTATTGCCGCGTCCGTAAAAATCTCCTCTATAAAAATATCACGTGACCTAACCCCTCACGCAAATACCGTAAAAAAATCACAAAAAATGGTGTAAAAAGCCATTTTTTGTCACCTTGCATCACAAAAGTGTAATACCAAGTGATCAAAAAGGCGTATGCCTCCCAAAATAGTACCAATAAAACCGCCATCTCATCCCGCAAAAAATGAGTCCTTATATAGGACAATCGCCCAAAAAATAAAAAAATATGGCTCTCAGACTATGGAGACACTAAAACATAATTTTTTTTTCTAAAATGCTATTATTGTGTTAAAGTAAAATAAATAAATAAAAAGTATACATATTATGTATCGCGCGTCCGTAAAAACCTGCTCTATAAAAATATCACATTATCTAACCCCTCAGGTAAATACTGTTAAAAAAATTAAATAAAAACAATGTAAAAAAACATTTGTCACCTCACATCTCAAAAACTGTAATAGCAAGCGATCAAAAAGTTATATGCACCCAAAAATAGTGCCAATCAAACCGTCATCTCATCCCGCAAAAAATGATACCCCACATAGGACAATCACCCCCAAAAAAAAAAAAAAATAGGGCTCTCAGACTATGGATTTGTTTTGTTTTAAAAAATGATAATATTGTGTAAAACTTAAATAAATAAATAAAAAGTATACATATTTGGTATCGGCGCGTCCGTCGCAACCTGCTCTATAAAAATAACACATCACCGAACCCCTCAGGTGAACACAAAAAAAAAAAAAAAATACGGTGTCAAGAGCCATTTTTGTCACCTTACATCACAAAAAGTGTAATAGCAGGCGACCAAAATGTCATATCCACCCCAAGATAGTTCCAACAAACCGCCATCTCATCCCGCAAAAAATGAGCCCCTACATAAGACAGTGGCCCAAAAAATAAAAAAATATATGGCTTTCAGAATGTGAAGACACTAAAAAAATCTTTTTTTTCAAAAATGCTTTATTATGTAAAACTGAAACAAAATCCCCCAAAAAGTAGCCATATTTGGTATTGCCGCGTCCGTAGAAACCTGCTCTATAGAAATAGCACACAATCTAACCTGTCAGTTCAACGATGTAAATAACAAAAAATAAAAACGGTCCGAAAATAGCTATTTTTTTGCAAATTTTCCATTTTAATCAATTTTTCCAGTAAAAAAAGCAAGGGTTAACAGCCAAACAAAACTCAATATATATTGCCCCGATTCTCTAGTTTGCAGAAACACCCCATATGTGGTCGTAAACTGCTGTATGGCCAAACGGCAGGGCGTAGAAGGAAGGGAACGCCATATGGTTTTTGGAAGGCAGATTTTGCTGGACTGGTTATTTGACACCATGTCCCATTTGAAGCCCCCCTGATGCACCCCTACAGTAGAAACTCCAAAAAAGTGACCCTATGCATTACATATAATAATAATACAGAGGGGGCCATTAATATTAATAATAATAATACAGAGGGGGCCATTATAATATACAGGGGGAATAATACTATGGGGAATGGGGGACCACCTGTATGGCTCTAGCACAGGATTGGGGGCAGCAAGATGACAGTGTTGAGACACCAGGAAGGAGAGGATGATAGTAAAGTGAGGAATCTAAAAAATGTTTTCTGTTAAACTGTGCAGAGACAAGAAGCGTCTGAAAGAAGGTATCATGTTGGTCTTATGTCCGGATGAAGACGTTTAATAGTGATGTATGTAATGTCTAGCCAAATATCTGTTTCATGGTAGGGGTGGGGGGAGGAGATAGAAAATTTGGCCCACACTGCCACACTGTGTGTGTTCTGAATTCTGGGTCCTCACACCCATCTACCACATTATCTGTACTCAGAGAGTTATCACTGTGTTATCTGTAGAGTTAAAGCGAACCTGTCACCTGGAATTCACATTATAAACCAATAAAAGTACCTTATAGCTGATGACCAGTGTGTTGTCCTCATGTTTTTATCCGCTTTTCTGCACCTATAATTCATGAAAAAAACGTCTTTTAAACTGCTCTTTTTCTACAGACAAAGTCATGATAGAAGTCAAAGAGGCAGACACTCCTTGACTCCAGGATGTGCCTCCCCCACCCTAACCCCGCCTCTCAGCAGTTTAATTGACACTCGGCTCCCTGGCCGGGACCGCGCTTGTACAGGCGGCGCATGCGCCGTCGCCCTCCTTTGCAACGCGATCCTTTCGCTTATTCGCGCATGCGCCGTCCCCCGACGCCGGCCAGTCTTCTGTCGCTCACGCGCGCATGCCCGGATCCTCAGACTCCATGCGTCCATAAGCGAAAGGATCGCGCTTGACTCCGCGCTGCAAAGGAGGGCGACGGCACATGCGCCGCCTGTACAAGCGCGGTCCCGGCCAGGGAGCCGAGTGTCAATTAAACTGCTGAGAGGCGGGGTTAGGGCGGGGGAGGCACATCCTGGAGTCAAGGAGTGTCTGCCTCCTTGACTTCTATCATGACTTTGTCTGTAGAAAAAGAGCAGTTTAAAAGACGTTTTTTTTCATGAATTATAGGTGCAGAAAAGCGGAAAAAAACATGAGGACAACACACTGGTCATCAGCTATAAGGTACTTTTATTGGTTTATAATGTGAATTCCAGGTGACAGGTTCGCTTTAAGTAGGACTGCAAGTGATCTACCACACTATCTGTTAAAAGGGGCGTGCCCACAGGCTGGGGGGTGGGGCAATTTTTTGCTTGCCCCGGGTGCTGGCAACCCACGCTATGCCACTGCTTATATATGACCTACCAGCACTGGACAAAAATACAATTAAATAATTCAGTGCCAGACAATAGTGGCATTATTCCATGCCCATGGTGGATGTGTACCTTGCCTGCCTAACGAACCCCCTTGGACCAGCTATACTAAGATATTATGGTTCAGCCTCTTGCCCTTGGGGGGTCCGCTGTTTGGGTAACACACTATTAGGCATGTGGGCACGTGCATTTTTGAGCATTGAGTGATTTATTTTACATGCAATAGGGGTTTCTTCCACTCATTTTAACTAATGATACTTTAATAAAGTGTTTTTGTTTTCTTTTTAGCGTCCATAATTCTGTGAGCTTTGTACTGACAGCACCAGCAAGATTAGCAAAGCAAAAATGAGTGACAGAGAGGGAATTAGCACCTAACTGTGGTTTACTGTACATTTTCAATGCTGGTTGGGAAGCAGCTAATGTGGATAAAACAACAAGCTCAAAAGTACATAGATATAGTGGCGAAAATAAGCTTACTGCATACAGTAGATACCGTATCAGAATAAAGCTTACTACCTAACTTCAATAATTGAAAACAAACATAAGGCTTACATATGATACAATAACCAAGCTCAGTATAAAGATACCATGACGGATCCAGGCACACTACATAGATATGGTGACAGAACCACATTTACTAAATAGATATACTGTAGTAACAGAACAAGCATATGGTATAGATATGGTTCCAGAAACACCACACAGAGCATAGCTACAGTATGAGTAATAAGGCTAGTTAGTCCCATTTTAATCTACCCACTTTTTGAAGACTACTAAACTTTTATTACCTTGTTTAAAATGCTCCCTTACAATTCCCAACTCAATCAGATACTGTGGGCCGGCCTTTATTCAGATTCATATTTTTACATTATTAAGATTCTAAAATCCAATCCAATTTACTAGCATTAGATTATTCCTACCACTTTTGCAGTTTTGTATTCATGATGTATTCGTCAAGCTCAATTGATATTATGCCGGCTGTCGCTTTAAAAATTTAAAGTTACTATGTGCCTTCTGGCTTAATATCAGCCCAGCGGCATTAGATGCTATGCTTGTTATGATTGTACATAAGTTAACTGTGAATCAGAAATCACACCATTTAAAGGGGTTTTCAGGGATTTTAATATTAATAACCTATCCTCAGGATAAGTCATAATATCAGATCGGCGGGGGTGCAACTCTCAGTACCCTGTTGATCAGCTGTGTCGACATCACAGTGGTGAGCAGGTATAATTACAAGAAGCCATTGTGCAACGACCAGTCTGCAGGGGAGAACACGTGAGGCTACGGTGGGCCGATGGAGGTAATAGTTCATTTTGGTTACTCACGGTTAGCAGATGCCTCCTTGGGTCAGCAGTGCAGTGATGGGGAAGACAGCACAAAATCTTCCGGGGTACTCTCGGTTAGAGAGAACACCAGCCAGATGTTGGTTGAGCTGCCCTTGATGGTGGTGGTGGTGTTTAGGGTGCTTTTGGCGGCTGGGCCCCTGTGTTCGTGATGCCAGCACTGTAAGGCACAATTAAGAGATGGAGCAGAAGAATGAGGAGTGAGGCAGAGGTTAATCCAAACAGGAACTTTACTTATCAGATGTAGTAAGGCATCCAATCTCATCACTTTGTCTTTCATACAGATAGCAAAAATAGTAATGCTGCAAATCCACATTAGCAGGCTCTTTGAGATGAAGTATATAGGTTAGCTCCAGCTCACTTTAGTAGAAGAAGCGTGCTTACTTGTACTTAGTTTCTGATGTTGATCTGTTCACTCAACCTTGTAATGGTAGTTTAGATCCTCTGTAAACAAGTGTTCTAACAGATGGCCTTTCTGTCCTTAAGTATGGTGGGCAGCTTGTAGCTTAGAATCTCTCCATCTAATGCAAAGGAGACTATAGTCTGATAAACGACAGTTACCTTCCTTTGTCAATATTCTTTAGTTCGGTAATCCAACAACCCCAGAGCGATCTCCCTCACGGCAGGCATCAGTCTTCTGCTTCATTATTTTTATAGGTTGGGGTCTTCAGAGTAATAATCCACTAGGTACCCCGGAAGGGTAATCTACAGTGTAGGATCATATAGTCTTAATCCCAGAATCAATGGTTAAGGTAAATTGGTTCCCCTGGGCTAGCCCCAGGAGGACAGGGACAAGCCTGTCTCCTCTCCTTCCTCCTAGCTCCTCCACTCAACTCTCAACTAACTCTAACTTCCTGTAACAGCTGTATATAACTAGTGTGATAGAGACCTCTAGTGGTGAAAAGGTGTACCATGGGTTACCAGCCTTAAATATGGATTTAGCAGCAAAGACAAAAGAATAGTGCAAAATGAGATAACAACACCAATAACAATTTGGAGTGGACTATACACACATATGTGGGACACTACACTGCTTTAAATGAAGTCGGCCCCGACTTTTTAGGTTTGCTAGTTGCTGTGGATCTCCTTGCCGTCGCCTGGAAAACACCAAAACAAACTGCGCCACCTACATATATCTCAAAATTTCACGTTATTTAACCACCTCAGCCCCCCTAGCTTAAACACCCTTAATGACCAGACCACTTTTTACAATTCTGCACTACACTACTTTCACCGTTTATTGCTCCGTCATACAACTTACCACCCAAATGAATTTTACCTCCTTTTCTTCTCACTAATAGAGCTTTCATTTGGTGGTATTTCATTGTTGCTGACATTTTAACTTTTTTTGATATCAATAAAAAATTACCGAAATTTTTGCAAAAAAAAAATGACATTTTTCGCTTTCTGTTGTAAAATTCTTAAAAAAAAAATACATTTCTATATAAATTTTTCTCTAAATTTATTGTTCTACATGTCTTTGATTAAAAAAAATGCAATAAGTATATATTTATTAGTTTGGGTAAAAGTTATAGCGTTTACAAACTATGGTGCAAAAAAGTAAATTTCCGCATTTTGAAGCAGCTCTGACTTTCTGAGCACCTGTCATGTTTCTTCAGGTGCTAGAATGTCAGGCTAGTATAAATATCCCCCAAATGACACCATTTTAGAAAGAAGACACCCCAAAGTATTCGCGGAGGGGCATGGTGAGTTCATATATGATTTAATTTTTTTTCACAAGTTAGCGGAAAATGACACTTTCTGAGAAAAAAAAAAAGAATAAAGTTTCCATTTCTGCTAACTTCTGGCAAAAAAAATACAATCTCCCACGGACTCACTATGCCCCTCAGTGAATACCTTGGGGTGTCTACTTTCCGAAATGGGATCATTTGTGGGGTGTGTTTACTGTTCTGGCATTTTGGGCGGGGCTAAATTGTGAGCAACCCTGTAAAGCCTAAAGGTACTCGTTGGACCTAGGCTGCAAAAACGTGGCACACATGTGGTATCGCCGTACTCAGAAGAAATAGGGCAATGTGTTTTGGGGTGTATTTTTACATATACTCATGCTGGACGAGAGAAATATCTCTGTAAACTGACAACTTTGCATAAAAAAATTTAAAAAGTTGTCATTTACAGAGATATTTCTCACACCCAGCATGGGTATATGTAAAAATACACCCAAAAACACATTGCCCTACTTCTCCTGAGTATGGCGATACCACATGAGAGACACTTTTTTGCAGCCAAGATGCGCAAAGGGGCCCAAATTCCAATGAGTACCTTTAGGATTTCACAGGGCATTTTTACGCATTTGGATTCCAAACGACTTCTCACGCATTAGGGGCCCCTAAAATGCCAGGGCAGTATAAATACCCCACAAGTGACCCCATTTTAGAAATAAGACACCCCAAGGTATTCCGTGAGGGGCATTGTGAGTTCATGTAAAATTGAATTTTTTGTCACAAGTTAGTGGAATATGAGACTTTGTAAGAAAAAAATAATAATTTCCGCTAACTTGTGCCAACATTGTGGCGTATTTATACTGCTCTAGCATTTGAAGGTCTCAGCAATCATTACATGTATGGCCAGCATTAGGAGTTTCTGCTATTCTCCTTATATTAAGCATACGGGTAATGAGATTTTTTTTTTTTATGTTCAGCCTCTGGGCTGAAAAAAAAAATGAACGGCACAGATTTCTTCATTCGCATCGATTAATGTGGATGAAAAAATCTATGCCAAAGAATGTGCAAAAAAAAAAAAAGAGGGGAAAGGACATAGGAGTGCTTGCGAAGTAAGGGTACTTTCACACTAGCGTTGGTGCGGATCCGTCTGTTTATTTGTACAGACGGATCCGCACCTCTAATGCAAACGTTTGTATCTGTTCAGAACGGATCCGTTTGCATTAGCTTTAAAGAAAAATGACAAAGTCCAAAACGGATCCGTTTTGACTTACATTGAAAGTCAATGGGGAACGGATCCGTTTTCAAATGCACCATATTGTGTCACTGACAACAGATCCGTCCCCATTGACTTACATTGTAAAAAAAACCGGATCCGTTAGGCTCCGCCTCTTCAGACGGACACCAAAATGCTGCATGCTGCGTTTTGGTGTCCGCCTCCAAAACGGAATAGAGGCGGAACGGAGCCTAACTGATGCATTCTGAACGGATCCTTATCCATTCAGAATGCATTGGGGCTTAACTGATCCGTTTTGGACCGTTTGTGAGAGCCCTGAAACGGATCTCACAAACGGAATCCAAAACGCTAGTGTGAAAGTACCCTAAAGCCCCATTCACACGTCCGCAAAAATGTCCGCATCTATTCCACAATTCTGCGGAATAGATGCGGACCCATTCAGTGTGCATGGGGCCGGCGGCGATGGGGAGGGCACACTATGTGCTCTCCGCATCAGCATTTGCGGAGCTGCGGCCGCGAACTTCCGGGTTTCAGCCCCGAAAAATCCGGCCACAGCTCTGCAAAAGATAGAGCATGTCCTATTCTTGTCCGCAATTGCGGACAAGAAAAGGCATTTTCTATATAGTTCCGCAAAATGCGAAAGCACATTGCCGGTGTCCGTGCTTTTTGGATCCGTGGATCCACAAAACACATACGGACGTCTGAATGAGCCTTACAGGGGGGTGATTAGTGACAGGGGGGTGACAGGGGGTGATCAGGGGCAGGGCTGGGACTAGGTCCACCACCAACAGAGGCTGAGCTGCCCAAGTGTGCCCCCTCCAACTTGTGGATGACACTGCTATGGGGGATCTGTGATGGATGACACTGTTATTGGGGAATCTGTGGATGACACATATGTGTCATCCACAGATCCCCCCTCCCCATAACAGGGTCCGTGTAGGAATGACCCCCAATACAAGGGGTGAGGCTGTGGGGTTGTATCTGCTTTTTTGATGACAGCGCCAGCAGGGCCCGTGCAGTGACTGTATTCTACTACACCCCCGCCCCCCACACTGTATATAATCTTAACTATATAACTGTAGTGATTTACTACAGTTATATAGTTAATAAGATTATATCCAGTGAGTGGGTGGGGGCGGGGGGCACCGGGGGATGGGGGGTGTAGTAGAATACAGTCACTGCACGGGCCCTGCTGTCATTATGAAATAGCATATGTGACCCCCACCTCTTTTATTGGTGGTCATTCAGTAAATTAACCCTGTTTTGGGGGGGGGGGGGTGTCTGTGAATGACAAATGTGTCATCCACAGATTCTCCCCATAACAGGGTTCATTTAGTGAAGGACCACCCAAATTGTGGTGACCCAATACATGGGAGTTGCATCTGCAGAGCTTTTGTATAATGCCACCTCACACTGTAGTGTCCCCCACTTCTTGTCATGCTCTTTCTGCCCCCTGTCAGTCTCCCCCATCTTTTTATGCTCTTTATACCCCCCCCCCCATGTTGTCATGCTCTTTCTGCCCCCTGTCATTCTCCCCCATCTTTTCATGCTCTTTATGCCCCCCCATGCTGTCATGCTCTTTCTGCCCCCCCATGTTGTCATGCTCTTTCTTCTCCCCCCACCATGTTGTCATGCTTTCTGCCCCCCATGTTGTCATGCTCTTTCTGCCCCCCATGTTGTCATGTTCTTTCTCCCCCCATGTTGTCATGCTTTCTGCCCCCCATGTTGTCATGCTTTTTCTTCTCCCCCCATGTTGTCATGCTCTTTCTTCTCTCCCCCATGTTGTCATGCTTTCTGCCCCCCCCATATTGTCATGCTCCTTCTTCCCCTCCTCTCCTCCTACCTCTGCTGTAGCGTGGCCGAGCTCTGCATGGTCTGCGCCTCCGCGGGTACAGGATGAGGAGCTTTTGTCTCCTGTACCGAGCCGACTGACTTCAAGTGCAAACTGTGTGCCTCCCCAGCCTCTGTGTCGGCCCGGCCCTGATTAGGGGTGATCAGGGGTTTATCAGTGACGGGGGGGGGGTGTTGGTGTGTGGTGATTGGTGCACTATGTGTCCACTTGTGCTCCCAAGCAAAAGGGACCACCAGAGGAGCAGGCAGCAGGCATATCAGACGCTGTTTACAAAACAGCGTCTGATATGTGATTCAGATGCCCCTTTTTTAACATAATCAGCGCTGGCAGGCTGTAGTTAAAGTTCCTGCCGTTGCGATCCTGTGAGTGCGCGCGCGTGCTCAAAGGAAATCTCGCCTCTCGCGAGATGACACGCCGACGCGTCAACGAGGAACATCCCGGCCGCCCGCAGGAAGCATCCCTGCATTAGGCGGTCGGGATGTGGATATTATATAGACTATTATTCAAGATAAGCCAGTACATTCAAGTGCATCAAAGTGTTTTTCATATAAATACACATTATTAACATATCACAGGATAAATATTTTTGGCGCTAAGGGAAAATGGGCGTTGTTCTCTTTTCTTTGCTTGACGGTGACAAAACTGGGCGTAGGTATAGAAACAACCAATACAGTCCATAGCAAAGTCCATTGTGTGCAAAGTGGTTAAGGTCCAGCTCAACATTAAGGTAAAAACATTGATAGTCCAAAAGTTCTGCGAAAAGTTCTGTTATCGTAAACATGAGTATTGCATAAAACAGTCACAGAAAATGTCCTTCTGGGTACATTACTTAAAACGTTGTGTAACACTTTTGATTCAAAGTCCCAGTAAACCTGAGAAGAGGGTAAAAAAGGGGGAAAATGTGCGCAAGAAAAGGTGCGCAAATGGGATTTTCAATCCTGCTATTGTCCAGCGGGGTAGTCCTGAAAGTGATTATGCAGTTTTTCAATTGCCCTAGAGACTTACTAGTGACTTGAGGAACTGCCACCAGGGGGTGCAACGGGCACAAGTTCTATGTGGGGCAGTATACAGTTCTGCATACATGAGAGTGGCCATCCGGCCTACTTACTAATATGGATGTTATTTTTGGTGGGGCTTATTCTTCCTGATGGTCCGGAATCTTTTTCGTTCCCATAGGTGATTCTGGGCTTGACAGTGACCAGATTCCTGCAGGAAGGGGTCCTGATTCATAGGACCTTCTCCAGACGGTCCTGCCAGGTTAGGCACCACTTGGTCTTCCTTGCTCTGGCGCTCTTCAGCCAGGGCTTCAGGTACTGGGGCTCTCAAATGAATCAATCTGGTAGTTGAGCCTCACGGGACAAGCTGCGTGGTTGCGCTGATCCAGATGGGTGGCACTTCCTTTATCAAGCGCACCACTTACTGGTCCTGCTACCACAATAGTCAGTGGCCACAATGGTAAAATTCTCCTAGCAGCTGGCTTGCTGCTCCCTTCTGGAGGAACTGGGAGTCTTCTTCGCTGTGTCTCCACAGCCTTACTGTATTCCCTGGTAGCGGCCGTGTTAAAGCGCCACTGTGACGATTGTAGACTGCTACTGGCTCTCGCGGCTTTTTCCGGAGCCTTCTCCGCTTTGGGGCTCTCGCTCCTGCCTTGGTCAGATTGGGCCGTAGGGCAGTCAGCCATGTTATTTATATTAGGCTTCTTAATAAGCGGTTCCTCAACAGGTGCTCCACCACACAACACTTTCTCCTCTTCAACTGGGCTGGCATAGACCGCTGCTTCCGGTCTGCCCCCTAGTTACAACTGCATAAGGGGGGCGGTACCACCAAGCCGCATAAAGGAAAGTCTATGGTGGCGCAGCAGAAATAATTTTCCCACACTTTTAAGGGGCGGTGCACAATTTTTCCTGCTTTGAGAGGGGGGTATCACTACTTTTTCCAAAGTGATGGCGGAGCACAATAACAAGAATGCCTCAAGCGGCCATCTTGGGTACAAATCAAAAGTCCATACACTGACAGCAAGCAGCGATAGTGACCCAAAAATACGCAATTTTTCCACTTTTAATGATGCGATTCGACAGCAGGAGTCTTGTATAGTATGCCTGTGCAGCTTTCAAGTGATTTGAACAATTCTTCAGCTTAAAAAAGTGTATAACAAGCAAAAGTCTTTCAATAAAGTAGGTGAGGCTTATTCTCATAAGGCTATGGCGCACAATTGTGGAATCCTGTTCATATATAGTTTGCATAAGGCGCAGAGGATTTTAATCCTGTTCGGATATAGTTTGTATAAGGCGCAGAGGATTTTGGATCCTGTTTGTGACGCCAAAATGATGCAGCAACCGGACACCCTAGGGCAGTGATGGACAAAGTGCGGCTCTCCAGCTGTTGCAAAACTACAACTCCCACCATGCCCTGCAGTAGGCTGATAGCTGTAGACAGTCTTTGCATGCTGGGAGTTGTAGCTCTGCACCAGCTGGAGAGCCGCCCTTTGTCCATCACTGCCCAAGGGGATGATGTGCGTGAGCTTACTAGTGGTGAGGTGCCAAGGATAGTAGTACTCACGGTTAAGTTGTCCCTTGGGGCCGGCGTACAGTGGATGGGAAGAAAGCACAAAATCTTCCGGAGCACTCTTGGTTACAGGGAACACCAGCCGGATTTTGGTTGAGGTGCCCTTGATGGTTGGGGTGGTGTTTAGGGTGCTTTGGCAGCTGGGCCCCTGTGTTCGTGACACCAGCACCGTAAGGTGCCATTAAGAGATTGAGCAGAAGAATGAGGAGTGAGGTAGAGGTTAATCCAAACAGTTACTTATCAGATGTAGTAAGGCATCCAGATTAGCTTAACAGTTAACCAGTTCTTAATATCTCAGTAGTCTCCACATACATTTACTTTAAAATGTAGACACGGTTCTTTTAACAGTCTCAATGAATTCCTGGTACAAACAAGAGAATGACCTCAATGTAACATATCCGGAGGGACTTTCTATATCCGGCTATGCTTCATTATAGTCTAGCCTGGGTTGCAATATTCTACCAAAATAGGTTTCTACAATATCTAAGTCTTTAAACTGTCTCTCTTTCTTGTATGACTAGGGAAAAGTAGCTGTGGAGTTCATTAGCCGAAATATGTGTGTTTGTCAGTCTGTCTTTGTCCCTCCAATTTGGCTGCTTAACCTACTGTATATAAATCCTCAGCTGCACTGAGTCTGGAAGGTTTTCTGGAGTTGTCTCTCTCTCAGGCCCCAATACTTCTCTGTAAATGTTCACAGGAGTTGCTCAAATCCAGGACTGTATTTAGAGTTTATGCTGCCCTAGGCACGTTTATTGCTCACACCCTCTATTAGTTCTGCTAAAGCTGTCTATTGACTTGAGGGGTTTAAAGTAGCTACATAAAATGATTATGACAATTAGTGTTGAGCGCGAATATTCGAATAGCGAATTTTTTTAGCGAATATCGGCACTTCGCTAATTCGCAAATATTTCGAATATAGCGCTATAAATTCGCTATTTCGAATATTCGTTTTTTTTTTTTTTTTTTATTAGTTACATTTTTTTCTTTCCCACTTCCCAAAAGTAGTTCTTACCTGTCCTGAGGATTCCTGGCTTCCTGGCTGCTCGTCAGTGCCTGTTGCCCCTTCTGCCGACTTCCGTGCTCATGGAGCGTCCCCATCACCATGGGAACGTCTCCATATACTAAAATGTACTGTCGGATTTGAGGAATTACGTTAAAATCGCAATGCGATTAATTCAAGTTATATTAATCGCATTGCGATTTCAACTTAGAGCTGGGTTTATAATGGGTCAGCTTGCTAGAATGAACGAAGTTAACGAATATGGAATATAGCAGCAGTGCTAAGTTGAATTCGCAATGCGATTAATTTAACTTGAAGTAATCGCATTGCGATTTCAACTTAGCACTGCTAGTACTATATTCCATATTCGTTGTTAACAACGAATATGGAATATAGTACTAGCAGTGCTAAGTTGAAATCGCAATGCGATTACTTCAAGTTAAATTAATCGCATTGCGAATTCAACTTAGCACTGCTGCTATATTCCATATTCGTTAACTTCGCTCATTCTAGCAAGCTGACCCATTATAAACCCAGCTCTAAGTTGAAATCGCAATGCGATTAATATAACTTGAATTAATCGCATTGCGATTTTAACGTAATTCCTCAAATCCGACAGTACATTTTAGTATATGGAGACGTTCCCATGGTGATGGGGACGCTCCATGAGCACGGAAGTTTATGGTTGGCTTGGTAGAATTAGCGAATAGCGAATATGACGAATGTATTCGTCATATTCCTCAAAACGAAGATAACGAAGTATTTTACATCTTCGTTTCAGCTACCCTATTCACTTCGCTAATTCTAGCAATCAAATAGGAAAGTTGACTGACTACAGCTTTGTTTAATTCGCTATGCGATTATATTACTTTGCCAAATTGCCACTTTTTTTTAAATAAATCAAATAATTATAATGATTATCAAGTATAATAATTATACTATATTTATTAAAAAAGGTAGTAGTAACTTGAGTAATATTATCGCATATGATCCTAATACTATTCTCCATATTCGATAATATTATCGCATTGCGAACAAAAACTTAGTGCTATATTCTCCATATTCGATAAGACACATAATAGGAAAGTTGACTATAGAGACCAAGTTTTTATTCGCATATGCGATAATATTACTTTGCCACTTTTTTCTATATTCTTTCATTGCGAATACAAACTTAGCTGTCTATAGGCATCTTTCCTTGTGCATTTTTTTCGTGTCATAGAATATTCCTGAATATTCTGAAAATATATAGCATTAGCATTATGTTGAATATAATGATATATATTTCTATTTTAGAATAGTCGTAATTTTTTATTTTTTTATTTGATTTGGCCAGAGTGTGACCACACATGATTCCTTCCCGCTTTTTGACTGAGAGCGAATATGTAGAGTATAGCGTTATTCAGTGGCGTAATGAGAAAGGACTGGGCCCCACAGCAAATTTTTGAATGGGCCCTCCTACCCCCACAACTACCCCCACAAACTTCTACACAACCCACTCCTCCCATGCAACCCCCTCTCCTTTGGCTAGTCACGATCGCTCTCTGCGATGAGACCCGGAAGCTCCTCCGTCCATTTCGTACATTGTTTCTGTATATAATATCATTGTATAATACTGTTGAGAGGGCCCTGACAATACCTGGGTGGGCCCCTACTGAGTTTGGGCACCAAATCAGCCGCTTCCCTATAGTTACGCCCCTGGCCAGAGGTGTAACTTGACCAGCATGCACTTTCTATAACGCTGGGTTCACACCAGCGCGTCCCGCTCGCGCGTACGACGTGTGATCTTTACTTCTATTTTCGCATTGCGAAAATTAAAGTACTTCCTTGGGCGTAGAGTGTTTTACAGCTCTTTCAAACGCGCTGTAAAACGCTCAGGTGAGAACCATGCCCATAGGGAAACATGGTTTTTCACCTGTTGAGCGTTTTACAGCGCATTTCAACGCACTGTAAAACACCCAAGTGTGAACCCAGCGTAATACCAGTGTCTTCTTATGCGGCACAAGGGTCTTTGGGCCCCCTCAGGCTCCTGGGCCCGTTAGCAACTGCTACCTCTGCACCCCATATAGCTACGCCCTGGCGTTATTCATATATATACACTAACCTAAAGAATTATTAGGAACACCTGTTCTATTTCTCATTAATGCAATTATCTAGTCAACCAATCACATGGCAGTTACTTCAATGCATTTAGGGGTGTGGTCCTGGTCCAGACAATCTCCTGAAATCAGAATGGGAAAGAAAGGTGATTTAAGCAATTTTGAGCGTGGCATGGTTGTTGGTGCCAGACGGGCCGGTCTGAGTATTTCACAATCTGCTCAGTTACTGGGATTTTCACGCACAACCATTTCTAGGGTTTACAAAGAATGGTGTGAAAAGGGAAAAACATTTAGTATGCGGCAGTCCTGTGGGCGAAAATGCCTTGTTGATGCTAGAGGTCAGAGGAGAATGGGCCGACTGATTCCAGCTGATAGAAGAGCAACGTTGACTGAAATAGCCACTCGTTACAACCGAGGTATGCAGCAAAGCATTTGTGAAGCCACAACACACACAACCTTGAGGCGGATGGGCTACAACAGCAGAAGACCCCACCGGGTACCACTCATCTCCACTACAAATAGGAAAAAGAGGCTACAATTTGCACAAGCTCACCAAAATTGGACTGTTGAAGACTGGAAGAATGTTGCCTGGCATGATGAGTCTCGATTTCTGTTGAGACATTCAAATCGTAGAGTCCGAATTTGGCGTAAATAGAACGAGATCATGTATCCATCATGCCTTGTTACCACTGTGCAGGCTGGTGGTGGTGGTGTAATGGTGTGGGGATGTTTTCTGGGCACACTTTAGGCCTCTTAGTGCCAATTAGCCATAGTTTAAATGCCACGGGCTACCTGAGCATTGCTTCTGACCATGTCCATCCCTTCATGACCACCATGTACCCATCCTCTGATGGCCAGCAGGATAATGAACATGTCACAAAGCTCGATTCATTTCAAATTGGTTTCTTGAACATGACAATGAGTTCACTGTACTAAAATGGCCCCCACAGTCACCAGATCTCAACCCAATAGAGCATCTTTGGGATGTGGTGGAACAGGAGCTTCATGCCCTGGATGTGCATCCCTCAAATCTCCATCAACTGCAAGATGCTATCCTATCAATATGGGCCAACATTTCTAAAGAATGCTATCAGCACCTTGTGGAATCAATGTCACATAGAATTAAGGCAGTTCCGAAGGCAAAAGGGGGTCCAACACCGTATTAGTATGGTGTTCCTAATAATTCTTTAGGTGAGTGTGTATATATATATATATATATATATACACACATAGATATATACTGTATGTATGTAAAATAATGTATATATGTATTGTGGGGAGTCGCTCTGGTAGACAGCGGTGCGGGTGCAGTTTAGAGGCAAAACAAGGAGTCCAGATTGTGCATCAAACAGTGTTTTATTCACACTTGCACACCAGAAATGAAAACAGTCTCTTGGTGACAGTTCACACACAACAGAAATCATGTGGCAAAACCAAAAACAGGCCAACACAGGGTCCAGTCACCTTGGGTGGTTTAAGTGCGGGTTCACACCTAGCAGTCGGTTCAGCCGCAGGCGATTCCTCCTTCAGGTTGCAGGGAAACACCACCTTGCTGAGCTCTGTCCTCCAGCACAGAGAACTCCTCAGCCCTGTTAGCAGGCTCCAGGATAATCACCAGACACAGCTGATGGCTGTGTTTTATACCCAGCCCAAAACTCGGACTGGACCGTGGGGAGCAGCCACCCACCCTACTCTTTAGCTGCTCCCAGTAAGAGCCGGCCCGGATCGGCTTTGCAGCCATGCTATTTAAAAGAGTCAAAACAGCACTAGCTGCTGCAGACAAAAACCCGGCTCTCACCTCACCGAGGCCAGCAACCTCGGTGACACGTACCTGCCATCGCATATGACACCTTGCACCTTACCACATACCTCCCTTTGTTCAACCCTGAGGGGTGAACACACGTAAGGCAGTGGACGCGGGACAGGGCATCTGCGTTGCCCTGCAAGCGGCCTGCCCTGTGTTCCACGGAAAACTTGAAATTTTGAAGAGATAGGAACCACCTGGTGACCCGAGCATTCCTCTCCTTGGCCTGACTCATCCATTTGAGGGGGAATGGTCGGTCACCAGACGGAACCTCCTCCCTAACAGGTAGTAGCGGAGAGATTCGAGTGCCCACTTGATAGCCAGGCACTCCCTCTCCACTATACTATATCTGGACTCGGCGGGACTGAGCTTACGGCTCAGGAAGACAACGGGATGTTCTTCCCCGTTGACCTCCTGAGACAGTACTGCACCGAGGCCTACCTCCGAGGCGCCGGTCTGTACGACAAACTCCTTGTTGAAGTCGGGTGTCACCAAAACCGGGGACCCACACAGGGCCGACTTCAACGCGGAGAAAGCCTCCTCCGCCTTCTCACTCCAGCTAACCCTCCCAGACTTTCGCCCCTTCAACAGGTCTGTCAATGGCGCTGCTATTGTGGCAAAGTGGGGCACAAACCTCATGTAGTAACCTACAATCCCCAGGAACGACTTTACCTGCCTGGTGGTGACCGGTCGGGGCCAGTTACGAATGGCCTCTACCTTAGTTACCTGAGGTTTGATAACTCCCCGCCCAATTACATATCCCAGATATTTTGTCTCCTCTAACCCTATGGAGCACTTCTTTGGGTTAGCGGTCAGTCCGGCTTTCCTCAGGGCATCCACTACCGCCTGCACCTTGGGTAAATGGCTTTCCCAGTCGGTGCTGTGGATGACTACATCATCTAAGTAGGCCGAGGCGCACCGACGATGTGGTCGCAGCACTATGTCCATTAACCTTGGAAAGTGGCGGGGCGCCATGCAGGCCAAAGGGTAACACCTTGTAGTGATACAGGCCCTGCGGGGTAACAAATGCGGTTTTTCCTTAGCCGACTCCGTTAAGGGTACCTGCCAGTACCCTTTAGTGAGGTCCAGCACAGAAAAATAACGGGCTTGTCCTAAACTTTCAACAAGCTCGTCTACTCGGGCATGGGATACGCGCCAAACTTGGATACTTCATTTAACTTGCGAAAGTCGTTGCAGAACCGCAACGTCCCATCCGGCTTGGGTATTAGGACTATGGGACTGGCCCACTCACTTTTCGACTCCTCAATGACATCGAGCTTCAACATTAACTGCACTTCCTCTGCGATGGCCCGCCGCCGAGCCTCGGGTACCCGGTATGGTTTTAACCGGACCTTGGCCTGAGGCTCAGTGACGATGTCATGTCGGATGAGAGACGTGCGGCCAGGGAGGTCCGAGAACACATCCGTGTTCCGACTGAGAAACTCCCTGACTTCCTGAACTTGTTTGGAAGACAGGCTGTCTGCAATTTTTACCGTGGTTACGGCTTCACAGGCCTCGAACTGTGGGGCTGGACCCTTTTCACCTGTAGCCCTGGCCGGGGCTGGGGTCGTCGGCCGCGTCCCTATCTTTCCACGGCTTAAGTAAATTCACGTGGTACACCTGCTCCGGCTTGCGCCGCCCTGGCTGGTGTACTTTGTAATTTACTTCCCTACTTTCTCGATCACCTCATAGGGGCCCTGCCACCTAGCTAGGAATTTGCTGTCAAGGGTGGGTACCAGAACCAAAACCCGATCTCCCGGATTGAAGTCCCGCACCCGAGCCTGACGATTGTACACCCTACTCTGGGCTTGTTGCGCTGCCTCCATATGCTCCCGGACCAAGGGCAACACCCTTTCCATCCGTTCCTGCATCTGGGCGACATACTCAATGACACTTTTGTGGGGGACAGGCTGTTGTTCCCATGCTTCCTTGGCGATATCCAACAGGCCCCGAGGGTGTCTGCCATAAAGCAGTTCGAAGGGCGAGAACCCAGTAGAGGCCTGGGGCACCTCTCGCACTGCGAACATGAGATAGGGCAGAAGCAGATCCCAGTCCTTCCCATCTCTAGACACCACCCTCTTTAACATATTTTTTAGAGTTTGGTTAAACTCTCTCCACAAGACCGTCTGTTTGCGGATGGTAAACGGACGTCCGTAACTGCTTTATACGCAACAATTTACACAGTTCCCTCATTACTTTGGACATAAAAGGGGTCCCTTGGTCTGTCAGAACCTCTTTAGGCAGGCCCACACGGGAAAACATCTCCATTAACTCTTTGGCAAT
Organism: Bufotes viridis; assembly: GCA_033119425.1. Taxonomy (NCBI): domain Eukaryota; kingdom Metazoa; phylum Chordata; class Amphibia; order Anura; family Bufonidae; genus Bufotes; species Bufotes viridis. The sequence goes on from CM065591.1 coordinate 297,476,971, forward strand.
GAGCCTAGCTGAGGTATGTCGCAGAGGCACCGCCTCCGGATACCGAGTGGCATAGTCGAGAACTACCAGAATGTGTTGGTGGCCCCTGGCAGACTTTGGTACAGGCCCAATTAAATCCATAGCGACTCGCTCAAACGGTACTTCAATAATTGGCAGAGGTACCAGAGGACTACGGAAATGTGGCTGGGGGCTAGTTATCTGACAGGTTGGACAGGACTTACAATAATCTTCTACCTCCTTGAACACACCGGGCCAATAAAACCGCTGCAGTATGCGGTCCTGGGTTTTCTGCCACCCCAGGTGTCCCCCAAGAACATGTTGGTGGGCAAGCTCCATGACAAGCTTGCGATACGCTGTGGGCACCACCAACTGTTCAACAGGTTCACCTCGGATTTGGTTCACCCGATACAACATATCCTGCAGAACAATAAATCGTGGGAACATTAATTCAGCCCCTGGTTTCTGGGGTTTACCATCAATTTCCAGCACATTCTCCCAGGCCCTGGTGAGGGTTTGGTCCCGGTGTTGGGCGGTCCCAAAATTATCTCCGGAGACGTGGAGGTCTGCCAACTCAGGACCTGGTGGCAAGTCCTCCATGTCTCCCACCATTACACTCAGTGGGGGTGTCTCCCTCTATCACAGAAGTGGTGGTCACCCCTACCGCAGGCCCTTCGGACTCGGGCTCCCAGGGCTCTGGCCTCCCACAGGAACCAGGCCACTCTGCTAGGGTTACCCCTGTCTCAGGGCTATTAGTCACTTTCACCTCAGGCCATAGTGACGGAAAACCAGGGAAGTCTCTCCCAATTATTAGTTCATACGGTAGTTTGGCGGAGATCGCCACTTCACAAGTCCAGGTGCCGGCCGCCGTGGACAGAGACATTTCAGCAGTGGGATAGTCCTTTAAGTCTCCGTGTATGCACACCACCCCAACTTTCCGGCCCGTATACTGGGTGGGCTGTACCAGGGCAGCACTTACCAGGGTTACCAGGCTCCCTGAGTCCAACAGCGCCACTGCCAGGTTATCCCCGACTTGCACCTGGCACAGATGACGACTGTCCATTGTCTCGGGATGCCGGTCGCACACAGTCTCCGGGCATACATGGAAGCCCGGTACCCATAATTAGTCTCCATGGGTTCCCCCACTGTGGACAGTTGGCCCTTATGTGTCCAGGCTCCCGACACTGCCAGCAGACCACTGGGGACGGATCTGCAAGAGGTACCTCCCGGGCGGGTTTGGCCGGCCGCCGGACTGGGGTGGAGATTTGCGGGGTTTGACTGGCCCTCCCAAAAGAACCCCCTGCAGGTTTCTGGTGGCCTCATATCGCTCCACCAGGTCGACCATCTCAAGGGCATTGGTGGGGGATACCTGGCCGATCCAGTGTTGAAGGGGGTAAGGCAAGGCCCTCCAAAACATGTCAGCCAGCAGCCGGTCCAGCATAGCAGTCGGACTCAGAACCTCAGGCTGCAGCCATTTTTGCAACCTGTGCAGCAACTCATAGTACTGCGGCCTGGCGGGTTCAGCCACGTTAAAGTCCCACTGGTGGACACGCTGAGCCCGGACCAACACATTTACCCCCAGTCTGGCCAGGATCTCCCCTTCACCGTGGAATAATCAGCAGCCTGGTCGTCTGCCAAATCAAAAACTTGCTGGGGTCCAGACGCCAGGAACGGAGCGACGACCTCTGCCCACTGTTCTCGGGTAATTTCTCCTCACGGCCACCTTCTCGAACACCGCCAGATAGGTCTCAACATCATCCGAGGGGGTCATCTTAGGGATCGCGGCACGGACAGCTTTCCGGGCATCGTGGACGCGGTGGGACGCTCCTGCCGCTTGCAACGCCATCACGTGCTGTAGCAGTAGCTGGTTGGTCTCCCGCTGCTGCACGTTAGCCTCTATGAGGGCTTTCACAGCCGCCTCCATTTTGTCGGGGATCACAGGCTGCAACTTTGCCGGCTTAATATAGGACATTCACTTTGCTCAGCAAAAACAAAGTTCGGCGTTCACGCCAGCCTCACTGCGCATGCCCGCATCCGACACCAAATGTGGGGAGTCGCTCTGGTAGACAGCGGTGCGGGTGCAGTTTAGAGGCAAAACAAGGAGTCCAGATTGTGCATCAAACAGTGTTTTATTCACACTTGCACACCAGAAATGAAAACAGTCTCTTGGTGACAGTTCACACACAACAGAAATCATGTGGCAAAACCAAAAACAGGCCAACACAGGGTCCAGTCACCTGGGTGGTTTAAGTGCGGGTTCACACCTAGCAGTCGGTTCAGCCGCAGGCGATTCCTCCTTCAGGTTGCAGGAAACACCACCTTGCTGAGCTCCGTCCTCCAGCACAGAGAACTCCTCAGCCCTGTTAGCAGGCTCCAGGATAATCACCAGACACAGCTGATGGCTGTGTTTTATACCCAGCCCAAAACTCGGACTGGACCGTGGGGAGCAGCCACCCACCCTACTCTTTAGCTGCTCCCAGTAAGAGCCGGCCCGGATCGGCTTTGCAGCCATGCTATTTAAAAGAGTCAAAACAGCACTAGCTGCTGCAGACAAAAACCCGGCTCTCACCTCACCGAGGCCAGCAACCTCGGTGACACGTACCTGCCATCGCATATGACACCTTGCACCTTACCACAGTATGTATGCATCTGTGTATGTTCCACAAATACTCAAACATGCAACCATCGATTTCAACGATACTTGGTGTACACATCCCTTAGTACATGGAATCAATACTTGCGTGGGTCTCTGCTCTCTAGGACGTACCGTTTCAGCGCTATTCCCAAAAATGACATCCATTACAGTCAATACAAGGCTGGCAACTGCCATTTACACGGTCACATGTCAGCCACTAGAAGCTCGCGGGTCCTACTCCTGGACTGGTTACCATAACAACTGATCCAAGGTTTTGCCACTTTGCATGTCCTGAGACTCCTAAAATATTGAGTCAGATAATGCCACAACTACACTGCTACATGCATGGGGGGCAGGGGCCACTATTAAACATATGGGCGCTGTTAAATGGGCGGTTACTATGGAGATCAAAAATAAAGGGACGGTCAGTGCGGGTGTGTATTTCTTGATCATACAACTCATTGATTTTTGGCTCTTAGCAGCCGCCCCGCCGATACCTCTCAGGGTGGCGAGGCAGTTGTGGCTCTAGTGGCACAATACTGTGCCACAGAGTCCTCTGGCCCGGCTCTGAGCAGAAGCAACTGCTGCTCTCCGCCTCCTGCAGGACCAACCCCTGGAATCCTCCCTGCTCTTGTTAGACAGCGACTGTGAGTGGGACATCTTGGGAAGGCAATGCAGGAAGCTTTTGGAGGTGATGGAGGAGGATGAGGGTGTACCACCGCTCTTCCAACCCATACATGATCAGCACCGCACACACGCTGGATTACGTCTAACAGCAGATGGTGTGGGCTTCATACTTCACCGTTAACAATACTTGCTTCTGTATGTCCTGACACTGCTGAGTTATGTGTGGGCCTTATACTACAGTGTTACCGTGTGCCTACTACTGTCTGTCCTGATCCAGATGAGTCTGACCCTAGACTGAAGAGGCCTTACAACTAAGTTATAAAATTACACCGTAACATAACATTAGAAAAACGAAAGCACAAGTTATAACGGTTAATAAACTATTTATAAATAACATTATAGAAAAAATAAGTACAATAGGCCTCTATGGCAATTTTTTAGCCGGGCCAGCAGCTCCCTCATCTTGGCCATTTCACGGAGATGCCTCCTATCCATCTCCTGCATCTTTCGAAACAGCCGCCGCTGCTGCTTGGCCAACTCCTCCATCTCTCTCCTGTACTCCCGCTCCATCCTGGCCATTTGGCGGACACACTTGTTCACAACTGTAAAAATAAATAAATAAACAAACAATTACTGCAATTCAGGTTACAAGACAATTAGTGCTTAGTGTGGAGTATGAGTTTAAAAACCGCCTATTTAAATCTTAACTCAGTAGCTATAGATTTTTATGTTACTAATATTTTGGTTTACTTTGTGAGAGTTCGGGTATGGCATAATGTTATTTGGTTTGTTAATACTTTTTGGTAGTTTACAGAGTTTGGTTGCAATTTTATATTTTTCTATTACTGTAGTTTCTGTTTTCCCCTCATTGTTGGCATTTTAACCACTTAACGGCCAGCCCACAATAGTACGTCATAGTGGGACATGACTTGATGCACAGGGACAGTGGCGCACCCAAGGGGTGGTCCAACAGGTCTGGACCCCCTAGAACCATTAAATTGTTTTTGTTTTTTTATCCTCCAGGGCCGCTATCGACCGCCGTAGGCGGCTACAGCCCTGGTTCTAATTAGGCTGCAGCGGGCACGGGAGCGCATCGTTCACTGCCCCGCCGCCTATCACCACTATAGGCTTCAGGCCTGTTTGCTGGTAGAAGCCCAGCAAATAAATGGATGGCAGTATGGGGCAAATTAATTAATATGGGGCATCTGGTGGCACTATAGGAACATTATTTGGGGGCATTAATGGGCAGTGGAGAACTATGGGGTCATTTACTGGGGCACTATATAGGGGTATTTTATACTGGCATACATTATGGGGACATTAGCTGAACTGTGGGCACTAAGCAGGGTTATTTGATTTATTGTTATATTATAAGGAAAAGTATTACTACTACATTATGGTGAGCTTTACTACTGCTACTGGGGGGCTGAAGGGAGCATGATTACTAGGATCTGGGGAGGGAGGAGGCGGAGGAGCTCTCTGTACCCCCACCCGGACCTACACTCCGTTAAAATCGCGCAGCTTCTCCTCCTCCACTCCTCTTTTAACATGAGGGGGACAGTGTGAGTGTAAGTACAGGAGCTTTATGTCGGGGCCCTGAATACTGAGTAAAGTGCGTCTATGTAGGATGAGGGTAAGACTCTTACCTTCATCCTCAACAATATAATTTCAGCTGTACATTGTTTGTTGGGAGTGGCCTATAATATGTAGGAGGGGCTGATAACAATTGCCGTAGCTTTTTTTATTCCGACCCCACTATATAAAATTCCTGGGTGCTCCCTTAACAGGGACGTACTATTGCAGACCAACAAAAAACCGTCCCCCAGGCATAATCGCTTTGGAAATGAGGTGCAAAACCTGCTTAGCTAAACGGGCAGCCATGTTAACTAAGGTCTGCTATTGTTCAGGGATCGTGTGATATTTTTGAATATGTTTTGTGTACCGATTTATATTGGTGTGTGCACATATTTACCCTCCTGGTGAGGCGTGTATACGACCTCTTCCTCCTCCTCTTCAGGATGTGGGGGCGATTCTGGTGGCTGGGACGGTCCAGCCTCCTCCTCAACCTCGACCTCCACAATATTGAGGTCAGCACTCGCCTCCTCCATTGTCACCACTTCCGGTGGTGGATGGGCCGCTGTGAGGGTGGAGGGTCCTGGCTGTTCCTCCGTCTCCTCCTCCTCCGTGGACACCTCAATGTCCTCCGCTTTTCTTTTGCGGTGGCGGACAGAGGGGACGGTTTTACCTGTAATAATCACAAATTGTTAAAAATGTAAACAAACAACTCAAGAATCATAAAAATGTAAAAGATCCATACATTTCTATATGGAGGCATCTGCAATCCAATGGTTGATTTGCCTCATTTTGTAGGGAACTGACATTCTTAAAACCTGTGTTACAGATGGTACAACCGGCCTAAGTTACCAATAACGCGCATGTGCCAAGGTCAGCGCTAATCGTGGCCGTGCAGGAGTTGATGTGCCAGTATCTGTGATATATGCGGGAGAATGCAGCCTGTGTCCGTACATCAGTAACGGCCGTACCCCTGCCGCTGAATTAAGGTCATGCGCCCGCCTGATCATAGCGATGTACATGTAGGGTGCTGGGCATTAAGTGACGTTCTGTTGCACCGTACATGTACTGGGGGCTGGAAGGGATGAAATACGGATGTAGTAGAGTTAACACACATGCTTTATGAGCCATGTTATGTAAACTAGATGCGTTTAGCTTTTGTTTTACAATGGCTTTTGTTTATAGATAACGCGATGAGTTATGAAATTCCTATTAAGAGTTTGTGTGTTAACACTGTTAACCCAGCTCCATCTGTACGGATTAGAGCATCACTGACTAGATACATTACATAGAGGTGTAGAGAGATATATAAAAGTCATGTAAGCAATGTACCTGGGCACAGTACAGCACTCCGCTCTCTGATGCGCTCTGGGTGGTGCCTCTTGAGGTCGCACCACTTTTTTGGATGGCCTCCTTAACTGGCATGTGGCCAAACCTCTCCTCCATCTCCTTCTGGAGGGAGAGGATTATGGCGGTCTTCTCCGCATGCTTGCGGGTCAGGCCGTAACCCTTCTCCAACATTGTCTGCAGGATAAAGATGCAAACATATAATCAACATTTTTTAGTATACTATTTTTAATTTTTTTTAATTTACTTCTAAGATCTGTTTGCACTGGGATTGTATGTGTATGGGGTCTACACAACAAGTAATATATTGCTTTAGGAAACCAAAAAGAAAAAAAAGAAGGAAGGAAAGAAGGGAAAAAAAAAAAAAAATCGTATCCTGGTAAATATTCGAATACTCGAATATTTTACAACAGTAGATCTACACATAAATATTTTTCTGTAGATAAAGTGTTAAAAAATAATGTTCAGAATCAGATATGCGTGCAATATGTAATACAATCATGTGATGTAATAAACATTAAACATGTTACTATACTTACATTGATTATATAATCTTCCTCCTCTTCGGTAAACGAATTTCGCCCATCTCGATCCGATCTCGATTCGATTTTTCACAAGTCAGCACCAGTCGCGAAACCGAAAGTAAAAACGTCACGTGACACGATTGTCACATGATCGCGTGCATACGCGATTATTCCTTGTGATTCGTCAATTCGTGGTAAGTATTGTAATTTATTTTTAAACTTTGAACACAGCTCTAGGTTGGAATCGCAATGCGAAAATATTTAATTGCATTGCGCTTCTAACTTAGAGTGAACTTTCCTATTCGATTTAACGAATATGGAGAATATAGGGCTATATTCGTCATCTTCGTTAATTCTAGATAACTTATCGCATATCGAATTTAATGCGATAATATTACTTAGCCTTTTTTAACTAGAATAATGCTATTCTATTTATTTAAAAAAGGGCAAAGTAATATTATCGTATAGTGAATCTAATGCGATAATATTACTTTGCCTTTTTAAAAAAATAAATAGAATAGTATTATTCTATTTAAAAAAAAAGGCAATGTAATATTATCGCATAGCGAATTTACCTGCCGTTTATTTAGTCCACTGCTAAAATTAGCGAAGTCGACGAATATGGAGCTAAAACGAAGATGGAGATTATTTCGTTATCTTCGTTTTGAGGAAAATGACGAATACATTCGTCATATTCATCATCTTCGCTAATTCTAGATATCAAACCAATATCGGCAAGTTGCCTTGTTAAAAAAAATAAAGAATCGCAATACGATTATTTAAATCGCAGAATAATCGCGATAACTAGAATAATAACGAATATTCGATTTCGACGAATATGAGACGAATATTCTAGCGAATATTCGCGAATTTCGTCGAAATCGAATATGGCACCTCCCGCTCATCACTAATGACAATGTGTTAAAAAATATGTTGAAGGGACACTTTGTTTTACCGTGATGGTTGTGGGTTGGGGATATGGTTATTGGCCATGCACTTTAAACAAGTAAAATACATTTATGTTACATTTTTAATCTGGAAAAAATGTATGGCAAATAACCGCATCACAAAACCGCAGTAAATCTGGTAAAACCAAATACGGTATGAAATGCTTTTTCAATGCAATTTTAAAAACCTCTTATATAAATATACCCTTACACAGATGCCAGTAAAATATAAACCTAATGCACGTGCCCAAAGACATCCCTGTCAATGAATGGTGCATGCTATGATTGAAAACCATAACATGCAGCATCCATCTCTGATTTTCCCTCAATATTCATTCACTCAAGTGAGTGGGACTGCATGAAAATCAGACAGGATGCGGAAATGATCTGTGAGTGGTCCATATAAAAATATATCCATGTTCACAGGCAGTAGCACAAACTAGTGTAATTTAAAATCAATTATCTAAATGAGCCCTAGCTCTTGCTAGGTGTAAGGCCACCTATGCGCTGAAGCCACTGTGTTTTGTTTTTCAGTTATACTGCATATCTTTACTGATTTGGTGTCAGTGTGTAGATTATGGAATGGTTTGCTGTGTGACAGACATCCTCTCTGCTAGTTGACATATGGGCCATATACTGGCTTCACGTATCTCCTATTCTGACAGCTCTGATGTCTCCTTATCACTTACTTTTTGTTAACTGCCTTACTGAGTTTTAACCCTTGCATTGCCATCCTGGGGAGATGACTGTTACATTAGCTGTAGGTAAGCAATGTTAGTTAAACAAAAGTTATTGACAAAGAGACATGAGAAGCAGCACTAAGGGGAAATAATCAACATAAATCATTCATTTTCTCTTTGAAGTCCTGCCCCCCCCCCCCTCCTTCTCGACGCCCTAGACATGTGTTCCCTTGTGCCTTGTTATAAATATGGCCCTGCTCATATCCACCTTCTCCTTCACTCACTTGATAACCAACTCCTAAAGACTCTCAAGAAGGAGCCAAGCCCTAGGAGTCCTTCTAAGCTCAAGGAGTTGTCCCTACCTAAAGATGGTAACAAGGGCTGAAGTTAAAGGGGTTGTCCTGTCATTTATATTGATGATCCCCGCCAATCAGCTGCTTGAACAGGAGGTGGCGTTCTAGATACATTTGTACATGGTCAAACTACTCTATAAGGGATTCTTAAGAAAAAAAGTCACATCCTGTATATTATTTTTATTTTTCCTTGCTCTTCAAGCTTCCCAGGAAGAACAGAAAAAGTGCCCATGAGGAAGAGGACGAGAGAGGAGTAAGTGGATAAGTTTACATCCCAGCAGGCACCATAGCTCATAACCTTCACGAGCAAATCCATACTGAACACTACATATATTAAATAATATTCACAGCACAAAACCAATATTAAATTTATGCATATAGAAAACACCTTTCAGGATGATTATTTTGGACTGCTAATTTTTGTGGTTTATTTCACATAAAACAGCTGCTGATCTAGTTATGATACTTGGTGATAGCTCGTCAGGACAAACTCCTGTCTATGTGTATGGGTAATTAAAAGGAATGGTACAGAGAACCCAAATGTAAAGTTGTGCTTCCCCTCCCTACATTACTGATTTCTATGTTAGAAAAAGTGGAACAGGTGCTTTATAAATATGGCACTCATTCTTTCCACCATGTTGTTCAATGTATGATGTAAAGGGTTTTTCTCACCTCATAAAATGGCTTATATCTTGCATAAAAGTTCAATGTAAGCCAATTACTAATCTTTTTCTTTTATCAAAATTGTCTTCTTTCATTTGTTCAATTCATATTTCCTGCCCATTATAGAATGCTGGTTTCCAGGGGTTACGGCCACCTCTGTAATCCAGCAGTGGCAATCATGATTGCACACTACAGCCCATCGCTCCAGCCTATCTCCATCTCTGGTGGCCAGGATCACAAGAGTGCACATAGGCACGCATGTGCTGCAGCTTCTTTCCTGGCCACCTTGCATCAGTCCTGGTAGTCTGGGTAGAAAAGCTCCAGGGCATGCTCAGTAGACCTCCACCACCACCACAATAAAGACCCATATATATCTCCTGGTGCCATAATATAGCTCATAGCAAATCAGAAGTAATGCACAACATAGTCATGTGCATGGGGCTTAATTCTGTAATATGTCTCTTTTATCACGGTTCACTGTCTGCCATCCAAGAAGAATTCAGGAAGAAGAGGAAGACGGATGATTACAACCCTCATCCAGATGAGCGAGCTGCATGCTTGATGCTCCTTGGTTAGACAATGCACCTTACGTACATTATATGTGAAAGGCCAAGGATGCTTTACCCTTTTCAGTGAACTCCACACTCTTTAAAAAAAAAAAAAGCGCGAGTGTCGGAAAATAACAAAACTGCTCAGGTGCTGATTACAATATGATGTCTCACTGAGTTTTATCAGCTTTTTCTGTACTGTATATGGAAGTCATACTGTTATAGTTCAGAAGGTATCAATTACATAGTGAAATAATCCTATTTTTATTATTTTGTAGAAGACAAACACATCATGTTATTTCTAGTCAGGGACAGCTGCTTTAAGATCTCGGACAAGGTATTATTATATTGAGGGATAGACAATTTTCCAGATTTTAGAAGATGGGCTGGAGATATACTGCACTCCATGACCTGGTGGTGTTATAGTTATCAGTAGATGCTGCAGCCCTTCTATTTGCAGTAGGATTGCGGACAGGAATATAAGGAACATATTGAAAACATATATTGTGGTGATACTTACAGTTTAAGTGCTGGGAGGTGTGTATATCAATCCCACCCAGATATCTCAGCTGCGTGGGATTAATGAAATCCAGAAAGCTGCAGTGGTTTCAGCAAAGTGTAGTTTGCTGAGACAGTTTTGTCTAGATGTTGTTCTGGACTGGATTTCATGTGGACTGGGGGATTGGTTTGGTAGTGGGATCTGCCAGTCCACACCCTTCCAGTACATGTATTGTCTTTTGCCAGAGGTGATCACAGGTGAGGCCTGCTGCTATAATCAAGGAGGGATAACACAACCCTCTGTGTATGACTTAAAGGGAGAAAGGCTGAGGAAGATGAGAGAGAGGGGAGCCTGAGAGGATCTGTGTAGTCTCAGCCAGGGGGGCTGAGGGGCCACGAGGCTTTGTAAAGCCTGAAGTTTGGGGGGCCCAGCGAAGCCTACAGAAAAAGGGTCGCACGGCCAGAGTCGGGAGGACTTCTGGACCATCTCCCCCCAAGGTATATATATGCAGTATATATCCCAAGGGTGCTGATGTGGTCACAGCCTGGAGGCTGCTGGACCGCATATAGCTGAGGAAGCCGGATTTAATTCCATGTGTTAATGGCGCTCTATAAGTGAGGTAGAGACCACACGTGTATTAGGTAGAGGGGTGAGGGGCCACGAGGCTTTGTAAGGCCTGAAGTTTAGGGGGCCCAGTGACGCCTATAGAAAGAGGGTCGCACGGCCAGAGTCGGGAGGACTTTTGGACCATCTCCCTCCAAGGGTGTTGATGTGGTCCATATATAGCTGAGGAAGCCGTATCTAATCCCGTGTGTGAATGACGCTCTATAAGTGAGGTAGAGACAACACATGTATTAGGTAGAGCCCAGATAGGCAGGTGTTTATTTTCGATGTTTATGTGTGTGATGGTGCTGAAGTGCCCAAATAAAGCACCTTTTGGACTTGAACCCCGTTGTCAGAGGAGAAGTCTGTGATTGCGACCCCCAGAGAGAGGAAATGCATCACCAGCCTCTAATTCTGCTTCTCCCCCCACTAGTATCTCCTGGCCATGGTCCTCACTTACTTCAGAAGAGCAGGACTGCCTACTGAAGAATATAGAACATATATCTTTTCATCTCTCAGTTTCTTTTCTCATAAACCAATACGTATATATTTAATATTCATTGTGTAAAATATCAGTGATATCAGTATTGGTTCTTCTCACTGTCTTCTAACATATTCATTCTTCCAGATTTTTGGCCAACCAATTTGAAGAGGATGAGCCATTTCTATGGGAGATCTACCCCTGGGCCTTCGGATGGACGTGGACTGCACATCAGGAGCCGCTTCACCAACTGCATAACCTATTGCTCATCCGGATGGGATTTAGAGCTTGGGTGGACCGGGCCACCTGTGATCTGGTTAGTAACATAAAAGCTATAAACTGTGATTAAAAGTCAGTAGTGATTACAATAATTTATATGATATTTAATTCTAGATCATGTCACAAGTCCCTGGTAATTGGGCATAGAAGAGAGTGAGGAAAGTGCATCATAATTGGGCCATACGCCAATTTAGGAAGGAACATATAGCATTCACCATTAAAGGCCCATGGATCAGCCCAGCACCCTGCTCTCTTTGTCACCCCATTGTCCCCCCATGCTTGCAGGAGAACATATATTGCCAGGCAGAAACATAGGAGGAACCGGGAACAACAGACTCACAAACATCTTGGGTAAGTTTAACATTGGTTTGACAATCGCTACACAAACACACATATACACACACAATCACTACACAAACACTCACAATTACTACACACATACACACACACCAAAACGTATTTTGTAGCGCTAACGTCCCTTAGTATGCCTGGAGGAAGGGCTGAATAGCAGCCATGGCTTCCCATGGGTTTATCCACAGAGGGGTTTTCCTGTCCTGAGTGCTTCTGTATGCTCTTCGTGAGTGATGGGAGGTAACCAGCACATATAAAATACACACATACACATAATAAACTTCACATTATTTAACACTCTTTACCGTCTCCGAGTCACTTCTTCCATTTTGGGGGTGAACAAAAAACATTATTTAGAAAATGTGGATGATGTGGGATTTGCCTTCTGAGATAATGTCTTAAAGAGACAAACTGATCTCCTGGTTTTGGCGACTGATCAAATATTATTTAATGTAAATGCTTGTTTTCCCTGCAGCCACTGCACAAGCAATAGGCAAGACCACTGTGCAAGCACTGAGACGGGGAGACATGTCACAGGCATGAGAAGACAATCCATGGGAAGAGGTGGGCACAAAAGATGAAGGGGTGTAAACAAGCTGGTCCTCCGAAGGATCTGCTCGACCCCTCCGTGCTCCATGAAGGTCATGTGCATATTAACTATCATTTTAATCAGCATGATCAACCCTTATCAGTTGGTATGACTGGCTTAGTAGGGCTGATCATGCTGACAGCTTGGTTCTTACTGTGTTAAAACCAGTGTCCATTGTGCCAGTGGCGTATTAAGGGGGCGGTGTGGGGGGCGGTCTTCCCCAGGTGCCGGCTCTCAGGGAGGTGCCAGAAGCAATGAGCTCTTCTGTCAATACAGATGGAAGTGCTCATTGCTGGAGAGCTGGGTCCTGTCACTGACGGCTCAGAATGGTAAAGCAGAAAGACTTTCCCCGCTTCACCATTCAGCCTGCAGACACAGATCGCACTGCCAGCCTGTGCGGGTGGAGCCTGCAGCCTGGAAATCAGCATAAGCTCCGTCCACACAGTGCTGCAGAGCAATCTGTGCCTGCAGGGAAGAGGTAGGTGAGCTTCAGGAACGGGACAAGGTGAGTAGTTACTATGGAGAGGGCACAGAGGACTTTATTACTATGGAGGAGGCACAGGGAACTTTATTACTATGGAGGGGCACAGAGGGCATTACTACTATGGAGGGGGCACAGAGCCAGAGGGCATTACTACAATGAAGAGAGCACAGAGGGCATTATTACTGGAAGGGGGCACAGTGGGCATTATTACTGGAAGGGGGCACAGTGGGCATTATTACTGGAAGGGGGCACAGTGGGGATTTCTACTATGGAGGGGACACAGAGGGCATTACTAGCACAGTGGGCATTACTACTATTAAGGGGGCAAAATGGGCATTATTACTGTGAAGGGGCACAATGGTCAGTATTACTATAAAGGGGGCACAATGGGGATTATGACTATGAAGGGGGCACAATGGGGATAATTACTGTGAAGGGGGCACAATGGGGATTATTACTGTGAAGGGGGCACAAAGAGGGCACTACTACTGTGAGGAGGGCACAATGTGGGCATAACTACTGTGAGGGGGCACACATCTGTACAATACTACTGTGAAGGTTGTATAATGAGGGCAATACTACTGTGAGGGGGTATAATTTTATTAAAGTATTGGGGAGGGGGGGGGGGTGCTAGAGAAAGGACCCGCCCGGGTGCCAAACACCCTAGGCCTATGAAGACCAGGGAAGGTGAGTATAGCCAGCGCATTCAGCATGATGCCCTATTTGTGCCCCTATAGTATGGTGTCCTCTTAATGCCTCTTCATGCTTTATTATGCCTCCTTAGTGTGTCCATGCAGTATGAAGTCCCCTTAATTCCTCCACATGCTGTATTATACACCCTTAATTTCCTTAATGCAGTATGATGCCCTGTTCAAAGAGTTAACCATACAAACACACAGATACACAAAACCCCCTAGAAAACAACAGATGGCACACCTCCATTTTCTCACTCCACCCGGAAGCACAACCTGCCATGATACACATGGTCAACCTGCCACATCTATCACACATCCTCAGCAGAAGAGGACCCTGACAGGACCGTATCAGGTGTCTCAAGCCAAGACCAAATTTTATCAAATTTATGTGGGCATGTCGGGAGATTCTCCTAACATACTCTTCAAATGTAGGTTCTTAACATGAGGAGAACACAGCCTAACCTGAACACATAAATAATACCGCTAACCATACACCTAAGTAGGGCCACTAACAATACAAGTAAATAGTACTGCTATATAATGATATGACTTACACAAACTGTATGTGTGTATGTATACACACACAGCAGTTTCTAGAACCCAATGTCAAATAATGCTGGCAATGCTAATAATACCAGCAAATTTATACTACAAGCATTAGAATCTGCAGAACCTCAAAATAAATAACCGAGCTGGTGTAGAACCCCCTTAATGCATACCTCAGTTGCTGCTGAACCTCATGATAGGCATCTTAGCTGCTGCAGAACCTCATAATACATGCCCAAATGCTGCAAAACCTCTTTATACACACCTCATCTGCAGCAGAACCTTACAGTGCACACTTCATCTGGTGCCAAATTTTATAATCATACATTAGCTGCTGCAAAACCTCATAATACATGCCTCAACTGCTGCAGAACCCCATAATGTACACCTCAGCTGCTGTAGAACCTTATAATACACATCATAGCTACTGCAGAAGCCCCTAATACACACACCTTAGATGCTTCAAATTTGAACAATTAAAGGTATTGTGTGCAATTTCTATCTCAAAACTGTAAAAATTAGCTTTGATTACACGTCTGTGAGAATATAAATATAAACAATACTAATGATCAGGGGCGTCGTTAGGTCAAAAGATTCGGGGCTTGAGCCCCGGATATTTTGTCCAGTTCCCCGAATGTTATGCTGCCCTGGTAGCATTTTTTTTTATTTGACTATTCCCCACCCCCCTTGTACTTGTTCCGCTCCTTGAGGGCAGCTCGGGCATGAGTTCAGTCACTTCGATGCGCAATCCCATCCTGCGGCACATGATCTCGCGAGACCCACCGCTGTAGGAAAATGATCTAAATGTAAGCCAGCAATGAAGCTGTCTTACATATAGACTGGTGCTGGATACGCCAAAGTTATGTAGAGGCCACCGCCTCTTCATAACTTCGACAGTTCCACCGCCAGCTATATGTGTTATTAAGTCTAGAACTACTTGCGGGCAGCGCGGGCATAAGTTCAGTCACTTCGATGCGCAATCCCGTCCTGCGGCAAATGATCTCGCGAGACCCGCTGCTGTAGGAAAATGGTCTAAATGTAAGCCAGCAATAAAGCTGTCTTACATATAGACTGGTGCTGGATACGCCAAAGTTATGTAGAGGCCGCCGCCTCTTCATAACTTCGTCAGTTCCCCCGCCAGCTATATAGGTTATTAAGTCTAAAACGCCGGTCTTAATAAATGACCCCCTTAGTGTTAATGTTCCCGTTGTGCCCCAGAAGTAATAATTAGGGTCGAGCATATATAGCTTCGGCTCATAGACCAAGGTTAATTAGTTAAAAAACTGTTTATAATGCCGTTTCTGTACAGCAGTGAAATGTATGTGTTCCGTGTAGAAAAACTTTGTCTCGGCCGAAGATGCGCATATCTGCGAATTTAAAAACATTTAAAAATAGTAATCTGAAGACGAATAGAGTCCCGCCATATCTTCAAATTAAATACATTAGTACCATCTGGTCTAAATGCTGATCTCGAAATATTTGGGTTCCTGTGATTGAATGGAGTGGGGGTCTCCAGTCGACAGGTGACCTTAGGTTATGTAACTTTCCAGGGTCCCTCTCTACTGTAAATCCCCACTCCTCAATAAAATCCAACAACATATATACAGAAATATGTGAAGTAGAAGATATACTAGGGGGAAACAAAGCTATGGACATATTGAAAAAGCAAAATATGAGGAATAGGAGAAGTATACTTCAGATGTAAGACATTAGATGAATTTCACCAGTACCACAGCAGAGAATAGCAATAAAAACACATGTGCAGAAAAAACCGCACATAAAACCACAAAAATCGCAATGAGTTATAGATGCGTTATTTCAATGGATGTTTGTGATAATGAATATAATATGCGGATAAGGTTAAATATGTTCTAAATTTGATAAGAAGGCGGTCACTATGTATAATATACATCAGCAGTAAGACACATGTTTAATGGTGACCATATTTTTAAAGATGACTACGGTTTAAAGTTGACTATCCAGTATTGAATTGAAGTGGAATATACCGCATACCTGGATCTAAGAATCCAAGAATCTTGGGTTCCATACCAGAATTTAGGAATACCCCACAATGAGGGGAATTGGTAACGCTATAAAATGGGTACGATAGTGCTTCACTTAGTACCACTGAGGAAGGGATGAGACACACAATAGTCCCGAAACGCGTCTGGTTACCGCATAGTGGAGCATACAGTACCCATGTGACAAGCGACAAACCTACGCAATCTGCCGGCAGAAGAAAAAGGAATTTGATCCACTGAAAATTGCACAAGTAAGTCCAAGCGATCTAAAGCTCTCCATACCAGCGGAGATTGTATCGCGAGATCCCACGGGACTAACTGAAAGCAAACCGAAACTGAACAACACGGGGTTTGGACGTGGGACGCCACCGCCACTCCGAATATATAAGTTCCAGGTCCACAACAGTAAGTACTAACATCTAAGTACGATTAAGTACAATAATATTGAACTCATTACCAATAACTTGGATTACCACCAAAGACGCTGTATATATCCAGCGCAAACTATCTCAACCCTGCAATATTAGAGACTTTTCAAGTCAAAGTGTGGACCTACACATGCGACGATATATTCCAGCTCAATCTGAAGATTGAACATTGTAACATCCATCTGGTCACAAGGACGTTTTAATTATCGCATGTTATTCTATTTTGTTTTATTCTATTTTATTTTATCCTATTCCATAAGTGTTAAGAGTTTGATTTTTTCCTTTATTATTAAATATGTCATTTTATGGATAAGTGTCTACCACCGTATGATTTTCTCTAACATAATCCAGATAAGGAGTGCCTAACTACATTGTGGTAGTAATCTGAAGACGGCTTTGGTACTGGTGGGTACCTCGGTACCGGAGCTGACTTCGGATTCCTATTTTAAAATGTTTTTAAATACACAGTTAGGAATACCAAAGTAATTTACTGATGTCTCGCGCAACTGCGGCCAAGACGAAGTTTTGCAATTTTTTTAGTCACCTTGCCCCCTCCAAAGAAATTGAATTGAATTTAACAGTGATCAAAAAGTTGTACATATCACAAAAATGGTACCAATAAAAACTACAGTTTGTTCCGAAATAAACAAGCGCTCATACAGCTCTGTGGATGGACATTTTTAAAAGTTATGGCTGTCAGAAAATGGCGATGCAAATTCATTTTAGATTTTTTTAACACAAAATAAAAACGATATAAGTTTGGTAATACAATTATATTAACCCGCAGAAAAAGGATGTCAAGTCATTTTTAGTGCACAAGGAACACAATAATGTCAAAACAGAAAAAAAAAACTTTGCGGAATTTAGTTTGTTTCTTTTTATTTCTCACCAGAAAGAATTTTTGGAAACGAAAAGGTAAATGGTGAGATTAAAAAATACAACTTGTCCTTGCAAAAAAAAAGCCCTCATATGGCTATGTGAACGGAAATATAAAAAAAAATTATGGCTCTTGGTCAATGTGGGGAAGAAAAAACTAAAATGCAAAAACAGAAATGGGCTTGGTCGTGAAGGTATTCAATTCCCACCAAGAGGTTATTTATTGAAAGAGGAGTTCTCATCTCAGCCATCCACAGCTGAGATCGGAATACTCATTGTGAGCATTGGGATCGGAAACAACATGATATAGCCCACTAAGCTACTTCAGTAACCCCAGTTATACCTGACCGCTACATACAATGGGAATTGTGATCTCAATCACGAAGGACAGGGAATACCCCCTTAGATTTATATAACCTGAGGGCCCACTCATGAGACCTTTGTACTGGACCATCCAATGTGTTAAAACGGCCCTGCTCTAAAACAGCTATACAAACAAATGAGGCATAAAACACACTTTTTTTTATTTTTTAAATTGCTGTTCTTTTCACAGATCAGAAGAATAGAAAGCTCAAGGCAGATGTGAATGAGCCCTAGGCTGGTGTTTAACATGCTGAGCATCACAAAATGGTATAAAACTATTGAGCCATGACTTAGCAGAAAGCAATTAAAAGTTTTAGTATGTTTGAGTTTGGCATTGTTAGATAACGGGATTACACCTCACAACATCCAGAATCTCAAGTGCCCTATTTTTTCCCCCCAAAGAAGCAATTTAAAAATGAATCGCAAAGCCACTGGTTCTCTTAAATTTAAGATTGTGTGGAAAATCCCTTTATTATGTTTGCTTTTTATTCTTTGCGGCTTTGTTATTAGACAGATATATAATTTCCTGTATGCCTAATAATACTAACCTTATAGAACAGCATTCATTTTCTCTAAAAATAATCATTTTCTATAAGCAATGACAGAATAGCACAAAAAAATGTAATGTGTTAACAGAACTGAAAATCTAGCTACATTTCATGCTTTACATATTATGAAGAGAAGCTTATTTGGCTTTTGTAATTAGGATATTTAGGTTGTTGGATTCATTCAAAATTTAAATTGGCAATTAGCATCATTCCGATTACAGAAATAATTGGATGCTTTGCTTACAAACATCCTTGTGTGACGTAGACAGAGCATATGGGCTAAGCGTGTATTTTCTTTGCACAGAAGTGTTAATAAGTGTTTGTACGTGTAATGTGGAAATACAGCATCCTCTAGTGAGCAAATTGTAAACTACAAGTTTAACCAATGGTGTTATAACACAATTGCTATCAATTTTACGTTACAATATTGTTTTTTTTTAACATTATATTTTTACTTTTATTTTTATTCTCTATATTTTATTTTAATGATCAATAGTTTTTTTTTATTAAAGGTTTTGTAATTTACATACATAAAGTGTCCAGCATGACACTACAGATTAGGTCAGGATATATCAGGATTACATACAGTAAACCAACCTTAGTTAAATGACAAAGGAACAAATAAGGTCCCGCCCAATCTCACAGTGAGCATGACCGTGGTCAATGAAACATTAAAGCATCAAAAAATATATATATATAACAAAAAGAAACAACAAAAAGAAAAAGGAGAATCCCTCCCAGCCTCCGCATCCCACCCTTCTCAGGACCATTGTGATATACACATATTACCAGAGACACTCCAGCAGAGGTTTAGCATAAAAGCTAGACAACCACGGCATCCAACAGTTTAGAGAAAGAGTACGGGTGGAAGAGGAGTTAGCAAACATCAACTCGCAATGCATATGGTAGTTAACGGACTCAACCACTTCCTGTAATGATGGGTTGCCCGGCAACTTCCATCTGCGGGCAATAACATTGCGTGCTGCGCTAAGTATATGAGCCGTAACCCATCTTGTTTTGTAAGGAATAGCCTGCAGACCTATCCCCAGAACGCATAAAGCAGGGGCTAAAGTTATCGACAAGTCAGTGACCTTTCTGATTAGGGCCTACGTTACAATATTGTTTACAGTAATTTTAGAAATACAGTGTCATGGAAATACTTACATACAGTATATATATATGGGCAAACATATTGTAATCCTAGAGTATATCTATCATCCTCATTTTAAGGTACAGCGACAGGGCATGTTGGTGCTGGCTAGAACCCCAGTCCAACAATCTGAGGAACTTTAGGCATATGCATAGCTGCTTCATTGTAAGAAGAAAAAAAAAGACTGGTGGGGGCACCAGTGCAGTGTGAGATTTAAAGGGATTCTGTCACCAAAGACCTCCTTATCCAACTTGCAAAGACACATAGATGTTTATTCACCTGAATAGAATGCAGTTTTTCTTTTATTGATCCAAGTCTCCATTCATAAGTTACACTTAGTTTTTAATATGAAAATTAGGCCTTTGGTACAATGAGAGTGTGTCTATTGCTCTTGTTGCACCCAAGCTCAGCTCCTTTCTGTGTCCAGTCCCTCCCTCCCGGCTTTGTCTCTGCATGGCCTGTCAATCAAAGCAGTGAGAGAGGGACTGGCCACTGAAGGAAGTGGACCTAATTTGCATACTAAGAAAAAGTATCATAACTCAAGAACAAAGCCTCAGATGGACAAAAAAAAACAGGGTAATAAAACAGATGAACCACAGAAACAGTTGGATAAGGTGGCACATTCCCTTTAAAGGATATGAAATGGTTCTTCTACGGTTTTATGCAATTTGACCATTTTTTTCTTCATTCCTGACAAAACAACCCATTTAAGGAATGAAACATACATTCTCCTTGAGGTGGGAGCCTAATGTTTACCCCTATAGATGCCAAAGCCTCTTCTGATCACTGGTACAAAATGAAACACACTTCTAGCAACTGGGCGTTAGGAAAGCGTGGACTCCACAGGTGACATCTTCTTTATGACAAGTCAGAAGTTGTACAGTAGATCCAAAGTGTACAGTAACAACCTGTATTTAAAGGGTTTAATTACCATATATATATTTAAACTCTAAATCTCACAATTACAGTACTTGTACTGTTAATTTTAGCTCTTGGATAAGCGAATTAACTGCTGTGACATCACACGTGGCCTTAAATCCAGGTGAGCTGCTGTGACATCACACTTGGGCTTAAATCCAGGTAAGATGCAGTGATATCACACATGGGCTTAAAGTCAGGTCAGCTGCAGTGACATCACATATGGGCTTAAATCCAGGTGAGCTGCTGAGACATGACACTAGGGCTTAAATTCAGGTGAGCTGCTGAGATTTCACACATGGGCTTAAATCAATGTGAGCTGCTGACATCACACGTGGGCTTAAATCAGATGATTTCCTGTGACATCACAAGTGAGTTTCAGTCAGGTATGCTTCTAATATGTCATGAAAGGGTTTCAGTCAGGTAAGCTAATTACAGGGGGTGGTAGCACCCACCTTACAATTTAAAGAGAAACTAAACTTTTATAATAATTTTTAATATGTTGTCCCTAATCTTCTAAAAAAACTTTTTTGTAATATACTTTATTTCTTAATTTTCTATTTTTATTATACTTTTACATCCCTAAAGTGCACCATTAAGTGTGTGCTTAAAACTCCGATCTCCATACACCGCTGACAGCTCAGCGGTGTACGTAGTACACATTTTATGAATGGACAGCAGCCGGGCTGTGAGTGCGGGCAGGAGCGCATGGTCACTTTATGCGGTAATAACTTTGGAACACTTTTACTTATCCAAACCGTTCTAAGATTTTTTTTCGTGACACATTGTACTTCATGATAGTCATAAATTTGAGTCAATATATATCACCCTTATTTATGAAAAAATCAAAAATTTACCAAAAATTGGGAAAAAATTGCAATTTTCAAAATTTCAATTTCTCTGCTTTTAAAACAGAAAGTGATACCTCGTAAAATGTTTATTACGTAACATTCCCCATATGTATACTTTATGTTGCCATCATTTTTTAAGTGTCTTTTTTTTTTAGGATGTTAGAAGCCTTAGAATTTTAGAAGCAATTCTTAACATTTTTAAGAAAATTTCCAAAACTTTCTTTTTAAGGACCATTTCAGGTCTGAAGTCGCTTTGTGAGGCTTACATAGTAGAAACCCCCGTAAATGACCTCATTGTAGAAACTACACCCCTCAAGATACTCAAAACTGATTGTAAAAACTTTGTTAACCCTTTAGGTGTTCCACAAGAATTAAAGGAAAATGGAGATAAAATTTCTAAATTTCACTTTTTTGGCAGATTTTCCATTTTAATCCATTTTTTTCTTTAACACATCGAGGGTTAACAGCCAAACAAAACTCAATATTTATTACCCTGATTCTGCGGTTTACAGAAACACCCCACATGTGGTCGTAAACCGCTGTAAGAGCACACAGCTGGGCACAGAACGAAAGGAGCGCCATATGGTTTTTGGAAGGCAGATTTTGCTGGACTGGTTTTTAGATGCCATGTCCCATTTGAAGCCCCCATGATGCACCCCTACAGTAGAAACTCACAAAAAGTAACCCCATTTTGGAAACTAGGGGATAAGGTGCCAGTTTTATTGGTACTATTTTGGTGTACATGTGATTTTTAATTGCTCTATATTACAGCAAGGTAACAAAAATATGGCTGTTTTGGCACCATTTTTATTTATTTATTTTACAGCATTCACCTGAGGGTTCATGTGTCATTTTTATAGAGCAGATCATTACGAACGTAGCAATAATTAATATGTATACTTTTTCTTATTTATTTAAGTTTTACACAATAATAGACTTTTTGGAACAAAAAAAATATTTTAGTGTCTCCATAGTTTGAGAGCCATATTTTTTATTTTTTTTGACCGATTGTCTCAGTTAGGATCTCATTTTTTGCGGGATGAGGTGACGGTTTAAGTGATTCTATTTTGGGGGGCATTTACTTTTTTGATCGCTTGGTGCTGCACTTTATGTGATGTTAGGTGACAAAAAAATGGCTTTTTTGGTACTGTTTTTATTTTATTTGTTTTACGGTGTTAACCTGAGGGGTTAGGTCATGTGATATTTTTATAGAGCCGGTTGTTACGGACGCGGCGATACATAATATGTATACTTTTTTTATTTATTTCACTTTAACACAATAATCACTGTTTGAAGCAAAAAAAAAAATCATATTTTAGTGTCTCTATTGTCTGACAGTCATAGTTTTTTATTTTTTGACCGATTGTCGTAGATAGGGTCTCATTTTCATCAGGATGAGGTGACAGTTTTATTGGTACATATGCCTTTTTGATCGCTTGGTGTTGCAATTTTTGTGATATAAGGTGACAAAAAATGGCTTTTTTGGCACTTAAAAAAAAAATATTTAGGGTGTTCACCTGAGGGGTTAGGTAATGTGATTTTTTTTATAGAGCTGGTTGCTATGGACATGGTGATACAAAACAATAATAGCATAGTTGAAACAAAATAATTATGTTTTAGTTTTAGAGCTATATTTTTATATTTTTTTTAAGCGATTTTCTTATGTAGAGGCTCATTGTTTGCGGGATGAGGTGACGGTTTTATTGGTACCATTCTGTGGGACATACGCCTTTTTAATCGCTTAGTGTTAACACTTTTTGTGATGTAAGGTGACAAAAATGGCTTTTTTACACAGTTTTTACTTTATTTTTTATGTTTATCGGACTGGGTGAATCATGTAATATATTTATAGAGCCATTAGTTACAGACGCAGCAATACCTAATATGTGTATTTTTTTTTTATTTATTAAATTTTTTTAATGGCATAAATGAAAAGATATGAGAAAAGACCATTTTTATTTTATTTTTATTTAAACTTTTATTTATTTTTTTATATTTTTTTTTCACTTTTTTTTTTACACTTTTTTTTATTTCTCAAGACCCATCTGGATCCTGAAGATCCAGTGGGCCTGATCACTATACAGTGAATTGCAGTAGTCATCTATTGCAATGCACTGTATAGTCAGTGCTCCATTTACCCTAATTGCTGATCAGACCCTCAGGGTCTGATCAGCCTTAGGTACATGGCAACCAGGACGCCGCTTGTAAGGCGTCTGGTTGCCATGGCAACCATCGCGCCGCTGTGATCGCAGCACCGGCGGCGCGATGGAAGAGAGAGGGAGCTTCCTCCCTCTCAACCCCATGGATGCCACGGGCAGCTGCTGACTGTGGCATCTATGGGGCTAAACGCCAAACCGATCTCGGGCTTGCAGCAGAGTGTTAGCTATAAGTCACAGCTAACACTCTCTGCTGATGGCAGTGGCTCAGTTTCTGAGCAGCACAAGCAGGAGCGGAGAGGGCATTGGTGGCGATCGGGGACAATAGCCACATTAGGGGGCATTTATTTTATATGGGGCACACAGGAGGGGGCATTTATTTAATGGGGCACTTACCCGATTTCAGGCTGCGATCTCTCATATACTTATGACCAATCATCAATATTAAAGGTCATCAATATTAAAAGCCTGGAGAACACTTTTAAAATTTATGAGGACAAAAGATGGCAGTAGTCATAATTCATCCCCATACAGTGGAGGTTATCTATGCATGCAAATGCTGCTCTTATCTTCACTGACGAGCAGGTGATTTTCAGGATGAAAGATTATCGGCAGCACATCACTCTATGTCATCATGGATGTGCTACCGATAATCAGTGGAAATGAAAGAGGATGGAACGACTCTTGGCATCAGCCTGTATAATAGTCCATTGGAACAAGAGCCGATAGACATGTTTATCATACATTGGCGCTTATCCTGTCCGAATATCGGGCAGTCTAATAGCATACCTCCCAACTCTGTAAATGAACAAAGAGGGACACATTGTGTGGCGCGCACATTTTTTCAGCACTAGGCCACGCCTCTAACTCCGCCCAAAACATAACTATGCACCTAATCCCAACCAGTCCCCTTAATGCCCCCACATAGTAGTTATTCCCCCGTCATGCCACCGCACAGTATTTATGCCCACATTGTGCCCCATCACAGAATTATGCCCAGCTGTGCCTCCAGTAATATGCCCAGTTATGTGCCCCCGGTTGGAATTATGCCCAGCAGTGCCTCCAGTAATATGCCCAGTTATGTGCCCCCAGTAATATGCCCTGTTATGTGCCCCCAGTAATATGCGCCGTTATGTGCCCCAGTGATATGCCCTGTTATGTGCCCCCAGTAATATGCCCAGCTGTGGTCCCAGTAACATGCCCTGTAATGTGCCCCCAGTAATATGCCCAGTTATGTGCCCCTAGTAATATGCCCTGTTATGTGCACCCAGTAATATGAGCCGTTATGTGCCCCCAGTAATATGGCCTGTTATGTGCCCCCAGTATAATGCCCTGTTATTTGCCCCCAGTAATAAGCCCTGTTATGTGCCCCTAGTAATATGCCTAGTTATGTGCCCCCAGTAATATGCCCCCCCCCCCCCCCGGCACAGACCAGAGATGTGGAGAGCCAGCAGGGGGGAGTAATGATGAAGCAGGGAGCCTATACCGGCTCTCTGCGTCATCATTACAGGCAGGGGTCTCTGCTTTCTATGGAAGCAGGGACAGACTCCAGAAAGCAGGACCGCGGGACAGCCACTGAGATCCGGGACTGTCCAGCCGGATTCAGGACGGTTGGGAGGTGTGTAATAAAGCCCTAAGAGTAGCCCTAGAATGACAATTGAATCTACATCTACAAACTGTTTCTCCACCAAAAATACAATGGGGCATATTTATAACCCATGTGAGTTTGCTGACACTTATACTTAATAAACTTACTTCACATACGGAATATGAACTTGGTTTACATTCTGCCACTATCTACAATGCATGACTGGTCTAAGCTGGTGCATGTAGAACGTCTCACATGCTTTATATACTTGGCAACATATGCAACAAATTAGACTAACCCCCTAAAGTGAAAAATGTGATCAGGAGGAAGGCATTAAAAATGGTGGCCAGATGTTTTATAGATAACGTGAGCAGGCATCTGTTGTTTTCTTAATGGAGTAAATCTATGGCAGGTGGAAAATCCCATTCAAATGCATTGTACTGTACTTTTGCAGATTTTTGGTGCAGATTTTGGTTCCAAGTCTCACCACATGTGAACATACTGATGCTGTTGGATGGAGGCTGGAGGGCGTAGAGTTTTGTTTTCCTAACTGACATTTAGGTATATTCTTTCTTGAAGAAAATAAAGCTTTCTAAAGTCAGTCACTGTTACTATGGACAGAATTTCATGTATGCCTGTATGCCTTAGGAGGCGATAATCTTGTTACAGTAGCTATAAATAAGTGTAACTCAACCCAGGGCTAGATGTATAGCACCAAGGTGAAATATGCCAGCTGAATGCGAACATATGATTTCAGAAGCAGAATTCAAGGTTGGCTGATGGAACGCTTATAGCTGAAAATGACCCACAGACAATAAAGTATCTTTAACAACAATAAGCATTGCTGTTATCGCACCTATTGTACCCAGCTTTTAAGCTAAGGACAGGCCTCTGTCTTCCTCATGTATCCCATTTCCATTTGTGTTTAGTTGAAGGCTGTATTTGCGCCTCTCAATCCAGTTTTAGGGAAACCAAAAGTGGCAGTTGCCCAGGGGTTTTCACCTCTGGGTTCTCCAAGTGCTTTTCAGACACTTTCAGTAACAGAAGTAATTATGCATTTAGTATTATATATTACTAATGGTCAGGGATCCTTTTTTTTCCGTAACTCTGATGTCTCATTTGCCTGCACATCTAATTACAATATATGCAGCTGCCAAGCAATTATTGGTGTGTATCCAAAACCGACTAAGGCGCTCTCTCCCTAAGGAGAGATAGTACCCCCCAATTCCTGACTTAGGCCTCTCACCTAGTTAAGCCAGTACTCTCTGCTCTGCCCTGATTAGTGGCAATCACCCCAAAACAGCTGTCTGCAGATGAGGTGCTGGCTTATTTAATATCCAACACAGAAACACAAGGGGGAGTCAGTCAGCACGTCCCTGTATGCAGGTGCACATAGCTATGGCAAAATACACAAACACAGAAATGCAACAGCACTCTACAACCAGCACTCTGCCCTGCCTCTATGCTAGAAGCTATCAGAGGTCGTTAGTGTACATTTTGATGAAAAAGTAATAAGCCACTCGCCAAGCCAAGACCGCCTCTATGAGTGGTCCTAACGCTAAATCCTACCTGTTATGGGCCATGACAGCCACATAAAATCCAGGGAGTGCGGGCCCAGCATGCATGCTAGGATCCACTGTGCTTATTAACCGTTTTTGGTGCCATAACAGCCTCCATTAAATCCAGGGATGCAGGTACCAACATGCATGCTGAGCCCACTGTGTACTTATTTAATATCCGAGTCATCAGGGGCGTATTGGGCCCTGGAAAAAAAAAAATAACGAAAAGTGGCCCCATGTTGTAGGCTGGTCCAAATTGACAGAAGACGATTTGCGTCCCCACCTATCCCTTGGTTGAACTTGATGGACTTATGTATTTTTTCAACCGTATTAACTATGTAACTATGTAAGTAGGCAGGACAACAGAAGTAGGTAGGGCCTGCAATACCATAGTGCAGCACAGAATCACAGTTGAGTTCAGGAGGGCACCTGTGGCCGTTGAGCATCAGATCATTATGTACCTGTCCTGTGGCAATCAAGAGGGCTTGAGTGGCCTCCTGGGTATTGGCCCGCTAGGAAACTTCCCTGCAGGGGCTATGGCCAATATGCCCCTGCGAGTCATGCCTCAAGGCCTATTTATAAGGTCAAACAGTGATGTATAGGAGAGCTGCCTTATATCTGGTGGCATTAGAGGCAGAGCTTGTTAAGAGCTCATTTGAATCCCTTTTTTTCTATAGGGAGACACAGGCAGACACTTTCACCTCCAGCCATCTTCGGGCATATTAAAATACACCATCCTAATTCCTATCAAATTCCCCAACCACATGAGGCGCAGAGAGGCTGCGATGGACACATTTGATAGTTGGTGGATGCTGCAGGATCTGATGACAATTAAATAATGCAGTGATGGCTAACCTCGGCACTCCAGCTGTGGTGAAACTATGACTCCCAGCATGCTCCATTTATTTCTATAGAGTTCTGAGAGCAGCCAAATGTCACAGGTAATAGGGAGGGGAAAACACCAGATAACACACAGAAGAGAAATAGACCGGAGTCTAGGCCTCAAAGCTAAGGGAGAGGGATGGTGACCTCCTAGGAATTCCTAGACCTCTCCCCGACTCCTGCCAATATGAGTAGACCCTGAAGGTGGAAATACTCATACACCGGAACCTTAGCCCTGAAGACCCTGAAAAGCCCTAGGAGTGGTGGCAGGGAATGAGACTACTGGTTACTTCATAGATGAAGTAACCAGCGTCTCCCTGAGGCCTAGAAAACAACAAAATGCAAAACAAAATGCACTTAGCTTAAAGAAGAATGGAGGAGCAGGACATCCAAAGGAACAACACACCAGCTCAACCAACTTCAGCAGGAAATATCAACCGCATGGTAAGCAGTGTGAGTCAGAACTAAAAAGAGCCTCAGTAATGACCACAAGCAGGACCTGACAAGATGTGTGGTCATTACCAAACAACCACACTGCAAGGAGAAAACAGAGAGACTGTCAGATACCCTGACGTGCCGCCAGTCTCTCAGATCTTCTCACCTCTGTAATGGGAGGGACCGTGACAGTACCACCCACCCCCCTCTACGTGTGACCTTCGGACAGCCAGGGCCGACTTTATAAGGATGCGCCCTGTGAAAGGACTTCACAAAGCGCCTGGCATTAACGTCGGTCGCAGGAACTCACAATCCTTCCTCTGGACCGTAACCTTTCCAGTGCACGAGATACTGAAGAGATCAACTAAGAATTTGTGAGTTCACTATACTAGCAAGCAGGTGGTAAGGAGGACGGTTCAGCAGGTTTGACATATCTTTTCAGTATTGATTTGAGAAAAATATTATGAATTTTTAAAGCCTGTGGAAGTTCAAGACGAAAAGCAACCAGATTAATAATGGCAGAGATCTTATATGGCCCAATAAACCTTGGCCCCAACTTCCAAGAAGCTACCTTCAACCTAATGTTTCTTGTGGACAGCCACACAGAATCACCCACTCTCAGGTCCGGACCACTCATACGTCTCTTGTCAGCCATAGGTTTATACTTTTTGCACATTTTTTTTAAATTGTTTTGAATTTTCCTCCAAATAGATGACAATGAAGAGGAAAATCTTTCCTCTTCTGGTATACCAGAAGTCTCAGTACCAGAAAATGTGCCAAACTGCGGATGGAGCCCATATGCTCCAAAAAACAGGAAAGCAATGTGACAAAGTATCCGCTTTGACGTTTTTAACACCAGGGCGATAGGTGACAACGAAATTAAATCTGGTAAAAAACAACGACCATCTGGCCTGCCTTGGGTTCAGATGTTTAGCCAACTCCAGATAAGCTAGATTTTTGTGATCAGTAATTACCGTAATGGGAGGAATTGCTCCTTCCAACCAATGACGCCATTCCTCAAAAGCCAACTTAATGGCCAGCAACTCTGGCCTCATCAGACCAGACTGAGAAATCCACACCTTTCTTAGTCATATCTGTTAATGGTTTAACAACAGTCGAGTAATTCAAGATACATTTACGGTAGTGGTTGGTGAACCCCAAAAATCGCATGCGCACTTTCAGATTTTCGGGTCAATCCCAGTTTAACACAGCACAGACTTTTTCCGGATACATACGAAAACCCGAAGATGAGAGTAGGTAACTCAGGAATCACACTTCCGCAAATACACACTTCTCCATCTTAGCATACCATTTATTCTCCTTTAGGATCTGTAAGACTTGTCTCACGTGATCCTGATGCTTCTCCATGTTGGGGGAATAAATTAAAATATCATCCAGATACACCACCACAAACCTGCCCACCAGATGATGAAAGATGTCATTGATGAAATGTTGAAAAACAGCAGGAGCATTGGTCAACCCAAAAGGCATGACCAAATTCTCAAAATGACCTTCAGGGGTATTAAAGGCCGTCTTACATTCGTCCCCCTCCTTGATCCTTACCAGATTATATGCCCCCTTCAAATCCAACTTAGAGAACACCTTGGCACCAACAATCTGATTGAACAAATCCAGGATCAGAGGAAGGCGATAAGAATCAGGGACAGTAATGCGATTAAGCTCACGGAAGTCTAAACATAGCCTAAGATTTCCATCCTTTTTCTTAACAAAGAAGAACCCTGCATCCACTGGGGATTTGGATGGTCTAATATGACCTTTAGCCAAGCTCTTGGTGATATATTCTCGCATGGCTACTCTTTAGGGTTCAAAAAGATTATACAACCGAGACTTGAGCAATCTAGCTCTGCGAATAAGGTTGACAATCATACTCCCGATATGGAGGTAACTCCTGGTCTCCACTTTCAGAGAATACATCAGAAAAATCTGAAATAAAAGAAGGTACTATTTTAGTGATTACAGCAGAAAGCGACGATCTAAGACAGATGTCTGTGCAAAAATCACTCCAATCAAGAATCTGTCTCGCTTGCCAATCGATGGTAGGGTTATATTTGGATAACCACGGTAAACCTAGCACCAGAGGAGCAGGCAGACCCTCCAGCACAAAACATGAAATGGATCCTTGATGAGAATCTCCCACCTTTAGGCAAATGTCCTGCACCATTTGTGACAAATTCTTTTGTGAGAGTGAAGCGGAATCAATCACAAACACCGAAATATTTTTGTCTAATGCGCTTGTTGTCAAACCATACAAACGGATGAATTGGCCATCCACTAGGTTGACTCCTGATAAGTCAAAGATGAAACGCGTTGAGCATAGTTAGACTGGACATAAGGGAGAGTTAGCCTACTATCAGGGGGCAGCAATAGGGCACTTTTGAAGGTGGTAGCCAGGAATTGTGGTAATACTGTGCTCACGGCCAGGTCCTGTGTGTATCCATTGTATCCTCCCTAGCCCTGTAAGCCACCAGGTCACACATTGGTTACCTGCACAATAGTGGTCACCCCCTGTCCTCTTGCCGCACCTATGCCCGCACCAGTAGATGGCCATATATTGTCGCCATATATGGTGTGTTTGATAGGTGTGTAGTGCGCTCAATTATAGCTGTGTGACGGTCAGAGTATTGAGTGCGGGCAACTTCCTAGCCCCTGTCCAATTACAAGTCAGTTTACTGACCCACAGCAATTGATGACGCACTGGTTCTATGTATAATCCATAATCCCCACTTATATTTTATCTATATTAATAAAGGTTAGGAAGTGGGTTGACCCCAAATAATTTCTCCACAGCCATGTATATTGATGGCGTTTAAATAAAACATAATAATATCCATTATGTATTCATGAAAAACAAGTCATGTCTAACTGGCATGGTTAGTGATTATGAGGATGTGCAAGTGTTGATAATGATATCAACGTGATAAATCAAGATTTTTAAAACCATTTCATACTGCTCTGCATAAAAGTGTGGGGAAAAGTAGTTACAGACTGGGAGACTAGGGCAAATGTATGTATATGATTTGTGAAACTCGCCAGGTGACAGAAGATTAAGAGTAGTGGTAATTGCTGGCCACATATCAAAAAGTGTACCAATATGCCTTAGACTTCTCCTGCCATTCATCAGTGCAGGGCGCACTATGAACAGCACAGGCAGCGCACTGAATGTAGGCAGACTATTATAGCTAAATGATAAAGTACATGGAAGATATACTATATTGGTATTCGGGGTAAATTGCCGTGTTGGCACTTTTGCGATAAATATGTGGGTTTTGGGTTGCAGTTTGGGCACTCAGTTTCTAAAAGGTTCGCAATCACTGTCTTAGACTGTTCACATCACGTTTTTGACCCACCTTTAACGTATACACACAACATATGCATTAAACGGATGCCATACATACATACATTGGCATCGATCATCATAGGGTTCCATTGTAGGATGGAAGTGTAGTGTACTATACTTTTGCATTCCATTTTTTCTCATAATGCATGCTAAACTGCATGCCAAAATAACCCTCCTGGGTACTATTCAAAAAGATCCATCCGCATTCATTTCCATTATGCAATGGACTTGTGTTATTTTCATTGTCCTGCTCCTACAGTAGAGCAGTACGACAGAAGTGACAGAAGATAAGTCTTATTATTTTGAAAATAAAAGCACTTAATATATTTACATTTTTTATAACCAGAGGTCGTGTTTTTATCATAATGCTGAATACCGTAGCGACAGCAGAAAGGAGGGAGAGGGGGCAAGTTTTGTAAACAGTCCAAGTCCTATAGTTGCCTTAATCTGCCACTGACCAAGGACGCTATAAAACTTAGTTGAAATGGGTTGAAAGGAAGGAAATCCAGCACTCAAAATTGATGAAGTCGTAGGTTCCTTTATTTGGTCATGCGATATATCAGGTACAGAGGTACAGAATGATTCATAACCATTGATGCCCTTGTCAGTCTGTGCTTTTCAAACGACAACGTTCTTATTCATGACCAAGAACCATAAGGCAAAACTGGTCAACCCAGGAGGGTTTTGTTTTGTTTTCTACTGGACCAGGTTTCTAGCATCCAGGTTTGAAGGCTGAACTCTATGGACATATCTTTTTCAACCTTATTAAATGGGTTTCCCCACAAATATTATACTACTGATGCCAGTGATTGACTGCAGCATTCACATGGGTACCGCACACTGCCGCAGTCTTATAAACAGAGACTAGCAGGGAGGATCAGAGTGGCAAAGCTGCATTGTAGGGGAATATTCCCATTCACTCCCCCCCCCCCCCCCAGACACAGACACACACACACAGACACACACACACACACAACACCTTCACCCCTTTGATAAACTTGTAAAACCATCATAAATGGATTTATTTGAAAAGAGCAAGAAATCCGTGAGCTGTTTATTATTCTAATGGACGATAATATGGTTAGAACAAATCAATAAAAGTAACCATTACTGGATGACATCCTGTGAGCGCAGTCTAAAGGGCCTTAGTTCAGGCAACAAGGCATGAGCGATTATATCTTAATGTGACACAAGGTGGCACCATTTAGTTAATTCAATGGACCCTAAACAATATGCCTTAGCAAGTGGTAACGTTAGCTGACACTGTCAGATATGGACCAATGTGCTGGCACCAATTCCCCTCTATATATGTCCATACAAAATAACATTGTGACTCATCTCCCTGGATTTGGATACCAACCTCACCCCAGAAAGATCATGACTAGGATGAAACAAGTAGCTCCACTGGAAGATGGAACATGATCTGGTCAAATACGATGAGGAATTAAGTTTAACATTTATAAAAACAAGGCGTTTTGGGGCTCCAAAGCCTCTTTTTCAAGTTAAAAAAAACAAAGACATCTTAAAGAGGACCTTTCACAGGTCCTGACATTACCATATAAATACCTGGCAGTGTAGGGCATATTGATGACATGTGATATCACTTATTTTTTTTCCTGTGGGCTGTTCCGTTCCCCCGCTGTATGGTTTCCTGCCCTGTATGTAAATCCATACCTTCAGTATAGGGAGCAGGAGACAGCTGTGTTTCTCAGGGGGCATCTCCTTCTCCCTGGCTGTGACATAAGACAACTTATCCTCTATCTACAGATGATGAGAATGGGGGCCCATGCTCACCCTTTTGAATGAAGTGGTGGTCCTGCATGTATGCTGCTGCATTGTTTAGCTCCTATGGGGCTGTCGGAGATAGCCAAATGCTTGTACTCATCTATGTCCGGCAGTCCTATCGAGCTGCATATGCATTGACCTGGTGGTTCACTGTTAAAGGGGTACTGTGTAATGCATTGTAATTCCCTAAGGCTGCATATGGGGTAAGGGTTAATTTTCCAACCCTAGATTCAGTTGCTAGGTGTGGGCTGGTCCTGCCCTCCTGATCTGGGGGCTGTGAGTAGTTGGTAAGGAGCAGTTGGTGAGTGAGGAGGTGGTGAGAAGCAAACTGAAAGATAGCAACAGTTCTGAGCAGATAAGCAGCCAGCAGACTGAATGAAAGAGACAGAAACAGGTACCAGCCTCTGAGGGAGAGAAGAACTGAGCCTTACATAAAGTATAGTGGCCGTTATAAGGAAGAGTGTTAGGGTAAATACAAGCCAGTGAAGGTAACACATGTTTATTGGCGGTGGACTTCACTGCATTTGGTTGAGGTTAGAATTTACCGATTCCTCTACAATACTAAAGAGACAGATTGGCCATCTGTTAAAGGACTACACCCAGCAGCTGGGTATTTTAGAAATACAGACCGAAATAGAGAGAGAAATTGCACCCCTTGGCCGAATTGGAAAGATTGCTCAGTGTAACTGGAAAGTGAGTCAAAGGGAATCATTATACTGTCTTCTCCATATACACAGTCTTTGGGAAAATTACTTAATGTAAAATCTAAAGACTGCGCCTACTTTTTCAAGTATGAGTATCAAAGAACTGGCAACGTTTTCAGTAAAACTGCTTGCTACACTCAAAGCCAGCTTTATGATGGCACTGCACTCATCACCCTTATTGCTACCGTACTATATTATGCTGCACCACTAAGGATCCCTGATTAGCATCTTAAAACCCACTGACACCAAGGGCACTTCACCTACGACCAGGCAGAGAAGAACCCAAGCCAAAGTGTGCCCCAAGGGGAAGAAAGGGTGCATCCTTCCCTTCACTGTGCTTGGACCAGGGATCACCAGGGTGGGGGACCATTGCCACTGTGAGGACTACTACTGGGTTTTTACTAACACTCCCATCCCTTCAACTCCTGTCTGGGCTGTTTCACATGGAGCAGTGGACACACATGTTTGTCTGCAGATCCATTCAAATGCATAGCATGGACCCACGTTTTAGTGTTTGGTAGGAGTCCCAGCAGACAGTTATCCCCTATCCTACGGGATAGTACACCTATGGGAATTAAAAAACACAGTACAAACATGCAAATAATTTTTTATGCAGTGGCATTTTACTTTGCTTGAAGTAAGATTTTTGGGTCCATTAAGTGTTATTTTAAATTTTGAACTTGTCACGACCGCTATCCCAGCAGCAGTCGTGTCGCACCAGACGGAGGGGAAGGGGGACCCTTATCTACGGATGGGAAATAGAACGGCCACCCCTGACAAACCCTACGCTGGCATCTGTCTGCCCTGATACCCTAGACAGGGTGTGAACCCGTGCGGCGAGCAGGATGCCTAAACCCTGAGTCACCCTCGGAAGACTAGACTGGGGAAAGGCAGATGGGAGCACTAGTCACCATCACTCATGTCTAGGAGAACAACAGGGGAAGACAGTAACAAACAAACAAACAATCTCCAGCAGAGATAGACTTATCCAGTCACGAGCAGAGAAGATGATCCCAACAACGACAGTCCACGCCAGACACGAGCTCCACAGCAATACCGTCAAACGATCTCCTTCAAAGGTCAGAATAGCACTGGAAGTAAGGACTATATCTGGCAATGACTGCAAGTGAAACTGAAACTAATATAGTAGCTGGGAATGGCAGACAGCACTCACCTGAGAAGAATGCCTACAAACTCCCAGTCAGGACAAAAAGGTTCACAAGGCAAAACCTGGATGACATACCCTGAACCATGAAGCAAACTCACAAGCTATCGCGAGTAGCAAGTCGCTGCGACCTTCTCTTCCCAGACCTATCTGGATCAGTCACAGTCGTGACAGAACTATTGTGCTCAATTTGTGACATTTTTGTACCATAAACATTATTATTTTTTGTCCCTGCTTGAAAAAAATGCACGTCAATGTGTGGTGTGCTTTTTTTCAATGGCTTTTTGTAGGAGGAAGTGACATTACAAAATGTGCATGCTTTTTTCAAGTGTTACTTTTTCAAAAAAAAAAAAAAGTAACTTCAAGAGAATAGGGAGGAGATGTTCCATTGAAGTGAATGGGACGGCAGAGTTGTAAATACACCGATGAGCAGGTGAAGAGAACACAACGCTCGTGTGTCAGCTCTGAAGTCACTTCAAACAGCTGATCGGCGGGGGTACTGGGAGTCGATCTCTGATATTGATGATTTATAATGAGGGATATTATTTGTCACTGCCATGCCAGGACTCTCCTACATCTACTACTGGAATTGTGGCTGTACCTGCCCCTTCTTTGCTGGCTGTAGCCTCCACAATGTCGCAGTTGCTGTCATCACCAATGCCATGGATATCACTGTTCCCGCCTAGCTGCAGCCCTTGCCTGTTCTGATCTACTGGGAAAGTCATCCCACCACCACTGACACCACCATGGGAGGCCCTAAACAAGAGACAGAGGAGTGCGTTGGAGATACAGTTGCCAGATGACCCACCAAGCCTTAACTGCCTCTACAGGATAATGGCGTCATGATGTTGTGCAACATTTTAAGTGCTATGCCCAGGGATGGACTTGTGGGTACTACATCTACCTCTTCAGAGATTTTTATGGACTGAACAAAGAAGATCTCTGGCTAGCAACTGTAATCCGAATTATGACTGTAGTATCCACTCTGGGATACAGGAAAGGTCTTAGTAGCACGTCTGGCCAGGATGTGGTTAAGTGTGTCGGGTGTCTTAACTGTAATCCCTCACAAGCAGCAAATTCTAGTTAGCTGTAGTCACAGGTTATCTTGCTGACTCCTATACTCCTTTCTTTCTTTTTGTAACAGATGCAGTGACTTTCACAGATTGGTTAGTCTGTAGATCCTGAGGGCTAAGGAGAAAGAGCACATGGACTTGCTTCCTCACGCTTCACTGACTACACTCACTCCTTCTATTCAGAAAGTAGTAGAAGCCCACTCCTGCCAAGAAGGGAAGAACAGGGTGGTTAACCCTTTCCCTACCAACCATACCAGGTCATGCTGGGTGTACATAATATTAGATAACAGCACATACCATACCATTACAAACCAGATACTGTACTGGGGTAGTGTATAAGGAGATGTTGAGGACTATGTAGTTGGTATCTTTGAGGATAAGCAGCAGACAGGGATAAACCAGCCCTGCGAACTGAAAAGCAGCCACCAAAATTGAGAAATGTGATTGTATTAAGTGCCAGCCTCTGAGAAAGCCAAGATTTGAGCGTAACAGAAGGTTTAGCAGCCGTACATGGAAAGTTCTGGGAAAACTAAAGCCAGTGAAGGTAAC
Source organism: Bufotes viridis (assembly GCA_033119425.1). Taxonomy (NCBI): domain Eukaryota; kingdom Metazoa; phylum Chordata; class Amphibia; order Anura; family Bufonidae; genus Bufotes; species Bufotes viridis. The sequence continues at coordinate 297,513,800 of CM065591.1, forward strand.
ACATGAATATTGGCTGTAAACTTCAATTTATTTGGTTGGGTTAGTAACTTCAGGCACCCTTTCTATATTAAAAGACAGACTGGCCACCTGTTAACCACTTCCAGACCAAGTCTAATTTTGCAAATCTGACATGTGTCAATTTATGAGGTAATAACTTTGGAATCCTTTTACTTATCCAAGACATTCTGAGAATGTTTTCTTGTGACACATTGTACATCATGTTCAGGGGTGTAGCTAATGGCTCATGGGCCCTGGTGCAAGAGTTCAGCTTGGGCCCCCCTTCCTCAGTGCTTTGTGTGTCTTCTTATGCGGCACAAGGGTCTTTGGGCCCCCTCAGGCTCCTGGGCCCGGTAGCGACTGCTACCTCTGCACCCCCTATAGCTACGCCCATGATCATGTTAAATTTGAGTCAATATGTTTTACTTTTATTTATAAAAAAAATTCAAAAGTTACTGAAACTTTTGAAAAATGTACTATTTTCTAAATTTGAATCTCTCTGTTTCTAAGACAGATTGTGATACCTAGTAAAATACTTATTAATTAACATTCGCCATATATCTCCTTTATGTTGGCATCATTTTTGTAATGTAATTTTATTTTTTTAAGATGTTAGAAGGTTTAGAATTTTAGAAGCAATTTTTGTTTGCAGTTCTGAAATCGTTTTGAGGAGCTGACATAATAGAAACCACCAACTTACCCCATTTTAGAAACTACACCCCTCAAACTATTCAAAACTGGTTTTTGAAATGTTGTTAACCCTTTAAGCATTCCACAGAAATTAAAGCAAAATGGAGGTGAAATTTCCATTTCCATTTTGAATCCATTTTCCTGGAACACATCAAGGGTTAACAACAAAACAAACCTCAATATTTATTAATTTTTTGTTTTTATAAGAAAATTGTGTTTTAAGCCCAAACACTCTTTCTCACAAAGGATAACAGGAGAATATCACCCCAAAATTTGCTACCCATTTTCTTCTGAATACATTAACACCCCAATTGTGGTCGTAAACTGCTATTTGGGGATACGGCAGGGCTCAGAAGGGAAAGAGCAGCATCTGGATATTGTAACATGGCAGGGGCGTTGCTAGGGTCTCAAAAGATCTGGGGCCCAAGCCCCAATAAATATGGCCCAGTGTCAGGGACCCAGGGGGGCCGTTCCTCATCAGGTTCGCAGGCGCGTGCATCGGGTGCAGGTAGCTCCTCCTCCTGGTAGGGCATCTGGCGCTGGTGATGCCAGTGCGCGTGCGCGGGTCGAGTTCCGGGTGCGCGGTACGCAAGCCGCACGCACGTGCACGGAAATGCGAGCATAGTGCGCGCACGCCATTCCAAGCCACAGGTGCTACTCAGGCTGGGGGAGGGCTTCAGCCTTCACCACTAGCACTCAGCCCTATGATTGGCCTCTGACTAAGGAAGCTTCCTGGTTGCCTGCAGCCAGTGGGCGGTCCTGGGTTCCCTGTGCATTTAAAGCTGGTCAGAGCCTTGACTCATTGCTGAGCTATTCTACCTTATAGTGAACACCCAGCTCCCTCCTGTGAACCCGTTGTTTAATCTGACTTCCCGGCTACCGACCCTTTGACTACGATTCCTGCTGCCCGCCACGACCCGGAACTGGATCTGACTACCCGATTGGATTATCCTTTTGTACTACGCTATTTCTGGACTTTATTCGTCCCTGCCAAGGGGTTCCACACCTGACCGCTACTCCGGCCCTGACACCCAGTTCTCGACCCTCCCCCCGCATACCGCATTTCGCTGTACTTGCTATACAGCAGCACATACCTGTCAGATCCAATGCCTCCAGGTGAAGTCTCCTCTAATGTAGATCTTCTCATGATCTTCTCCTTTTGGTCCGTACAACATTAGTAGAAGAGCCCTCCAGTATTAATAATACCCTCACAGAGCCTCCAGTAGAAATAAGGCCTACCTATTGTTCCCCCAGTGGTAATAAAGCTCTCTACAGACCACTCAGTAGTAATAAGGCAGATCTATAATTCCCTCCTATAGAGCCCCCAGTAGTAATAAGAACACCTATAGTGTCCCCTACAGTGGCCCCAGTATTTCTACAACCCCCAGCAGTTATATTCCTCCCTCCACCATACAGTCCTATGTAAATAACATCACACAATCTCTCCTGCCCCCTCCAAATTATAGTCCTATGTAAATAACATCACCTCCTCCCCAGCCACTTCTAACATGCAATCCCATGTAAACATCACTCCCTCAACATTCAGTCGCATGTAAATAACATCATTCCCCCCAGCAGCCACCTTCAACATACAGTCCCATGTAAATAACATCACCCCTCAACATTCAGTCCCATGTAAATAACATCACTCGCCATAACATCACCATCATGTGGTATTTTTATAGATCCGGTAGTTACGGACGCGGCGATACTAATATGTCTATCTTAATTATTATTATTTTTTATAAGTTTTACACAGTAAGAGCATATTTAGAAAGAAAATCATGTTTTTGTTTTGCCATTTTCTTATAGCCATATTTTTTTCTATTTTTCTTGTGTGAGGGCTCGCTTTTTGCGGGATGATGTGACGTTTTTATTGCTATCATTTTGGGATACATAAGACTTTTTGATCGATTGATATTATGTTTTTTGTGAGTTGAGTTGACTAAAATAAAAGCTGTTTTGGCGTAATTTTTATGTTTTTTTTACACCGTTCACATTGGGTAAGATCATGTGATATTTTTATAGAGCTGGTAATTACGGACGCCACGATACCAAATATGTCTATTTTTTTCTATGTTTAAGAATTTTTAAATGACAATTGGGGAAAAAAGGATTTTTTACCTGTGAAAATTTTATTTTTATAAAACACTTAGAATTTTTTTAAATTACCATATTTTTCGCCCTATAAGACGCACCGGCCCATAAGACGCACCTAGGTTTTTAACCCCTTAAGGACACAGGGTTTTTTCATTTTTGCGTTTTCGTTTTGCGCTCTATGCCTTCCAAGAGCCATAACTTTTTTATTTTTCTGTTCACATGGCCATATGAGGGCTTATTTTTTGCGGGACAAGTTGTACTTTCCAACGCCATCATTTAATAATGCATACAGTGTAGTGGGAAGCGGGAAAAAAATTCCAAATGGGGTGAAATTGCAAAAAAAAGCAATTTCACCACAGTTTTACGGGTTTCTAAATTAGGACGTTTGATTTGAGATAAAACTGACCATTTAGTTTTATTCTACAGGTCAGTACGAATCCGGCGATACCCAACATGTATAGCTTTTCTTGCGTTTTGATAGTGAAAAAAAATTCAAAAGTGGGAAAAAAAATTTTTTTTTGTCGCCATGTTTTGACCGCTATAACGTATTTGTAAATAAGTGTATGGCGTTGTATGGGGGCTTATTTTTTGCAGGGCGATCTTAACTTTTAGTTGATACCATTATGGGGTGTGTAGGACTTTTTGATCGCTTTTTATTTAATTTTTATTGAGGAAATGAAGCGTCCAAAAATGGCAAATCGGCCATTTGGGCGCTTTTTTCCATTTTTCTGTTTACCGTATGGCAAATATATTTTTATATTTTTATACTATGAGCGTTTTCACACATTGCGACACCCATGATGTGTATTTTTTTTATTTTTTTATTATTTTAATTTAATTTTGAGGAAAGGGGGGTGATTTAAATTTTTAGTTTTTTTTTATTTATTTATTTATTTATTTATTTTTTACACTTTTATATAGATCCCATAGGGACCTATATAAATCAGTTACCTGATTGCTTCTATCATAAACTCCAATACACTTGTATTGAAGTTTATGAGCATTTTACTACTTTCCTATGAAGCCCTATTGCTAACAAGGGCTCCATAGGAAATAGTAAGTGATAGCCTTAAGCTGAATGAAAGGCTTAAGGCTATCCCTTACAGCGCTCCGATTCTCTCGATCACCACTAGGGGGAGCCGGAGCGCTGCCGAAAGTTTTACTTTTACAGGATTGATCACGGCATCTGCGGGGTTAAATTATCGCGATCGGCAGCGCTGCCGACCGCGATCATCAGCTGCGGGGGTCAGCTACAGGAATCAGCCGGACCCCCGCAGCGATGGTGCCCGCAGCGGCCAGGAGCGGGCGCCATCTTCAGGGACTGGACACATGACGTACCCATACGTCATGTGTCCTTAAGGAGTTAAGGAGGAAAATGAGAAAAAAAATATTTTGAACCAAAAGGTGTACTTTTGGTGTTTTTTTTTTTACTAACGATGTTCTGTGCATGACACTATTATGACGCACTGTTATGGAGGATCTGGGGATGGCACTGTTATGGGGGATCTGGGGATGGCACTGTTATGGAGACATCTGTGGATGACGCACTGTTATGGGGGCATCTGTGGCTGACGCACTGTTATGGGGAAGCTGGGGAAGGCACTGTATGGGGGCATCTGGGGAAGGCACTGTATGGGGGCATCTGGGGATGGTACTGTATGAGGGCATCTGTGGGTGGCACTGTATGGGGGCATCTGTGGGTGGCACTGTATGGGGGCATCTGTGGATGGCACTGTATGGGGGCAACTGGGGATGGCACTGTATGAGGGCATCTGTAGGTGGCACTGTATGGGGGCATCTGGGGATGGCAGTGCCATCCACAGATGCCCCATACAGTGGGTGTGATGACCCCCAATACAGGGGGTGGGGGTCAGCATCTTGTTTGCTAATGACAGCGGGGCCCGGTGCAGTAACTGTATTCTACTACACGGGGCCCGCTGTAGTAATGTTATGGCAGTGATTAAAACTATAATTTTTATAACACTAAATCGATGCTGTATTACCCTACCTAATGTACGATTGCAGGCAGGAGGCCGGGCGGGCGGCAGCAGCGTAACTGACGACGCCTGCTTCATTCATAAAGTGGGCGGAGCGGGCGCGTGACGTTACGCTGCCGCCGCCTGCCCGGCCTACTGCCTGCGATCGTACATTAAGTAGGCTAATACAGCATGGATTTAGTGTTATGAAAATTATAGTTTTAATCACTGCCATAACATTACTACAGCGGGCCCGGTGTAGTAGAATACAGTTACTGCACCGGGCCCCGCGGTCATTAGCAAACAAGACTGCCGCCCCCAGCCCCTCCTCCTTGATACACACGCCAGCTGCGCTGTATCAGTGTTTGCCGCATTCGTCTCATAAGACGCAGCACTATTTTCCCCCACTTTTGGGGGGGGAAAAGTGCGTCTTATAGGGCGAAAAATACGGTATACAGTTTGTGTCCCACATAAGTTCATACAAGACCTCTGGGAGACATTTAACTTAACATTTTTTTTTTTTTACTATTGATTTCTCCTGTAGCTGCGGCTGACATATTAACACCAGTTACAGGGGAAATACAACTACCAGAGAGTCAGTACAGACCTATACACCATCACCTTTAAAACGTCCAACCAGAGATAAACCCAGAATGTTTATATTCTTCGGGAAGTGGTAAAAGGACTTAACCTTGCAGAGAGAATTGTAGAATTACTGTCAGAAGAGTGAGAGATAAATTGCACCCCTTGGCTGAATTGGGAAAATTAACTGGAGTGGGATTCAGAGACAGCCATCATACTGCCTATTCTTCTCTATATGCAGCCTTGGGAAAATGTTCTATACAACCTATGAAGATTGTGTCTACTTTTTCAAGTGCCTGTGTACACCATCTGCTGAGTTATTCCAGTAAAGTACTGCTGACTACCGTACCGATGTACCGATGTCCGGGCCACAGGAGACAGTGTGTGTTACGGTGGTGTGCCAAATGGGGGTAGTAGTCGTACTCACTTTTCTGCAGCTCCCTGGGCCGGCGTACAGTGGAGGGGAGATCAGCACCAAATCCTACGGGGCTCTCTTTACTGCAGGGAACACCAAACAGATGTTGGTTGAGGTGCCCTTGATGGTAATGGGTATGCTTAGGGTGTTTTGGCGGCTGGGCCCCCGTGTTCGTGACGCCAGCACCGTTAGGTACAAATGAAGGTGGTAGAAATGATGACAAGTCAGTCCTTGCAAATAACAGAGCTTTTACTGAATCACTTGTCTCGGAATAGTCAGTACAGTTTATTAGTACAGCAAAAAGGTAATAATCCAAATCAGATAAACTGTAATCATTGGGGCCTACTAAAAGGAATGACAGAATGGAATGCCCATAGACTTTAACAGGAAAGTGGAATGCCCATAGAGAATAATGGACCAGAGTGGAATGCCCATAGAGAATAATGGAAATGTAATATTTGAATTAGAGACAAAACCATTTGACAAATATAATAATTATTTAGCAGGATTACTCTCCAAATTCAGTGGGATTATTTAATGTTCAGAATAAGTGGAATTATCACTGGTTTCTATGAAATGCCAAGTGGAATGACAGAAAGGAATGCCCATAGACTATAATGGGGAAAAAACTATGAGCTCATTTGCAGGTAAATATGTGTTATGTTGGACATTAACCTTTATCGCCAGTGTTACCTGAGTAGAGTAGCATAATCTAAAATGAAAATTACCTTGGATTACACCTGTTTTCTATAGAATGCAAAGGTGAGTGACATAATGGAATGCTCATAGACTATAATGGGAAGTAAAACGTGACTTGGTGCCTGAACCATTCAACATATCAAATACACCTATAGCAGGCTTACTCTTCAAGTTTAGTGGGATTATTTAAAATTGAGATTAAGTGGGATTATCACTGGTTTCTATGAAATGCCAAGGGGAATGACACCATGGAATGTCCATAGACTATAATGGGGAATAAACTATGAGCTCATTTGCAGGTAAATATGTGTTATGTTGGACATTAACCTTTACCGCAAGTGTTCCCTGGGTAGAGTAGCATAATGTAAAATGAAAATTACCTTGGATTATACCTGTTTTCTATAGAATGCAAAGGTGAGTGACATAATGGAATGCCCATAGACTATAATGGGAAGTAAAACGTGACTTGGTGCCTGAACCATTCAACATATCAAATACACCTGTAGCAGGCTTACTCTTCAAGTTTAGTGGGATTATTTAAAATTGAGATTAAGTGGGATTATCACTGGTTTCTATGAAATGCCAAGGGGAATGACAGAAAGGAATGCCCATAGACTATAATGGGGAATAAACTATGAGCTCATTTGCAGGTAAATCTGTGTTATGTTGGACGTTAACCTTTATCGCCAGTATTCCCTGAGTAGAGTAGCATAATGTAAAATGAAAATTACCTTGGATTATACCTGTTTTCTATAGAATGCAAAGGTGAGTGACATAATGGAATGCCCATAGACTATAATGGGAAGTAAAACGTGACTTGGTGCCGGAACCATTCAACATATCAAATACATCTGTAACAGGCTTACTCTTCAAGTTCAGTGGGATTATTTAAAATTAAGATTAAGTGGGATTATCACTGGTTTCTCTGAAATGCCAAGGGGAATGACAGAAAGGAATGCCCATAGACTATAATGGGGAATAAACTATGAGCTCATTTGCAGGTAAATATGTGTTATGTTGGACATTAACCTTTACCGCAAGTGTTCCCTGGCCAAGGTGAGTGACATAATGGAATGCCCATAGACTATAATGGGAAGTAAACCCTGAGCTCATTTGCAGTTAAATATGTGTTATGTAGCACATTAACATGATAATCCCACTTAATCTCAATTTTAAATAATCCCACTAAACTTGAAGAGTAAGCCTGCTACAGGTGTATTTGATATGTTGAATGGTTCAGGCACAAAGTAACATTTTACTTCCCATTATAGTCTATGGGCATTCCATTATGTCACTCACCTTTGCATTCTATAGAAAACAGGTATAATCCAAGGTAATTTTCATTTTACATTATGCTACTCTACTCAGGGAACACTGGCGATAAAGGTTAATGTCCAACATAACACAGATTTACCTGCAAATGAGCTCATAGTTTTTTCCCCATTATAGTCTATGGGCATTCCTTTCTGTCATTCCACTTGGCATTTCATAGAAACCAATGATAATCCCACTTAATCTCAATTTTAAATAATCCCACTAAACTTGAAGAGTAAGCCTGCTACAGATGTATTTGATATGTTGAATGGTTCAGGCACCAAGTCACGTTTTACTTCCCATTATAGTCTATGGGCATTCCATTATGTCACTCACCTTTGCATTCTATAGAAAACAGGTATAATCCAAGGTAATTTTCATTTTACATTATGCTACTCTACCCAGGGAACACTTGCGGTAAAGGTTAATGTCCAACATAACACATATTTACCTGCAAATGAGCTCATAGTTTATTCCCCATTATAGTCTATGGGCATTCCATGGTGTCATTCCCCTTGGCATTTCATAGAAACCAGTGATAATCCCACTTAATCTCAATTTTAAATAATCCCACTAAACTTGAAGAGTAAGCCTGCTATAGGTGTATTTGATATGTTGAATGGTTCAGGCACCAAGTCACGTTTTACTTCCCATTATAGTCTATGGGCATTTCATTATGTCACTCACTTTTGCATTCTATAGAAAACAGTTATAATCCAAGGTAATTTTCATTTTACATTATGCTACTCTACCCAGGGAACACTTGCGATAAAGGTTAATGTCCAACATAACACATATTTACCTGCAAATGAGCTCATAGTTTATTCCCCATTATAGTCTATGGGCATTCCTTTCTGTCATTCCCCTTGGCATTTCAGAGAAACCAGTGATAATCCCACTTAATCTCAATTTTAAATAATCCCACTAAACTTGAAGAGTAAGCCTGCTACAGATGTATTTGATATGTTGAATGGTTCAGGCACCAAGTCACGTTTTACTTCCCATTATAGTCTATGGGCATTGCATTATGTCATTCACCTTTGCATTCTATAGAAAACAGGTATAATCCAAGGTAATTTTCATTTAAGATTATGCTACTCTACTCAGGTAACACTGGCGATAAAGGTTAATGTCCAACATAACACATATTTACCTGCAAATGAGCTCATAGTTTTTTCCCCATTATAGTCTATGGGCATTCCTTTCTGTCATTCCACTTGGCATTTCATAGAAACCAGTGATAATTCCACTTATTCTGAACATTAAATAATCACACTGAATTTGGAGAGTAATCCTGCTAAATAATTATCATATATGTCAAATGGTTTTGTCTCTAATTCAAATATTACATTTCCATTATTCTCTATGGGCATTCCACTCTGGTCCATTATTCTCTATGGGCATTCCACTTTCCTGTTAAAGTCTATGGGCATTCCATTCTGTCATTCCTTTTAGTAGGCCCCTAATCATTTTATCAAGCAGGGCAGTTGTCGTTTAAGAAGTTTTCCTAATCAACAGGCCAAAAACAAGGTTTCTTCATACGTAGGGTTACTTGCTAGCACTCGGGTACTGAATATAATAATTTCTTACTTTATGTTGAGCAATCCAATAAGAGCATTCTCCCTCGTGGCAGGCAAACTCTCTGCTACTTTATGCAGGATGCTCTCCTGAAAATGTTCAGGTCCACTATGTCTTTAGAGGCATGTGGTAAAGGAAAATTAGGTGCCCTTAATCATCCGGCTGTGTCCAGGTACTTTTAAGTCTCTCCCAGTCACTGGTGCTTGTGAAGTCCATTGGCTAATCTTAGCTCTAATCTCCACTAGACTTCCTCTATATTCAGATATATACTTACTTGTCTGTGCTGTGCTGCTGTAAATACTTTGTTCGTCCTCTCTATGCTTGATCAGGGCCCAGAGGATGAAAAGGCAGCTACATTGTGGACTGGACCTGTTCTGCTTCTCCATACACTTGCTTCCTTCTCTGTTCTCCACTCACTTACCTCTCTACTATTCACACTTTCTTGGCACACCCCCAAGCTATATGACTATGTGGCGCCAGCACCACCTAGGGGCAAATACCTGTAATGACACTGCCAGCTTGATATTAGGAATTACAATACATTTAGAAATACATTCCATACAGATGTAGAAATTTAAAGTGTCCACTTGTACACACATAAGCTACATTTGTTTTAACCTACTAGTGGCTTCATGCTTTGCATTTCCACCTCCATTGCCATAGCACGGCATTGTAGCACTCCAAGGGACCCCTGCCTTGCCCCCCAAAACCCACTGAGACCAAGGGAACCCCACCTACTACCACCAGATAGTGGACCCTAGCTAGAACCAAAGTGTATCCTGAGGGGAAGAAAGCGTGCATCCCACTCCTCACTGCATGTTTGCCACCATGTGTTCTCCTACCATGTGTTCTCCTACCACCATCCTCACTGTAGTCACCACTCCTATTCTCTCCACTCTTTTGTAGTCTGGTTTACAAGAGGGTCCAGCAAAAATGTGAACTGTTGCCAAGTATTATGTGTAGAATGCATTCAGGAAGCTAATAGAGGAGGATGCACTTAATTTATGGCGAGGTGTAGTCCTGTACAACAACAGAAAGCCGCAGTGTCTGCATCATCATCTCAACAATCACAGTCTCTGGGGCCACCAGCTTGCACCTTCCGCTCCTTCCACACTATTATAGGAATCGGAAGTCATGCTTTGTTCATCAACCAGTGTAGCATACACTTAGAGCCACACCTATTTTCCTGTGACTAGGCTAAAATAGCTTTTCTGGTTTTGCTCCTGACTGTTGAGTCTAATTGATCTTCACTTCCGAGAACTCTTTAGGGTGTCTGCACCTAAGAGGAGAGTTCCCAGGTTGACACCAACTTTCCAGAGGCTCATGTCTCCATCTTCTGTCTACTGATCCTGCACCAATGCAACTGGATAAGGTTTGATTGTCTGAAGAGGAGCATCAGCATGTATGCAGTAAGGACTTGTGCTTTTTATTGCGGACTCAAAGGACACCATGTGCACACCTGCCCTCTTAGGGCAGGAAATTCCAGGGTCTGGATTGTAGAGACAACCCTGGGTGAAGGCAAGCTCTCTTCAACATTAACTTTTCCTGTGTCTCTGTCTTGTTGTAAGATTATGTTTAGCGTGCAGGCCTTCTTGGACTCTGGCTTGGGAGGAAAATTCCTGCATCAGGCTTTGGTGACCCAATACTTAATACCTACTATGCACCTGAAGAGGTCTTTGGTTGAGATATTTGTCCCAGAATCCGTCCAATATGTCACTGTGCCCATATAGCTTAAAGTTGAAATACTGCACATGGAGATCTCATTCTATGTCTTGCATCTATCTATCTGTTCCTGCCACTGGAACTACCCTGGCTTTGTTTCCACAGCCCAGTTCTGGATTGTAGCTTGAGGCAAATATTGCATTGGGGTTCTGCTTGTGCCTGAAGCCCAGGAGGAGCAGAGTGGAAGATTGGAGTGGTAGTGGCTATGGCAACAACAGTTATTCATACAAATCACAGTTGCAATTCACACACTGATGCTCCATAGGGCCAGGCAGTGACAGGAGGGCGCACCCTTTATTCCCTCATTGCACATCCTGATGTTGAGGCTTCTGCCTGATGGTAGGGGTGCCCTTGGTGCTAAGTGTTTTGTAAGGGTGCAAGGCAGGAAATATAAATTTTGTGGCTGGCGAATGGTGCTAAATAACCAGAGTAACTCTCTTTACTAAAGTTTAAAACAGACGTTGTAGTACTGCCAACAGTATTGAAACCCATTTCCATACAAATCACAGTATTATCCTTCCCTTCTTGAAAATGTTTGGAAAGCAGTAATGATGGGGATTGCGATACTTCGTCCTTCCAAAGTCTCTCTCTTTCTGCAGAATCTACAGCTGGCAAAAATGTTCTTGCAAACTTGTCTGTAATTCCCAGGCTGAGGTACAGGAATAAGATATGGCTGGCCAAAAAGGTGGAAGGGTGTATTGGCAACGTTCCCTTTCACAGCAGCAAAGTCTCTATCAGTCATAAACTAGCATAATACCTTGCTGACTGACTCCAATGTATGGCCTTGCAGATTCTGGACCTTCTATTTCTTCCTTCTGTCTCTAGAGTACTTTGATGTAGAAATGGCTTTCTTGTTGTAAATGTAAAGATTATTGTTCTCTGGGACTCAGGACTAGTTTTCTGAGGAGTGAGCACGTGTAGCTCCTCTGTTCCTCAGCTAGCACATATGACTCACACTGAACAAAGTAAAAGAGGCACTGAACTATGTCCGTCTCCTAGTCTTCTAAAAGTAAGATTAGTTAAACCTGACCTATCCATATTGAATTATTGAGGATACAGTACAGTAAATCAGAACATTACATGAAACCAATTAACATAGCAACCCTTTAGCAGTTACCCTCTTCTGGGGTACTGCACTTGTCACTTTCGCTGCCTGGCATCATTCAGCCTGCCTGAGCTCCACAAGTTCCTCAGAATTTCAGGGCCTACCTCCTGCCTATGCTAGCTACTCTAACATCTTTGACAAGAAGGAAGCTCTGCCATGTCAACATCCTTATGATGGTTCCATTGACCTGGTGCCTGGAATTACTCCTCCATGTGGCCATGTCTACCCGCTACTTCTGCCTGAAACACAAGCTATATCTGACTACATTAAAGAAAACCTAGAAAGAGGCTTCATCCAAAATTCTTCTTAACAGCCAGGTCATGGAAAAAAGATTAGTTTCTCCGGCCATGTATTGGATACATACAGTAAGGAGCAAATATCCATTACCACTGGTTTCAGAACTCTTTGATAGGCTCTGTGTAGCCAGAATTTTCACAAAGTTGTATCTAGAGGAGCCTACAACCTCATCCAGAACCATGAAGGTAAGGAATGGAAGATCGCCTTTAACAACAGAGATGACGTTTACAATATCTCGTCATGCCCTTTGGCTTCATTAAGGCTCCTGCGATGTTCCAAGAATTTGTTAATGACATTTTCCGTAATGTCTTCTATATCTGTGTATTTGCTTATCTGATGACATCCTGATTTTCTCTCCTGACCTGTCTCCACACCAGAGACACGTATGCATGGTTCTCCAATGCTTGAGAGAGAACAGACCACTCTACCCTTCCTAGGCTACATTATCTCTGATCACGGTTTAAAGACGACCTTTCACTGGTCCAGACATAACAATATAAGTAAAGTGTAGGGAATGATTAGTAGATATCAGGGCGCTTTTTTTTTCTTGAGAAACACGGCCGTCTCCTCCTCCCTGTACCGATGCTACTAATAAGCATACAGGGCACAGCGGGGGAACGGAGCAGCGCATCTGGAAAAAAAAAGTGCCATGATATCTGCAAATCATTGCCTACACTGCCAGGTACTAATATTGTTGTTCAGACAAGTGAAAGGTCCTCTTTAAAAATGGATCCAAACAAGCTTCCTACCGTATTGACTGGCATTGTCCTGTTCTGCATGCTATATAGTAATTCCGGGCAGTTCATTTCACACTTTTCTTTGTTGACTGCCCCTATTGTTCCTTACTAGGAATGGGGTGAATGCCAAGGATTGGCCTCCCTAGGCTGAATTAGCGTTCCAGTCCCTCAAGCAAGCCTTCTCCTCAGTAACAATTCTTCATCATCCAGATGTGTCAAAACAGTTTTTTTCTGGGAGCTGAAGCTCAAAAGAGTTCTGGCAAGGCTTTGCAGCAAAGAAGAATTGCTCCATTGATGACAAGAAACTGCTGGCAATTAAGGCTACTTTCACAACAGCGTTTTTGCTGGATCCATTATGGATCAGCAAAAAAACTTATTTCATGATAATACAACCGTCTGCATCCAATATGAATAGATCTGGTTGTATTATCTTTAAAATAGCCATGATAGATCCGACATGAACACTATTGAAAGTCAATGGGGGACGGATCCATTTTCTATTGTGTCCGAGAAAACTGATCCATTCCCATTAATACCACATTTTGGACAGAAAAACACTCCTTGCAGCGTTATTCTGTCCACGTTGGGGATGCAACCAAACGGAACAGAATGCATTGTGGTGTATTCCGTTTCGTTAAGTTCAGTTTTGTCCCCATTGACAATGAATGGGGACATGACAAATTTCAGTAGCGAAAAGGGAAAGCGCAGATGTGAAAGTAGCCTAAGTTAGCTCTTGACAAGTTATGTCACCTGCAGGAAAAAAAGGGGCTGCTCATCTTGTCATTATATAAAAAGAGATTCTGGGAGTCAGCTGGGAACATTAATGCCCCTGTTCTGTTGAAGAAATTCCTGCAGCCATTCAGATAAAAGAAGAGAGCGTGTAAGTGTGCATGCTCTATCTAGGTGTTAAAGGGCCAGCATGTGAATCCCAATTGACAGAATCTCCTATGCAAATGATAAACAAGCCCTTACTGAGCAGAAGGAGCTGGGCAGATGTTGAAGATTTGATGGAGCTTTTACGCAGATCTCGCATTAAAATCTGCGTGGAAAAAAATGTATTTAATCTGCAACGTTTGCAGGTTTGTTGCTGGTTATCCAGTTGTTTTTGAAGTATTGCATTGTGAACACTGCCAGAGACTTCCAGTTTGGCTACTAGCAATAAAACCCAGCCTTATATTTGGATGAATTCTATCCCCAGAAATCAATTACATTCAGCAAATGGGTATATACAAATATGTTTCTGCATGGCCAAATTATCTTCTGATTTTTTTTCCTTATGAATGCCTAGAGATATGAGACTATTTTGTACATTTGCATCGAAACCTGATATAGATGTAAATGGTGTAAAAAGAATGGATGGACCATTCTAAAGACATTTATAAAACTGTGTCACAGGATGCAAATTTGTACCCATATGGTAAATTGCCTTATCTCAATGATGTGCTTTACGACCATTGCACAATCTACAATCCTATCTGAATTCTACATTTTTTTTTTACAACAAAAGCCTGCATTTCTATGCTGTTCATTTCCAAACCAAAACATTAAAAGTGCTGTGTTCAAGCTAAAATTTCATTTTTTTCTGATATAGAAGTATATTTTCTCCATTTCCATTCACAGCTCACTAAAGAATGGTGGAACTACACAACTCCGTCCATTTTGTAGTGGCTAATGTCGTGACCCTCCCATTGAAGTAAATTGGAGCAGCACTGCAATAACTAGCTCTGTCCATTGCACATGTGTAGTTCCAGTGCCTACATATTATCCTGGGGAGACTGCAGACCAGATAAATGTGGGTGTGCGGAGTGTAAGACCCCCGTCAGTCAGATATTGATGTTCTATCCTGAGGATAGGCCATAAATATAAAAGTACCAGAAAACCGCTTTCAAATTGTTTGTTAGGGAAATATGCTAAATTAAAAAAATAACCAATACTCACCTTATCCATCCCCCGCTGCTCCAGCTCCAGTGGTCCCCACCAATCTTTGCTTACTTTGCTGCAGCGATGACATGCTGTACATCCACATGACTGTCACTGGACTCAGTGTTTTTGTGCCACACATGCAAACATCACTGCTGTGACCTGTGACTGGCTGCAGCGATCATGTGGATGTACGACTTGTCACCGCTTTAGCAAAATATACAAAGACCAGTGAGGATTGCTATGCTGGGGCACCAGAGATGTAGCAGGTCAGCATTGGTTATCTTTTATTCTAGCATACTCCGTGCTGTCAGGCTTTTTTTTTAATTCCGGATAAACCCTTTCCATAACATCTTCCTAAAGAGATGGCATACAAATGTTGTAATGCATATTTATTAATTAATTCATTCATTCATTAATTAGTATTAATTATGACCACCAACTTAAAAATTTGGCCATGTCCTTAAGCCTATTTTGAGTTGAGAGGATGAGATCTGAGTTGGTCCCTCATTCAGATCATCTGTTATATGATGCACTTGCTGGTTTGTTTGTACAAGTCTAAAAGCCCTCTGTCCAGGTTCAGCATACAACAGCTGTATGATGTACCACCACACTGCGTTCAGTCTGTTTCCTCTCTCATGGTCCACTCTTTGACTACTGCTGCTCCTGACCAATTCACAAATATAGCGGCACATTTACTAAGACCGGCGTGCAACATTTCCTCTTGTATGATGCAACCACAGGGCGGACCCCAATGGCATAGCATAATCTGTAGCTTATGTACAGTTTGCTGTACTCACAGTTAAGGTTACTAGTATAGTAGTACAGTGGGCATATCCGGATTCTGCCTTTTAGGTTTGTCCAGCACCAGAAGTCTTTTTCTTCTGGTTAAGCAGTTTATGCCCTCAGAGCTTCTACTCGCACCTCCGTTTAACACTGGAATGCTTCCCAAGAATATCTTTGCCTTTAAACTCATCACTGTCTAGATATCCACTGTCTCTATACTGAATATTAAATCTTCTTTCACAGCATTTTCACAGAATTTTCTAACTACTCCTCCCTATGGGGAGAGGTATACAGCCCTACCTAGTAGCAGGTAATTGCAGCCTCTTAACTGTTATCTGCCTTTTATACAGAAAATGCATTGTTAAACCATAATTTACATGTTTCATCTTTTGCAGTCTATATTTAGAAAATGTACATAAGACCAATTTGCAGTGCAACACTGCCATAGCAGCGGGACACTGCACATGCACCACAACTTCAGGCAACAATAATCATTGCATACACACCTACAAAAAGGCCCCAAAATGACTTATGAACGGCTGTGGCGGAATACCAAAGCACTACATCCGATAATTGCTCAACCAGAGCAAGAGAAGACACAGCCAAAATATACAAAAGTATAAAGATTTATTAACAAATAAATAAACAGTTAATGACAAATACATACACATTATTTGTGCGGTGGAGGAGCACAGAGTTAAAGCCCAAGTACCTCCTGACGAAGCGAAGTACGAAACGCGCGTCGAGGGTGTCTGTTCCACTGGCGCTGACTTCCCCCTTATACTATGGCCAACGGAATGCTATTTGTGTCCTAGAATGTCTGATTATTCCATGCATTTTCTGGCCATGTGGTTTAATTAATTTTTTGGGGTTTACTATGACCTCTAACCCTACCATTGTTATACTATTGAGTGTTTAATTATTTTATGTGGTGTGGGGGACATTTAGCGTCAGTGGTGGTTCTTGGGCTTTAACTCTGTGCTCCTCCACCGCACAAATAATGTGTATGTATTTGTCATTAACTGTTTATTTATTTATTTGTTAATAAATCTTTATACTTTTGTATATTTTGGCTGTGTCTTCTCTTGCTCTGGTTGAGCAATTATCGGATGTAACAATAATCACTGACCTGACGTACCAAGTTGAGCCCTCTGTTTACTCATCACATTTTATGTAGTGAACAGTCTGGTAGTTTCTGAATGCTTCCAAGTTCATGTTATACGTCCGCAGTGGTCTCATGCCAATATCTGAAAATGAACCACTTTACCTAAAGGCCCAGATTTACTATTCCTAAAGATAGCATAAGCTTAGGCAGGCTGTCTAGACCTGCACCAGATTTATTACAGGGGCTCAGGTTGAATGATAAATCTGGTGCAGATACTGACTCTATACCAACTATTGGTTGGCTTAATTTGAGACAGCTTTTACACCAGAATTGTGCCAAAATTTGGCACAAAATGGAACATCTTAGGCCATGCCTGTTCCTGTGAAGCGCACTTTCCACTAAGCCCTGCCCCTTGTTGAGCATGTCAGGAAAAAAGTGTAGAAACCCAGATGCGCCACTTTTTTAGACAAACTTTTGGCACAGACACATTAGGCTACTTTCACACTGGCGTTTTGGTTTCCGTTTGTGAGATCCATTCAGGGATCTCACAAGCGGTCCAAAACGGATCAGTTTTGCCCTTAATGCATTCTGAAAGGATAAGGATCCGCTCAGAATGCATCAGTTTGGCTCCATTCCGCCTCTATTCCGCCTCGATTCTGCTTTGGAGGTGGACACCAAAACGCTGCTTGGTGTCCATCTGACGAAACTGAGCCAAACGGAACCGTCCTGACAGACAATGTAAGTCAATGGGGACGGATCAGTTTTCTATGACACAATTGGGCACAATAGAAAACGGATCCGTCTCCCATTGACTTTCAATGGTGTTCAAGACGGATCGGTTTTGTCTATGTTAAACATAATACAAACTGATCCTTTCTGAACGGAAGCATGCGGTTGTATTATCTGAATGGATGCGTTTGTACAGATACATGACGGATCCGCGCGAAACGCGAGTGTGAAAGTAGTCTTAGTAAATCAGTCCTACTGGTCATAATTGGCCACTAGGAATATTTCTGGATTTCGCAGCAAAGAGATTGAATTTCATTCTGATACAATTTCAGGCCAAATATGGAATTCTAAGCCTATTTCTCCATGTTTAAATAAACTGCAGTGTTACAATATTTATGGTTTATGGGGGAGCTTAAAAACTGTTTATATGTCAGATTTTCTCAGACTTTTTATACTAAAAGGCAGGGAAGCTAAGTGTTATAATGTATAGGAGTGAACTAGCCCTTAGAACAGGGATCAGCAACCTCTGGCACTAGAGCTCTTCTTAAAATACAACTCCCATTCACTTCTATGGGAGTTAGAAAAACAGTCAAGTATGTTTGCATGCTAAGAGTTGTAGTTTCACAGCAGCTAGAGTGCCGAAGGCTCCTGATCCCTGCCTTAGAAGTGTAATCATGCTACTAAAATCCTGATCAATTGCCTGTTTGGAATATATATTTGAATTTTGAATATGAGGCTTTCTAATTTAGAGAATGCCTCAATCTTCTTCACTGTCCTTAACTTTTTTTTACAGCAGACAGTGGTGGAAAATCTTACAGTTGTGCATAATCCCATGGTTTACAAATTTTGGCCCATCTGGGATATTGATGGAATATTGTGAGAATAAGCTATCAATGTTAGATAGGAGAGGTCCCACCTCTGGCAACTGCTCCTGTGTAGGGAATGGAGCCCTTGAAATTAAGGCGAGCACACTGCGCATGTCGCTCAGATATTTTCAGAGTGGTGGTGAATTGAAGGTGCACCACACAAGAGCAGCCACCCTCCTATTCACTACTATGGGACTGCCAGAAATAGCTGAGCCACAACTCCCATAGCAATGGGACCCATACCTATCTGCCATTGATGGCATCCTAGCAATATACCATGAAAGTCCCAGATTGGAATATCCCTTTAAGGCCCTGATCCCAATGGGGCCTTTAACCTTGAAAATTTGATATGGAAAGCCGCGTGGAATCCGCGGCTTTCCATATCACGGTATCCCACGGTTTACAATGGGAGGCTGCTCTGGCCACAGTTTATAGCTGTAGCTAGAAAGGACATGTCTTGGCCCAGTCACATCTAGAAAAACCAAGGCCACATGAATGACAGGGCAGCCTCCCATTGAAAACCATGGAAGGCCAATTCCAAACAGCCATCGGCAGCTTTCTGATGTCAAAAGATCCTGTGTGAACAGGCCTTAAAAATGTATTTTGCTACTTAAAGGGGTTGAATTTTGAGGACACCATTTACATCACTGACTGTATAAACATAACTGTGGTCAGGGGTCAAGTCCTGGCAAAAAAAGTGTGGGAACTCACCCAAGTGCCTCCGTGTGACGTCAGGGCGCGCGGCGTACGCAAAGGGCAGGGGAGGTCGGGAGGAGGAGCAAGCAAGTACCGTATTTTTCACCCTATAAGATGCACCTAGGTTTTAGAGGAGGGACAATAAGAAAAAAATATTTTTCATTACACCTCAGGTCAGAACACCAATCAGACCCCCAATGTTAATCAGACCTCATCTAACAGCCCCAATAAGATCCCCAATGTTAATAAGACCCCAATAAGACCTCAGATCACACCTCAGACCCCAATATGAATGACCCCCAATCAGACCTCAGATAAGAGCCCCACGCCTTATAGCAGCCCCCAGTAGACCATATATCAGCCCCCGGCAGCCTCAAAGCAGCCCCCAGTAGCCTCATAGCAGCCCCCAGTAGCCTCGTAGCAGCCCCCAGTGCCTTTCAATCAGCCCCAAGTGCCTCTCAATCAGCCCCCAGTGCCCCCCAATCAGCCCCCAGTGCCCCCTCCATCAGCCTGCTATGAAAAAAATGCAGGAACGCCGTTCCCACAGGACTCGAGCCCTGACTGTGGTAATTAATAAAGGGGATTCATTGTCACATCAGCTTGCTCTGTTGTAGCATATTGATATTCTGAAACATCAGAATGACATAAACAGCATCATCAAGGTCAACTTTATATCATGGTGCATAGATTTACATGGAGTGATGGTTTCTTATTGATCTGTTTTCAAAGAAAATGCAATTTCATAGTCAACCATTAAACATCACAATAAAAAATGGATGAATAAATCATGATAGCTAAGCAGTGGTGATGACAACAGGTAACTTGTAAAGATAAGCGTTAAAGGGGTTCTCCGGGCTTTTTTTTTTAATGACCTATCCTCAGGATAGGTCATCAATATCAGATCGGTGGAGGTCTGACACCCAGCACCCCCGCCGATCAGCTGTTTGAGGAGACGGCGCGCGCGTGCTCCTTCTCCTCAAACAGCTGATCGGCGGGCGTGCCGGCTGTCGGACCCCCGCCGATCTAATATTGATGACCTATCCTGAGAATAGGTCATCAATAAAAAAAGCCTGGAGTACCCCTTTAAATGCATACCACTGTCCATAAAAAAAATAGGGTGCAGATGGTTAGGGTATGGTTAAATCCAAAGAGCTCTCGATTTACAGGCAGAAGGTTATACTGTATGGTTCCTATAGAAAGTAATTTAAAAACAATACAAAAAAGTACACATTCAAAAGGTTATTCTATGATTGATGTCAAAAAATGAAAATCAGACACCATATAGTACATGATAATCTCTTTTTATCAAAGCTAGAACCAGCCCTGTACCTCACATGGATCCAGAGATCTCTCCATTCATTGCTCCAATTACTCTGTTAGATTTAAGACTAGCATCTCAGGTGGCCATACTTTCTACTACATCTAAGAAGGCATGTCCTTTCTGCTGCAGCTCAGGGTGCATGACTTTTCTGATACAGCTTGGGCAGTGTCCTTGCTGCTGCAGCTCAGGGGGCATGTATTTTCTACTGCAGATCAGAGCATGCTTATATCTGCTGAAGCTCTCTTCCTGTAACTGTCAAAGCTTCTACAAGAAGATAAGGCTGGTGCAGCTGAAGGCTGAAGCTGAGCATGTGTGACCACCTCTGCAAAGTGGGCAAAGGAATAAGAAAAAGAACAAACAGCAGGTGGCGCTAAACAGATACATTTTATTGAATAGCTCAGTGGTTATACTGAATTTTTATTCACATGTTATTACAGAAGCATTCCATTTCAGGTGGTGTTCAGCAAAAAGTAGAATATTTTTGTGGGACAACACCTTTAATTATTGAATTGTTTGGAACTATCAACTTACGCTAGTCCAGGCTATCCCAGGAAAAGTAAGGCCTCATGGACACGACCGTTGCTTGATTCCGTGTCCGTTGTTCCGTTTTTCGTGATTTTCTGCGGACCCATTGGTTTTCAATGGGTCCGTGGAAAACTCGGCAAATGCACCTTTTGTCCTCCGCGTCCGTGGTCTGTGATTCCAGTCCGTCAAAAAAATATAACCTGTCCTATTCTTGTCCACGAAAGTCAATGGGACCGTGAAAAAATGCGGATGGCCATCCGTGTGTCATCCGTGTTCCGCGTCTGCGTTTTTTGGCGGATCCCTTGGCAGGCACTTGGCAAAAATTGTCAGCCTGTCTTTTGGTAAAATCTTTTGTGTCATGTCCGCAAAAAAAAACAGAAGCCACACAGAAACACAATGGAAGCAAAAACGGACACGGATCACGGAACAACGGAACCCCGTTTTGCGGACCGCAAAAAACAACTGTCGTGTGCATGAGGCCTAAGCCTGAGGAGAGAAAGCAGGGCTGTGGAGTCGGAGTCGGAGTCGAGGAGTCGGAGTCGGAGGCAATTTTGGGTACCTGGAGTCGGAGTCGGCAAAAAATGGACCGACTCCGACTCCGACTCCTACTAGATTTAAATTGGAATTAAAAAAAATTGGAATAAAAAAAAAGCAAGTTTAAATGTCCCAATTCAGATAAAGTTATAATTAATTACTTCTCTACTGTAGGAATAAAGGCCAATGCATGCAGTGCGTCACGTTACCGCTAAACAAAGACGTTAAGTGACAGTGAAAAAGGTTTTCATATGCTTTACTATGCAGTTAAAGCAGTGTTTCTCAACTCCAGTCCTCAGGGCCCACCTACAGGTCATGATTTGAGAATATCCCACAGAATGAGTACCTGAGGTGAGTCCTGATGCACTGACACTAATTATATCACCTGCTAAATACTAAGGAAATCCTGAAAACATGACCGGCAGGTGGGCCCTGAGGACTGGAATTGAGGAACACTGAGTTAAAGGGACACTGACAGGCTGATTTACCGGCTAAAGATATATCTGCTGGTATTCATCAGAGGATTAGGAATACAACTAGACGACTGTTACCCCCAGTTGAGGTTTACTTGTGTTTAAAAACGTTTTAATCAATATGCAAATTCTCTACCTTTGTGCCCAAGGGGCAGGCGCACATGTAGAGTACTGGCAGCACTAGACAGGACTAGGTAGCGAGGAGGAAGAGAGAAAGCTGGCACAGCCTCAGCATAGCCAGACGAGGCTGCTGCCAGCACTCTACACGTGCGCCTGCGCAGGAATTCAGCGTTCGGCTAGCCTGAAAAAAGGCCAGTGCAGTGAATAATAACGAGGGAACAGCGCTGGGAAGCTGTACTCGGGCGCGGCTGGGCACAAAGCCGCAGGAGACGCTGCCCCATTGGGCACAAAGATAGTGAATTTGCATACAGATTAAAATGTTTCTTAAACACAAGTACAGCTTAACTGGGGTAACATTAGTATAGTTTTATTCCTAATTCTCTGATGAATACCAGTATATATATATCTTTAGCTGGAAAATCAGCCTGTCAGTGTCCCTTTAAGGAGCGGCAATACTTACACTTTCCATTGTCTTGTGGTCTGCTGTTACAGGGAACCCATGGTTATCCTAGCCTCTCACTGATAACTGATTAAGGACTGGAGACACTTGTATAAGTTAAGGGAATGGATAGTCAATAGTTCAAGACTGAAGCTGTAAACCATTTGAAAAACTGCTATCATTCAGCTAAGGCTATAAAACATGTAAACTCAGATTGTTAGCTTAAATTTTAAACATGACTATGGGATTCTACTAGGAAAATCATGTTTTAAAATAAATGCCCCTTCCCCTGCCCCTTCCTGGATCCTCCCACTGCTCTATCTTCAGCAGAAGATCAGCACACAAAGGAGAAGGCAGCAGCTTCTGCTCAACTACCTCTCTGTGCTAGAGGAGATTAGAAGAACTTGGTGGAACAGCTTCGTATTTGCATATTAAATACAGAGGAGTCGGAGTCGAGGAGTCGGAGTCGGAGTCGGAGGTTTCAAAATCTGAGGAGTCGGAGTCGGACAATTTATCTACCGACTCCACAGCCCTGAGAGAAAGCCCTTCTCAAAGTCTTTAAGAAACCAGAATTTCATCACATGACCTACAGGTAGTGCTTGCCATTACTGATGTCACAGTATGAGAATACAATTAGAAACAGGCTGCACAAAGTAGGCTGAGTTCACACTTCAGTTATTTGATCAGTTATTTCCATCAGTTAGGTCTCTTTCACACGACCGTATCGTTTTTCAGTCCGCAAAAAAAACGGATGACATCCATGGCATTCCGTTTTTTGCAGAACAGACCATCTGGCCCCTAAAAGAACAGTACTATCCTTCTCAATGATGCGGACAATAATAGGACATGTTCTATCTTTGAACGGAACGGAATGCATACGAAGTACCTTCCATTTTTTTTTGCGGACCCATTGAAATGAATAGTTCTGTATACGGACCGTATACGGAATGCAAAAAAACGGCCCATATACTCGCAAAAAAAACGTTTGTGTTAAAGAGGCCTTAGGCCTCATGCACACGACCGTTGTTTGTTTCCGCGTCCGTTCCGTTTTTTTTCACGGATAGGATGCTTCCCCATTCATTTCAATGGGTCCGTCAAAAAATGCGGATGGTCAACTGTTTTTGTTCCGCATCCGTGATCCGTGTTTTCATTCCGTCAAAAAAATAGTGCATGTCCTATTTTTTTCACGTTTGCGGACAAGGATAGGCATCTTTACAATGGATCTGCCATAAAAATCGGATCCGTCAAAAAAAACGGTCCGTCATCCGTTTTTTTTGACGGACGCAAAATTTCAAGGAGAAGCGGACGCGGAGGCAGGCAACGGTCGTGTGCATGTAGCCTTATTGTGAGCAAAAACCAGTAGTGAAGCCTACACAGAGATGATCAGGTGTAATGGAATGATTTCCACTTGTTCTGTGTTTTTGACACACCCCTGGTTTTGGCCCCCAATAAACCGATTGAAATAACTGAAGTGTGAACTTGGCCTTAGATGCACATGAGAGGTGTGCAAAGAGGAAAATTTTGCTGTCCAAAAAGAAAAACACTAGGTCAAAACTAAAGTTTGCTCATTAACACCAAGGCAAACAGCGGGACATCTGTAACAGTGTATTCTGAACAGAGGCCAAGATACAGTTATTTCTTCACAGAACAAAGAGACATATTTGGAAAAGACCACATTTCACTAAAGGAACCTGAACTGTAAAACATGGCGTCAAAACTATATGCCGTATTTTTCGCCTATAAGACGCACCTAGGTTTTCGGGGAGGAAAATAAGAAAAAAAAATGTTTTAACCAAAAGGTGTGCCTTTGGTGGGTTTTGAATTAATGGTGGTCTGTGGATGGCACTATTATGGGGGATCTGTGGATAAAACACTATTATGGGGGATCTGTGGATGAAACACTGTTATGGGGGGATCTGTGGATGACTCACTGTTATGGGGGGATCTGTGGATGGCACTGCTATGGGGCACTGTGGATGACACTGTTATGGGGGATCTGTGGATGGCACTGTTATGGGGGATCTGTGGATGGCACTGTAATGGGGGATCTGTGGATGACACTGTAATGGGGGATCTGTGGATGACGCTGTTATGGGGGATCTGTGGATGACGCTGTTATGGGGGATCAGTGAATGACACTGTTATGGGGGATCTGTGGATGGCACTGTTATGGGGATCTGTGGATTACACCGTTATGGGGGATCTGTGGATTACACCGTTATGGGGGATCTGTGGATTGCACTATTATGGGGGATCTGTGGATGGCACCATTATGGGGGACCTGGGGATGGCACTGTTATGGGGGATCTGGGGAGGACACTGTTATGAGGATCTGTGGATGGAACTGTTATGGGGAATCTGTGGATGGCACTGTTATGGGGGATCTGTGGATAGCACTGTTATGGGGAATCTGTTGATGGCACTGTTATAGGGGATATCTGTGGATGGCACCGTTATGGGGGATCTGTCGATGGTGCTGTTATGGGGGATCTGTGGATGGCATCGTTATGGGGGATCTGTGGATGGCACCGTTATGGGGGATCTGTGGATGGCACCGTTATGGGGGATCTGTGGATGGCACTGTTATGGGGGATCTGTGGATGATACTGTTATAGGGGATCTGTGGATGATCCTGTTATGGGGGATCTGTGGAGGACACTGTTATGGGGGATCTGTGGATGGCACTGTTATGGTGGATCTGTGGATGGCACTGTTATGGGGGATCTGTGGATGGCACTGTTATGGGGGATCTGTGGATGGCACTGTTATGGGGGATCTGTGGATGACACTGTTATGGGGGATCTGTGGATGACACTGTTATATATGTGTCATCCACAGACCCCCACCCCATAACAGTGTAATCCACAGACTCCCCATCCCATAACAGTGCCATCCACAGATCTCCCATCCCATAATAGTGACTTTCATAGATGTCCCCCATAAAAATGTCATCCACAGATCCCCCCCCCCCCCGTCGCTCCAGTGCTGCAGTATAGAAATATAAAAGTTCTGATTCAATTTAAGTTCATTAAAGATGCCCCTCACTTGTAATATTACCGTTAACATTAACAGCTGCTGTAGACCACAGGCAGGCCGGGCGACAGCGTGACTCGCTGACGTCACGTGCCTGCGCCGCCTGCTTCATTCATAAAGTAGGCGGCGCAGGCACGTGACATCAGGAAGTTACGCTGCCGCCCGCCCGCCTGCGTTGACTACAGCTGTAATGAGTAAGTGAGGGGGCATGTTTAATGAACTTAATTTGAATTAGAACTTTTATAATCCTATTTTGCAGCACTGGAGCGGCGGGGCCGGAGTACAGTGAAGGCACCGGCCCCGCCGCAATTGCCGGCCCCCAGCTCCTCCTCCCAGTCCCTCCCCGCTCATACATCGCAGCCCTTCGATGTAAAAATGTCAGCATTCGCCCCATAAGACGCAGGGGCATTTTTCCCCCATTTTACGGTACTTTGCGTCTTCTTTGCTGCATCAGGCCCTGGGTATCTCAGTATCATAGACTCCCCTATAAAGTCTTTATTGTACAATAGGATCCTCGTGAGATTGATGCTCAGGTGAAAGTGGCCTTTGCTAAATGACATTGACCAGCAATTTTACCAAGCAATGGCTGTTGAAAAGAATGGACAGTTCCTGAATCCTAAGGCTAGATGCAAAAGTCCGTTAAACCTGGACGTGAGCAGTCCGTGGTAATGCGGGCTGGATTTGTTCTTTACAGCCGGAGCTTATTACCAGTGCATTACTATCCTGCAGCGGCGGCAGGGAGCACACGGCGCCATAGCAACCAATGACGCTGTGCGCTCCGGTTGTGTAAAGGACAAATCCAGCCCGCATTACCACGGACTGCTCACGTCCGGGTTTAACGGACTTCTGCATCTAGCCTAAATTCAATTGAGATGCTGTGAGTGGATTTGAAATTAGATGTAAAAGCAAGAAATCCCTCACACAACTTAAGGCCCCTTTCGAACGGGCGAGTTTTCCGCGCGGGTGCAATGCGTGAGGTGGACGCATTGCACCCGCACTGAATCTGGACCCATTCATTTCTATGGGGCTATGCACATGAGCGGTGATTTTCACGCATCACTTCTGCGTTGGGTGAAATTCGCAGCATGCTCTATATTGTGCGTTTTTCACGCAACGCAGGCCCCATAGAAGTGAATGGGGCTGCGGGAAAATCGCAAGCATCCGCAAGCAAGTGCGGATGCAGTGCGATTTTCCCGCCTGGTTGCATAGCAACGGGACCAGATCTTTATTATTTTCCCTTATAACATGGTTATAAGGGAAATTAAAAGCATTCTTAATAAAGAATGCTTAGTAAAATGAAGATGAAGGGGTTAAAAATAATAAAACTTAACTTACCTTAGCCACTTGATCACGTAGTTGCGATCTGTCTTCTCTCTTCAAGCTTCAGCTAACAGCTAAAGGACCTGTGATGACGTCATACACATGGTTCAATCACATGGTCCATCTTACCATAGTGATGGACCATGTGATTGGACCATGTGATGTGACGTCATCACAGGTTCTTTAGTTCTTAGCTGAAGCTTGAAGAGAGATGACAGATCGCAACTACGTGATCAAGTGGCTAAGGTAAGTTAAGTGTTATTATTTTTAACCCCTTCATCTTCATTTTACTAAGCATTCTTTATTAAGAATGCTATTATTTCCCCTTAGAACCATGTTATAAGGGAAAATAATAAATTCTCCAGAATACTCTACCCGAAACCGGACTTCAGTGATGAAGTCCGGCTTCGGGTCTGGGTACCAAACATGGCGATTTTTCACACGCATTACAAACGTTTGTACACGCGCGGAAAAATCGTGCATATTCCCGCAACGCACCCGCCTCATATCCGGGCGTCAAACATGACGCCCGTGTGAAAGAGACCTAAGAGTGTGAAAAAATGTCTCAGACAATGAGAGTTGTTTCTGTTAAAGGGGGTAATGGCAGGTATTAAGGCTAGGTTCACACGACGACATTTAGAGCATAACTACACTGCAACATTTGTCGCGCGACATTTTGTTGCATTAATGTCGCTCGACAATTTTTATAATGGTAGTCTATGGTGTCGCATTGCAACACGCGACATGCTGCGACTACGGCACGACAGTCGCCGAAAAATCCATCTTGAATAGATTTTTTGGGACTATCGTGTCGCAGTCGCAGCATGTCGCATGTTGCAATGCGACACCACACTACCATTATAAAAAATATTGCGCGACAAATGTCGTTGTGTGAACCTAGCCTTAAGCCACAGCAGGAACTGGCATGTCTGTTGCAAGTTGTGTCTAATTAATAATTAAAAAGTCAATCTGCTGTTGTTTTTGTTCCTTTATATCACCTTTATATACTGTTTAAATAATAGGTTTATGCCTAAACTGAAGCCTGAAAAACAGAAGCCACAAGAATTGCTACTACTGTCCAAGATAGCACAATGATTTCCAGTAATATAAATCCCACAAACGTTTATTGAAAAAGACAAATAAAAATATCTGATTTAAAAAAAAATCACACAAACGTATATTCTTTCCATGTCCACTCCGTTTATTTATGTGGACCATATACGGAACCATTCATTTCAAAGGCTCCGCAAAAAAAACGGAAGTTAATCCGTGTGCATTTAAACGGAAGTTATTCCGTTTCTGTATGTCCGTATTTCCGTTCTGCAAAAAAATAGAACATGTCCTATGGTACTGTTCTATTAGGGGCCAGCTGTTCCATTCTGCAAAATATGAAATGCACACGGATGTCATCCGTATTTTTTACGGATCCGTTTTTTGTGGACCGCAAAATACATATGGTCGTGTGCATGAGGCCTTAGGTATATACAGTGGAGCTTGAAAGTTTGTGAACTCTTCAGAATTTTTTATATTTGTGCATAAAAGTCTAAAAGTAGATCAAGAAATAAGTAAAAGAAATAAGTAAAAAATATTAGACTTTTTTAGATATAATGTTTGGCCTCTAATGAGGCTTTTCCAAGATGGCGCCGGGTAGTGCAAGACTTCATTTGTCTCTGAGGCTACTTTCACACTAGTGTTTTTGCTGGATCCGGCAGGGTTCAGCAAAACCACTTCCGTTACTGATAATACAACCATCTGCATCCGTTATGAACGGATCCGGTTGTATTATCTTTAACATTGCCAAGACTGATCCGTCATGAACTCCATTGAAAGTCAATGGGGGACAGATCCGTTTTCTATTGTGTCAGAGTTAAATGGATCCATCCCCATTGACTTGCATTGTGAGTTGTGACGGATCCGTCTTGTTCCGCATCCTATGACGGAAATAAAACAGTAGCTTGCTGCGGTCTGCTCTTCGGTGTGGGAACACAACCAAATGGAAGGGAATGCATTTTGGAGCATTCCGTTCTGTCACGTTTTCTTCCCATTGACAATGAATGGGGACAAAACAGAAGCGTTTTTGTTCCGGTACTGAGACAGCATGACGGATCTCAATACTGGAAAATAGAAGCGCTAGTGTGAAAATAGCCTGACTGTAAGTATCGGTGCATGCATTAATGTAATACATTACAAACTCGAACCCGGGTTCGTTAATGATTGTTAAGTGCATCAACAAACCCGGTTCATAGTAATGTAATACATGAGTGCAGGCACCATTACTTACAGTAACGGGGCATGCATGAGACAAATGAAGTCTCGCATTACCAGGCGCTATTTTAGAATAGCCTCATTGGAGGCCATACATCATATCCAAGTACGGAGGTACTCATGCCTTTGCAATTCGACTTAGTGTACTTTCACATTTGCGTTATTTGATTCCGTATTCATTGCCATACCGGATCCGTTTTCCTGGTGTCATCCGGAAAAACGGATCCGGTATTTATTATTTTTCACATTTTTAAACGTCTGTGCATGCGCAGACCTGGAAACCGGATCACTTGGTGCACAATCCGGCAATAATACATTTCAATGGAAATTAATGCCGGATCCGGCATTCAGGCAAGTGTTCCGGAATTTTGGCCGGAGAAAATACCGCAGCATGCTGCGGTATTTTCTCCGTCCAAATACTGTAAAAGTGACTGAACTGAAGACATCCTAATGTATACTGAACGGATTGCTCTCCCTTTAGAATGCATTGGGACAAAACTGATCAGTTTTTTTCCGGTATTCCCTAGGACGGAACTCAATACCGGAAAACTTTAACGCTAGTGTGAAAGTATCCTTACACTGACGAGCAAAAGGGTAACAATGTTTTGAACTTTCATGCTCCATATCTCACCATCCCCTACAGCTTTGAACGTGAGCTATATCAGCTTTGAACGTGAGCCTATCTCATACATAAATTGGACTTGCAACTACAGTGATCCCTCAACATACAATATTAATGGGTTCCGTGACGACCATTGTATGTTGAAACCATTGTATGTTGAAACCATAAGTCTATGGAAAATGGGTAGTTGGTTCCAAACCTCAAAAATGTCAACGAGGAATAAGGAAAAAGGGAGGATTGAGGTACATTAAGCACAAAATTAATGGTAATAAAGCAGGTTCATACCTTTAGCAGTCAGAAGAATTTTCTGGATCATGCTCTACATGTATGGTAGCATCTTCAAGGTCTTTTCTTGGCCTTTTGATACTGCTAAAATAAGCATCCAACGTGACTTGTTTCTGGCGTTTTTTCTGAAGATTCCTGAAGTAGCTCAGCACCTTGTCTTCATAAGAGCAATGTCTGGGTGTTTTCGGACAAGACTCTTCACAACTTCCCAGGAAGAAAACCGATTTTTCATATCTTGAGCTGTGATAACATGGTCATCTTCACAACGCTCCTCTTCTCCACTGTCATGCTCTGTTGACTTGTCAAGCTCAAGTAACTCTTATGTAGTCAGTTTGCTCTAATGGTCTTCAATAAGCTCTTCTACATCATCTTTATCAACTTCCAAACCCATAGACTGGGCTAAATTGACAATCTTCTGCTCAATCTCATTTTTTGTATGAACCACAGAAACAGTG
Source organism: Bufotes viridis (assembly GCA_033119425.1). Classification (NCBI taxonomy): domain Eukaryota; kingdom Metazoa; phylum Chordata; class Amphibia; order Anura; family Bufonidae; genus Bufotes; species Bufotes viridis. Next base: position 297,544,506 of record CM065591.1, read on the forward strand.
GCTTCATGCACAACAGAGGGCCACAAAGGTCTCCAAGCAGAATTAAGGACACAAATAGAAACATCATTCCATGCACTAACAATTAGACTCACACAGTCCAAGATGTTAAACTTTGTTTTCCAAAACTCTTTCAATGTCAAGTTTTTGTCTGCCTCAGTAGCTTCAAAGCATTTTCCAAACATCTGGTGTACAGCTTCTTAAAGTTTGAGATAACCTGTTGATCCATAGGCTGAAGAAGAGGAGTGGTGTTTGGCTATAGAAATTTTATTGTGATGAAATGAAATTGGGCCTCCAATGATTGTGCCAGTGCTGGGTCATGACCAGGAGCATTGTCTAACAGCAGCAGTGCTTTTAGCGGCAGTCTGTTTTTCTCCAAGTATGATTTCACTGAAGGACAAAAGACTTTTGTTGCCCATTCATTAAAGACATGTCTGGTCACCCAGGCCTTCCTATTGCAGCGCCAAAACACTCCTAAATTAGCTTTAATGACTTTCTTCTGTTTGAAAACTCTAGGGGTGTCAGAATGATAAACCAACATTGGTTTTAGCTTAAAATCCCCCGATGCATTAGCACCCAGCAGGAGAGTTAGGGTCCTTTCACACTTGCGTTCTGAGGATCCGGCAGGCACTTCCGTCCTGCCGGATCCGTCAGAACGCAAGTCGCCTGAAAGCATTTGAAGACTGATCAGGATCCTGATCAGTCTTCGACTAGCTCAGGTTACTATGGCAGCCAGGACGCTACTAGCGTCCTGGTTGCCATAGTGAGCGAGGACGGGGAGCGGCATGCCACATTCCGTGCGGCTCGGGCGCTCTGAATGACGTCAGAGCGCCCCATGCGCATGGATCACGTGATCCATGCGATCACGTGATCCATGCACTGGGGCGCCCTGGCGTCATCCTGGAGCGTCCCGGGAGCCGCACGGAATGTAAGTATGCCGCTCCCCGCTCCCGCCTACTATGGCAACCAGGACGCTAGTAGCGTCCTGGCTGCCATAGTAACCAGTCAGAAAAAGCTAAATGTCGGATCCGGCAATGCGCCGAAACGACGTTTAGCTCAAGGTCTGATCCGGATTAATGCCTTTCAATGGGCATTAATTCCGGATCCGGCCTTGCGGCAAGTGTTCCGGATTTTTGGACGGAACAAAAAGCGCAGCATGCTGCGGTATTTGCTGCGTCCAAAAAACGTTCCGGTCCTGAACTGAAGTCATCCTGATGCATCCTGAACGGATTTCTCTCCATTCAGAATGCATGGGGATGATCCTGATCAGGATTTTTCCGGCATAGAGACCCGACGACGGATCTCTATGCCGGAAAAGAAGAACGCAAGTGTGAAAGGACCCTAAGTCGTTCTTTCATACGCTTATGTCCAGGATGACTAGCTTCTTCTCTGGTGATGTATGTTCGCTTGGGCAGTTTCTTCCAGAATAAGCCAGTTTCATCACAATTGAAAACTTGTTGTGGAAGGTAGACTTCATCATCCATAAGACGCTGAAATTCCAGCCTAAAAGAATCAGATGCTTAATGGTTTGAGCTAGCTGTCTCTCCATGTCGTATCACACTCTTCACCTCACATCTTTGCTTGAAACGTTCAAACCAACCTTTGCTGGCTCTAAACTCCTCATAACGACTTGGACCAGCGGCATCACCACTTGACTCTGCCTTTGCTTTCAGTTCTTCAAAAATGCATTTTGCACGTTCACAGATAAAGTTTCCTGGAACAGCGTCCCCTCTCATTTGCTTTTCCTTAATCCATAAATACAGCAACCTCTCCATCTCAACAATAAGATTTCTGCCTTTGTGAACTGTGGTTGATTTGTCGGTCACTTTTTTGCTGTTAAGTGTGTCTCTCTTCTTCACAATTGTAGAAATGGTTGATTGTGAGAAACCATACTGTTGCACTAACTCACTTATCTTCATGCCATTGTCGTGTTTTTTTATTATTTCCTGTTTTGCTTTTATAGGAATTTTATTTTTTGACTGTTTGGGAGGCATAATGTCCCTTCAGGGTGCTCTATAGAGAAAAACAATTGCCACTGTTAAAGCGAACCTGTCACCTGGAATTCACATTATAAACCAATAAAAGTACCTTATAGCTGATGACCAGTGTGTTGTCCTCATGTTTTTTTCCGCTTTTCTGCACCTATAATTCATGAAAAAAACGTCTTTTAAACTGCTCTTTTTCTACAGACAAAGTCATGATAGAAGTCAAGGAGGCAGACACTCCTTGACTCCAGGATGTGCCTCCCCCGCCTCTCAGCAGTTTAATTGACACTCGGCTCCCTGGCCGGGACCGCACTTGTACAGGCTGCACATGCGCCGTCGCCCTCCTTTGCAGCGCGATCCTTTCGCTTATTCGCGCATGCGCCGTCCCCCGACGCCGGCCAGTCTTCTGTCGCTCACACGCGCGCGCCCGGATCCTCAGGCTCCATGCGTCCATAAGCGAAAGGATCGCGCTTGACTCCGCGCTGCAAAGGAGGGCGACGGCGCATGCGCCGCCTGTACAAGCGCGGTCCCGGCCAGGGAGCCGAGTGTCAATTAAACTGCTGAGAGGCGGGGATAGGGCGGGGGAGGCACATCCTGGAGTCAAGGAGTGTCTGCCTCCTTGACTTCTATCATGACTTTGTCTGTAGAAAAAGAGCAGTTTAAAAGACGTTTGAATTATAGGTGCAGAAAAGCGGAAAAAAACATGAGGACAACACACTGGTCATCAGCTATAAGGTACTTTTATTGGTTTATAATGTGAATTCCAGGTGACAGGTTCGCTTTAAAAATCCTCCAAAAATCCATGGTGGTACAGTACAGTACATTCACTGCTAAATGTGTGGGTATAAGGGGTGGGGGCTTTACTGTTCAGCCTGATTTTGGGGTATTGTACTGAACTGTACTGTACATGTATTTTGTAGTAAAAGCAGTGTGCATAGAGGCTTACCGTTTTAGTGTATATTAAGTGTTCAGCCCGCAGCTTGCCTGTCACTGTCCACACGATCCTCGCGACACAGCCCTACAGCACACACGACATTTAGTACTGTACTCCAGCCAATCAGGGTATCCCGCTGATTACCGCAGACTACACACACTGACCTGCAGATGAAATACCGATTAGCTGTATTACAGCCAATCAGCATGTACAAGACTTCGCTTTGGTTGTGTCCCGTTTCACAGAGGCAACCGCACTGCCTCACAATCATAAAAAGGTATCGTATGTTGAGTCTGTATTCAACTTACGATGGCCTAGGAGAGGCCATCGTAAGTTGAATCCATCGCATGTTGAGTACATCGTATGTCGAGGGATCACTGTATTTAGTATATGATTAGTTATGCAGATAATAAAGCAGTTACATGACAGTTAAATGTTTATTTGAATGAGTGCCATGTTATTCCACATTTTACCTGCAGGAGAAATTTGAGGCTGCCCACAGCTTTAAAGGGCCTCTGTCAGCAGATTTGTCCCTATGAAACTGGCTGACCTGTTACATGTGCACTTGGCAGCTGAAGGCATCTGTGTTGGTCCCATGTTCATATTTGTCTGCATTGCTGAGAAAAATGATGTTTTTACTATATGCAAATGAGCCTCTAGGAGCAACGGGGGCGTTGCCGTTACTCCTAAAGGCTCAGCTCTCTCTGCAACTGCTGCGCTCTCTCCACTTTAATTTAAGAGCCAGGCAGTGAAAACATTATCATGCCAGTTTCATTTAATGTGTCTCTTGACAATAAAAGCTGATCACTAGGGATTTCAGAGGCCAGTCCTGCAGAGATCAGCTGATCAGGGCATCCTTATTTAAAAAAGAGACAACCCCTTTAATGGCCGTCAATGAGGGCTTCTTTTATGATTCGTGTTAGCAAGAATTTTAAAACTTAGAATGTGATGTATTTTGTCAAAAAGTCCCAAACTAAAAGATACCGCAATACTATGTGCGGCAGCACAGGAAGTTACATGAGAACGGCTTTATTCTTACTGATACAAGGAATAGGTTTCCACTATATTGAAGGGACAAGAGGTCTAGTCTTCGGGATTACAGTTACGTCTTTACCAACCACAGACACCACCTCCAGAGTTAAAGAGAAAGCTATAGACGCACACACGAATCACATTCCTAACCAGTCAAGACCGTGCTTCCGTCAAACAGAGCAAATTATAGACTGCCTCATATTTCTTCAACTGTGTTACACTTTTTTCTAAGCCTTGTAAAAAAATGTACTCCATGAAGCAATAAATTAAAGAAAAGGGGGTCATTTATTAAGCTGAAATATGCCTATATAAGGTGTATTTCAGTCGCAGATTGGGGCGCAACAGCTAGTTTTGCCCCAATCTGTGACTTCTCCCCACTCATGCCAGTTCTAAAAAAGTGGGCGGGAAATTTTTCAATTTTCTACACCTGATTCAGGAGTAGAAAAGGTATAAATGTAAGGCTACATGCACACGGCAGTTGTTTTCGCTGTCCGCAAATCGCGGATCCGTCTTCCTTTTTTTTTTCACATCCACATCCGTTCCGTGTGTCCACAAATTTTGTAGGTTGTGTTTCTGTGTGTCTTCCGTTTTTTTTGCGGATCTGCAAAAAAAAACGAAGGCTTGAAACTGTTTCTTAAAGTACCTGTACAAGTGCCCTGGTTTGCAAGCAACCGGATGGCTTCCGTTGGTGATCCGCATTTTTTGCGGACCCATTGACTTCTATGGGTCCGCAAACCGTTTTTTTGCGGACAAGAATAGGACATGCCATATTTTTTTTGCGGACGTGAAATGCGGACAGAGGACGCAGACAGGCAACGGAAGAGGCATCCGCATTTTAAACGGATCCATAGAAATGAATGGAAAACCATCGGATCCGCAAAAAAATGGAACGGAGGCCGCAAAAAACCACTGCCGTGTGCATGTAGGCTAAGACAGATAGGAAGCTATCTTACATTCATAACTTCAGCAGAACCACGCCAACTTAGGGGTTTATTAAGACTGGCATCTAAAATGCTGGTCTTAATAAATGGGCTCCAGTTTGCCGATAGGATTTCAGTAAACTAAATCCACCATAATATTAGAGAGTCAGAGATAACACACCAGGGTACTGTATGTGAATGTTGGGCTTTACTCTTCGTTTTGCACATAAGTGGATATGAGCTGCTCACGGGATAGGATATAAGGGCCCATCCCATACTGTATTTGTATATTTCAAGAAGACTAATTCTATATATGCATAAGCCCCTTTCTTCATCTTCACAATATACCACATATGATGTGATCTGAAGGCTGGCCGGATGCAGAGGCTTTAGGAACCTCTGGTTGTCCTTGACTTCTGGAGACTGGGAAGGAGCATCGGGCTTGTGGACCCCCTGGTCTCCCGGGTGGGAGTGCGGGCAGCTGGGACTACCTGAAATCCCGCTAGAAGAAAAGAAATAGAAAAAAAACTAGCAGACCTGCAAAGCAAGGAGTTCTGCCTCCTACAGACACTAAGCTTAAACTGATTTAGCTTAGTCCCTGTAGGAAGGGTATAGCTGAAGTGGAGGAGCTTACACTTTTGTGCTTAGTGTCGCCTCCTAGCGGCAGCACCTATACCCATGTTCAAAGCCTGTGTCCCCCAATGAGACGGTTGAAAAATCACCTTTTAACTGCGTTGGTGCATAAAAAATGGTTTGGGAAATTTTCTTGAAAATTGGAAAAATTGCTTCTAAAACTCTAAACCTTCTAATGTCCTTAAAAAAAATGGCGATTACAAGACGACGACCCCAACATAAAGTAGATTTGTAGGGAATGTTGATTGATAACTAGACCACCAATAGTAAAGGAGTGGTTAACCACTTTAATAGTAATATTTATGCTGATAGGAACATGAAGAGTTTGCTTTAGACTTTCTTTTTGAAGGGGGGGGGATAATACAAAATAAATGAATCACATCTCATAAAGTCATTCATGTTGCTGCCCTGTGCTGATGATGACAGTGGAATGCCCACTGACTGGACTGTGGTGCAGACTGGTCTCTCTTCTCTTGCACAGTGTACATTTAGGAGATAGGACTACACAACAGGAAGCAGGGATCACGTTATATGACCTTCCTAAAATGGCTACTGTAAAGCGACCTTCCCAAGATGGCGGAACTTTCCTCCCTCCCATCACGCAATGTGTAAGTCACACAATGGGGGAAGGGTTAAATCCGCGCAGGCGCACTAAAGCCAGAGCTAAGAGTGAGAGGGACAGAGTGAGGAGCCGGGGAGGGAGAACGAGAGGTGACGGCTCGGACCAGCTGTGCTGCTCCCTCCTCTCCTGTGTCGCTTGTTCCTGTAGTCAGCCAGTGCTGCTCACATCGGTACAGCATGACGGAGCCGCAGTCCGCGCTCCTGCTGCGGAGGCAGCTCGCAGGTAAGCTGCCCCCTCCCGGGGGTAAAAGGGGAGGGAGAGCTGCTGCACATAAAGGGGGCAGCGCCAGTGCCGCTGGATGGACTGGCGGGATGTCCGGGGCTCTGCTTCCTGGCGGCAGAGGGGGCAGATGGCTGGACAGCGTTCTATAGAGAGGGGGAGGGGGCTGCAGGATGTGGTCGCGCACGGGGGGCTGTGTATAGTCGCTTAGTGTCGTCATAGCTGGGGAATTCCCTCGCTGTGGAGCCCGCTCTGGGGTCCCGTGTGCTGACAGGACTGTGTGTGCGCGGTCAGGGCAGGAGGTAAAGTTTCGCGTTGTGTAATGGCCAGCACCGCCGCTTCCTGTACGCAGTCTGCGTTCTTGTTCGGGCGCCCCCTCCCCTTTGTGTCAGCTTCTCTCAGCCCTTGGCTGGTGTTGCCCAGGGCTCGAGCTGCCAGTGACACACGGCCCGTGCCGCCGCTTTGCGCCTGCGCACTGACCCCACGCGTTGGGGCCTCACAATGCAGTTTACATGTGCTGCGAGGTTTAAAGCGACAGCGGCCAGGTCCCTGTCATCGGGGCTGAGGGGGAGGGGCTGGGAAGAAGGCGGTGTGGGATCTACGCAGGGGTCTGCCAGGACTGATACAGAACAGTGTGTGACATATATATATCTCCACACCCATGATGTAATGCAGTTACATCATGAGATAAATCAGTTCCTTAATAGTAATGCTGGTGCAAGGACCAGATTGGAGTGATATCTGATCCCAGCTGTTTAGCACTTAGATGCAGTTAGAGGGAGGGGGCTTCTGTCTTCAGCCCCCTGCAACTTGTTGCTTTATTCACACATTAGTGCTTTGGTAAGGGGGCTATCCAGGTATTGATAGTGATGCGCTCCGGGGAGGACGACTAACTCTGTGCAGCCCACCAAGCACAGCTCCGTGCATTGTATAGTGGTCCCGCTTGGTATTGCAGCTCAGCCCCCTTCACTTTAGTGGCCCTGAGCAGCAAGTAGGCCACGTGACTGATGTACCACGGTGACGTCACATGGTTTAGGGTGAGACTGTGCCTGGCCTCTTAACAGCTGATCGTGCCGGACCCCCAAAGATCTGATATTGATGACTTAATCTGAGGATAGGTGAATATATATATTTACCCCTTTAAGTGATTGTGAGCCAAAACCAGGAGAGAAGGCTACACACAAGGTATAATGGAAAGATCTGCGCCTCTTCTGGGTTTGGACGCACCCCTTGATTTGGCTCCCTTTTACTGACTGGTATCGCTGACTGAACACTGTGAATAAGGCCTACTAACCGTGGCCTTCCAGCCTGCCCAGTACGAATGCCTGTTAGACCCTGCCCGGCAGAATGCTGACAAGCATCCTTAGGTCATCCGGCATTAGAAAAACGTGACTGCTTTCTACCAGAAACTCCGCCACACCCGTCACTCGGCTCTATTGAGGTGAATGTGAGTAAGGGTTAACGGCAGTAACCCGTTAGGCCGGATCTGATGCACTATAGTAGGATGCTTGGTGCCGAAAGTGTGAACCTGCCCTTACCTGCGATACAACCTAAAACCCGTGGACAGCTGTGACTCTGTATTTGGAAGAGAGCAGCCATGTCCTAATGCTGGACAGCCCTGTGAATACACCGTGCTGCAGAAGTAGTGTCCAATCCTCTCGTGGGACTAAGATGGTAAAAAAAATAATCTGTGAACAATAATAAAAGTTCAAGTGAAAAGTAAAAGGGGAACATATTTTTTAATTTTGGTATTGCCATGTCTGTAATGGCCCTTAGAAACTGTTATTTCTCCTGCATAGTGAACACTTAATTCCTACATGACCGTATGGCTTTTTGGCCCCTGATGGACAAGGATAGTACTGTTCTGTTATGCGGACAATAATAGGACATGTTCTATCTTTAAACGGAATGGAAATACAGAAACGGAAGGCATACGGAGTACCTTCCTTTTTTTGCGGGTCCATTGAAATGAATGGTTCCGTATACGGACCGTATGCTTAACGCAAAAAACGGAAACAGGGAAAAAACCGGTTGTGTGCAATAGGCCTAAATCGCAGGTAATTTTTATATTTTTTTTCCATACTTTATCCTAAAATCAGTCATGTGTGCCCTGGAATGGTAAAATTATGGCTCATCCCTCAAAAAGCATGCCCTTCCACAGCTCTGTCATTGGGAAAATAAGACCGCCATAGCTTCGGAATATGGTGACACAAAGACATATGGATTTTTATTGTACAAAAGTAGTAAACAATAAAATATATATAAATGTGGTATTTCTGTAATTGTACTGACCCACAGAGTAAAGGTATCACGTTATTTATGCGGCATGGCACAACATTCAAAAACGGCAATTCTACCGGCATTTTTTGTTTTTCTCAAAAAAATAAAAAAAAGGAACCTCAAAATGGTGCCACACAAAACAAGCCCTCGTACAGCGCCAACAGAAGAATAAAACGTTACTGCTTGGAAGAAAAAATAACTTTTTTCCATTACAGGGGTTGCCCAGTATTGGAGAAGTGCGGCTGCCCTCTTCCAGAGACCCCTCTATGGGTTGTCTGAGATCGTAGCTCGGCTCCATTGACTTGAATGAGGCTGAGCTGCACTACCACACACAACCTGAGGACAGGCGTGGCACTGTTGGAATAAAAACTGCAATATTATTCTGATCTTAAAGGGATCGTCCACCTTTTTAGATGTTGATGACGTCCTTGGGGTAGGTCATCAACCTCAGATTGGTGGGGGCTCAACACCTGGCACCCCAGTGCAGCCAGTACAGGGAGCCTCTGACTCCAGTCTGGTACATTGACAGAAGTCCTGAACAAGGCAACCGTGCTGCCACAGTAGTGTTGTTGTTTTTTGTCCGTGGCTTGTAAAAACCGGCGTGTCTTTTAGGTAGCCTTCACACGTGGCAGATATGTTGCAGAAATTTTCTGCGACTGAAGATCGGTTCCGTTCACTTGAATGGATCTTGCCTCCAAAACAATCAGATGAATGGAACGGATTTTCAGTTGCAGGAATGTCTACAGGAAAAGCTGCCGTGAGTGAAGGCTCCCTCGCAGCCTTTTTTGAGGTGGTGTTTTATAGTCACGACATCTTTCTTTCTTTTTAGAGCTGGGATTTTTTTTTTCTATAGAGAAGTGTATGGGAAAACACAAATTTCATGGTGATTTTTTTTTACCACCCAAGGACAAAAAAAGCCATATCTACAGTATGCTTGGATTTGAAAATAATAAATGTCCAAAGGGATAAAGGACGTAAGCGAACTGTCCTGAAAACGCAGTGTTTGGACGATATTTTTATAATTTCCGATATACATCTGGCTGCAAAATGTTTGCTAAAAAAAGAAACACAAAATAAGGGTCCATTCACACGTCTGCGGAACGGAATTGCGGACCCGTTAGTTTCAATGGGGACAGACGATGTCCCGGCCGGGTCCGCAATTGCGGATCCGCACTTCTGGGTCTGCAATCGCGTTCCCGAAAAAAATAGAACATGTCCTATTCTTGTCCGCAATTGCGGACAAGAAGAGACATTTTCTATGAGAGTGCCGGCCATGTGCGGTCCGCAAATTGCGGAACGCACATCGCCCATGTCCGTGTTTTGTGGATCCGCAAAACACACACTGACGTGTGAATGGACCCTTAGGCCTCATGCACACGACCGTTTTTTTTATGTTGTCCGCAAAAAGGGGTTCCGTTCAGTGATCCGTGTCCTTTTTTGCCTTCCGTTGTGTTTCCGTGTGTCTTCCGTTTTTTTTTAACGGACATGACCCAAGAGATTTTACCAAAAGACAGGCTGACAATTTTTCCCAAGTGCCTGCCAAGGGATCCGCAAAAAAAACGGACACGGAACGCGGATGACACACGGATGGCCATCCGCATTTTTTCACGGACCCATTGACTTGAATGGGTCCGTGAACCGTTTTTCACGGACAAGAATAGGACAGGTTATATTTTTTTGACGGACTGGAATCACGGACCACGGACGCGGAGGACAAACGGTGCATTTGCCGAGGTTTCCACGGACCCATTGAAAACCAATGGGTCCGCAGAAAATCACGAAAAACGGAGCAACGGACACGGAATCAAACAACGGTCGTGTGCATGAGGCCTTACACTAATCCTCCTGTATTTTTAAAGGTGGTGTTAATATGGCTGCCTCCTCTCAGAAACGAGGCCACACGTGTCCACAGATTCCATGTGCCTGATCTCCATTCTAGTGTGTGTGGTTTTTTTTTTTTTTTTTTTTTTATTTATTTTTTTTTATTTGTGTGCGCGCACTATGGGGCACTCTGACAACCCCTTTACGTTAACAATTTAAAATATATAAAATAAATGCGTATGGGGTCATTTATCAAACTGGTGTAAAGCAGAACTGGCTTAGTGGCCCATAACAACCAATCAGATTCTACTTTTCATTTTTCACAGCTTCTTTGGAAAATTAAAGGTGGCATCTGATTGGTTGCTATGGGCAACTAAGCCAGTTCTGCTTTACACCAGCTGGATAAATGACCCCAACAGTGTGTTCTTGTCTTGTCTTTTATTTTTTTGTGTGTGTGGATTAGTTAGCTATCGAGAGCCGTTTTTGGTTGCAGTTCCACTCGTGATCTAATCCTGTTTCTTTGTGGAGTGGCTTGGGATCCGTTCATGTGATATTGGCATACCGCAGTGGCTGCTGTTTCAGCATTGAGGCATGTGCGTGCTATTTGCACCTTAGAAGGAAATTTCAGTCCTTGAGCTCACGGATGTGAAGAAGCAGATGGCAGTTCAGCATGTGCATTTGGTGCACGCTGCAATCTGTAGGATATGGACTTCACATCTTGTAATTACCTTATAGTTCCAGACTATCGTCAGCTCTATGCATATTGTGTAAGAGGTTATTTTACCTTCAAGTAAATCATTAAATGTATGTTTTCCTTGTTCATGGCTTCATGACGTGAGTGCTGCCAGCGGTGTTGTCTGCAGTGCCAGCGCTGCCTAACCTGTGGACATGCCCCAATTTATAGAAGCATTCCTTAAGGCCTCTTTCACACGAATGATACGGATTGGCTCCGGGTGCGTTCTGGGAAACTCGCACCATTTTGCAAGCAAATTCAGTCAGTTTTGTCTGCGATTGCATTCAGTTGTTCAGTTTTTTTCCACGCGGGCTCAATGCGTTTTGATGCGTTTTTCACACACATGATAAAAACGGAAGGTTTACAAACAACATCTTCTAGCAACCATCAGTGAAAAACGCATTGCATCCGGACTTGCTTCCAGATGCAATGCGTTTTTCATTGAAGCCCCATTCACTTCTATGGGGCCAGGGCTGCGTTTTTCACACAATGCAGAACTGATGCGTGAAAAAACCACTCATGTACACAGACCATTGAAATGAATTGGTCAGGATTTAGTGCGGGTGCTATGCGTTCACGTCACGCATTGCACCTGCGCGGAAAACTCGCTCGTGTGAAAGCGGCCTAACACTCCCCAGCTGCGTATGGAGAGGGATCACAGGATGATACCTCTACCACTCTGCTCACATACTATTACATTAGGGGTCGCAAAGGGGCTCTATTCACAATCCCTATTTAGGCTCCATGCCCCCAACCAGACCCACTGAGAGTAGAAAAATTCCCAGTGGGGCTGGCCTGGGGACTGATGGATAGCTTATTACTGTGTGGAGTCTGCACAGCAGGCCTATGGGACTTTTACTGGTACTAATCACTGTGCAGACTTCACTGACGCTGAGTTCAGACCTGAGCGTTTCTGAGACGCGCGTTTGTGTGATTGACTGCAGTGTTCGTTTCTCTCCAAACTGTGCCTAGCGCCTGGGGTTTGGCCTTTCCAGCATGTTGCAAATTCATAAACGCGCGTTTTCAGTGTTGCGCGTTCCCATTGAAGTCTATGGGCCAAAACTCGCGACAAACGCCCCAAAAAAAGCTCAAGTACTTGTTTATGCGTTGGGCGTTTTTCAACGCGTTCGAACCAGTCCCATAGGGAATCATTGGTTTGCATCGGTTATGCGTTTTACAGCGCTTTCGAATGCGCTGTAAAACACGCAAGTGTGAACTGAGGGTTAAAGGGGTGTTCTGGTAGTAAAAGTTATCCCCTATCCTCACGACAAAGGGTGCTCCATACCTCCTGATGCTCCCCTGAAATGAACGGAGCGGTCGGTCACACATTCATGCGGCCCTGTGGATAGGGAATAACTTCACATAACCAGACTACTCCTTTAAGCCAGTCCCGATCTCTTTTTAGGCCCCATGCAGCTCCTGCCAGCCCCCTGCCAGCCCCACTGATACTTGTATAACATTCCCATGGATGGGCATTAGAGGCAGCACCCCCTTTTCCCACCTAACTAAAATTCATCCTCTGGGCTGCGCTGTCGAGTGACCCCTTAAACAAAAAGTCCCTTGCTGCGCTCCTTTGCTTGGACACTGTAGGCCTGCTACTGGCTGGTTCTGCCCATGAGGCAGCGTGGCATACAACACAGCCAGGTACAAGTCCTGATGGCTGATCAATGCATGCATGCCTGGCGCTCTAGCAGGCCACAGGCAGAGTACTGTGCGCATCCCGCCAGTGCCATACAGTGACGCATTCATGAGCTCAGTGTGCTGCATGTAACAGCCGGGGGACCCTTTGCAGTTTGGAACCCAGGGCAACTGACCCCCCTGGCCACCCCACGCTATGCCACTGGCCTCAGTAATGAACATGGATTGAATATGTATGGTGCAGCCGGGCGTGAAAGGGAGATCTGCCGGTAATGATGATCTGCAGTAGTAAAAATATCCAGGTTGGTTGTCGCCAGCATTTTCTCTATGACGGATGTCGAGGCTGAGCTCTCGGTGCCGCCCGCCCAGAGTATAGGATAAGGGCTGTTTACATGGCATCTGCTGTGATGGGATTTCTCTCCGACAGAAATCACGCCATGCAGTGAATACAACCGAAATGCATGTAGAATTTACAGTCTGATCGGAGAAGGCAAACTCTTGGTTCACACTGCTTGAGTTAAAGGGGTTCTGCAGTTTGTTTAAACTGATGATCTATCCTCTGGATAGATCATCAGCATCTAATCGGTGGGGGTCCGACACCCGAGACCCCCGCCGATCAACTGTTTGAGAAGGCTGGGGCGCTTTTTCTTTTTTAAAGCCTTTTTCAACTCCCATATAGGAAAATGCTTGAATAAACACCATGTCTGGCTTATGCAGTAAAAATGCACTAATGAAATGCAAAAAAAAGTTTTGTCTGTAGATAGATAAAAGGCGCAAAAATGCCTTAAAAAATGGTTTGAAACCAGCCTTGCCGCTGACAGAATAATCAAATAGCGCCATCTTATTCCGCAGCGCTTTACAAATTCAGAAGGTTCATGTACAAAACAAGACATCAGAAAGTTACTGGCTAATGTACAACTGAAGCACGAGACGTGAGGGTCTCTGCTCACAAGAGCTTACAATCTGAGGAATTGGGGGTCTGACATAAGGTAGTTGATTGTGATATGTAGTATTCAAGCCATTATTGTACTGAAGGCAGGGGTGTGGGGGGCTGTTAGAGGATCGAGTTCAGGCCAGAGGAGTTGTGGGGGGAGAGGTTTACTCAGGGAACAGTCAGTATAGGAAGCATGATAAGCCTGCCTGAAAAGATGTTTGAAGGTGGGAAGTGGTGAATTGACCTGATATTCCGGGGCAGAGTATTCCAGAGTGTAGGTGCAGCTCGAGAAAAGTCTTGGAAGATGGGAGTGTGGGTTTTACTCCTAGGTCACCAACAGAACGGAGAGTAGGGTGGTAGACGGAAATGAGGGAGGAGATGTATGGAGGGGCAGCGCTGTGGAGAGCTTTGTGGGTGAGAGGTTTGAACTGTATTCTGTGGTGGATGGGCAACCAGTGAAGTGACTGGCACAGGCTAGAGGCATCCGTATAGCGGGTGGATGAATAGATGAGCCTGGCTGCAGCATTTAGGACAGACTGAAGGAGGGAGAGTTTAGAGAGGGAGACCATTTACTAATGAGTTGAAATCTACCAAGACTGTATTAACTTTTTGCAGTATTTTTTATGACATGGAAATGTCTCGCTCTTTATCAAAATGGGTGTAAAGGAAAACTGGCTTAGTTGCCCATAGCAACCAATCAGATTCCACCTTTCATTTTTCACAGCTTCTTTGAAAGGTGGAATCTGATTGGTTGTTGTGGGCAACTCAGCCGGTTTTCCTTTACACCAGTTTGAGTCTCCCCCATTCAGTTGTAGATTGGCTGACAGAGGAGGAATGTGTACAGTGCTACGTGTTGACTCTAGAGCATAATCTACAATTAAGTCCTGGTTGAGTGATGTCACAGAATTTGAGATTAGAAAGATTGTCTCACCTGAACATTTATAGCCTCTTGACAGGCTATGGCCTAAATATCCAATAGATGCGGGCCCCACCTCTGGAACCTGCGCCTGTTTCAAGAATGGGGCTCTGCTCTGCCATGAACGAAGAGCATGACCACCCCTCCATTCACTGAAATAGTCGAGCCCGCACCTGGCTATTTTCAGAAGTCACATATCGGTCAATATAGAAAGCTGCATGCCTGGCTTGCTTTCCTCTCACAGCGGGGCCTGTTCTTGAGGGGGGGCCTCAGAGGTGACAGATTTGACTACAACTATCGACCAGATTCGCGAAGACTGGTGCATCTGCAGGAGTAATGTGCACTAGATTTATTTAATAATAAATTTGTATCAACTTCTGGCACATGAAATTCAAATCTGCTCCACCTGTGAGGGGTACACTAGATACACAATGTGCCCCTACAATCTACATAAAGTTGTAATGTTGGCCGTCAAATCTATAGATGAAGACAATCTTTATAGAATTGTGTAGAAAAGCGTAAAGGCCATAAGTGTTTAAAAACTCAAAAAATATATATATATCTCTATCTTGTACCAGAGGTCACACTAAGTTATTTTCCAGAGTAAAAATGCAGTAATTCAAATATTATGATACTTTAGGCTTAAATAATAAGGGCTTGTTCACAACTGCATTAGCGGCTTCGTCTGGGGTCTCTGTCGCAGATTCTTTCAAAAAGACTGATAAAAAAAACCTGCATGTAGGACTTTTTGTCCGGTAAAAAGACAGGATCCAGAATGGACTCCATCATAGTCAATGCAGTCTGTTCAGCTCTGTTCCTGTCAGTTACGTGCCCAGTCCAGCACTTCTGTTATTTTTGTTCTGCTCTTCAACGGCCCTGGAGTAGTGTTGAGCGAACTTGTTATTTAAGTTCTGCATCGAAAGTTCGGGTTATCTAAGGATCCCGTTATGGATTCCGCTACAACGGACCATAACGGAATTTGCAATCCTGTTATGGATTCCAAATTCCGTTATGGTCCGTGGTAGCGGAATACATAACGGGATGCTTAGATAACCCCAACCTTGGACGCAGAACTTAACACAAGTTCGCTCTACACTACCCTGCGGCTAGCCCCTCCTTCATTCAGTTACAGCTATTATTCCCGCCAGCAGCCCCCCCAAACTGACCAGTAACAAAGCTCCTTGCTGTATGGAGCTTTGTCATTGGATATTTCAGACACCAGCAGCATCACTGCGCTACATGTGTCGTTCACAGCGCGCACTATGCTCATCAATGGCAGGGAAAAGTCTAACGCATATTGGTACGCATTAGACTCAGGATTTAAAATATAAATAAATAAAATACCAGGATAGGTGTACTGTATCTGCTCATGCTACCAGCCTCCAGCTTGGCCCCCGGCACTCCATTCACCCTGCAGTGGGTATAAGTATTCATTGATTATGTATCCATGCATCGTTTCTAGTTCCGTAATCTGCCTACTTATTACGACCACCTTACATGTGACAGGACGTGTATTCATAATCCAGGTGTAGAGACGTGGCGGTTGTTTGTACTGTAGTCCGTGTTGTGTAATGTGCTCCGACATGTCACGGTGTGGTGTTGCATTCCTGAGTTGATGTTTTATGTCACCTGTATGCTTTCTCACTAGCTTTGTGTTGCTGAAGCCACATACGGTTTGCTAAGGCTGTAGCATAGCAGATCTGGGTGTCTTCTAGTAATTGTACTTGGGTATCCTTTCATGGCAACTTATGGTTGTGAGAGTTGGTACGCTGACATTATATTGGAATGTATATACTGGTACTTTTAACTGCTCTGGCAGTCCACCATCATCATAGTGCAGGCATTGACCCACGGCAATCACCAGCACTTCTCCGGAGAGTAAGTCAAGCCATACTATTAGGCCGCCTGCACACCATGCGGGTGACTGCACATAAGATCCGCACCAAAATCTGCAATTTCTAACGGAATTTTGTTGCAGATCTCATCCTTCATTGGAATAGGGTGAAATCCACTGCTAAAACTGGTACTCTACTCTGCTTCTGGAAAACACGTACGTATTCTGCAACGTGTGCAGGTGGCCTTGGGGTTCAGCTACATGGTGATCTTGGTTGACGCCTGATGTAAGGATCGCAGTGTAGCGGTGCTAGCATACTAATGAGCAATTTTTTTATTTTTTTTTGTGGTTCTGGGGGTGCAGCACACGTGAATTGCGCTGTGACCCCTTTAATTTCTGTGCTAGCACCGCTACACTTCGATCCCATTGCAGTCCTTGGGCGCAACAGGTGTAGTCGAACCCACAGGGCTCCACAGTGACTTTTAGCACGACACTTGTCACTTGCCCAAGTATCGCAGTGTAGCAGAGCAGCTTTAGGAATTAATGGGGTTGCAGTGCAACTCGCATGCTTGCTGCAAATGTGATTTGCGTGCCGCGGTTGCAGCAAACATGCGAGTCGCTTCACTTCTGTGGTTGCCCTGCAACACTGCGGACGCACCTAAAGTCGCTATGTAGGCGTCCCGCCATGTGGTTGTCTTTGCGGATACTAAGGAGACGAGCAGATTGTAGTAGTGGTGAGCAGCAGTGTTGCTCTGCGTATTATTGCACTACACTACCTGATCTTTCATCAGCAGAGAGGCCCTTTACCTGTGGAGTTGGGACTCGTACTGAGGATATCCGTTATCTACCTACAGGATATACATTCCTGGTACTGGAACTTTTTGCAAAGCACTTGCCCTATAGAACAAACATCGTATGGAGCATACTTTGTGACCCCCCTACTTAATGTCTGATGTAGTAACGATCACATATAAAATGTAGGCATAAAACTCATGCACACATAAATGGATGTGAATACACCAAAATAGATATTCTTCCCATGCCAGCAAATTCTTAAAAAAAAATAAATCATTATGTACTGACCTGTTTCAGTCCTCTTCCCTCTATTTGTATAGAAGGCTGCATCCATGTGGTACAGGTATATGGCACGTGACGGCCGGATCCTGTTGTGGTTAGCGGTCAGGTAAGTCATGTGCCGTACACCTCTGTATCACCGCTGCAGGCTTCTCTATACAGAGGAGGGCCGGACTAGGATAAAAAGGGTTAAGTATATTTGAGAGCATTCAGTGGCATGGGGAAAATGTCTAGTTAAGTTGGACTCGTAAATAATTTTGGTTTGAGTAGCACTTTTTTGAGGGGTTTACATTGCTGGTTATTAGATGACTGCTCTCCAGCATCGTGACAAAGGGAAGACGCCCCACAGGCTATAGAAAGCGAAATCAAGTCTGGAACTCGGAGCAGATTGTAAACTGCATATCTGGTCTGAAAGTAAGTTATTGGAGATTGCAGCCTTTATTAAAGGGATTGTCCACAACTCAGACATTTGTGACCTTTCCTCAGGATACAACATCAATAACTGATTGGTGGGGTCTTACTCCTGAACCCCCCGTTGATCAGCTGTTGTGCTCCCATCAGTCTCCTATTAACCTTTCCTGAGGATCGGTCTGCAGTGTTTCAGTCCTGGTTAAGCCCTTTAAAGTCCTTGGCCAGGAGAAACAATTGCCACTGCTCAGCTAAGCGGTGGCCAGAACTGCCGAGCATGTCTTGCTGCTGCCTAGTCCTCATCGGTGGAGGGATCCCTGCTTGCTTCTGTTTCCACAATAAGCAAGACAAGGAACCACAAATGATGCCTGGGTTCTCTAGCTGTCTCCAAAAGCTGCAGAGCACCGGCTGAGGTGGTTGGATCTTCTGGAAGGGTATAACATCTTTATAAAAATTGAAAGCATTATACCAGTGAAATATTTTTGAAGGATCTCTTAATGAACGTAGGCCATTATGGCCTAGCTCCATTTGTATCTTAGAATGTCCTAGAAGAGGCCTCATCTTCTAGTGGGTGTTTAGTGAGGTTTTATTCTTGGGAAGCTTGCTTTCCTGTAGGAAATCCTATCTGCTCAGGAAGTAAATTGAGCTGTGACTACAAAGGTGACGCAAAGTTCCCAAGACACTGGTAACGTCTGAATAATATTTAAAGCACTGGGGAAATATTACAGCTTGTGTTTTATACAGTGTAGCCAAAAATACAGTTCTGAAAAAGTATGTAGATTTGAAATGTCCTTATTTTATGGGATTGAAAGCTGCAAGCGACTTTAATAAAAAATCTCAAGTCATCAGACATGGGTTTTCAGATGGGTTGGGTGAATTAAAGGTGCCTATGAGTGGTCACACAATAACTTAGGCCCGGTCTTTTTAGGTAACATTTGGTCGTGCAATGTTGCTGACAAGTTTTTGGCGATTGCAAGGATCACTTGTGGCAACTTTCCTTCAACTTGTGCACAATTTTGTTGCTTGGGCCTTCTAAGTATGCTTAAAGGGGTTATCCGGGTTCAGAGCTGAACCTTGACATACCCCATGTTCACCCAGGCAGCCCCCTGATTAGAGCATCGGCAGCGCTAAAGCCCTCATCAGAGCCGGTGATGTCACCGAACACTATACCGGGCGGAAGCCTCTGCCCAGCAGTGTGTTATAGTAAATAAAAGAGCCCTTGAACTGCGCGATCCAGGGCAAGGGAGAGCATCAGAGCATGAACTGCTCTGATGCTAACATCAGGGGACTGCCTGGGTGAGATTACGGGTATGTCTGGGTTCAGCTCTGAACCCGGACAACCCCTTTAAGGTACAAGACACCTTTTGCAACTTTATAGATCTAGATATATAAAAAGTAGCATAGTACAGTATAAATTCCATGTATCTGCAGGCACAGCCTGTACTACAGTTGGGAACACCTAATAAGCAGTGGACATGGTGTTCCTTACATTAGATTGCTGTGCTAGCTCTACAGAGAACCTGTCAGCTCTGACGTGTCTATTTTAGGCTAGGTTCATATCTGTGCCCTCATTTCCATTTTTCTGTTCTGTCATGGAAACAAAAGGTTGACAGTTTTGGCAGAATTTGGGACTGAGGAGCCCAACAGAACCTCTGATGCAGATGTGAACACATCCTTTGCTAACACTTGTATTCTCTATAAAGAAATGCCCGATGTCTGCAGCATATGTTCTTAGGACTCTGCATTGTGCCATTCCTCTCTTATTCCTCCTAGAAATCCCACTGTCTGATATGGTGTTTTTCACATATTGTGGTCCAACATGCCTAGCAGTAGGCATCAGATAGTCAGGCTACCCCATACACGTTGGAGCAGAGGTCCCCAATCTTTTGTATGTTGTGAGCCACATTCAATGATGGTCAGGAGGAGCAGGCAATTCAAAAATGGAGAGCAGTTTTGAATGGGGAGAAACAAAAAACATAAAATTGCAAAAACTTGCTGATAAATTATTCCAGTGTGAAATTTAACACTGGTACCATCTAGAATTCTAGGATAGGTCTGCGACCATGTCAACTGCCAGTACATACGGTCATAACTCAGGACTGTCGTGGCGAGCCACGTGGCTTCCGAGCCACTGATTGAGGACCACTGCATTATAGTATATAAGAAACGAAAATAAAACTTCTGCTGTTTAAATTGATCTGTGGTGCAAATCTGAAATTTGTGGCAGTACTCTGACTCTACAACTGTCACACTGGGGGACATTTATCAAAAAAATACTAACACTACAAATCAAAAGTGGTGATTGTTTCATCGCCTACTTCAAAAGGCGCACACCACTTTTAACATGTGACTTTTTAAATATAAACTAGATTATCCGCCAGTTTCTCTTGACTTGCAACATTTTAATGTCAATGGCGCGAAAATGTAGCTTTTTAAACAGACACGCGCCATTTCTGCCAACCGAGCCAGACAGCACTTTTAACTTTTGAAACTTATTTCTGACTTTTGAAGCAAATTTGCGACATTTCCACTAGTAAATTGCGACTCTTGTCTCCTACTGAGGACGTTTTTGTTGAATGTTAATTTACTGACACAACCTAATTTCTATTAAATTAAAAAAAACTCACCCTGTTTTAATACCTACCTATCACTTCCCACGACGAGTTGGTTTTCTTTTCATAAAGGCAAGTTTTTGACAAAGTTGCATCTTTCTGCCATAAATGTGACTCTTTACACAAGACACCACCACATAAGCTGGCCTAATTGTCCGCAACAATAAATTAGGCGAAATGTGCGTCAAAATTTGATAGTCCCGTCCACTTTGACACTTATAGCTCATTTCTGGCGTGATGCATTCTTTATGGTGAAGATTCTGGAGAAAGCAGTTGATATAATTGGTGCAAATCAAAATGCCGTTGTTTTTGGCACATTTTACGCCATAATTCTGGTGCAACATGCTTAGTAAATGTCCCCCATAGTCTTGTGAGTGGACAGAAAGTCAGTCTCTCTATACATGTCTGACAACCTCCATGTGCGTCTCATAGGAGTGAATTGAGAAACTGACTTCCTGTCCCCACATCAGACTCCTGTCAGTCATACGGCACATCTGAGGCCCGGAAGAGAGTGGATAACTACAGCTACCCGAAAGAACATTACCTTCACTGCAATTACCGTTTTTATGGCACAAGAGAATAAAACCTTCTATGGTAGTGCTTCTTTAAATCCTTCAAATAACAGTTGACGAGAATGAGAACCGTGTACCCCTATAAAGAAACAGTATTGAAGATGGCCGCTATGTACAGGGCTCGGGCTTTTACTGGTAGGAGCCGTTTTTGTCATTGCAGCTGTCACAATGACAAGAATGATTGGTTGCGGCTATTGCGTCGTATTCATCTGGTCACCAGACCGTGCGTCTCCTCCGCTTTGGAGAGGGCAGAGTAATCGCCATCTGGTTGTAGTAAGTTTCATTTTTATTGGGATAATTTAACAAACCATAGGGGGAGATGAAAACTGGTGTAAAGTAGAACTATAAGTCACAGTGAGCAAAAAAATCCTAAAATATAACTTTTAATGATGTATATAAATAAAACCGGTCCTAAGGACCTAACGATGTGAATAACCACCTAGCAACCAACTTCTTGATTAAAGGAACAGGAGGGATACAAACTGCTTTCCCCTATATTGGCCCTAATGGCTGCTCAGCCCGAGGGCACCCCTTAATGGTAGGAGCCCCCCGTCCTCGTGCCTAGGGCTAGCCTGTCCTTAGATATCCCTAACACTTTATTCCCTCTTAGCTTGTGTAATAACAGCCAATTTATATCACTGAGACCCGACGCGTTTCCCCCTCAAGATATAGTGAGGGTTCATCAGGGGTCAGGAAACATGTAACACAGGGATCCAACAATATGGATAAAATAACATAAATGCCAATCGTGTGACTGGTACCAAATAAAGATATAACAGTACCTTGGAGTCAGCGCAAGTCTACCAACCAGCTTATGGGTATGGAATTAATTCCTTACGACCTCAGGCGGCGATATGTCCACAGTGTATAAATTGGCTGTTATTACACAAGCTAAGAGGGAATAAAGTGTTAGGGATATCTAAGGACAGGCTAGCCCTAGGCACGAGGACGGGGGGCTCCTACCATTAAGGGGTGCCCTCGGGCTGAGCAGCCATTAGGGCCAATATAGGGGAAAGCAGTTTGTATCCCTCCTGTTCCTTTAATCAAGAAGTTGGTTATCCACATCGTTAGGTCCTTAGGACCGGTTTTATTTATATACATCATTAAAAGTTATCTTTTAAAATTTTTTTGCTCACTGTGACTTATAATTACAACCCGCAAAATCCCCGATAATCATTTTTTCAGTGATACTGTAAAGTAGAACTGGCTTAGTTGCCCATAGCAACCAATCACCTTTGTAAAATGAAAGGTGGAGTCTGGTTGCTATGGGCAACTAGGCCGGTTTTCCTTTACACCCATTTTGATAAATGTCCCCCATTATGCTTGCACTATCCTCAGCTGGCCATTGGTAGCTGTCAAACACTCATCTGTCAACTATTACTCCATATATACGCAAGCTTGGCTGGGCTGGGTGTGCATGTGTTTTCTGCATGGGAAGATGGGAGAATTCAGTTGCCAAACACCTGCTGGTGGCTTCTGTCCCCTGAGAAGTGAAGGATCGGGCATGTTGACATCCAGCAGCCCAGGCCTTTTCTCCTGTTTCCAGTAGTAAATGTTGGAGAAAACTAGTCCTCTCCCTGAGTAGAGTAGTTTTTCTCTCCAGGCGCAGGACTGCAATAGATGTGCCTATGACTAGGCTCACACCTAGTCCTAAACTGTCCGAATGTAATTCCGGGGAACCTAAGACCGACGTAAAAAGTTGTTCTTGGTAAATGACCCCCCAGTGTATATGGCCAGTTTCACACCAGCATATTCAGTCTGTGAAATATGCTCCGTGTGACGGCAGTATTTCCCGGAATGAACACTGTTCCTGGGACACGAACTGGCGGTATTCTAATGATTTATAATGCTGTGTGTTCCTGCCTTCCAGCGACTGTATCTGACTGTAAATGTGGAAATGATACAAGAGCGGTTGGAGTGAGTGACCAGTCTACCGCTGTCCTTTATGCCCAGCAGACATGCCACGGTTTGGACTTTTTTGGGGGGGTATTCTTGCTACTGCTGATCTAACGCTGCAGGCAAGCTGAGCTGCTGGCTCGTGGCATTCAGTTACACCGCTGCTCGGGGGGAGTGTAGATTTTCTCCAGGCTTACTACTTGGTAAACAGGACTCCGTCAGAGTACAAAATGTACATTGCGTTTCTCTGTGGAATTATGCAATGCAGATTATCTGATGGAAAGGCAAACACAGATATGTTGTGGAGTGGCTGCCTATAGCCTCATTTATTACAACAATAAAAAAACACTGTTCTCCTCTGGGATAGAGGCAGCAGGTCATCTCGTCATTATTTTGAGGGCAAGTTTTTCAGGACTTTCAATCCACATATCAGTTGTATGTTGACCGACCATCTGATGTGTGTTGGGGCCTGGCTCTCCCCAGATGGCAGATGTGCGGAGAGATGAGCATCAGCAGCATTTCTTCTGGTGGAGATAATCCGCTGCTGGAGGAATATGGCGGAGGCATCCTTTTCCTACTGACACATTGTGCACAGCAAGCAGGCGTGTGTGAGGGGATTGGGAGTGACGGCTGTCAGCGGATCTATCTTCTTCAGATCAGGGGGGTCTGACAATCGACACTCCTACCACACACAGTACTGCAGCTTGTTCCCATTCACATGAATGGTGCTTTGCAGTGAGAACTGCAGTACCCGGCACAACCACTGCAACCTGGTAAACGGTGAAAGACCGCAGCCCCTCCAATCAGATCATCATTAGAAGCCCGCCTACTCTAATATGTCCCATCCTATGGAAACCTGTACATGTGCCGATTTCGGCCTAGAAAAAGCCCTGATCAATGATATATCAGATATGATGAGAATTGGTGCTTCTCTAGATGGACCCTCAGTACCTTGGGGGGAAAAAAAATGCTCTTCTTTGTCCTGGATATGAAGTGCATGTATGGTTTTAATAGGGATGTCCCGATACTAGTATTGGGACTGATACCTGACATTTGTACTTGTGCAAATGTCACTGATAACACTGCCGATACCTGATGGCCGTGCAGCGGCGGGTCCCATGTCCCAGACGATCAGCGGTGGTGGCGGGCCCCGTGTCTCCTAGCACTGGCAGGAAGTTAAAGCCACTTCCTCTCAGTACTCTGGTGCATTCACATGGGAAGCATTACAGCAGGCCAGGTGGGTATGGTGCATGAAATGGCAGAGAAATTCAGTTTATTTCTCTCCATTTCATGTTCAGTGAATATAAAGTAAGTTATTGGGGGGTGGGGGGAATGGGCATATAATACTGATTCCCAACCAGTGTGCCTCCAGCTTTTGCAACACTACACCTCCAAGCATGGGCTGTCTGGGCATGCTGGGAGTTGTAGTTTTGCAAAAGCTGGAGGCACGCTGGTTGGGAAACACTGTTATATGCCTATTTTCCAGCTTTAATTTTTTTCATTGCTATCAGCACCTGCACCCCTGTTTCTTTGTACAAGGTTTGATAAATCTCCCCTATGACTAAATTATGTTATCGGTGCTCATACTCAGTCTTAAAAAAAAAAAAAAAAAAATGGTATTGGGACATCCCTAGTTTTTAATTCTATCTGCTTTCCTTTCAGGCTTATTTCCATATGATCGTGTTCGGTCCATGAAGTGCAGCCTGTGTGACCGGACGGCATCTTAGGGATTTATGACAGTCCTTCTCTGATTGCGGGTCTAAGGTACAGTACATTAGACCCGTGATCAGATGGGAACTATGATGCAGTCAGTTTGGGTCGGGAGAGCACGGTCGTGTGAATCAGCCCACATTCTCCCGGTCTACTTCATATAACTTTCTGATGCAGTGCTGACTTCTCCAGAAAAAAAGGCTTGTGCAATACATGGCACGGGCAGGGCTGGCGTCGGTATTTTGCATTTTCCTGATTTTCAGGCTTGCGTGAGTTCAGTGTTGTTTCCATTAGGTCAGATGGTTGGCTGGTGACTCTTAGCACAAACTTGGAACGTTTGGATACCGCTCCTAGCTTCTGAAATTAGCTAGAGGGCTCTTTCTGCTTAGTCACGTTTTACTGGCTGTTTTATTCAGTGAGCTGCCTGTAGAGACAAGCAGAGCAGCTGCGAGAAACTTCAGCCCTCTGCCATTGTGTTCACACTGCTCCAGTCATTCCAGAGAACTGTAGGCTGCAGCGCCTGCGCTGATCGCTCCAGCTCGCTCAGGCAGCTAATGTGTGAATCCTGTTACTAGCTCACCACGGGTGTATTTTTCAGCTGCAAGCAGAGAGAACCGGGTCTGTTTAGCTGTCACTCGCAGTGTCGTCTAGGCTGGTTTCCTAAAAAGCAGAATACAGACGTGGAACTAAAGCATGCCGTGGAAGCACCCTTAAAGGGGTAGTCAGAGAGTTGGGGGGGATAACTATTACATCGAAGGAAAACCTTCCCACCATGCTGTACTATTATGCTGCAGAATGGGAAGGGGTTAAAGGAAAGCCTACCCTTAGGGCTCATCAAGACGGCCGTATGCAAAAATGCGGATCCGTTTTTTGCGGACAGTTCAGCATGTCTGAAAAAAAAAGAAAAACCCCTTGCATTCCGTTTTTTTTGCTAACCCATAGACTTCAATGGGGCCATGTCCTGATTTTCACTGACTAGTATAGGACATGGTTCATTTGTTTTGCTGAGCCGTGCAATGTAAGAAAAGGCTCCATAGAAGTGAATGGGACAGAATCTAATCTGCGCAAAAATGCGGATCCGTTTTTTTTTTTTTTTTTTTTGGACAGCATACGTCTGAATGAGCCCTTAAAGGGGTCTTCCAAAATCTTGATACAGATGACCTATCCTCAATATCTGATCGGTGGGTGTCTGACACTGACACCCGGGACCCCTGCCAATCAGCTGTTTGAGAAGGCGCAAGCACGCCTGTGAGCTCCCCAGCCTTCTCACAACTTACCAAGCACCGTGTCGTACATTGTATAGCGGTTGTGCTGAGTATCTCCCTCTGCCTCATTCACTTAAGTGGGACTGAGCTGCTCCTAATCCACGTGACCGATAAATGTGTCGTCACTGGCCTAGGAAAAACTGTCCTCAATGTCAATATTGGAAAACCCCTTTAAACGCTCCAATTGTTCCAGTGCTGCTTTGCAAATACTACTAAATAAAAATCTATCATTTGTGTCTCCAGCTCCCGTGTATACTTGTGTTTCCATGGTAGCAGACAACAAACAATCCCTGTGTAGTCTGATCACATGGTCATTTCTCCTTTCCATCTGTCCCGTACTTTACTAACTTACATGCAGGGCTGTGGAGTCGGTAGATAAATTGTCCGACTCCGACTCCGACTCCGACTCCTCAGATTTTGAAACTTCCGACTCCGACTCCGACTCCTCGACTCCGACTCCTCTGTATTTAATATGCAAATACGAAGCTGTTCCACCAAGTTCTTCTAATCTTCTCTAGCACAGAGAGGTAGTTGAGCAGAAGCTGCTGCCTTCTCCTTTGTGTGCTGATCTTCTGCTGAAGATAGAGCAGTGGGAGGATCCAGGAAGGGGCAGGGGAAGGGGCATTTATTTTAAAACATGATTTTCCTAGTAGAATCCCATAGTCATGTTTAAAATTTAAGCTAACAATCTGAGTTTACATGTTTTATAGCCTTAGCTGAATGATAGCAGTTTTTCAAATGGTTTACAGCTTCAGTCTTGAACTATTGACTATCCATTCCCTTCACTTATACAAGTGTCTCCAGTCCTTAATCAGTTATCAGTGAGAGGCTAGGATAACCATGGGTTCCCTGTAACAGCAGACCACAAGACAATGGAAAGTGTAAGTATTGCCGCTCCTTAAAGGGACACTGACAGGCTGATTTTCCAGCTAAAGATATATATATACTGGTATTCATCAGAGAATTAGGAATAAAACTATACTAATGTTACCCCCAGTTAAGCTGTACTTGTGTTTAAAAACATTTTAATCTGTATGCAAATTCACTATCTTTGTGCCCAATGGGGCAGCGTCTCCTGCGGCTTTGTGCCCAGCCGCGCCCGAGTACAGCTTCCCAGCGCTGTTCCCCTCGTTATTATTCACTGCACTGGCCTTTTTTTCAGGCTAGCCGAACGCTGAATTCCTGCGCAGCGCACGTGTAGAGTGCTGGCAGCAGCCTCGTCTGGCTATGCTGAGGCTGTGCCAGCTTTCTCTCTTCCTCCTCGCTACCTAGTCCTGTCTAGTGCTGCCAGTACTCTACATGTGCGCCTGCCCCTTGGGCACAAAGGTAGAGAATTTGCATATTGATTAAAACATTTTTAAACACAAGTAAACCTCAACTGGGGGTAACAGTCGTCTAGTTGTCACTTAATGTCTTTGTTTAGCGGTAACGTGACGCACTGCATGCATTGGCCTTTATTCTTACAGTAGAGAAGTAATTAATTATAACTTTATCTGAATTGGGACATTTAAACTTGCTTTTTTTTTTATTCCAATTTTTTTTTATTCCAATTTAAATCTAGTAGGAGTCGGAGTCGGTCCATTTTTTGCCGACTCCGACTCCGACTCCAGGTACCCAAAATTGCCTCCGACTCCGACTCCGACTCCACAGCCCTGCTTACATGTCAGGTCAGCAGTACTGTACAGTATAGAAATAGTGGTTGGGATCGCCATCCCATAGCACTGATTTGGATTCCTCATTAAATGCTCCATCAGGTACATATGTCACATGCATCCCTTCCCATTTGAAAATATTGACTTCGAACATGGCAGCTTTCAAAATGGCTGCCGTGGTGGACACTGGCCCTCAAAAATGAGTCTTTTTGACCACCCTAAAAATACAGGCCCTTAAGTAATATGACAGTGATTGCTGCGAGACTTAAGGACCAAACAGAATGTCAGTTCTTATTGTATAAAAGAAGGAAATATTGTCAGTCGTATAGAAGTAATAGAACCGCCTGTAGACCGTATACTTCCGGACAGCGTCTGCGCACCCTTGCTTCCTCTGCCAGCCCCTCCCTCTTTTTGATTCACAGCCAGGCAAGATGACTATGCGGTCAGTCCAGGAGAGTGAGGGGCTGTCAGATGAACGGGGAAGAACAAAGGTGCACTTAACCACTCACTTGCAAATGGATTAGAAGCAACAGATCAGGCCCAACTGAGCTAGACCTACAAGACAGTGTGTCGGGTAGAATGGTGAATCTCCTGGTGACGGCTTGCTTTAAAGGGAACCTGTCATCAACTTTATAATGACCTCACTGAGGGCAGCATACATTAGTGACAGCAGTTCTGATTTCAGCGCTGTGTCACTCATGAGCTAAAAGTGGTTGCTGAGAACCAGCATCATAATCATTGCAGTCCCGGCCTGGAAAAGAGTCAAATCTACCTGAGAAGAGTCATGGTTATTATAATCTCCTGCTCTCCCCACCCATCTGCTGATGATTGGTAGTTCTCTCCTAGAGAGAAAGGGAGAAAACTAGGTAGAAGCCTGTCAGTCATCAGCAGGTGGGCAGGAGAGCAGGACTTCATGAGTAACCAGGACTCTTCTCGGGTGGCCGGGACTCTTTTCCAGGTCCAGTCTGCAATGATTGTGATGTTGGTTCTCGGCAACCACTTACTTTTAAAGGGAACCTGTCACCGGGATTTTGTGTACAGAGCTGAGGACATGGGCTGCTAGATGGCCGCTAGCACATCCGCAATATCCAGTCCCCAAAGCTCTGTGTGCTTTTATTGGGTAAAAAAAACAATTTGAAACATATGCAAATTAACCTGAGATGAGTCCTGTCCCTGAGATGAGTCCAGGGACAGGACTCATCTCAGGTTCATTTGCATATGTATCAAATCGTTTTTTTTTACACAATAAAAGCACACAGAGCTATGGGGACTGGATATTGCGGATGTGCTAGAGGCCATCTAGCAACCCATGTCCTCAGCTCTGTACTCAAAATCCCAGTGACAGGTTCCCTTTAACTAATAAATGACAGACCGCTGAAATCAACTCACCTGTCTCTACTTTATTCTCCCATTAGTATGGGCAGCTTAAAGGTGATGACATGTTCCCTTTAAACAGAAGTTTTTGCATTGTCGGGGTACATTACAATAAGTTGGATAGGTCCAGTTTACTGGGTTTTGGAACCGGTGTTGAATATTAGCAGAACTTGCTCTTGAGTGGCCATTATGTATTACTATGTCTGACAACCTATACTTTAGCACATTGCTGCTACATTACTTACTAATTTGCGTGTGATGCCATCCAATACACCAGCTAGTGTATGTGGAATATAAATGGAAGTAGATCTCATTTCAAGCCAGTGTTAACATATGGCAAGGAATGCTACTGCCGCCTTCTGTAATGCAATTCTATACGTTCTGGTCAGCTGACTCCGTGTGCCATGACATCTCAAGCACCTAAAGAGAAGGGCAGCAAGTGTTCATCTTGAAACCTGGATTTTCCAGATCCCAGCCTCCATGGTGGTTTTATCACCTGAAACTCTTCAAAACTGGTGTAATGAAAAACCAATCAGATGAGGAGCCCTGAAAAATGACAGGTGGAATCTGGTTGCTGTGGGTAACTAAGCCAGATTTTCTTTACACCAGTTTTGAAAAATCTCCCACAAAGTGTCTGAAGAAGAGATCAGGGATTCTTCACAAATAGTTCAGATCGATATCTATTTTTATTTTGGTATTATTGCGATAAAAATATTGTAAGATTTCTGATAAAGGGGTTATCCTATGATTAATGTAAAAAATGAAAATCAGATACCATATAGTACATGACAATCTCTTTCTAACAAAGCTAGAACCAGCCCTGTACCTCACATGGATCCAGAGATCTCCCCATTCATTGCTCTGCTAGATTTATATCAAGGCGAGTGTCCATTCTGCTGCAGCTCAGGGGGTGTGTCCATGCTCTCCCTATCACAGCTCAGGGGGCAGTTGAAGGATGAAACTGAGCATGTGCGGCCTTCTCAGTGAGACAGACAAAAATAAGAAAAAGAACAAACAGCAGGTGGCGCTATACAGTTAGATTTTATTGAATAACTCAGTGGCTATGCTAAATGTTTAATTACATGCAATTACAAAAGTATTCAGATCCAGGTGCTGGTTTGAAAACTGCAGAATATTTATTTGTGGGATAACGCCTTTAACCTCCTCAGGACCGCCTAACGCACGGATGCGTCCGGCCGGCGGTCCTGTTGCTCTGGCTGGACGCATCCGTGCGTCATCTTGCGAGGCAACTTTTTACATTTTTTTTTTTATACAAAGTTGTCAGTTTACAGAGATATTTCTCTCACCCAACATGGGTATATGTAAAAATACACCCTAAAACACATTGCCCTTCTTCTCCCGAGTACGGCGATACCACATGAGTGACACTTTTTTGCAGTCTGGGTGCGCAAAGGGGCCCAAATTCCAACCTTTAGGCCCCTTTCACACGAGCGTGTCCGGATGCGTTCAGTGAAAACTGTGCGATTTCACAGGCAAAGCCATTCAGTTTTGCCTGCGATTTCGTTCAGTTTTTTCTGCGCGGGTGCAATGCATTTTGATGCGTTTTTCACGCGCGTGATAAAAAAACTGAAGGTTTACAAACAACATCTCCTAGCAACCATCAGTGAAAAACGCAACGCACTTGCTTGCGGCCCCATTCACTTTTATGGGGCTAGGGCTGCGTGAAAAACACAGAATATAGAACATGCTGCGATTTTTACGCAACGCACAAGTGATGCGTGAAAAAAAACGCTCATGTACACAGACCCATTGAAATGAATGGGTCAGGATTCAGTGCGGGTGCAATGCGTTCACATCACGCATTGCACTCGCCCGTGTGAAAGGGGCCTTAGGCTTTACAGGGATGCTCACAATTTAGCCCCACCAAAAATGCCAGAACAGTAAACACACCCCATAAATGACCCCATTTCGGAAAGTAGACACCCCAAGGTATTTACTGAGGGGCATAGTGAGTTCGTGGGAGATTAAATTTTTTTTTTTGCCAGAAGTTAGCAGAAATGGAAACTTTATTATTATTTTTTTCCTCAAAAGTGTCATTTTCCGCTAACTTGTGAAAAAAAATGAAATGATACATGAACTCACCATGCCCCTCCGCGAATACTTTGGGGTGTCTTCTTTCTAAAACGGTGTCATTTGGGGGGTATTTATACTATCCTGACATTCTAGCACCTGAAGAAACATGACAGGTGCTCAGAAAGTCAGACCTGCTTCAAAATGCCGAAATTCACTTTTTTGCACCATAGTTTGTAAACGCTATAACTTTTACCCAAACCAATAAATATACACTTATTGGATTTTTTTTTATCAAAGACATGTAGAACAATACATTTAGAGAAAAATTTATATAGAAATGTAGTTTTTTTTTTTTTTTTATTTTACAACAGAAAGTGAAAAATGTCATTTTTTTTTTGCAAAAATTTCAGTTATTTTTGATTAATAGCAAAAAAAGTAAAAATGTTAGCAGCAATGAAATACCACCAAATGAAAGCTCTATTAGTGAGAAGAAAAGGAGGTAAAATTCATTTGGGTGGTAAGTTGCATGACGGAGCAATAAACGGTGAAAGTGGCGTAGTGCGGAATTGTAAAAAGTGGCCTGGTCATTAAGGGGGTTTAAGCTAGGGGGGCTGAGGTGGTTAAGGGGGTTTAAGCTTGGGGGGCTGAGGTGGTTAAGCACATTACATTTTCTTCTCTGACAGCACCTCCTGCTGTTTATCCTTCTGATCTACCTTCTTATGCATTCAGTGGTTGACCTACTTGCTTATACTAAAGGTGAAGTGGCCCAGGCACCTTTCATACATTCTTCTTTATTTCTAAATTCAGAGAAGTGTATAGCTTTATTTCTGTAGACTGTGGAGGAAGTATACTGTAGTGCTATGTATTCGCGGAATTGCTGGGACTGCATCAGGGACTGTTTTCTATGCAGGGGAAGATGTTGTTAACGAGCCGGTTTCAAACGTAGAAGCAGGTACTTATCACATGGGATGCGCTACTGCCCACCCACATAAAGTGAAGATGTAAGGGCTACAGAGAGAAGAGTTTAAAAAGAGAAAGTAGGTGAAAATGACACTGGAGAGCAGCAGCTTTTCCATTAACACACTCGTTTTTTGCTTAAGGGGGCTGTCGTGTAGGGTACTTTATTTTGCAAACTGTATTTATTTTGTGCAACTTTTTTTTTTCCTCCCATTTTTGTTTTGCAGAACTAAATAAAAACCCAGTAGAAGGCTTCTCAGCAGGTTTAATAGATGACAATGACCTATACCGGTGGGAAGTTCTTATTATTGGTCCTCCAGACACACTATAGTAAGTATTCTGCTTCCCAAATGCTCAGCCGACTTGTATGACAAACTATGCAAAAAAAATAAAGTCCAAAAATAACAAAGCAATTCCATGATGTGTTTTTACCACAAGAGTTTAAAAAAAAGTAATTTAGTTTTTTCCCCATTTGGGATGTGATTCTCAGGTTATCAGATTTCTGGTCCCTGCTTTTAAGATTACTCTTCCTGTATGGCTGTGGTCATGTGCGCCGCTGCACATTGATGTGTTCCTACGTGGCATGTGACCAAGTATTCATGTGCTGCTTGGGGATATGTCACCACTGAGGACATTCATTGGCTTCAGTGGTGCATATGATTCCATTTATGCAGGAAGTTTCCAGTGGGGACTGGAAGTCATGGAGCCCGGACAGGGTGGCAAGGTGCAGTTAAGTGTAGCTCTCAGAAGTGCACTGTAATACAAGCACCTGCTCCATTCAACTGCCTGTAATTGCACTAAGCCACTGCTACACTGAGACCAGACGTAGTGTAATGAGGAAGTGGTGATCGCGTGGAGCGCCGCCTTCTCGTCTCGCAGCTGATCAGCGGGGCTCCTGGGTGATGGACCTGTGCCGATCAGATATTAATGACCTATCCTGATAGATCATCAGTCTTATGGGCTGGATAACCCCTTTAATATACATGTTTATTTTAATGAGGAGAGTGAGGCAGGTTGCTGCCAGATACTGTTCCTGAAATGTAGATCCTCGTATATTGGGATGCTCCATACACATTTTATTTGCATCTAATCCTAAGAACGTGGTCTCGACCTATCAGTATTACATTTTTATGGCATATCCTCTTAAATATCCATGTGGGTTGTATTTTGGTGAGAAACATTTGTTGTGGGCTTTGCTGAGGATCCATGGCAAAATCTGACATTGTGCCCCGTCCTCTAGGGATGTGTAGCCAGCAGGAAGTCGCTAGCTCGGAGCTGCTATTGCATACAGTATATTCAGCATAGTGAATTGTTGGAGTGTACTGATCACATTACTGTACATGTACACAGCAACAGGAGCCTAGGGGATGGAGCAGGATGCTCTATCTCCTGCTGCAAATTTCTAAGCAGCATGTATTGGGTTTTATAAAAATAAAATAAAAAT
The DNA here is from genome assembly GCA_033119425.1 of Bufotes viridis. Classification (NCBI taxonomy): domain Eukaryota; kingdom Metazoa; phylum Chordata; class Amphibia; order Anura; family Bufonidae; genus Bufotes; species Bufotes viridis. The sequence goes on from CM065591.1 coordinate 297,578,002, forward strand.
TCTAGCAATGTAATAGTTTATCGTATTTAAAAAAAAATTTATCTTGAGTTTTGCAGGTATAATTAAAGGTACAAATGAGTTGTAAAGGGTTTGTACCTACCAAAATATTAACTTATCCCTTATCCCCTAATAAATGTTTAGATGAAGTTCACCTTTTATCTCTGTGCTTAGTCACCCCACCCTACGCACAGAACACTTACCTGGTGCCCTTCTTTTCAGCTGCAGGTTCAACAGATCCCAGGCTCGTCTTCTGCCAGTCAAGATGCCCCCACTGCTTCTCATACTACTTGATGCAGACTGTGTACATCCTGCCGCCTCACTTGAGCAGTGCTAGCCAATTCAAGAGGAGAGCTTTACAAGCAGGAGGCGTCTTGGGTCACCAAATGCATGGTGTACATTACGCAGTCTGAGAAGCGGTGCAGCCATCTTGGATGACAGAAGAGGAGTCCATGAATTGGCGGATCTACAGCTGAAAAGAAGGGGGCATCACGTAAGTGTTCTCTTTGTTACCCAGTTAACGTGATTTTTTTTTTTTTTTTTTTTTCTTGAACCAAAGGCTCACTGAAAATGACAGTTTTATGATAAACTTGGTTTTATATATTTTTATATTTTTCCATATGTCTATCCATACAAAATGTCAAGTATTTGTTTTGATACTGGCCACTAGAATGCAATAAGCAGCTATGTCCACACTGGTTCTGTGCATCTCCTTTTCAGCTTGTGCTGTGCGTTCTGGGTCAGGTTCATCCCATTATCATTAGAGGATAAAGGTTCTTTTACACGGACCGAAAATCAGGAACATTTTCAGGAATGAGTGTTTGTGGAAATGCTCATTCCTGCTAATTGGCCTGTGTAAAAGGTGCCAGCGAACTCCTGATGAACATCCCCTCAAATCATTGCTTCTGTGCGGTAGAACATCCCCTTAAATCATTGCTTCTGTGCGGTAGAACATCCCCCCTCAAATCATTGCTTCTGTGCGGTAGAACATCCCCCCTCAAATCATTGCTTCTGTGCGGTAGAACATCCCCCCTCAAATCATTGCTTCTGTGCGGTAGAACATCCCCTCAAATCATTGCTTCTGTGCGGTAGAACATCCCCTCAAATCATTGCTTCTGTGCGGTAGAACATCCCTCAAATCATTGCTTCTGTGCGGTAGAACATCCCCTCAAATCATTGCTTCTGTGCGGTAGAACATCCCTCAAATCATTGCTTCAGTGCGGTAGAACATCCCCTCAAATCATTGCTTCTGTGCGGTAGAACATCCCCTCAAATCATTGCTTCTGTGCGGTAGAACATCCCTCAAATCATTGCTTCTGTGCGGTAGAACATCCCCTCAAATCATTGCTTCTGTGCGGTAGAACATCCCCTCAAATCATTGCTTCTGTGCGGTAGAACATCCCCTCAAATCATTGCTTCTGTGCGGTAGAACATCCCCTCAAATCATTGCTTCTGTGCGGTAGAACATCCCCTCAAATCATTGCTTCTGTGCGGTAGAACATCCCCTCAAATCAGTGCTTCTGTGCGGTAGAACATCCCCTCAAATCATTGCTTCTGTGCGGTAGAACATCCCCCTCAAATCAGTGCTTCTGTGCGGTAGAACATCCCCCTCAAATCAGTGCTTCTGTGCGGTAGAACATCCCCCTCAAATCAGTGCTTCTGTGCGGTAGAACATCCCCTCAAATCAGTGCTTCTGTGCGGTAGAACATCCCCTCAAATCAGTGCTTCTGTGCGGTAGAACATCCCCTCAAATCAGTGCTTCTGTGCGGTAGAACATCCCCTCAAATCAGTGCTTCTGTGCGGTAGAACATCCCCTCAAATCATTGCTTCTGTGCGGTAGCTCATCCTAAGTAAACAGGACTCTGCTGCCCAGAAACATTGACTTTGAGATGATTGCTGCCTGTAAATGTAGCCCTAATCTCTGCTGATAATAAAGCGATGGGGAGATGAGGTTCATTCCCGATATTTCCCTGAAACGTTGGTCCAGCTGTTACATGTCTGCTTTGTTTAACCACTAGAGGCAGACATAAGCATAATGTGCACATATTTTTATGCTCCACAGTGAGGGTGGTGTATTCAAAGCACATCTTACTTTTCCAAGGGATTATCCCCTACGGCCGCCTAAAATGAAATTTATAACAGAAATCTGGCACCCGAATGGTGAGTAGTTTGTGCCTAAAGCCTGTTCTCCATGTTTAGTTTGTGTGTGTTACATAAAACAAGAAATTTGGATGCCGCTTATGGTTTTGCAGTAATCTGCTAAAAAAATAATAATAATTCTATACTGTTTTACCCCGGTAATGCTATGACTGCTATCTACTCTGGAAAGGCTTTCTACTAGATTTTGGAACATGGCTGTTCAGAATGAGTGTTGCAAAAGAGGACTGACCATCTTTAGGCACTCGAGAGCTCCAGTGGTCCTGTTCCTAAAAATGGCTCAACCATGCAGCTGTAGGCAACTCGCAGATGTCTTCAGTTCACAATAACTGTGCTTACAGCAGACTAGGAGTTCTAGATGAAGGCTGTAGTGAATGACATGTACCATATGACCTAGTGGTAATGTCATCTGTGAAGACAGCACAAAGTCTTTGATATTATGTATACCTTGACATTGGATAGGGATGTAACCGTTGAAAGTAAGAGGCATCTCTTGATTGGTGCTTCATACTTGAAAATAGGAATTCAGGGCATTTCTTTTACCCCATCTATAGTACCCAAAGTGTGGAGACCAAGTTTTTGAGATTTACAGGGCCCTGGTAGAGTAGTCACTTAAGTTGCAACATGTAAAGCATCTCATGTAAGATCTTTTGCTATAAAGACTTTCCTTTTAATTTTTGCAGTTGATAAGAATGGCGATGTGTGTATTTCTATTCTTCACGAGCCTGGAGAGGATAAATATGGCTATGAAAAACCGGAAGAGCGCTGGCTTCCTATTCATACGGTGGAAACTATAATGATCAGTGTCATTTCTATGCTAGCAGATCCCAATGGCGACTCCCCAGCCAATGTAGATGCAGCAGTAGGTTCACATTTATTATTTCATTGTGTGATTGCTTGATTTGTCTGTAAAACTTCTACTGTATTCTCTAATCTATATTTCTTTACAAGTAGTGTAACTGGATATTATAGTGTTCCATTAAAAATGTTAACATCTGAAAATAGATAAAGTACTGCATATAATGCCAGTAAAGAGGTTTTCCAAGACTTTAATACTCCGGATAGGTCATTATCTGATTGGAGGGGGCCTTCACCTGGACCCCCACTTATCAGCCGCTTGAACAATGCAGCGTCACTTGCAGTAGCACTGTGGCCATCTCTCAGGTTTTCCCAGGGACTGAGTCCTTTTCCTAGTCCGAGTAACATATTAATCGGTCACATCGTCTAGGAACAGCTCAATAAAGTGAATGAGGCTGAGGGCAAAACCAAGTACAGCTGCAATACAATGTACGGTGCTGTGCTTGGTGACCACTGAGAAGGTCGTGGTGCTCACAGGAGCTGTGGTACCTTCTCAAACAGCTGATCAGCGGAGGGTCCCAGGTGTCGGTCCCCCACCGATCAGATACTGAGGACCTATCATGAGGATAGTTCATCCATATTAGGCCTCGTTTACACTTCAGTGTTTGGTCAGTGATTTGGAGCCAAAACCAGGTGCGGGTCAAAACCACAGAACTGGTGCAGATCTTTCCATTATACCATTTTACTTTTGGTTTTGGGTCACAAATTACTGGTGGAAATCACTGATCAAACACTGAAGTGTGAACAAGGCCTTAAGCTACATGCACACGACCGCATGTTTTTTGCGGTCCGTATGCCATCCGTGTGTTTTTTTTTTTTTTTTTTTTTTTTTTTTTTTGCGGATCCATTGTACCAATGCCTATTGTCCGCAAAACGGACAGGAATAGGACATGTTCTATTTTTTTGCGGGGCTACGGAAAGGACATATGGATGCGGACAGCACACGGTGTGCTGTCCGCATTTTTTGCGGACTCGTTGAAATTAATCCTACCTGACAAAAAAATGGAACGGACATGAAAACAAAATACGTTCGTGTGCATGTAGCCTTGAAACCCTTTTAAGACTAATTTCACAAGACTTTAAGATTGTGTACAATTTGTGAAACGCGCTGAACGCTCTTCTGACCTGATCCCACAGCATCCTAATGACTTTTGAGTTCCTGCCCTACCGTGGGTCTACTGTATTGTACTCACATAATGCATTAAATACAGTACAGTAGACCCACAGACATGTAGGAACTCACAGCATTCTAAATAAGAAATTAAAGGAGTTCTCCGGAACTTTAAGGCAGCTCTGCAAGTGGAGGCAACCAGCCCTCATGTTCTAGTTCAGGTTGCTGGTGGCCATTTTAAATCATTCCTGGAGAACCCCTTAGGCTTTTAGAAATATTGTGCTGGGGAATTCATCCTTGGCAGTACGAAGACTGAAAATGGAAAATCCGCTACATAATTTTTGCTGCAGATTTTTTTTTTTTTTTTCAAACCTGCCAAATGTGCTTTCATGCATGGTACTATATGATGATTTGGATTTTTGGTGCAAAAATTTTACATAAATTTTAAAGGAACTTGTAGCCAAAGTTTGCCAGTCCTGGCTATGTCCTAGACACATGAGTTTTCTGCTTGTTAGAGTAAAGGTGCCCTTACCCATAATATGAATGTTCACCCATATTGGCAGGACCAGCCGACCATATGAGAATGGATGGGATCTGATTCTCTACTCACAGCATGTAGCAGGGGAAATAAGGATTGGACATGTTGGGTTTCAACATGTCCAGTTGTTTTGTTCTCACTGGAGATAAACCCCTGTCAGAGTTGTCTGGTATCAGCTCACTACCCTCTCTACAAACTGAGCGTGCATGTCTATGGGGGGTAGCTGGTAAAGAATAGATGTTGGCCAAATGTGTTCAAACAATGGCTATCTAAGGTGTATGTCTGTGCTCCCCATAAAGTGATGTACGGCCAGAGTCCATGGAGGCCAGTGATTGGCTGCAACAGGATGCAGGATGTCACCGCTGCAGCTCAGGGAAGAGCAAACTGCCCCACAGCAGTTTCCAATTTCATAAAAAATAAATTGGCCCACGCCCTTAAATAGTGACAATTGTTACAGTTAGATAGAGGGACTTGATACTTCTGTTCTATATCAGACAATCTATTCAACGTCTCCTCTGGGAAACATGACCATGTAGAAAAGGCTGTGGTTCCTGGATTAATAACTGATTAATATCCTTTCATTTTATATAGTAAGTCATGAGTTATTCCTTATAATGCAAATTTCAGCTGCTGCAGAATCTCTTTGAAGTGTAAAGGGAAGATTCCAGACCACCATTGATGGTTTGCAGCAGCCGGGGCACGGATTTGAACGCTTTTGTCAGTTGATAAATCATAATCTGAGTTCCTCTCCCAGAATATTTTTGTTACAATTCATTAGCTGTATATAAATGGTTCTGTATGTGTGACCTAATCTGAGAACAGTCCACCAGGGATTTGTGGCCACTGAAACATTTTTGGAAGAAATGATTTGATGGTTGAATCCACCCGATGTTCCATAGGTGTTCTCCTCCGCACAGTACTAGGTATAGGAGATGTATTTCATTTCTAGTGGTGGGCAGGTGCACCTCCTGATCTGTTAACCCTTTCTGGTTAGTCAACTTGTATTTTATTAGCTTTTTTTTTTTTTTACCCCTCATAGAAAGAGTGGAGAGAAGATCGTCATGGAGAATTCAAGAGGAAAGTTGCCCGCTGTGTAAGAAAAAGCCAAGAGACTGCTTTCGAGTGACATTTATGCAGCAGCTAGTAGCTTCACAATTTCAGGGTACCTTTTCCTTTTCCTTTTTTTTTTTTTTTTTTTTTTTTTTTTTTTTTCACGTATGTTGTATAGTTTAATTTTATCTATAAGTGTTTGAGAGCAGACATTTCACTAAGGTTAAAGGGGTATTCCAGCATTCGGAAAAGACTTGAAAGAAGGATTCGGAGTCATTCATTACAGACTGAGCAGCAGTACAACACTGGATGCATCGTACACGTGTATTACCTTTTTTAGACACTGCTGCTTCTTTAAAAAATAGCTTTGGCTTCAGTAGCTCCTCACATGGGTAGCTGACTACAGTTCCCATCATGCACTGCTGAAATGTATTCCAGGCCGTTCTCCTCCCCTGTATTCCTCCATCTGCCTCTTGCAGTTCATATGCTCTTTCACTGCTGAACCTCACATATCGGTTCCCAGTGACTGCTCCCTATAACTCCGAGTGCCTCTCCACCAGCCAGATAAAGCTGAACTATGCTGGAAGTGCAAGCACAGATGTGGGTAGCCTAACATACTGTATACTTTGAGACTGAAGTTTTGTCCCCCCACCCCCCCTCCTCTCTACTGGTTGATAGTTAAAGGGAACCTGTTAGCAACAAAACCCACCACAAATAGCCAGCAGTACCTTCAAGTAGCCAGCAGTGTGTTTCTAATGATGATTTTCTTCCTGCCGTCAGATGCGGTAAATGCAGGAAAAACTGTTCTTTTATCCCCTGAGCACGCTATTTTCTAGTCACGCTTGAAGTCAAGGGGGTAGCGGCCTTCTTGGTTCAAGTCAAGGTAACCACACCCCTTCGCCTTTGATGGACAGTGCTAATGCAGAGAGTTCAGCTTGCTTTGCCGAACAGCCGTCTGTCAGTCACAGGCAAAATGGCAGGGAAGGGGCCCGGTTACCTTAACTTGAAGCAAGGAGGCGCTGCCCCTTTGACTTCAAGTGTGACTCGAATATGGCGAGCTCAGGGGATAAAAGAACAGGTTTTTTTTTTCCTGCATTTACCGCATCTGACTGCAGGAAGAAAATCATCATTAGAAACACACTGCTGGCTACTCTCAGGTCCTGCTGGCGGTTTTAGTTTTTTTCGCTGACGGGTTCCCTTTAATGGCTAAAGTAACACCATTAATATTTTGTAACCTATTAAATATTTTTAATGATGTATTCTAATCTCTATTTTTTCCTCTCGCCTAGGTCTCCATTTGAGAAACAAGGCACTGTTTTTCCTGCACTCTACCCACCTTTTGCTGGACTTTTTGTTGTAATTAGTTGGCAAACACTGGCTGGCACCGGGGTTGCAATAAAACATGCCAGTTATCAATGCTGACAAGAGCCTAAAAAGTGCCAACTTAAAGGTGATTTTCGCATTTCAAAAATCTAACGAACTGCTTTAAACTTCAGGAAGAATTGTACAGACCTGTACATAGCACAACATGATCCGGATAATATATATAATGTTCATGTACATCCATAACTACACATTGTACCAAATAATGCTTTCTTGTTAGGAAACCAATAATGTAACGTCTGAGAATGCAAACTGAACAAGAAATGAAGGAAGAGTGTTTGTACTCGGGGTTTGCCAGTCTTCTGTTCAGCCTGTTTGCCAGATATTTGTTTTTCACCCCCTTCTAGATTGTAAAAAATAATAATAAAGTGAGCAGAAGGGACTGTATTTGAGCAGTGCAGGTTCCCGCTACCCTCCTGGCAAGTGCTCATGAAGTCTTTCAAATGTATCTTACTTATGCTCTCCAAACTGAAATAGTTCTTTCTATGCAGAAAAGCCCTTTGGTGGTCTTGTAGATAAAACTGTAAATGTTGGTTTTAATTTTTCTGTGCAGCAGGATTTTAGAATCCCTCTCCAGCCCCCCCCCAAACCTCCAAATGTTCTCCCATCTTATTGACTTTTGGCATCACAAGCTAATGGCTAATGTCCTGAAATATTTGGTCACTGCAGGAGTTTGGTTACAATTTTTTTTTTTGCGATAATCCATATTTAACCCCTAAGGGGAGTATGGTAACGAAACTTCTGAAGTGCCTCATCTCCCAGCAAATGTTAGGTGAACCCCTGGTAAACAAATGCTGCTCATCCTGGCTGTACCAAGACATTTGCTCCAATCGCCCTAAAACCCTGCTGCTTTTAATGAAGCATCCCGTGAATTCGTCGGTCGCGTTTTCTGTACAATACTTTTCCTTAACTGCCTGGTCTTGAACTTGAAAGAAGAAAGCATGCATACGTGTCAGTTTATTAAATTATCTTCAGGGTTTGACATAATGTTGCATTTTCTCGTAATCTTGTTTTTTTTCCCCACCCCTACACTTCTCATGTGACTTTTCCACCTCAGCGCTCTGATCATTCTTTCTTCTTTTTCAGCAGTCTTTGCTCACCCATTGTACAAAGAGAAAATTGCGATGTATATTTTCATGTAATTTGATTTTGGAATTCTGTCACCTACTGTAGTGCGTTCTTCCAAAATATAATTTTTTTCCAATAAGTCCTTTTTGTATGCGTATCTTTGCTCAATGCAAACAGCTTAAACACAGTAGTCTTGTATCATTAGGATGTTTTGTTCTATTGATTACCTATCCTGCTTATAGGCAATCTGTATCTAATCATCGGGGATCTGACACATCACACCCCTATTGATCAGCTGCTCTGGAGTAACTCTGGAACTACAAGGCTCTGTTCACTGTGTAGTGGATGGAGCTGGTTACTACAGCGCTGCTTCCAGTGAAGTGAATGGGAGCATCGCTGCAGTAGCCAGTTATGTTGCTCACTTCCAGTGCTAACCTAAACCAGGGCTCGACAAATCCCAGGTCGCCATGGCGACCAGGAATTTGGTCCTGGCGCCTGGGTATTTGTCAGCCCGTTCTGTCAGGTGCCCGGGCTCAGGGCCGGCGCGGACTAGGAGCGCCGGCCCCCTTCATGCTGCAGCCGCCCGAGCGCTCTGTATAGAGCCTCAGGCGGCTGCAGCACTGCCCGGGCTGGCGCGTCCATGAGGGCGCACCGCCCGGGCACAGCATTAAGAGAGGGACTGACAGGAGGGAAGTGAATGACAAAGGGGTGGGAGAGAAAGTTAATGACAAGGGGGGAGGAATGACAGGGGGGTGAGAGAAAGTGAATGACAAGGGGGTGGTGAGAGAAAGTGAATGACAGGGGGGTGAGAGAAAGTGAATGACAAGGGGGGAAAGAGATTGACAAGACGGACCCCTCTGCCCTCTCCCTCCGGACCCCTCTGCCCTCTCCCTCCGGACCCTGTAATCCTTGTAAGGGTTTCCACATGTCATGGCGGCCGCAAGTGGCGATCACTTAGACGCTGGCAGCATCTGACGTGTCATATAACCTATTAAAAAGGGGAAGCATTATGGGGGGCCCTATGCACTCGCACATTATGGGGGGCACTATGGAAAACAGGGGTAGGAACACTATGGGGGCATCTACTGGGGGCCCTATGTACTGGCATGCATTATTGGGGGGGCTCTATAGAGAAGTGGGGGGGGGGAGCACTATGGGGGCATCTATTGGGAGCTTTATGACACGGCTCCGCCTGGCTCCTAACTTTTTTAGCTGGCTCCTAGATTCCAAGGAAATTTGTCAAGCCCTGACCTAAAACATCTGATGTTGGGCCTCTGCTGGTCATATATTGATGGCCTATGTGGAGGATATGCCACCAGTAGTAAAGTCCTGCTCAACCCTTTTAAGAGGAAAATAAACACTACTACAATAGGAACTTGTTTTTGTTAGCAATAAATGGGTTGTGCCATCTGCAGCATAAGGCTGGGTTCAGATTTGAGTGTTTTACAGCGCGTTCCTACGCGCTGTAAAACGCTCAACAGGCGAAAACCCATGTTTCTCTATGGGCATGGTTCTCACCTGAGCGTTTTACAGCGCGTACGAACGTGCTGTAAAACGCCCTATGCCCAAAGAAGTACAGGAGCTCCTTTGGCGCGTATTGTCGCGCGTATTGTGATTGATGCCACAGTGGTCAATCACACAAACGCACGTACGACGCGCGTTTCCTATTTCCAAAAACGCGCTGTAATACGTGCGTCTAAAACGCATCGTATCAAATACGCTCAAGTCTGAACCCAGCCTAAGGGATAACTAACTGATCAGGGTCCCATTCCACCGTCCTAATGGAGCTACAGGTCAAGCATGCACCAGGACACCCCTTTCTCTATGGGAGTCCTGGTGATAGCCCAGCCACGAAGGGGTAATTTCTTCAGAAAATTCCATAATGTAAGTCTAGCTGTATCTCGTAGATCAGTAAAAAAAAAAAAAAAAAGCCTCACCTGAATTCTATGTGATGAGATGGGAACATATTGTAAATTGAGAGCAATCTACAACTTCCAGGCGTTCTGTCATTTCACAAGAAAAGGCTTGTATGAAGAGAAAAGGAATGCCAGTATGGCCCTAGAGAATCCTGCATTGTTCAGTGTAACAAAGCTTCGGGCAACTCTTTACAAGTGCCAGATACATGGGAGCAAAGAAAAAGGAGGTCAGTCAGCACATCCCAATGCGCAGGTGCATACCGCCATGGCTAGAAACACACAGGAAAAAATACAATGCAACAGCGCACCGCAAACCAAATAAAGTACAACAATGCCATAGTAATAGAAAATATTCTGGTCCTAATCCTATGCTTATTTAGTAAATTTGAGATTCGTGGCAAACACATTTTGTAACAATTTTTTTGGGCCCGTCTGCCAAACGTCAAGGCGATCTCTGTAAGACGTGAACGTAACACAAAATACTGCCTGTTATGTGCCATAACGGCCACCATAAAATTCAGGGAGTGCAGGGATCTCAAATTTACAAAATAAGTGTAGCATTAGCACCAGAATATTTTCCATTACTATGGCATTATTTTACTTTATTTGGTTGGCATAGTGCTGTTGCATTGTATTATTATTTTTTATTTTTTTTCCTTAGATACATAGGAGCAGGATAACTGCAGATCCTGGAGGATGCATTAAAAGACTTTAAAGTACAGCCCTCATCACTTCAATAGGAATCTGAAGCAGACATCAGCATTATGAAAGTTGATTGTGCTCTTAAGGCATTCTGCCTTTTTACTGCAAGCTTGTCCTAAAGTCTTTCATTGTACTCCACTGTATCATCACTGGTCTGGTTACCATGTACCTCCATACTGCTCTGCCTTTCCATTGACCACCCAGAAATTTTATGTCCTCATTTAGATTTTGAAGGGGTTATCTAGTGATAGGTTATCAGATTAGCAGGGAAGTTGAGTGAGGATAGGTCATCAATAATAATTACGGATAACCCCTTTAAGGAAAACCAAAGAGATTCCTCATAGATGGCCAAAAAATAAAAGTACATGAAATAAAAAACACTTGGCTCTAGGTCCCATTCACACGAACTTGGGTCCGACAGGCCCATGTTGTGGACCACATCACTGTGAAAACCCAATGACTTTAATGAGTCTGCAATGCACAAAATGTGTGCATGCAAATGAGAACGCTGGCACCACCAGAGAAAAGCCTTACAATGGATGAGTGCTGTGGCCCTCACTAGTTGATTACTACATTTTGTGGCTCAGAGGCATGGACCCAGAAGCAGAGAGAAAAGCTTCAGTGTGCTTCTGGGTCCATGCCTCTGTGCTGCAAAAGATCTTGAGGATCAAGGACCCATTTAAGTCACTGGGTTTGCACCATAATGCATGGGTCCATGTGTTGCAGACCCAGGAGGCTGCTGCACATTAGTTCCTATGGAGAGCCATTTCAACACAGTAATATTCTCATAGACTGAGAGAATCAATCTAAAAATTGCTTAGGGGAACTATAAAGTGTGTAAGTAAAAAAAAAACAAGCCCCCCCCCCTCCCTTTCACCAAAATTATAATAAAAGTACATAAACAATTAAAAAAATAAACACCTATACTATTAACCCCTTCCTGACCAGCGCCGTAATAGTAGGGTGCAGCGGGACGTGACTTGCCACCTGGAACGCTGATCAGGCACGTTAATCAGGCGGGTGCATCAGTCTGCGCCCGCCCGATCAGCTGCAGGGGAACAGCTTTTCCTGTTAGCCGGACCCCTGCTGTATGCGCCAGCATCGGTAAAAACACAGATGCTGGCGCGTTAACCCCTTCTATGCCGTGGTCAGCGCTGACTGTGACATAGAAGGGGTTTGCTGCGGGTGAGGGAGCCCATCAAGTCCCGCGTCCATAACAACCAGCTCTATAAAAATATCACATGACCTAACTCCTCAGGTGAACAGCGTAAAAAATAAACTGTAAAAGACATTTTTGTCACCTTGCATCTCAAAAATTGCAACACCAAGCGATCAAAAGGCGTATGCCCCCCAAAATGGTACCAACTAGTCACATCATCCTGCAAAAAATGAGCCCCTACCTAAGACAAACTGTCAAAAAATAAAAAAAGCTATGGCTCTCAGACTATGGAGACACTAAAATATCTTTATTTTTTATTTTTTTGGTGTAAAAAATGCTCTCACTGTGTAAAACTTAAATAAGAAAAAAATACACATATTGGGTATTGCCACGTCCGTAACGATCTGCTCTATAAAAATATCACATGACCTAACCCCCTCAGATGAACGCTGGAAAAAATAAAAATGTGCCAAAATTACCAATTTTTTTTTTTGGTCACCTTGCCCCGTAAAGTGTAATAGTGAATGATCAAAAAATCATATGTACCCAAAAATGGTACAAATAAAAACGTCAACCCTTCCTGGAAAAAACGAGCCCCTGCACAAGACGATTGGCAGAAATAATAAAAGGCGTTCAGAAAATAGACACAAAAACATAATTTTTTTTTTTTTGCAAAAATGCTTTATATAAAATTAAAAGTAGACATATTTGATATAATTGCGTCCATAACAACCTGCTCTATAAAAATAGCACATGATCTACCCTGTCAGATGAATGTTTTAAAAAATAAAAACTGTGCCAAAACGGCCATTTTTTGGTTACCCTGGCTCACAAATAATTTATATAGAGCAATTAAAAATCATATGTACCCCAAAATAGTACCAAAAAAACTGGCAACTCATCCCCTAGTTTCCAAAATGGGGTCACTTTTTGGGAGTTCCTACTGTAAAAGGTGCATCAGGGGAGCTTTAAATGGGGCATGGCATCTAAAAACCAGTCCAGCAAAATCTGCCTTCCAAAAACCATATGGAGTTCCTTTCCTTCTGCGCCCTGCCGTGTGCCCTTACATCAGTTTACGACCACATGCGGGGTGTGTTTCTGTAAACTGAAGAATCAGGGTAATAAATATTGAGTTTTGTTTGGCTGTTAACCCTCGACGTGTTAAAGAAAAAAATTGATTAAAATGGAAAATCTGCCAAAAAAGTGAAATTTAGAAATTTCATCTCCATTTTCCTTTAATTCTTGTGGAACACCTAACCCTGGGTTCACACCTGAGTGTTTCTGAGACACGCGTTTTTGTCGCGCGTATTACAGCACGTTTTTGCAAATAGGAAACGCGCGTCATAAGCGAGTTCGTGACTCTGGAGACCAATTGAAAAAGGCATATCTACACTTTAACGCGCGACTTAACAAGTCTATGGGTGCAAACGCGCGACGAAACGCCCCAAAGAAGCTCAAGAACTTGTTTGAGCGTAGGGCGTTTTACAGCGCGTTCAAACATGCTGTAAAACGCTCAGGTGAGAACCATGCCCATAGGGAAACACGAGTTTTCTCCTGTTGAGTGTTTTACAGCGCGTTCGAACGCGCTGTAAAACGCGCAAGTGTGAACTGAGGGTAAAGGGTTAACAAAGTTTGTAAATCAGTTTTGAGTAGCTTGAGGGGTGTAGTTTCTACAATAGGGTCATTTATGGGGGGTTTCCAGTATGTTAGCCCCACAAAGTGACTTCAGAACTGAACTAGTCCTTTAAAAAGTGGGTTTTGGAAATTTTCTTAAAAATTTTAAATTCTAAGCCTTCTAACGTCCTAAAAAAATGAAATTTTAATTAAAAAATGCCAACATAAAGTAGACATATGGGGAATGTTAAGTAATAAATATTTTGAGGTATCACTTTCTGTTTTTAAAATCTGAGAAATTGAAATTTTGAAAATTGTGAATTTTTCTAAATTTTCGGTAAATTTGGGATTTTCTTTTTCTTAAATAAAAGTGGAATATATTGACTCAAATTTAACACTGTCATGAAGAAAACAATCTCAGAATGGTTTGGATAAATAAGTGTTTCAAAATTATTACCACATAGTGATACATGTTGGATTTGCAAAAAATGGCCTGGGCAGGAAGGTGAAAACTGGTCCAGGGGTTGAAAGGGTTAAAATAAAAAAATATTTATCCCAAATGGTGAAACGGATAAAGGTCAGAATTTTTATTTTTTTTCCATTCCACCACAAAAAAAATGTAATAAAAGGTGATCAAAAAGTCACGCACCCCAAAATGGTATCAATGAAAAATACAGATCTCCCTGCAAAAAATGAGTATTTACATAACTCCATAAAAATAATATGGTGATGCAAATTTTTTTTAGCTTTTTCCAAAGTTATGTATGGTTTTTCTTGTGTTTTGATGCTGAAAAAAATATATAAATCTGGTGTTTTTGTAATTGTATTGACCCAGAGAATGAAAGTAACAGGTCACTTCTCCTGCATAGTAAACGCTGTAAAAACAAAACACATAAGGGTGCCTTTACATGCCGCAGAATTTGTAGCAGAAAATTCTGTGACTGAATGTTACATTTACCTTAACCCCTTAATGACCAATGACGTACTGTGTATGTCATGATGTGGTGTTAGTTACCGCATCTTGACGTGCACAGCATGTCCTGAGATTAAAGTGTCACCGCAAGTACACTAGTCGTGACACCGGCATCTAAACGGGTGTCACGGACAGCAGAGCTGTCCGGGCACCTGGCGGAGGACCAATCACAACGGTCCCTGCCTTTGGATCGCTGTGATTGGTCAGTCAGATTTGACTGACCAATCGCAGCATTCAGTAGCGCAGCTCTGATCTCATCATTAAGTTTATGTGAGATTGGGGCCGCGCTGCTGTATTTCTGTGCCCCGATCTTCAGGATGGCCGAGCGGAGGTAAAATTTGACCCCTGAACGCTCCCCCTCCTTACCTCTCACCCCTCCTCTAAATGTAGACTGTCAGGATGGACGAGCGGTGTTAGTGGATTGTCAGGTGTAAAACACACCTCACAATCTACTGTAACGGCCAATATCCGTGTATGTCGGCCGTTTGACCGCTGTAATGAAGAGGTTAACAGGGAGGAATCTGTCCCCCTCCCGGTGCTGCGCTGCTCTCCTCTTCTCTGGCAGCCCAACATGTAGCAGAGGAAAGAAGCTCCCTCCCCCCCCCCTCCCATCAGTTGCCATAGCAACCACGAGACGCCAGTCTGAAGCGTCTGATGGTTACCGTCAACTGTTACCATGGCATCTGGACGCCATATGCAGGCATCCAGTTGCCATGGTATGTACGCCTGATAGGCAGCAGCCTGATCAAGCTTCCTATGAATAAAAAATACACTGCAGTACATTATACAATGTACCATAGTGTATTGTAGAACCATCAGACCCACTGGATCTTCAAGAACCAAGTGGGTCTGAGTCAAAGAAAGTGTAAAAAAAATAAAAGTAAAAAAAATAAATGTATATTTTCCAAAATATGCACATTTATAATTGGTTAAAAATTAAGAAACAAAATACCCTAAACATGTTTGTGTCGCCGCATCCGTAAGAACCTGCTCTATAAAATTATCACATGACCTAACCCCTCAAACGAACACAGTAAAAAAAGAAAAATTTAAAAACCGTGCCAAAAAGACATCTTTTTTTTTTTTTCACCTACCATCACAAAAAGTGAAACCCCAAACGATCAAAAGGGCATATACCCCTCAAAATAGTACTAATCAAACCGTCACCTTATCCCGCAAAAAATGAGACCCTACATAAGACAATCGGCCAAAAAATAAAAAAAATTTGGGCTCAGACTATGAAGACACTAAAACATTATTTTTTTGTTTTAAAAATGCTACTATTATGTAAAACTTAAATAAATAAGAAAAAGTAAACATATTGGGTATCATCGCGTCTGTAATGACCTCCTCTATAAAAATATCACATGACCTAACCCCTTCACAAAAATTGCAACACCAAGCGATCAAAAAGGTGTATGCACTGCAAAATAGCACCAAATAGTCACCTCATTCCGCAAAAAATGAGACCCTACCTAATACAATTGGCCAAAAAATAAAAGATCTATGGTTCTCAGACTATGGAGACGCTAAAACATTATTATTTTGTTTTTGTATAAAACTTAAATAAATAAGGAAAAGTATACATATTGGGTATTGCCACTTCCGTAACAATCTGCTCTATAAAACTATAACATGACCTAACTCCTCAGGTGAACGCCATAAATAAATAAAAACTGTGCCAAAATTCGGGTGCGTTCAGTGAAACTCGCACCATTTTGCAAGCAAGTTCAGTCAGTTTTGTCGGCGATTGCGTTCAGTTTTTTCCACACGGGTGCAATGCGTTTTGATGTATTTTTCATGCGCGTAATAAAAAGAAACGGTAGGTTTACAAACATCTCTTAGCAACCATCAGTGAAAAACTAATTTCATCCCCACTTGCCTGTGGATACAATGTGTTTTTCACGCAGCCCCATTCATTTCTAAAAATGCAGAATATGGCCTTATGCACACAACCGTTGTTTGTTTCCACGTCCGTTCTGTCCGCAAATTTTGCGCCTGTCAAAAAAAACGGATGACGGACCGTTTTTTTTTTTTTACGGATCCGTTTTTATGGCAGATCCATTGTAATAATGCCTATCCTTGTCCGCAAAAGTGAAAACAATAGGACATGCTCTATTTCTTTGACGGAATGTAAACACGGACCACGGATGCGGTGCAAAAACAGTTGACCATCCACATTTTTTGACGGACCCATTGAAATAAATGGGGAAGCATCCTATCCGTGAAAAAAAACAGAACGGACGCGGAAAAACAAACAACGGTCGTGTGCATGAGGCCTATAAAACATGCAGCGATTTTCACGCAATGCAGAAGTGATGCGTGAAAAACAACGCTCATGTACCCAGACCCATTGAAATGAATGGGTTAGGATCAGTGCGGGTGCTATGCGTTCACGTCATGCATTGCACCCGCATGGAAAACTCGCTCGTGTGAAAGAGGCCTAACAGTCTCAGTGGAGCAGACCCTGTACAGATTGCGACAACCAATGATAAGAGGTTGCCGTGATGTTTCTTACATGAAGGTGGAGACTGAGAGATGGCCAGTTGTAAAACTACAAATCCCACCATACCCTGCTGTAGGCAGTCCTTGGCATATAGTGATGAAAACAAATTTTCAAAAGTTTTTTTTTTTTTTTTCAGTATTAAAATGCAAGAAAAGTATACATACTGTATGTGGTATCGCTGGATTTGTACTGACCTGGAGAATGAAGAGCACAAGTCAGTTTTACCGCATAGTGAAAGCCGTAAAAAAAAACGTAAAACTGTGGAATTGCATTTTCTTCCACCCCATTTGGATTTTTGTTTCCCGCTTCCCACTACATCCTATGTAATATAATATGGTGGCACTAGAAAGTACAACTTGTCTCGCAAAAGGCAAGCCCTCATACAGCTATGCGATTATAAAAATAAAGTAATGGCTGTGGGAAGACAGGGAGTGAAAATCAAAAAACTGTGTCAGGAAACGGTTAAAGGGTTAAAATAGTATTCTGGGATTTCAAATACAGCCTTGTAATTGCAATGTCCATTTATTTTATTTTTTTGTTACTGTTTAATAACCCATATTTTCCCAGTTTCTATGGATCTGAGTGGTTAGCGCTCTTTATTTGATGGCTTAAATATTTCTACTTGGTTTTACCAGTAGGGCACTGTGTACAGCATTAAAGGGGTTGTCTCCCCTCATCAAGTTATATTTATTATCTTTACACCACTGAGTAAAGTAACTTACTAATGTAGTTTCATTAGCAGTAATGCTTCTGGTCCCCACTATCTTCCTTCTTCTTCCTCTTTGTAGACTGCTCATATCTAGGGGTTACGGCCACCGCTGCAATGCAGCAGCGGTCGCCGCTATTGCGCACAAAAAAAAAAAAAAAGCCGACCTTTCTGGGGGCCGGGAATTGATGAAGCGAGCGCGCATGCACATAAGCTTCCGTTCCCGGCCATCTCTGTCTCCACCTTCACCTCCACCTCAGTCTGCAACCTCTTATCATTCACGCGCTTAAGGTGTCCGCCCCGCACCCGCATCTACCGCTGCTGTATGTGAATTTTACCATACCTTAAAAAAAGTTTCCACCCAATATCCGGAAGTTGGTGAGTGCCGCACTTTTTTTTCTTGGACTTGTGTTTACCTCTTATCATTGGTTGTCACAATCTGTACAGGGTCTGCTCCACTGAGACTGTTAGGCCTCTTTCACACGAGTGAGTTTTCCGCGCGGGTGCAATGCGTGATGTGAACGCATAGCATCCGCACTGAATCCTAACCCATTCATTTCAATGGGTCTGCGTACATGAGCGTTGTTTTTCACGCATCACTTCTGCATTGTGTGAAAATCGCAGCGTGTTCTATATTCTGCATTTTTCACGCAAAAAAAAAATGAATGGGGCTGCGTGAAAAACGCATTGCATCCGCAAGCAAGTGCGGATGAAATGCGTTTTTCACTGATGGTTGCTAAGAGATGTTGTTGGTAAACCTACAGTTTTTTTTTATCACGCGCATGAAAAACGCATCAAAACGCATTGCACCCGTGTGGAAAAAACTGAACGCAATCGCAGACAAAACTGACTGAACTTGCTTGCAAAATGGTGCGAGTTTCACTGAACGCACCCGGACCTAATCCGTCACGCTTGTGTGAAAGGCCTTAGTGATTCTGATATACTAGGAGCCTCAGGAGTGTGCACGTACAGGCAAGGGGTGGGATTATATTATCCAAGCACCGCTTGCCTGCTGCATCACTCAAAGCAGAGGCACTGCCCCCACTACAGCTTGGGAAGTGTACCAAGGACTGAAATGAGCAGGTAAGACAACCCCTTTAACATTTTTAACCGATTTCTAGCTTTTGCACCCCATGCACATCAGTGAACCCTGGTGCCTATGACTCTCACAGGTTACCTTTCCCTGGCTACTTTTAGTAGGTACTAACCACTGCATACCAGGAACACATAACAAGACCTGCTGTTTTGGAGATGATCTGACCCAGATATTACTACTCGGCCTCAGTCAAAATGGCAATTTCTTGGGTGGGGGGGGGGGGCAGATGCCACTGTTGACCTGTGCTTTAGCTTTTATTGATACAGCACTAAGCAATCAAAGGAGATACTGCTTGAGACAGAAGCTAATCAGAAAACATGGCTACTGGGTTCAGGAATTGATAAATTATATGTACCCCCAAATGATGACATTTAAAATACAACTTCCTAAACGAAACTAAAAAGCCCTCGTACAACTGCATAGACCAGATTCCGTGAATGCACCAGAAAAGGGAGAATTTATCATGAAGGTAATATTTGAAACGAGTTTTGCTCGAGTCTGTCTAGAAATGCTACTCCATGCTATTTTTTTTTTTTACACCACCCCCTACTAGAGTGAATTTGGCGCTTTTAAAAACATCTTTGGAAACTAATTAACATGGCTAACATGTCCACTTTTCAAAACTGGAGTGAGTGTTGTAAAAATGCAAAAGTTGTAAATGTGTTTTTTTGTTGTTTTTTTGCCATCAGTAAAGCCATATTCCGGAGTGCAGGTGCAGGGTTTGATAAATTCCCTCATAAATGCTTTCTCCTAGGCTACTTTCACACTAGCTTTATTCTTTTCCGGCATAGAGTTCCAATGTTGGGGCTCTATGCCGGTAAAAAACTGATCGGTCACATCCCCAACCATTCTGAATGGAGAGAAATCTGTTTAGGATGCATCAGTTCAGTCACTGTCAGTCGTTTTGGATGGAGGAAATACCGCAGCATGCTGCGGTTTTATCTCCGTCCAAAATGCCGGAACACAATTCCCATTGACTTGCATTAGTCCCGCCTAAAAATACCGCAATGACGGAATCAGCATTCCGTTCTGCGCATGCGCAGACCTCTAAAAATGTGAAAAAAATAAATGCTGGATCCATTTTGCCGGCTGACACTGGAAAAACGGATCTGGCATTGCAATGCATTTTTCTGACTGATCAGGCTTAAAAATGCCGATCAGTCAGAAAAAATTACATGCGTTCCGGAGGACCGCAAAACACATACGGCCGTGTGCATGAGGCCTAACCCTAAGTTCACACCTGAGCGTTTTACAGTGCGTTCAAACGCGCTGTAAAACGCTCAACACATGAAAACCAATGCTTTCCTATGGCCCTGGTTCTCACTTGAGCGTTTTACAGCGCGTTTGAACGCGCTTTAAAACGCCCGACGCATAAACAAGTACTTGAGCTTTTTTTGGGGCGTTTGTCGCGCGTTTTGTGATTGACACCACAGTAGTCAATCACAAGAACGCGCATACGAACGCACGTTTCCTATTTGCAAAGACGCGCTGAGATACGCGCGACAAAAACGCACGTAAAACGCGCGTTTCTAGAACGCTCAGGTCTGAACCCAGGGTAAATCATGTCCTGTTGAAGCGCTGCAGTCGACATTCACCTTATACGTGTCTACTTCCCTTACCAAGTATACCGTCCTGCATCGATAGAAGAATGAATACTAGTTGTGTGTATGCTGGCAAAGGTTGCTGTACCATCTTTCAGAGCAGATGTCCCAGAATCGTGGAAAAAGTGATACATTCTGCTGGCTGCAGAGCTTTTCTGCACCCCTCCCCCCACATTCTAATTAGGTTTTTGTTCAACTACTAATTGGTAATAATGATTCTTTGCTTTGTTGGGTCATATTTGAGTCTGCTTTCTTTCCCCATTTTCATCATGTACAAAACCCTTCAAATCACAGCTATTGAATGGTGTTTTCTAGTAAGCAGAGAGAATGTGTTGCTTGACAGTTGGTTTGTAGCCAGACACAATAGACTTGCCTACGCTGAGAATGATATGTGCTTGGCTTCCAGCTGGGCAGGACTCGGAGCACCAGCCAGCTGGCAACCAGTCACATTAGAAAAGATGTTTCTTGTCTGCTGTGTTTCAGTAATGCAGTTAAATACTCGAGCTATAGCGGTGTGACAGTGAAACGGTTTTTATGCTATCTGCCTCCTCATTGAAGTCCAGACTTTGAAGGTGTTCTTTACTACAGTTGCTTCCTCTAGTGCTTCAATTCATTTTTATTTTATTTCATTTTTTCAATAACACGAAAGGTGAACCTAGCCCTGTAATCAGCAAAGTTCCTATATAACTTGTGTAAACACAAACCAATATAGACGTATAGTATGATCTCACGTCACATGGTAGTTTAACCCCTTAAGGACCAGGCCATTTTTTAGCAAATCTGAGGTGTCACTTTATGTGGTAATAACTTTAAAACGCTTTTACTTATCCAGGCCATTCTGAGACTGTTTACTCGTCACATATTGTACTTCATGACAGTGGTAAAATTGAGTCAAAAAATTGCATTTTTATTTCTAAAAAAAACAAACAAATTTACCATAAATTTGGAAAAATTTGCACATTTCCAAATTTCAATTTCTCTACTTTTATAATAGATAGTAATACATCCAAAAATAGCTATTACTGTACATTCCCATATGTCTACTTCATGTTGGTACTATTTTAGGGTACATATGATTTTTGGTTGCTCCATATTACACTTTTTGTGAGGCAAAGTAACAAAAAATAGCTGTTTTGGCACCGTTTTTATTTTTTGTTATTTACAATATTCATCTGACAGGTTAGATCAAGTGGCATTTTTATAGAGCAGGTTGTTACGGACACGACAATACCAAATATGACTACTTTATTTTGGTGGTTTGTTTCAGTTTTACATAATAAAGCATTTAAAAAAATAGATTTTTTAGTGTCTCCATATTCTGAGAGCCATATTTTTTTTTATTTTTTGGGCAATTGTACTAGAAAGAGTCTATTTTTTTGCGGCATGAGATGACAGTTTAATATGATTTTGGGATGCCTATGACTTTTTGATCGCTTAGTATTACACTTTTTGTGATGTAAGGTGACAAAAAATTGCTTTTTTTACACTTTTTTTACAGTGTTCGGCCTCATGCACACAAACGTGTTTTTTTTTTCCTGTTTCCGTTTCATTTTTTGCGGTCCGTATACGGAACCATTCATTTCAATGGGTCTGCAAAAGAAACGGAATGTACTCTGTATGCATTCTGTTTCTGTATTTCCTTTTTTCCGTTCAAAGATAGAACATGTCCTATTATTGCCCGCAAATCACGTTCCGTGGCTCCATTCAAGTCAATGGGGCTGTAAAAAAAAATGGAACAGATATGGAATTAGGGTTGTTTCGGGTATTGAAGTTTCAATACCCATTCGATACTTTTAGCCCGGTATCGATACGATACTGGGATTTGCCTTATATCGATACTGGGCTGCGCTACTGCACAGCCTAGTATCAGAGAACGTGGCTGCGCTGCTCTCAGCGCGGCCATGTTCCCTCAGCAGCACGGGGAGAAGGAGGCAGTCTCTCCCTCCCCCTGTGCCGCACTGCCAATGAGGAGAGACGGGAGGGGGAGGAGGCGGGGTCACTGGCCACCAATGAGGAGTGACGTTTACTATACAAATGTAGGCAGAAGAAACTCATTGCCGGCACCTGCCTGTGACCGGGCGCTGCGATCCGCGGCAATTAACCCCTCCATCTATGGCAACTCCATCTAAGAAACTACACCCCTGAAGGTATTCAAAACCGATTTTACAAACTTTGGTAACCCTTTAGGTGTTCCACAAGAGTTATTGGCAAATGGAGATGAAATTTCAGAAATTCTATTTTTTGTTGCCTTGCCTCAAAAAAAGTGTAATATAGAGCAACCAAAAATCATACAAACAAAACTGCCACCTTATCCCGTAGTTTCCAAAATAGGGTCACTTTTTTGGAGTTTCTACTGTAGGGGTGCATCAGGGGGGCTTCAAATGGGACATGGTGTCAAAAAATAAGTCCAGCAAAATCTACCTTTCAAAAACCATATGGCGTTCCCTTCCTTCTACGCCCTTCCGTTTGGCCATACAGCAGTTTACGACCACATATGGGGTGTTTCTGCAAACTACAGAATCATAAATATTGAGTTTTGTTTGGCTGTTAACCCTTGCTTTGTTACTGGAAAAATGGATTAAAATGGAAAATTTGCAAAAAAATAGCCATTTTCGGTCCGTTTTTATTTTTTGTTTTTTACATCGTTGAACTGACAGGTTAGATTGTGTGCTATTTCTATAGAGCAGGTTGCTATGGATGCGGCAATACCAAATATGGCTACTTTTTGGGAGGTTTTGTTTCAGTTTTACATAATAAAGCATTTTTTTAAATTATTTTTTTAGTGTTGTTTTTGAGATGTGAGGTGACAAAAATGCTTTTTTTTTACATTCTTTTTATTTTATTTTTTTAACGGTATTTACCTGAGGGGTTAGATCATGTGAAATTTTAATAGAGCAGGTTTTTATGGACGTGGCGATACATAATATGTATACTTTTTTTAAAATTTATTTTACTTTAACACAATAATAGCATTTTAGAAAAAAAAAATTATGTTTTAGTGTCTCCATAGTCTGAGAGCCATATTTTTTTTATTTTTTGGGGCGATTGTCCTATGTAAGGACTCATTTTTTGTGGGATGGCGGTTTTATTGGTACTATTTTGGGAGGCATACGCCTTTTTATTACACTTTTTGTGATGCAAGGTGACAAAAAATGGCTTTTTTACCCCATTTTTTTTTTACGGTATTTGCGTGAGGGGTTAGGTCATGTGATATTTTTATAGAGCAGATTTTTACGGACGCGGTGATACCTAATATGTGTAGTGTATTTGAATTTTTTTGATTTTGTATTCAGTGATATGTATTTTTTTTATTTTTTTTTCACTTTTTTTACATATTTTTTTACCCAGACCCACTTTGTTCTTGTAGATCCAGTGGATCTGGTGTCTATATAATACAGTAAGTACACTATATAGTGTACCTACTGTATTTTTTACTTTACAAAGTCTGAATAGGCTTTTGCCGTACGGACCGCGGTATGGAAGGGGTTAAACTGCTGACATCTGCAGCACAGATGTCAGCAGTTTATAGCAGGGGTCAGCAATGTGCTGACCCCCTGCTATACCCACTAGACACCAGGGAAATCATTTGAAAGGAGGCGGGCGGGGGATCGCAATTGCCTCCCGCGCCGCCTGAAATTCCCCCCGGGGGGACACTAATATGGCGGGGTGCAGGGGGGGCGGGGGTTAAAATTTATAGGTTTGGTGCATTTTTTTGTCTCTGATCCCCGCAGTCACAGACCGTGGTGATCAGAGACTACTGAAAGCGCAGCAAACTGCAGGTCTGAATTGACCTGCGGTTTGCTGCGATCGCCGACATGGGGGGGTTACAGGACCCCCCTCGGCATTGTGCCAAGGTGCCTGCTAATTGATTTTAGCAGGCAGCGTGTTCCGATCACCGCCACGTGCGCAGCGGTGATCGGATATTTGCAGGGTGTACATGTACACCCTGCGTTCTTAAGTACCAGGACACAAGGGTGTACATGTACACCCTGCGTCCTAAAGAGGTTAAATAACATGCACCAGGTCTACTTTATGTTGACATCATTTTGTAAATGTCATTTAAATATTTTGGACGTTAGAAGGCTTAGAATTTTGGATGCCATTTCCAAGTCTATGTATACCTTGGAGGCATTTTTTTCAGGATTTAATTTTACTCATTTTTGGCTAAAAATCTTTTTTTCAATTGGCCTTTATTAAAAATAATGAGCTGTTCTGTCATAAAGAGTTAACTGTTTTTCCTACCGTGTGACTTGTACTTTCACTTGGTGTAGGCAATATATTCCAGCTGCCTGCGTTTGTATATGAATGGTTACTTGTCATTGGTGGCCAGTGCGCCCGCCCCTCTCGCTCTATTGGTGGCAGTAGCAGCAAAGGGGGAGGGAGAGACCGCCTCCTTCTCCCTGTGCTGCCGAGGAGAACATGGCCGCGCTGAGAACTGCGCAGCCATGCTCTCTTATACTGGACTGTGCAGTAGTGCTAGCGCAGCCTAGTATCGATAAAACACCAATCCTGGTATCGAGCTCCATCCCAGAGAAAATTATCGAATGGGTATCGAAAGTTTGATACCCGCAACAACCCTAGGTGTGAGTATGTATGAGTGCATCCATGTATGTGGTGAGTGCATGTATGATTACATCCATATAAGAGCGTGTGTATGAGTGCATCAATGTATGTGGTGAGAACGTGTATGAGTGCGTCCATGTGTTGGTGAGTGCGTGTATGAATGTGTCTATGTATGTGGTGAGCTCGTGTTTGAGTGTGTCCATGTATGTGGTGAGTGCATGTATGATTGCATCCATATAAGAGCGTGTGTATGAGTGCATCCATGTATGTGGTGAGAACGTGTATGAGTGCGTCCATGTGTTGGTGAGTGCGTGTATGAATGTGTCTATGTATGTGGTGATCTGGTGTTTGAGTGTGTCCATGTATGTGGTTGAGCGCATGTATGAGTGCTTCCATGTGTTGGTGAGTGCGTGTTTGAGTGTATCCATGTATGTGGTGAGTGTGTGTATGATTGCGTCCATGTATGTGGTGAGCGCATATATGAGTGTGTTCAATAAGTTGGGGGGTGGGGCTCATACAAAAGTTTGCTATACGCCCCTGACAGTCAGCATGTGTGTTGCCGCTCTATTTATTCTATTTGGGATTGCTGGAGATGACCAAGGACAGCGCTTAGCTATTTCCATCAGTTCCACAAAGATGTATGAAACGACAATGCACATACTCGACTGCTGTGCCATTCATATGGAGACAGGGAGACAAATTATCTTGACCTCATGATCAGTGGAGGTCCGACTGCAGACATTTTTTCTTCCTTCCCACTTCCCAAGAGCCATAACTTTTTATATTTCTATTCACATTTTCAAAATTCATTATTTTATTTTTTTTTACAGGACAAGTTCTTTTTTTAATGGCACCATTTGATTTACCATACCTTGTATTGGAAAACAGGAAACATTTGTTGTGGGGTGAAATTGAAAAAAAAAATATTTTGGCCATTTTTGGGGGGTTTTATTTTTACAGCGTTCAGTATGAACTAAAAAAAGATATGACAACCTTATTCTGCAGGTTGGTACAATTATAGTGATACCAAATATGCAGTTTCTATTTTGTTTTATGTCCAGTATGTTACAAATCCAGCTCACCTCATATAATTACTCCGCGTGCACGGAAGGAACAGGAGATCCAGAACATGCAAAAGAAGAGAGATCCGGCACTGCGATGCTTGACAGTAGAAAACTTCCTTTTAATAAACCAGCAACATAGATCCAAATACAGACAATACAAGTCATATGCGGTGATTGACACGTTTCGGACGAAGTCCTTAGTCGTAACACGGGTGAATGCTCGAGTGGGAGAATTTAAGCTACTATGCCAAATGCCCCTCCTCCATAATGGGGGTAGTGTCGGCATAGGTTCTCTCTTAGAACATCTAGGTGAATAGCTAGACTTTTTGTTACAGCCCTTAGTCAAGAGAATACCGGGTTACATTAGGGATTTGACCGAAGTCTTAAAGGCCATGTATAATATGATGTGGTCATCTGAATTAATATGGGTCACTGCAGACGTCATCTCCCTTTATCCATCAATCCCTCACAGTATAGCACTAGAGGCTTTGAAATACCACCTATATAAATAGTCGACATTCTCCTGAGTTTATTGATTATATACTAGAAATTTACCAATTTTTGTTAACCCATTATTATTTTTCTTTTGATGGGCAATTTTATCTTCAGATTAGAGGTGTTTCAATGGGGGCGAAGTTCTCGCCCTCATCAGCTAACCTGACCATGGCATACTGGGAAGAAAAATATATTTACAGTGTGGACAATCCCTTTTGTCAACATGTCGTTTGGTATAGCAGATACATTGATTACCTGCTCCTCATTTGGAGCGGTCATGTGTCTGCCATACCAGACTTCAAAGAGTACTTGAACAATAATTGTGCAATTGTGCAGACTGAAATTCATCGTAAAGACACTGCAGGTAATATTATCCTGCATGCTAATAGCCATCATCCACTGCATACCATCAGAGGTATCCCCGTTGGACTAAGGACTTCGTCCGAAACACGCCAAACACTGCATGTGACTTGCATCGTCTGTATTTGGATCTATGTTGCTGGTTTATTAAAATGACGTTTTTTACTAACAAGCATCACAGTGCCGGATCTCTCTTCTTTTTTCTATTCTGTTTTACAAAAAAAATAAATCACATTATGCAGAAAACCTATTGAGATGAAAGGGCACTATGTAATGCTTCATTTTCTTAATGGTGGCGCTATAGGAAAACCGAATACTCACTGCCACATTTCCCAACAGATTACTACTGATCACTGGAGTCTCAGGGGGAAAGTTCTAATTTGCCAAAGAGGAGAAGCCCTTTAAAGTTTTATTCAGTCATAAGTGTTTTTTGTCAGGGATTGTGAGCCAAAACCAGGAGGGACGCTTCACTGAGATAAGGTGTAATGGAAGATTTGTACGTGTTCTGTGTTTTTGACCCGCATCTGGTTTTGGCTCACAATACGGGCTCATGCACACAACCAGGTGCCTGTAATGCACTAAACTGACTTTTTCTTCTAGCTAAACTAGAACTCATCCCTCTCTAGAGTGGGCTGGCAGGGAAGAAGGCTCCATCCCAGAGAAATTCTCTCTGCCACCAATGCCGCCATCTGCTGTGAACCAGGCACATTACATGTAAACAGTGATTTGCAAGGAAATGAATACATACACTATGTAGGACATGGTACTAAAAATAAATAATGACACAGGATCACCCATTACAGATAGCAGAGGCCGAAAAGAGGTGGAAATGCCACTCTGGGTTATTACATTCCCTGACACATAAGAGGCAAGCCGCCCTCGGCTTGTGCTTAGGGTATGCACAATATATAAATACCATAAATATATATGCTCGCAGGGTACCAAATAAGTATAAAGTGCTTAAATACAAAGACTGACGTTTGTTACCAATAGACATAGTGACGTCTACCACAAGGTCTCTGCCCGTATGAGTAGGGTGTCTGAGAACAGTTTCCCTCTTGGGTATAAACAGAGAACCAAACGTTGTGCACAAAGCGCTCATTCCTGACTTTATTTTCTGTATCGGGCAACTAATACCAAAGAAAGTGCAGGGGGTGTCTTTACTTTTTAGTCCCACCTCTTTGCAATGAAATGCCCACAAACAGAGGGGTGGCTTTATCCTATATTCCCCTTGAAAAACAAGACCTAATTATGCTTTACGCTTCATCACCTTGATGAATGAAACAGGTACCTACGAAATTTTCCTAAGCCGGCATGCAAGGCCTTAGGACATACTCTGCCTTGGATAAACACAAGGTGCAACTAGGAGGAGGAGCCGGTATTCTCCTATCTCTCCATGAGGACTATTTCCTCAAAATACACAGATTAGCAGCGGGTTACCCTTAACGGTGTTAGATCTGCTTGGCAAATAAACAACTCGGTTCCTTTACGGATGAGGACCGATAGTTTTTTTTGACTGGACTGTGCTCAGAGGCAGTCTATAATGAGCAAGGTGATGTTAGAGCTGCTTGGAACACACCAGCTGTCCTCAGAGGCAGTCCATAATAACTAAGCAATACTTAAAGCGCTTACTATCTGGTGACCTGAAAGAAAAGTGCAAAAATCATGGTCCATACAAATAGTGCATATAAAATTACATTGTTGTACCTACAAGAGAATACACAATGGGCAATATTCTTGAACGCTGCTGAAACAGAAAGATTAGTGCAAATAGATAAGGCACATTTTTAATGCAATAGAATAGTGCAATAAGACAATAGAGTCACTTTAGAGTCTCTTTCTTCAATTCTTGAGGGTAAAGTGCACCGAACAGCAACTTTAAGTGCAACAACATTCTTTGAAATCCAAGGGAACAACAATGTCATTATTTGTAATCCAAAGGAGATCGCAAAATCATTTGCAATCCACATGGGTATAAAAATAGCAGCATAGGTCATGAGAACCATTAGCAAAGGGGCTCCCAAACAACCTGAAAAGAGAGAAAAACTGAAAAATAATTTTGTGCTAATAAACCGCAACTGAAAAAGAAGAGGAATGCTCATGAAGGGGGGAGTCCTTACAAAACATGACCATCTGGGTGAGGACAAAAAGGGGCAACCTGAAACATAAAAACATGTTAAAACACGCAATATGCCAAAAAGGCCCTCACCTTTCAGGAACAGTCCATGTCGTGGCTCCCAAAGTAAATGTTCTTTTCTTTTGGTGAGTTGGTCCAGCTATTACTGCTGAGCAGGGCCTTCATCCTGGGGAGGCTTCTTCCGCTTGAGGGTGATAGACCATTACTGCTCTCCAGATAGTCTGGCTTGGTTTGGCACAACCTGGTCGGGACTTTGACTCAGCTCCGTGAGGATCTCCTCAGGTATCAGAGGTGGGGTCTGAGGCCAATAAGCGCTCAGGCGTGAAACATGTTTCTTTCAGGCCTCCCAGACGAGGCCATCGTTCCGATCCAGCATCGTGGGAGCCATAGATGAACTTCCCGCACCCATCTGGGCATGGCGATCCATGTCTGGAAGCTCCATACCCTGCTGCACATTCTGTTCTCCAGCAACATCTCCTGGAGCTGGGGTCTTTAGCTTGGTCAGCCTGCTAGGGAACCCTATGGGACAAGCTGCATAGAGTCTGAGAGGCGCATCGGGTGGACCACTATTACCAGGCACAGGCGTATCGCAGGCCAAGGGTCCATATGCCGGAAGACATCATGCATCCCGTTCCTCCTGAGCAGCGGAGGGGGAGCTCGGGCCACCTCCGCCATAGCGGCCGGCACGGGGACAGCCTGTGACTCCTCCTTCCGATATCACTGGCGCTGCGGCTTAGGTTCTATCATATCGTTCGACTTCTCTCTGGTAAGAATCGGGGATGACGGAAGGGCCCTTGTTTCCGAGAGCTTATTTTCCCTGCTCGGGTTAGGTGGCGCCATGCTGTCGTTTTGTTCTCTGGCGCAAGCAGGAAATGAAGGAGGGGTTTCAGAGGCGGAGTTTCCACCTCCTCTCTTCATACAGTAACATTGCTCCCGGCGGGCAGGGCTAGACTTTCCTGCTCTAACTAGGGCATTTCTGAATTTTATCGCTTGGACTGAACAAGAAGAAACTGCACCATAGCATGTAAAAATGGTGGAATAACTCTTCGGGCGCCAGCGCACAGCGTTTTGCGCCGGTCGCTCCGCAGCAAACACATTAAAGCCACTTTTAAAGGCAATTTTGTAAATCCAATAGGCTAATAAGTCTTTAAGCACACAGATCAGCGTTGTCCGTATCCTGTTCTTAATGGAAAGTCTTATCAAAAGCCCTCATAAAGACCCTCGGGATATAATAATCAATAAACTAAACAGTCAGAGGACCAGGACAAAATCCCTTTAGGGGTCTCTAACTAACAGTGTCTTAATATAAAAATATATATAAATATATAACTATTAGTTCTTGTTTAAAACTGAAAAGTGAAAAATAAAATAAAATGTATCTAAAAATATCAGTAAGAGTGAGACCAATTTAATTAGTAGCTACTAGTGGTTGCTAGCGGCAACTAAGGGACTTGTGGTATCAGAACTATAGTACAGTCACCCGCAGGTGCACTATTAGTATAGATGATTGAGGTTACATAGTGTCAATGATTGGCACACTACTGCAATTTACAGGGGCATGTTAGATACTACCGTGTGCTGCAGCCTGAATTAGGTGTCTGTGGGAGTTGGGTGTTGTCTTTATCACAGTGAAAGGTGCCACATCCTTTAACAGTCTATCTATGTGTGGCCTGCAATTTGGTTACAGGTCACACACATGTATCGACTGTTTCAAAGAGCCTGGCATGTGTTGTGAACCAGTAGGGGTCAAATTTAACCTCCATTGCATGCAGCTTTAAATAACAGTCTGTTTGCGCGTGACCTATTTAATTTTCAGGTCACACGCTTGTATCAGCCTCCCTGGAATTTTTTCACATTGTTACACACGCTGCAGCTCAGTTGAAAACTAAGTGGCTATTATACACTGACACTGTGTATCCCTTTTTCCCTCTCCACACACTCAAGCTCAGGTATACCAATCAAACATTCAAAGCTGGTTTCCAATCATACACTTGTAACAATTTTTCCTTCAGATAGCCCTTGCGCTACAAATATATTGCTTACTGTTAAACTGCCTAAAACGCTAATCGCTACACTATCTTACACCCTTCCTGTTCTTAATGGCACACAGTTTTAACGTTACACTAATCCTGTTCGTGCAACAACAATTGATGCAACGCTCTTATTCCCAGCGTCTGGGGTATCCCTTACCCTTTAAGAGGTTTTTACGATATATGTCCCTCTGTTAGAGCAAGTTGTCGTGATGACAGTTGCATGGAAGCAACGAGAACCTGGAGTCCCCTTTAAGTAGATGGTGTTGGTACCCAGGTGTAGGATTGCCAGAGTGGTGTAAGGGTTGCCTAGAGCAGGCTTAGACTGGCCCACAGGTGTACAGGGGAATCCGCCAGTGGGCCCCTGAGCAAGGTGGGCCCCTAGTCTCCCACCCCCTGCACAAGTGGAACATAACACATTAGATTTACTGCACTACATACATATATTCAACATACAGCATCTCAACCAGCCTATGTTCATATAAAAAACTTGTTAAATTATTTATTATATTTGAATGTATCCATAAAGTGGGCCCCCAAAATAAATTTTACTGGTGGGCCCTAGGTACCCCAGTCCGACACTGGCCTAGACTGTCCCTTATTTGTGGCTTTTGCACTTGTCACAGTGCTCCTACCTGGATATCCTTGTATCCCAGACGAGGTTGGACGAAGCAGTGCAAAAAGAGTGAATAACTTGGATGATGAAGGAATAATTGAGTCCAGACTTGTATTAACGTTGAACACAGCTTTACTTAAACTTTCAACAAGGAACAATATTTTAACTTGAGTATTGGCTTAAATGGCAGGCAAACACATCTGCAACAATCTCAGCCCTGCTATGCTGTAGCTTTCTCAGTCTACTGTGCTGGCTGGGTTAAATAGGAAACTTTTCCTTTTCTGCTGGACCTTAGCTGTCCATAGTCCGTCTCTTACTTTATCTTTAATCCTAGGAACTTCTTCCTGGCATCAAGCTCATTTAGCTTGGCTGTAGGCAATGCAAGCCCAGGAGGGGACAAGCAACCATGTAGATTTCAGAGGCAGGGCCTCTGGGCCTAGCAGAGCAGACAGTGCTCTGCTGGCCGACACACAACCTCTCCCCAGGATGGGGTAGGCTAGACTGACTTTCTCTAGCTAAACCGGAACTCCTCCCTCTCTAGAGAGGGCTATCAGGAAAGAAGGCTCTATCTCAGAGAAACTATCTTTGCCACCAGTGCCGCCATCTGCTGGTGAACCAGGCACATTACATGTAAACAGTGATTTGCAAGGAAATGAATACATGCACTATGTAGGACATGGTAATAAATACAAATAATGACACACCCATTACAGATAGTGGGGGTCCAAAGGAGGTGGTAATGCCACTCTGAGGTATTACACACACAGCCATTCCATGCCGGCAATACAGGCACTGGGAACACACTCTCGTGTGCATGAGCCTTTGTGTCCTACTAACCCCTTCATGCCCGATGACGTACATGTACGTCATCAAGCAGGGTCTTTAAAGATGGCGCCCGCTCCTCAGCGCTGCGGTCGCCACAGCCACGGGTGGCCGCCTGCTTCCTATAGCCAGGGGTGTGGAAATTAAAAAAAAAACTACTTGTCGAAGGACTAAAGCGGGGGCTCGATCTACTTGTCCCTCATAACAATCTACTTGTCCTGATACAAAAAATAGTTTTAAATAATGGAGGTGCGACATGGAGGCGGGAGATGTGACATGGGGGGGGGGCGGTAGATGTGACATTTCTCTCCCCCTCATGTCACATTTCTCTCTCGCCCCCATGACACATTTCTCTGAATCCCACCCCCCATGTCACATTTTCTCTCCCCTCCCCCATGTCACATTTTCTCTCCCCTCCCCCATGTCACATTTCTCCCCCCCCCATGACACATTTCTCTGAATACCACCCCCCATGTCACATTTCTCTCCCCTCCCCCATGACACATTTTCTCTCCCCTCCCCCATGACACATTTTCTCTCCCCTCCCCCATGACACATTTTCTCTCCCTCCCCATGTCACATTTTCTCTCCCTCCCCCATGTCACATTTTCTCTCCCCTCCCCATGTCACATTTCTCTCCCCCCATGTCACATTTCTCTCCCCTCCCCATGTCACATTTTCTCTCCCTCCATGTCACATTTTCTCTCCCCCATGTCACATTTCTCTCCCCCCATGTCACATTTCTCTCCCCCATGGCACATTTCTCTGAATCCCACCCCCATGTCACATTTCTCTCCCCCATGTCACATTTCTCTCCCCCATGTCACATTTCTCTCCCCCATGTCACATTTCTCTCCCCCATGTCACATTTCTCTCTCCCCCATGTCACATTTCTCTGAATCCCACCCCCATGTCACATTTTCTCTTCCCTCCCCATGTCACATTTTCTCCCCCTCCATGTCACATTTTCTCCCCCTCCATGTCACATTTCACCCTCTCCCCCCCATGTCACATTTCACCCCTCTCCCTACCCCCTCAATGAATGTGTAAAAACCATTATACTCACCTGATCCCGTCTGCAGCCAATCCCCTTCTCCTCTATGTAATCCTGGTATTTTAGGCTCCCGACAAGTTGTTTGAGGACCTGGGAAAACTCAGCCAATCAGTGGCCGCAGCTGTGTCATGTGTCAGGCCAGGGATTGGCTAAGCAGGAAATCCCTAGCCTGACATGTGATACAGCTGCAGCCACTGATTGGCTGATTGTTCCCAGGTCCTCAAACAACTTGTCGGGAGCGCAAGATATTATGATCATACAGAGGAGAACAGCAGCGGCCGGCCGGAGGCGCCCAAGTGATTTATTTAAATTTTTCCTCCCCAATCCCTTGGCCCGGCGTCTCTGCGCCCTAAGGCAGCCTCGGTCAGCCTTGCTACTTGCCCGAAGCAGGGCTAAGCTACCGAACAAACTACCTTCCCGGCGCCCGGAACTGCATGTCCCGGGCGTCGGGCGATACAATTTCCACACCCCTGTATAGCAGACACCCGTGGCTCATGTCCGCAACCGGCATTAATGCCGATCGCAGACATTTAACCCCTCAGATGCTGTGGTCAATCCTGACCACAGCATCTGAGCGCGTGAAACACCGGAAATGCGCGATTCCGCTGATGCTCCGACTTCCCTGTGTGGCAATCGGAGGAGCTGGAGTGTGTGTGCAGCAGCCCCTGTCTTTGTAAATGACAGGAGGCTGCTGCATAGTATTTCCTATGAAGCCCTTGCCTGTAATAGTAAAATCATCATAGATTCCAATGCAAGTGCATTGGAGTGTATGATAATAGCAATCTAATGATTGCTTGTTATAGTTCCCTAAGGGAAGTATAAAAAAAAAAAAAGTTTTTAAAAATAAAAAAAACATAAAAAATCTAATCACCCCCCTTTCCCCAAAATAAAAATAAAAGAACTATAAAAAAAAAAAAAAAATACACATTACGGGTGTCGCGATGTGTGAAAACGCCCATATTATAAAAATATATTCCCCATATGGCAAACAGCAAAACAGAAAAAAACGTCCAAATGGCTGATTCGATGTTTTTGGTCGCTTCATTTTCTACAAAAAAAATTAATAAAAAGTGATCAAAAAGTCATACACACCCCAGGATGGTATCAATGAAAAGTTCAGATCGCCCCTGCAAAAAATGAGCCCCCATACACATAATTACAAAAAATTTATAGGGGTCAAAATATGGTGACAAAAAAATAAAACTGATTTTTTTCCCACTTTTCATTTTTTTTTCTCACTATCAAAATGCAAAAAAAACTATACATCTCCGGATTTGTACTGACCTGTAAAATAAAAGTAACTGGTCAGTTTTATCGAACGTCGTACACAAAAAAAACGTAAAGCTGTGGTGGAATTGCTTTCTTTTTTGCAATTTCACTGCATTTGGAATTTTTTTCCCACTTCCCACTACATCCTATGCAATATTAAATGGTGGCGTTGGAAAGTACAACTTGTCCCGCAGAAATCAAGCCCTCATATGGCTATGTGAGAAGACAAATAAAAAAGTTATGGCTCTGGGAAGGCAGGGGGCACAAAGCAAAAACGCAAAAAAAAGAAAACCTCCGGGCCTGAAAGGGCTAATGAATAAAGCAGTTCATGGATGTATAGAACATTAGGCTCAAGCAGTAAGTGACCAGTGCCTGGTCCGTTTATGATGACAGGCTTATTGCCTACCTACTTGAAAATGTCATTTTAATACAGCATTTAGGCTTCATGCACAAAAACGGACCCGCAAAATACGGATATCATCTTTGCGCTTTTTACATTCCACTCAACCCCATCAATAGACAGGACTCTTCTCATCCATATATATGGGTAAGAGTAGGACATGTCCTATAATTTGCGAAAGGGCCAGACAGATCCGCAAAAACATGGACGTGTGCATGGCACAATAGAAATGAATGGGTCAGTGTGCTATCTGCAAAAAAACGCAGATGCAAAGAGATGAAAAGTATGGTCGGTGTGCATGGAGCCTAAATCAGTCTCACTATTTGCAGACATATGGTGGAGATTTCTCAAACTGGTGGAGAGGATTTGTGGTATTTTCTCCATATCACCACTAGATGGCGCCCAACGCCATCATTAGACGTGTCAAACACAAAAGCAGCGAATGAGTCAATGGGTTTCCTCTGTCTGACATCCCCCGGGATCTACCTCACCCCGCCTGGCTGTGTTACTTCCCATCTATCCGCTGTTCTCGCGATATCAGCCGGGCGGATCCATCATGGCGGAAGGTAAAGAAGTGGCCCTAGGGGAACCTCGGGGGGTGTTGGGGCAGGGGGTTGGTGGCAGGTTAGTGAGTGATGAGGCTGCTGACACCGCCGACAGCATGGGGCGGAAGCCCAGGTGTGTGCAGGCCGGTCAGGTGACCCCCACTAGCTCTCCGCTGTTCTGTCAGTGTGTAGGGAGGTGTGTGTGCAGGCTGTCTGACTGTAGGCGCTGTGCAGTGGATGTCACTGAGGCTGCACAGGGAGGAGTACACCGTTATCTGGAGGGACACAACCACTGAACTATAGTGTGTGAGCCACAGTCCATAAGAATACACTGCACTATGGTGTGTAAGCTACAGTCCATAAGAATACACTGCACTATGGTGTGTGAGCTACAGTCCATAAGAATACACTGCACTATGGTGTGTGAGCTACAGTCCATAAGAATAAACTGCACTATGGTGTGTAAGCTACAGTCCATAAGAATACACTGTGCTATGGTGTGTGAGCTATAGACCATAAGAATACACTGCACTATGGTGTGTGAGCTACAGTCCATAAGAATACACTGCACTATGGTGTGTGAGCTACAGTCCATAAGAATACTGTGCTATGGTGTGTGAGCTATAGACCATAAGAATACACTGCACTATGGTGTGTGAGCTACAGTCCATAAGAATACACTGCGCTATGGTGTGTGAGCTACAGTCCATAAGAATACACTGCACTATGGTGTGTGAGCTACAGTCCATAAGAATACACTGCGCTATGGTGTGTGAGCTACAGTCCATAAGAATACACTGCACTATGGTGTGTGAGCTACAGTCTATAAGAATACACTGCGCTATGGTGTGTAAGCTACAGTCCATAAGAATACTGTGCTATGGTGTGTGAGCTACAGTCCATAAGAATACACTGCGCTATGGTGTGTGAGCTATAGTCCATAAGAATACACTGCGCTATGGTGTGTAAGCTACAGTCCTTAAGAATACTGTGCTATGGTGTGTGAGCTACAGTCCATAAGAATACTGTGCTATGGTGTGTGAGCTATAGACCATAAGAATACACTGCACTATGGTGTGTGAGCTACAGTCCATAAGAATACACTGCGCTATGGTGTGTGAGCTACAGTCCATAAGAATACACTGCACTATGGTGTGTGAATGGTGTGTAAGCTACAGTCCATAAGAATACACTGCACTATGGTGTGTGAGCTGCAGTCCATAAGAATACACTGCACTATGGTGTGTGAGCTGCAGTCCATAAGAATACTGCACTATGGTGTGTAAGCTATTGTCCATAAGAATACACTGCACTATGGTGTGTGAGCTGCAGTCCATAAGAATACTGCACTATGGTGTGTAAGCTATAGTCCATAAGAATACACTGCACTATGGTGTGTGAGCTACAGTCCATAAGAATACTGCACTATGGTGTGTAAGCTATAGTCCATAAGAATACACTGCACTATGGTGTGTGAGCTGCAGTCCATAAGAATACTGCACTATGGTGTGTAAGCTATAGTCCATAAGAATACACTGCACTATGGTGTG
Source organism: Bufotes viridis (assembly GCA_033119425.1). Classification (NCBI taxonomy): domain Eukaryota; kingdom Metazoa; phylum Chordata; class Amphibia; order Anura; family Bufonidae; genus Bufotes; species Bufotes viridis. The sequence continues at coordinate 297,615,342 of CM065591.1, forward strand.
TGAGCTACAGTCTATAAGAATACTGCACTATGGTGTGTGAGCTACAGTCTATAAGAATACTGCACTATGGTGTGTGAGCTACAGTCCATAAGAGTACACTGCACTATGGTCTGTGAGCTGCAGTCCATAAGAATACTGCACTATGGTGTGTAAGCTATAGTCCATAAGAATACACTGCACTATGGTGTGTGAGCTGCAGTCCATAAGAATACACTGCACTATGGTGTGTGAGCTACAGTCCATAAGAATACACTGCACTATGGTGTGTGAGCTACAGTCCATAAGAATACACTGCACTATGGTGTGTGAGCTACAGTCCATAAGAATACACTGCACTATGGTGTGTGAGCTACAGTCCATAAGAATACACTGCACTATGGTGTGTGAGCTACAGTCCATAAGAATACACTGCACTATGGTGTGTGAGCTACAGTCCATAAGAATACTGCACTATGGTGTGTAAGCTATAGTCCATAAGAATACACTGCGCTATGGTGTGTAAGCTACAGTCCATAAGAATACTGCACTATGGTGTGTAAGCTACAGTCCATAAGAATACTGCACTATGGTGTGTGAGCTACAGTCCATAAGAATACACTGCACTATGGTGTGTAAGCTACAGTCCATAAGAATACTGCACTATGGTGTGTGAGCTACAGTCCATAAGAATACACTGTGGCAGAAATACAAATCTAGATGTCATAAACTCAGACTGGCGGGCCCTCATTTACGAAGTTCCTTGCAGCACTTTTTTGGTGCAAATGAATTTAGACAAATATATTATTGATTTGCATAAAAAAGAACAGACGTTTCCACCTTGTAAGGCCTCTTTCACACGAGTGTACGGGACGTTTTTTGCTGTCCGTATACGGAAGCTTTCATTTCAATGGGTACTCTGTAAGCATTCCGTTTCCGTTAAAAGATAGAACTTGTCCTATTCTTGTCCGCATCACGGACAAGGATAGTACTGTTCTTTTAGGGGCCAGATGTTCCGTTCCGCAAAAAACAGAATGCACACAGACGTCATCCGTTTTCTTTGCGGACTGCAAAACCATACGGTCGTGTAAAAGAGGTCTAAAGCGCTTGTAAACTGAGTAGACAATGGAACGTGGGTTCCTAAAATATAGCAGATTTCTCAAAGACGTGCACGGTTTTTGGCAATCTGTATGCAAACAGATACCATTTGTAGACGGATCTGGATGCGGATTCGTCTCACAAATGCATTGCAATACCGAATTTTTTTCACATTTATTAAAAGTCTGTGCATTCGCCGACCGGAAGACCGGATCCGTTAATGTGGTCATTTTAATGCCGGATCCGGCACTAATACATTTCAATGGAAATTAATGCCGCATCCGGCATTTGGGAAAGTGTTCCGGAATTTTGGACGGAGCAAGAACTGCAGCATGCCCCTGTATTTTCTCCGGCCAAAAACCGTGCAGTGACTGAACGGAAGACATCCTGATGCATACTGAACGGATTTCTCTCCATCCAGAATGCATTAGGATAAAACTGATCAGTCTTTTTCCGGTATTGAGTTCCGTCCTAAGTTTAACGCAAGTGTGAAAGTACCGTAAGTTGCTTCCACATTCCCTCATCCAATCAGAAATCTGCCAGTCATATTAGTAGTGGAAATGCTCTAGGGGCGAAAATAGCAACTATCGCAGTAACGAGCAAACAGCCCGAATATTAAGTGATTGAACCAAACAACATCCTAAATCCTCACTTAACGCTCTTTTAAAGGGGTTGTGTCACTTCAGCAAATGGTATTTATCATGTAGAGAAAGTTACTACAAGGCACTTACTAATGTATTGTGATTCTCCATATTGCCTCTTTTGCTGGCTGGATTCACTTTCCCATCACATTATACACTGCTCGTTTCCATGGTTACAACAACCCTGTAGTCCAGCAGCAGTGGCCGTGCTTGCGCAGTATAGGAAAAAGCAGCAGCCTATGTGAGCTCCCATGGTCTCGGCCAACAGAGAGTCTGACACTTTTACCTATAGTGTGCAAGCACGACCACTGCTGATGGATTGCAGGGTGGTCGTAACCATGGAAACGAGCAGTGTATAATGTGATAGGAAAAGTGAATCCAGCCAGCAAAGGAAGCAATATGGAGAATTGAAGTCACTGGTGCTGAACAGCGATACCAGGCACAACGCTGTTCAATGTATGGCGCTGTGCCTGGGAGAGATGCTGGGAGCATGGCGTCTTCCCGTAACAGCTGATCCATAGGTCCTGAGGATAGGTCACCATTATACTGTATACTCCTGGCTAGTTACCTGTAGTACAGACTTCTTCCTAGTTAGGGTGCATTCACACAACTATATCCATTCTGCAGTCTGAAAATTGTGGATCCTCAAAATACGGATGCAGACCCCATTGGAAAAAAAATGCCTATTCTTACCAGGAAAAGGAGAAGAATAGGACATGTTGTACAGTGTATAATTTGTGGCTCAGCCGCACTGATGTGGACAGCATAGAAATGAATGGGTCTGTGTATCGGATGCGGGCCCAAAACCCGGTCCTGTGAATGCACCCTAGTTGTAATTATAAATTGACCTGTTAAAACCGCCATTTGTTGCCATTTTACTGCAGTAATAATGTGCAATACTAATGTCACTTTTGATTACATTACATCCCCGTTCCACTTAGCGTCTGGCTACACGGCCACTTCTCGCATTGCGATACTGCTGATTATCGTTACAAAAAAAGTTGCTTGACTTTTCTGCGGCAAGAAGTTACGCGAACGCAAGTCTCGATGTAGTTGTAGCTTTGTCACTCGACTTCCTGTCAGGTGGCAGATGTCACTGTGTAGCCGGCTCCAGTCAGCAGATTGCCAGGAGGACCACGGGGTCTTAAGGTGTCCCTGTCACAGCTGAATGCACAGACCTTTGTCACAGGACCTGGAATGTCCTTTAATTAACCAGTTCTTAGCTGGTTTTCTCAAATATTTCATTAAGAAAGCCACAAAGTCCTTTCTCTCACAGTTACATAAAATTAGAGTATCTTCTGCGACTATAAATCCACCATCATTTCTGAGGCTGGCTGAAACTTCCTACACCCTCTTCTGGCTTTCCCAGTATCCTGAATGGCAGGTTTGCACAATAAGGCCCCGTGGGCACGACCGCGTACCGTGCGCTGTCCGCATCCATGTGCCTGTTCTGTGGCTGCGCAAAAAAGATAGGCAAAAAGATTTTTTACAACGATGCTGGACGTGCGGAAAGGGATCTGTGTGTTGCAGATCGACGGTTCGCAGACCGCAAAATGGGTATGGTCGTGTGCATGAGGCCTTACACAGAAAATTGAAGGTGTCGTTGAGAGGACACAATACTATTTTTAAAATATTTTTACCCACTCTTAGGCCTCTTTAACACGAACATTTTTTTTGCGGTCCGTATACGGAACCATTCATTGCGGACCAATTCAATTGGTCCGCAAAAAAAAAACGGAAGGTACTCCGTATGCATTCTGTTTCTGTATTTTCGTTTTTTCGTTCAAAGATAGAAACATGTCCTATTATTGTTCGCATCACGGACCAGGATAGTACTGTTCTATTAGGGGCCAGATGTTCCGTTTTGCAAAAAACGGAACGCACGCGGATGTCATCCGTTTTTTTTGCGGACCGCAAAACCATACGGTCGTGTGCAGTAGGTCTTAAAGGGGTTGTCTCATATCAGTAAGTGGCATTTATTATGTAGAGAAAGTTAATACAAGGCACTTACTAATGTATTGTGATTCTCCATATTGCCTCCTTTGCTGGCTGGATTCATTTTTCCATCACATTATATACTGCTCGTTTCCATGGTTACAGACCACCCTGCAATCCATCAGTGGTGGCCGTGCTTGCACACTATAGGAAAAGGCACTAGACTATGTGCGCTCCCATGGTCCTGGCCACCAGAGAGGCTGACACTTTTTCCTATAGTGTGCAACCACGGCCACCACTGATGGATTGCAGGGTGGTCTGTAATCATGGAAACAAGCAGTGTATAATGTGATGGAAAAATGAATCCAGCCAGCAAAGGAGGCAATATGGATAATAACAATACATTAGTAAGTGGCTTGTAATAACTGTGTCCACATGATAAATGCCACTTGCTGAAGTGAGACAACCCCTTTAATAATGTTCACCCTGAAGTGTAAGACCAGTTACAGGCATGATGCAATAAAAGTAAGAAATCTAGACAGTCTTGCAAGGAACTAAGTGTTTCCTTAGAAGGACGGTTGATAAGTATTTCGACAGGATACAAGTCTGTGTCATCACATGAACGGAGGGATCAGTGTTTGTTCAGCTTCTTTTTACACTTAGTAACTGAACATTGGCCTCAGTGGTGACATGTCCCCAAGCGACACATCACTGCTGAGGCCATGCTGAGGCAGTACTGGAAAACTAAAAAACAGCAAACATAAACCTGCAAATCATGTGTGGAACCATAATCTCAAAACCAACCAAGAGCAATGAACCACGCATGTAATATAAGAAATCTACTCTATTACGATCAGTCCAAAATGTATACAATATGACATAATAAAAGCGATGCTTATGCCCTTGAATAGCATTTAGATATGATGATTGAAGCGGATTATATATAAACAGAGATGGTATACCTTAACCATCGTTTGCTATCTGTGCTATGCTGCAATCAGGGTTACCACATTATATATCCTACACAATATTGGGCAATATGATATAATTCATGCTGTACCCCTCTGAGAATTGAATCCATATTTGCTGATAGATGTCCTAAGATAGGTGGAACATGCTGCCCGAATCCTACACCGCTCTCGTCTGCATCGCTTTTATTATGTCATATTGTATACATTTTGGACTGATCATAATAAAGTAGATTTCTTATCTTACATGTGGTTCATTGCTCTTGGTTGGTACAGTGCAGTACTGGCTAAAATTAAAAGTGTGTCTAAAGCTAGAATATCCCTTTAAGGCCCCTTACACCGGCCAGTGCATAGCCCTTGCTTCACTGCCTGCTTGATGAGTAGAGAATAGCTGCATTTACATGCAGCAGTGCTCTCCTTTGTATGGGGATAAGTGATCACTACTGTGATTGTTTGTCCCCATACCCATTCATTGTTTACCAGCAGCAGATTGATGTTTACACTAGACCAGGCACTCCAGCTGTTCTGAAACTACAACTCCCAGAATCCTTCCGTCACTTTTATGGGGTTTACAAAAACAGCTGGGCAAGCGTGCATGCTGGGAGTTGTTTGCTGATCCTTGCACTGCCAATGTGCAGGACAAAAGCTGATTTTATGGACCACATAAAAGATCTCATCACCACAAACAAGCTGATCCCCGATAATTGCTGTCGCCCTTGGCCCATGTAAAAGGCCCTTTAAGGTTAACTATGATTGGTTCCTGTATATAGTTTTAAAGCATTTTTGCCAAATGAATGGAATTTCATCTTCATGTTTTTACCTGTAGACCAAAGCATTGTGAAGAATTGTAGGTTGTAAAATGTTCACGTTTCTTTCTGATTTCATACGAGTTTTCATTTGATTTTCTGCTAGAGGAAGTGGGCAAATTGCAGAAGCACTTGGCACTTCTACGCCAGGAATATGTCAAACTACAGCAGAAACTGGCAGAAACAGAAAAGAAATGTACCCTTCTAGCAGCCCAGACGAACAAAGAGGCTTCCGACGAGTCCTTCATCAGCCGCCTCCTGGCAATTGTCGCCCAGTTGTACCAACAGGAGCAGTACAGGTCAGACGCAGGGGGAGATTTCTTACTTTTCTGTGTTGTCTCTTACCTATGTCTTCATTTGTTTATATGCTTATTATTCTCTGACTATTCTGTTGGCACACATGGTTACCTAGAGGTGAACCCATGTCCAGGTGACACCCCAGTATTTCTTCACATACACGTTAATTCCATGTCTACAAATCTGGTTCCACAAGGGGTATGCCGTATGGCAATTAATTCTTGAAAACAGTGGACAATTCTTCTCCATTTTTCGGTTGGAGAGACCTTAACAGGTTATTGTGCTTCAAGGTGTGGTATTGTGTCTTCAAGGTTTCTTCAAGTTTTGCACTATGTACTTACATAGTTGTAAACCAAGAAAATCAATGAAAGGAAGCTGTCAGCAGCTGGTTTGTATTTCATAATTCTCTACACATTAGATCAATGCCAAATCCAATATGTAAATCCAAACAAACTTGGTTGCCTACAAGGTATGGCCACACAGGACTGATTTTGACGCAGTTTTGTTTCGGGTTTTGCTGTGGATTTCATCCTGTGCATTACAAAAGGTGAAATTCTTGGTGGAAATCTGCATCAAAATTGACATGTTGCAGGTTTTTTTCGCACCACGTGGATGAGCTTGCTTAAATTCTCTTCCACCTTGATGGTACTATAAAACTCATATAAATCCTCGAGGGCTGATCTCCAGCATATTCGTCCTGTGGGCCTCTTTCACACAATTGTGACGGATTAGGTCTGAATGTGTTCAGGGTGCGCTCAGTGAAACTCGCACCATTTTGCAAGCAAGTTCAGTCAGTTTTGTCTGCGCGCGTGATAAAAAACGGAAGGTTTACAAACAACATCTCTTAGCAACCGTCAGTGAAAAACGCATTGTATCCACACTTGTTTGCGGATGCAATGCGTTTCTCACTGAAGCCCCATTCACTTCTATGGGGCCAGGGCTGCGTGAAAAACGCAGAATATAGAACAAGCTGCGTTTTTCACGCAACACAGAAATGAAATGAATGGGTCAGGATTCAGTGCGGGTGCTATGCGTTCACGCATTGCACCCGCGCAGAAAACTCGCTCATGTGAAAGGGGCCTAAGGCCTCCATAGAAAAGATTTGATCTCAGCACAGCTATTGTTGACTGCAATTTCTTTAATTTCAATGGATGGTGTTGCTCTATGTAGATGTGTAGCTTATTGCATAGGGCTGACATTTGAGACAAAAAATAATATTACACATGACCAAAGGTACATTTTCACTCACTGACGAGCAGCAAGTCATCTTGAAAGAAGCTTTCCTTCCAGACAACTGGCTGCTCGTTCATTGGTGTTGAAGCACTGTATTTACATGCAGCGATCACCTCCACAGTATGATGAGCGATGGCTATTGCGATCACTCGTCCTCATACAGACGCATTGTTTCCCGGCAGATTGTCGGGAACGAGTGATCACATGGAAGAAGTCACTGTGTATCCCTGGCCTCAAAGTTTTGCCTCAGTTGGGTATTCCAGTTACAGTATCCATGGCCATACTTTCTACAAGTGCTATAGTATATACTGTATTAGCTGCAAAGATGAGAGTGGTCATGGGCCCATCAGTAATAATAATCATTATTTATATAGCGCCACCATATTCCGCAGCGCTTTACAATTCAGAGGGTGATGGTTATCCATCCATGACATGCTTGGGGTTTATAGTGTATTTTATAAAAAGGTGGGAATGTTCCTTGTGACTTTGATTTGTGTTGTCAGTTTTTGTGTCTGCTCGGAAATCCTTACTGAACGCAAGAACAATGCACATGAGCGGAGTTTTACAAACCCCTATTCACAGTCTGGATGGAGAAGCTTTCATATCTGCTGCATTCAGCTGTAGTGCCATGTGTGGATTTTGGGACCAAACCAGGAGTATTTGAAGGCCATTTTGACAGTGGAAAGGGGCACACCCTGAAGTGTGGAAAACAGCCTGTATAGTCCAGTGGGTGATCTATAGTGCTTTAGCCGAAACATGGCGTTGATGGTGATTTCCTTGTGTGCATGGCTGCTCAGCGATGGAAGCACACATTTTATCTTGTAGAATTGAGTGTTGGCAGTCCCATTCTGTTAGCTCGTAGCCACTTCAGATTAATAGCTTAGCACCTCGCACTCAGTGATACGGCGGCTCCACATAGTATGATTATTGTGTTTACTGCACACATGTCCCTGGATAGTAGATGGAGCCGGGTCCGGAGCGAGCGGGCTCAGCTAGTAATGGCATCATGGAATTCTCTGCCAGCACTACAACCCAGCCAGATGTATGTAATGATTAGACCTCATGGCAGTGACTTGCACTAGACAGCGCATAAACTTCACATTGATGTATTAGACAGTGTTCACATCTGCATCAGAGTCTCTACATGAGCCTTCTTTACAGATTCTGTTATCTCTGAATGTAAAAAATTCACTCACTGCGATATTTTTACAGCATAGTGAATAATATGCAATGAATCCATCACCCAACAGGGATTACCCTCAAATAAGTGGAATACAGATGCATGTATGATTAAAGGGGTTGTCTGAATTTTTTAAGACAGTTACAAGTATTAAAATAATAAAAAAATAGGAAATATATTAAGAGGAAATAATAATTAAAAGGAAAAACCATATACTCACCATTCTAAGTCCCCTCCATTCCAGCACCGCAAATTTGTCTTCTCCTACGGCTGGGACCCTCACTGATCACGAGACCCCCTCAGTGATGTAGTAGTTATCCCCTATCCTCCAAAATGAATAGAGTGGCCGGTGGGGAATGTGCGTAGCCGCTCTTGATGACTACAGCGCTCTTCTGTCTCCGAAACTACCATAGAAATGAACGGAGCAACTGCACACAGGCCCCACCGGCCGTTCTGTTCATTTCAGAGGACTGTACGGGTTCCCCATTCTCGTGATCGGTGGGGTTACCAGCTGTAGGACCTCCACCATCTAGTAGTTATTCCCTATCCCTAAGCTGTGATGAAAGTCCTACAAACTATGTTTTTAAACAGGTTGGGGATCCATTGTATGGGTGATCTGACACCACAGAATGTCTTCCATAAACCAAAGTGATGACCCTACTGTGCACATCAACTGATGTGTGGGGGGTCAAAAGAAACCATTTCATGGGCTGAAGTCCTTGTCATTCTGCAGTTCTGCAGATCCAGGTTCTCCAGTGGATGGGTTTGGGCTGTTTGTGCATATTGTATCAGAACTGAAAGCCATGTGATCACCGTGGACATTGTGGATACCTAGAAAGCATTCTTCCCATAGAGAAATATGTTGCTTTTCAGTTGCCTGGCATAAATAAAGCAGGTATGTATGAAGCTCACTGGCTTGCACAATGTATCATAAGCGTGTGACTTACTCTTCCAGTGAAACTTGCAATTTCTTTCATTGGGAAAATTTGCCTATTTTGCACAATTTGATAGTCTACTAACCGGTATAACTACAGATTTATTGCTAAGTTAGTTCCTGTGGGCATTTATCACAGGATACCAGTTGAAAGCTCATTTCCCTGCGGTGGGGGCAGTTTCTGGCTCCTTCCAGATTTTTGCAAAGGTCAGGTTTCCTTCTCTGTAGCGTGGTGCACCCCTGCTACTGATTCCATTCATTTACTGTATGCAGTCCTGTATTTTTTTATAAGTCCCGGTATGACCTCATTTATTGCTCACTTGCTCAATGGGCTATAGTTGAAGTTGACCTAAAATGAATTCTATGTTTACTGACTTCTTGATGTGCTTTTGGTTCATCGAGTCTGAAAAAATAAGACCAGCAGTGTAAAGCACGTGGGATGGGCAGCATTAAATGGGTAAATGGTATGATACATTAAAGGGGTTTTCTGAGGTTCTGATATTGATGACCTCTCAGGATAGGTCATCAATATCAAATCGGTGGGGGACTGACACCCGGGACTCCCACCAATCAGATGTGTGCTCCTTTTTGCTGCTTACCAAGCACACTCCATTAGAAAGCGGCCATGGTGGGTATTGTAGCTCAGCCCCATTCACTTGAGATGTACCTAGGCCATGTGACCGAGGAACTTTTTAAAAGGAAATATTAATTATTAATATTTTGGATTAATATTAATAAATAGTCAAAACCAGCTGTTGCTGACTCCGCCTGTTTATTCTTTATCCTACCTGTTGCTCTAATTGTTTCCTGAACTGCGTGTGCTGAATTACTGCGACGACAAAAGACTATAAGCTGTATTTGAATAGTAAAGTATTTATTAAACCAATAACACGTCTACAGTCAATTATTTCTGCTATATCTGTATATATTTATATCAATGGTTATATAAATATAAATCTATATAGACGCACACGGTAATACACTGACAGCACAATAATAAACCTAATTACACTAACACTATACAATCCCAACTATAATTCCACCCCAAAATCTAGCTTAAACATACACGTAATAGCAGCACCCTCCCAAACCTAATTATAAGCTGTCCCTACAGTGTAAAAAGGGTTAATGCAATGGACAATACAGGGGTATCTGGGGGATACAGGGGTATGGCAGGGGTTAATGGGATATAAGACTGCGATGGTGGTTTAGAGTAATACAGGGATATGGCAAGGTAGGGGTTAATGATTTATTTGGGGTAGGCATTGCAGGGCTTAATAATTTTTCAGGGATAATGCAGGGGTAATATTGTAGGGAGGAGGGATAGGGGTTAATGCAGGGGTAATATTGCAGGGAGTAGGGATATATAATGTAGGGGTTAATATTGCACGGTGTATGGATATATTGGTGGCAGTTGGAAAGGCTTACAGGGGTTAATGATACTCAGCCAGCCTTTATGGGGTTGTTTTCCAGGGGTTAATTCTCACTTGTGGATGCTCGTTTTCCAGGAATGATTTTTCTGATCTGATACTGATGACCTATTGATAGGTCATCAGTATCAGAATGTCGGAAAACCCCTAAAAGTCCAGATTTATCAAACTGGTTTTGTCTTAGGGTACTTTCACACTAGCGTTTTGGATTCCGTTTGTGAGATCCGTTTCAGGGCTCTCACAAACCGTCCAAAACGGATCAGTTAAGCCCCAATGCATTCTGAATCGCTAATGATCCGTTCAGAATGCATCAGTTCGGATCCGTTCCGCTTCTTTTCTGTTTTGGAGGCGGACATCAAGACGCAGCATGCAGCATTTTGGTGTCCGTCTGAAGAGGCAGAGCCTAACGGATCCGTTTTTAATTACAATGTAAGTCAATGGGGACGGATCCGTTTTCAATGACACAATATGGTGCGTTCGAAAACGGATCCGTTCCCCATTGACTTTCAATGTAATTCAAAACGGATCAGTTTTGGACTTTGTCATTTTTCTCTAAAATGAATGCAAACAGATCCGTTCTGAACGGATAAAAACGTTTGCATTATAGGTGCGGATCCGTCTGTGCAAATAAACAGACGGATCCGCACCAACGCAAGTGTGAAAGTACCCTTAGTATTGGAGTAAATTTCGACACCTGTTGTTTTCAAGGCGCTTTTGTTTGTTTTTTGTACCTGCTAAGTCAGTTTCCGAAATCCTGCTGTTTTGTGGGCATTCTGGTGGAGCACATTAATTGTCGGCCTCAATTATGATAGAAAATGGCCCAAAAAATTGTCTCACCTGCACTCCACCGTAGCTGCGATAGGTGAAAATAAGCCAGAATGTGAGGGTTTGCTTGTGCTAAATTCAACAAGTGCTGTGCCACTTACATAGATTTGGCTCAGACCTTTTCCTTTACACAAATAGACAAATGTAAAGACAAACTTCAATTTGACCCCTGTTGATAAATCAGGGCCTAAGTGTATTTCAGATTACCTCAGACCCTTAGAGGGGTTGTCCAGGTTCAGGGCTGAACCCAGATATAAGCTCCTCTTCACTCCTTTAGTATATAGGATAGGAGCATTGGGGCATTTCCTTGCTCCGATGCTCCCCTTGGATAGCGCTGCATCGTGCAGGGCAAGGTCTGTTTGTTGTGAGCCGTTGACATACCAGGCTTCACAACACTATGCTAGGCGGAGACTTCTGCCTAGCAGGGAGCCTGGTGATGGCACCAGCTCAAGCTGGTGGTGTATATCACTGTTCTGGACAGATATCACTAGTTCCCATATCTAAAACCGCCCAGAACAGCGATATACACCGCGCACTAGAGCAGTTGGCGTCACCGGGCTTTCTGCTAGGTGGAAGTCTGCGTCTAGCATAGTGATGTGAAGCCCGGCTCACAACAAGCAGACCTTGCCATGCGTGGTGCAGCGCAAGGCAAGGGGAGGATCAGAGGAAGAAAATGCCCCAATGCTTCTATCCTACATACTGAGTCCTCTTTCACACGGGCATCACGTTTGACGCCCAGATGAGAGGCGGGTGTGTTGCGGGAAAATGCGTGATTTTTCTGCGCGAGTGCAAAGCGTTTTAATGCGTTTTGCACGTGTGTGCGAAAAATCGGCATGTTTGGTACCCAGACCCGAAGCCGGACTTCATCACTGAAGTCCGGTTTCGGATTGAGTATTCTGTATATTATATTATTTTCCCTTATAACATAGTTATAAAGGAAAATAATAGCAATCTCAATAGAGAATGCAAAGTGAAAAGGGCAATAGAGGGTTAAAAATAATAAGAAAAATTAACTCACCTCCTCCATTTGATCGCGTAACTGCCGGTCTCCTTGGTCCAATCACCAGCTTCATTGGACCATGTGACCCAGTGACGTCACTGAAGGTCCTTCACCCCCCCACCCCCAGCTAAAGACAGAACAGGAGACTGGCAGCTATGTGATCAAATGGAGGAGGTGAGTTAATTTTTTTTATTATTTTTAACCCTTTATTGCCCTTTTCACTTTGCATTCTCTATTGAGATTGCTATTATTTTCCTTTATAACTTTGTTATAAGGGAAAATAATAACGATCGGGTCCCCGTCCCGATCGTCTCCTAGTCTCTTAGCAACCATGCGGGAAAATCGCACCGCATCCGCACTTGCTTGCGGATACTTGCGATTTTCCCACAGTCCCATTCACTTCTATGGGGCCTGCGTTGTGTGAAAAACGCAGAATATAGAACATGCTGCTATTTTCACGCAACGCAAAAGTGATGCGGGAAAATCACTGCTCATGTACACAGCCTTATAGAAATGAATGGGTCCGGATTCAGTGCGGGTGCAATGTGCGGAAATCACGCCCGTGTGAAAGGGGCCTAAAGGAGTTCTGACCCGAACAACCCCTTTTTATAGAGCAACAAGGTAGTAGTTGTTAATAGCTGTGCCTTCCTTTGCTATATCTGCCTCGTAGCGTTATGTTGTAGTCAATGCTTTTTAACTGATTCATAAAAGGAAAGAAAATAGTTTTGCCATTAGATAAACTTTAAAACGGCTCAACTAGTTTTTATTTGTCAGGATTATTTTCTTATTTTGGCATGCCCTTTGCATGGGGTGCTTGTGGCCCTGATGCTTACTGACATGTGAAGGAAAATGTCACCCCTTTCCTAGTTTGGAGATGGGAAAGGGCACTGATTTCTACTTTTGAAAAGTGGTAAGAAAAGTGGACAGGGTTCCCTGAGTGGTGCCATGGCTGGAACCTTCTGTCAGACTTATCATTTATCATAATAAAATTTAGTGCAGTGTTGTGATTGGCATATGAAACACTAGTCTTAAATCTGGCCCACGGTTTTTAGTGTTGTAGAGCTACATTTGTACATTGCTTACAATTGGTAAATAAAATACAATCTCAGTGAGTTTGTGAAGGCCGGTTTTATTTAAAAAATAGAATTCTAATGTTAAAGGCTATGGACATTATTCTACTGATTTGGGACTAAAAATCATTTTTTCACTTTAAACGTTTTCAACCGTTTTTCCTTTCATTACCTGTGCAGACTGTTGCTTTCTTCTTCGCAGTGCTTAATCTATAGCCCTTATCTGTTTTCCTAACTGCTCACAGACACTCCTTACAGCAGCCACTTGGTTCTTGGCATTGATGGGTTTTCGGTGGTTAGACTTCACCCGACCAGATAGAAATGGCATATCCTTGTATATCATCACTTAGTATGGTGGGAAAACCCTTTCAGGTGCTGAAAATACTATGCAGTTCTCATGACTGGTAATGGATGAAATTGTGAGCAGTGTTAAGATAATTATTTTTGGTAGACTGTAATAAGCTAAGAGATCACACGGGTCTTAATTCTGTGCTTTACTTCTGTGCCTCAGTGACCTGAAGATAAAAGTTGGAGACCAGAGCATCAACGCTCATAAGTTTGTGTTGGCTGCCAGAAGTGAGGCATGGAGTCTGGCCAACTTGGCATCTACAAAAGAACTAAACCTGTCAGGTGAGGAAACTCTGAGTTCTGCTCTACAACATTACATTAGCTTTATCTGTTTTGTATGGGGTTTCCTATGATTTAAATATTGATGACCTATGCTCAGGATAGGTTGTCAATATCTGATCATTGGGGTCTGACTCGTGGCACCCTGCTGATTCCCAAGTGAATGGTTTGGAGCTTCAGTAACAAGCACAGCTGCTTTACAGTGAACGGCTCTGTGTTTGGTATAATATGAAGAGGCTACACTGTAGCCTCTGATTGGCGGGGACCAGGAGTTGAACCCCTATGATTAGTTATTAAAGGGGTTGTCCAAGTTATATGTATTGATGAACTATCCTCAGGAGAGGTCATCAATATCAGATCGGCTGGGTCCAACACCTGGCACCCCCGCCGATCAGCTGTTTGAAGAGAAGGCACACGTCGTGCCAGCGCTGCCTTCTCTTCATTATTTACCTGCTCGCCGTCGCTTCGGTGAGCAGGTGTAATTACACCCAAGCCGCCCCATTCATTTCAATGGGACGCCTCGTTCTTATACAAGTGTATACGCCTATTTATTCTATATCCTACCTGTTGCTCTAACTTTTCTGAACTATGTGCGTTGAATAGCGGCGATAAAAGACTATAAACTGTACTTGAACAATTAAGTATTTATTAAACAAATAACACGTTTACAGTCAATTATTCCTGCTATATCTATATATATTTATGTCAATAGTTATATAAATATATATACACATATAGACACACACAGTAAAACACTAACAGCACTATAACACAGCTAACTACAAAATACAATCCCAATTCCTCCCCAAAATCTAAAAATACACTTACATACACACACTATTAGCAGCACCCACCCACCTGGCTATAAACTGTCCCCACAGGGTAGCAAGGGTTCATATTACAAGGGTTCATATTGCAGGGGTTAATGCAATGTAGGGATATGGATATAATGCAGTGGTATTCAGGGGTTAATATTGATTGGTGGCAGTGGGAATGTAGGGGCTAATGATAATGATTATTGCTGGGGTAATTCACGGGTACAGCAGGGGTTAATGCTTTTTGGTCTAGGGGTAGAGAAAGGGTTTCTCAGCCAGTCCGGGGTTCCAGGGGTTAATGCTCCTCTTTAGGGGAAGATCCTCGCTTGTGCTCGTCTTGTTCTTGTTCTCAATGCGGCTGCTCGGCTCGACTGATGAGCACTGCGCTGCCGGACTTTTTAAACCCGGCGGCGCTCGCTCCTGAGCAGCTGGCGCTACAGGCGTGCGCGCACGACTGCAGGCAAGTATGCATCAAACATATATCTCCACTGGCCATTCAAGGGGCCAATATACATATATAGATATATACATATCAATATATATATATATATATATACACATACATACATATCCGCCTACCTGGCACTTCCCACTACAGTCTTCATTAAAAATTCCTACTGCTAAGACGCAGTTCTCTTAGCTTAGCGAACCAGGCACAGGCAGGAGCCCACTTCGCTCAGCTAATCCTGGCATAGCACATGGTTACAGGGTACCCATGTGCCATGCCAGCATTTAGTAAACCTCAGGGGCCACAGGCAGGAGCAGCAATGTGTGCTCCTGCCTGTACTCCCTGCGTTGCGGCCCCATTGAAATGTTTACTCCACACAACGCAGTCAGCATTGTACAGCGAAACATGCGCTTTTGGGAGGGAAAAGGGTATTAAAAATACAGGAAACATGAATAAACTGTATTACAAAAACAGTTATTAGGGCATTAGGGACATGTTCACAAAAATGTATACAAAAGTTTAGTTACTCTTTTTAAGTATCCAATGATGCACACATCTTGTTCATTTTAGTGGTAATACAACTGGATCTGTTCAGAATGGATGCAGTCGGTTGTATTATAATGACAAAAGCGTTTTTGATGATCCCTGCTGGATTAAGCAAAAAAACGCAGATGTGAAAATAGCCTAATTTAGGCATAGAAAAAAAAAGATTTCTTTACCATAAAGTTCAGTTTCTCGCTTGTTTCATTGGGGGACACAGAAGACCACAAGTATAGCTGCTGCCACTAGAAGGCGACACTAAGCTGCAAAGTGTTAGCTCCTCCTCTCGGCTATAACCTTCCTGCAGACACTGAGCTGATCAGTTTTCGTAGGAGGCAGACACCGTTTTTTGCTGGTCTGCTAAAGTTCTTTCTTTTTCCAGATTCAGCTACAGGCAGTCTTAAAACACCCATTTTCCCACACATGAGGGGGGAGACCAGTGGGTCCCCAAGCCTGCCTCTTGTTCCCTGCCTCTGGATGGCAATGAGGAACAGTAGATGTACAAATCAGATCATCTTAATCACTCCTTCAAGAAGTTTCCCCCATTATTGGAGTAGCTGCCCTCCCCAAGGGGCAGCACACCGATAAAGGTAACACGGCTGGAGTCAGGGTGGGGGCAGAAACTGTCAGATAGGTAAGTATATTACTGTCTCTCTGTTCCTGGCCCCGATTCTATGGGGTTAATCTTTTCCCTGCTGGCTCCCTCTTCCTCTCAGGGAATACAATGGAATAGGTTGTTACAACCTCTTGTTTCCCTTACAGCTTGCGGCACCTTCTCATCACGACCGCTCCACTTCACCTCCCTCCCTCCTCGGTGTGTTCCCTGCAGTCGCTTCTCTCCTGGGGCGGCTGCTGCTTTTCTTTTCAGGCATTGGTGTGCAGTCTTGGGATTCTGTGTCAGGTGGAGTAAATGCACTACCAGTGGACACTGTACATCTTGTCGCATTATTTGGGTGGAGTATTTGCGCTAGCACTATATGCCGTGGCTATTTCTGTATGGCCTTCTTCTCAGGTGCAGTATCTATGTTAGCACTAGACACCATGGCTACTACTGTATGGCCTTCTCAGGTGCAGTATCTATGTTAGCACTAGACACCATGGCTACTACTGTATGGCCTTCTCAGGTGCAGTATCTATGCTAGCACTAGACACCCTGGCTACTACTGTATGGCCTCCTTCTCAGGTGCAGTATCTATGCTAGCACTAGACACCCTGGCTACTACTGTATGGCCTCCTTCTCAGGTGCAGTATTTGCGCTGGCCCTGCATACGGTGGTTAATACTGTCTGACCCCCTTTCAGGTGGAGTATTTGCGCTAGCACTAGGTTCCATGGCTACTACTGTCTGACCCCAGGTGGAGTATTTCCAGTCACCCTGGAATTGCGGTAATGGCAACTGCATTACTTAGTTCCTCACATGACACATTTGCATAGGGCACTGGATCTGTAGTTTCTACAACATTGACCTCTGCTCCATTCAGAGTATTCGCCTTGGCATTGAATGCTGTAGCTGCTACCGCATTCCCCCTGCTATAGGTGGAACCTTCATTCTGGTCCTAGGTGGGTGATTGTATCTACTGTTCCTTCTCAGATGGATCTCCTGCTCATTTTACGCTACCAATGGATTGCGTAGCTCCGTCAGTGTTGTCTTTATGTTTGGGCTTGGTGTCGTAGCTGATAAGTTCTCTCTTTCCTGGTGGCACTGGTCATCTGCATTGCTTCCATCAACATACCAGGTATTTGCAATGGCACAGGATGCTCTAGCTGAGGACTCTACTGACTTCTGGTGTTCTCTAGTTTGGGGTTCTTCAGCTGGCATAACATACTCGTTTCTATGGCACTTGTCTCCCGCATTGTTCCCTTCACAATTGGGACATTGGCTTTAACAATTTCTGCTGTTTTAGCATCACCATTGCCCCTTTTTATGAGATTGTGTAATTGCTCTGACGTCCTGCTGTAGCGGACATACCTATTCAGTTCACG
The DNA here is from genome assembly GCA_033119425.1 of Bufotes viridis. Classification (NCBI taxonomy): domain Eukaryota; kingdom Metazoa; phylum Chordata; class Amphibia; order Anura; family Bufonidae; genus Bufotes; species Bufotes viridis. Next base: position 297,633,146 of record CM065591.1, read on the forward strand.
TGCTGTGAGTCGCCTATAATACCCCCTCTCACTGGACGGAGCTGTTCTGCTGTCACAGTTAGTTGCTGAGATGCAACACCCTTTCTATTTTCCCCTTCCACAAGACTGAGTTGCACTCCCCCCAGATGCTGTTTTGGTCTATTTGACCAGTATCCATGTTCCTTGGATTAGCGTGTTTTCTGCTCTGGCTTACTGTTAGGTCTGCCCAGTCCAGACAGTTTTTTTTTTTTCAGAGGAGTGTCAGGAGGATACTCTCCTCTCTTGTTCTTTTTTAACAGATATGAATGCTGCAGTCTTTACCTTTTGGATATGCTTTCATTAGCATTCTCATGGTGACATCTCTAGATCTTCCTGGCGAGCGTATGTCATCTCCCTCACGTTTTGTAGGCTGCTTTATTCATTTGCAGTGCCGTTGCTCTGTCTCTGCTCTGTTTGTCCAGCCTGGCCAACGCCAGTCATGATATTGTCCTGGGTCCAGCATCACTCACAGTCTTCCTTTTTCTCCGGGGTCTAATGTTAGTGTGGCTACACTCTGATAATGCACTCCTCCTGACCGCATGGCTGACTGGGATGTTATTGAAGGCACTGTCTTTTCCTACCAGGCTACTCCCCATTTTCTTAAGGTTTTAAGTTACTGCAACTGATTTGTTTCCGTTGTGGTTTTTCCATCTACCTTGGTCCTTTCTCTTTCTTGACGGACTTTATTCCTTCATTTTTTTCCTAACAATTGATTCTATGTGGAAATATCCCTTCCTAGTATTTGCACATTTGCATCCCTACTTCTTCGTCCCCATGGGAGACGAAATTTGCCGCAACAACACTTCTGCGGTCCTCGATATCTGGATGTCCCTTCCAGGACATATTGTTCAGTTGGTCTTCTTCCAATTGGTGTTTCACTGAGTGGTTTTCCTTGGTTCTTTCTGCAATGCTCCTTCGCAGACTTCTTTTCTTCTTATCTCCTATTGTCACAGTTGATGACATAGGGTGTTTTTTCCTATGACACCTCTTTTTGACCCATCTCCAGCTTTCTTTCTTCTATTGTTTTCTGGTGGCTTCTCTTGGCTGCTCCTGCCACATTTGTACAAATTGATTAGCTCAGTGACTGCAGGAGGACTATAGCTGAGAGGAGGAGCTAACACTTTACCTCCTAGTGGCAGCAGCTATACCCATGGTCTTCTGTGTCCCTCAATTAACTCTGCGAGAAAAGTATTTTACAGGTAAGCACAAAAGAAGAAAATAACTATTTTGGATTGCAGATTATAAAGGACAAGCAGGGTGACCTGGCTTCTCATGAGTGTATTTTCACTATTTCATTTAATGTTTGTTTGCAAGGTTAAAAGATATCCACAGTGTCCCCCATAACGATGACCTTTACAGCACCCCTCCCCCTTAATAGTGACCTCCACAGCAGCCCACCCCCTTAATTTTGACCTACACAGGAACCTGTCCGTTTAACAGAAACCTCCACAGTGCCCCATCCTGTTAACTTTGACCTTCACAGCCCCCGCCCCCATAATGAATCTTGTGTGATTAGGACAGGTTTTGTGTGTACCAATAGGACGGAGGCCATTTTATTTTCCCTGATGATTGCTCCTTAGACAAACGAGCCATTATACTGAGTTAATGGTATTTGGGAATATACTTATAATAAAGTAATAGTAAAGTAGAATTTTATTTTCTTATTTCCAGGAGAACCCCTTTAAGAGTGTCCCCCCACCCCACTGCACCACGCCCTCTTGATATAAGACCTCCACAAAACCCCTTCCCCTAATATAAGACTTCCACAGCACCCTGTCCCCTAACAGTGACAGTGAAGAAAAGTGGAGTGGTTATGGAAACCTGGTGTAACTGTGTATGTCAAGACTGAAGGACCTGCGAGTTTATTGGATAATAAGGGTCATGTGCCTGTGTGAATGGCAGTTAGAATGTGAGTAAAGCTGAAAGTTCCTATAGGCTTATACATTTTTTGGAATATCTCAGGAATGGTACATCCTAGAGGACTGACACCTGATGCCTTCCTGGACACCTGATGTACCTACGTGCCAAATTTGGTGTGGATCGGTCCAGCCGTTCATAAAGAACAGACAACAGAAAGACAGACAGAAAGTCATTTTTATATAGAAAAGGCCCCCTGCAGACGAGCGAGTGTCTCGCTGCAGACTCGCAACGAGGCACCAGGCCTGAACTCCCAGCACTGCCGGGGTCACATAGCAGTATATTGATTTATGATGCTATGTAACCCTTACAGTTCTGGAATGTATTGGATAACACTGACAGCATTATGCCAGTGTTATCCAATATATTCCATACCTCTAAGGGTTACATAGAATCATAAATCAATATAATGCTATGTGACCCTGGCAGTGCAGGGAGTCAAGGCCGGGTGCCTTGCTGCGAGTCCGCAGCGAGACACTTGCTCGTCTGCAAGGGGCCTAAGAGGTATGGCTACAAGGGGCTCCTGCTCAGTTATGTGTTGCTTGGGCAGCTTTTTGAATGGCAGCTGTGCAAAAGGACCTTCCCCGTCCAGCCCCCTCCTAGTAAATCATCCCCACTTTCCTTGCCACTTTTGAAAAGTAGTCAGAAGTGTAATTGCCAATTATAATGCAAATATAGCGTGTGCCATAATTTGTGACTTTTTTTTTTGTACGCCTCTTGTCTGGTGTAAAACCAATGATATATCTTCCCACTGGTTACAAAAGCTTGATCTGTTCTCAGATTCTGACCCCGAGGTGACCATGGCAATGCTTCGCTGGATCTATACTGATGAGCTGGACTTGCGGGAGGACGACGTCTACTTAACAGAGTTGATGAAGCTTGCAAACAGATTTCAGCTTCAGCTCCTGAGAGAAAGGTATGCTGCTTCTTCCAAGCATTATCGTATTTGTTTTTTCCTGATATATGATGTGTGTTGACATGGATCTTTTGTCTTTGTGGCAGGTGTGAAAAGGGAGTCATGTCGCTGGTGAATGCGAGGAACTGTATCCGCTTCTACCAGACAGCAGAAGAACTCAATGCCACCACCCTGTTGAACTATTGTGCTGAGATCATTGCAAGCCACTGGGTATGAGGCTGTTGAACTAATGTTTTTTAGTCAATGTTAATTTATTTCAGGTATTTCTAAACAGAAGCGGTAAAAATAAAAATAATATTGGACAGAACTACTGTGTAAGATAAAAACATTTGATCTGTTCTCTTAAGTGATCTCAGTCTGAATAGCACAGTAGTAGTAGTCCAAGCTGTAATAAAGCAGCAATTACAGGCTGGGGTCCACGTTTCTTTTTTTTTTAAAGCAGTTTTTGAAGTCAGGGTCAAGAGTGAATCATAAAAGGAAGACACTTACAGTATGCTCAACCTGTGGCCCTCCAGCTGTTGCAAAACTGCAACTCCCTCTGCTGATAGGATGATCGCTGTAGGCTGTCTGGGAATGCTGGGAGTTGTAGTTTTGCAACAGCTGCAGGGCTGCAGGTTGGGCATCCCTGGTAGATAGGAAAGAATGAGACGTATATGTTTTTTTGCATTCACTAGGGGCTTTGGTTTAAAAAAAACGGCATAAAAAAAGCTAAGCACACCCTTAGGGTATGGTCACGCGGAAAGGAATTGCTGCTGCAAATTCTTCTGCTGCAGAAAGTCCACGGTGGATTTGTTTTTGCTGCACACTTGTAGCCGATTTCATCCTATGCATTGCAAAGGGGCTATGAGCCTCAGGTGTCAGGCCTTCTTTCAGATCAGCAGTGCTGGCTGTGTGACCAGCACCCACCTTGTGTTCTGCGGATTAGGATAAAATGACTACTTATTAGGCGGGTTCTCCACAGAACTAAACTAACTGAGGGGACTCGGGGTGCACCACCCTCCACTACTGCCCATACACTGCCCTCCCTGAATCCTCTTAGTCAGTTTAGAAGGGCCAGAGCCCTCAGTTTAGTGGTGTGAAGTACTCTCTTAATAAATATAGGTGGTGGTTAGGGGTGTAAATGTAAGAGCGCTACTGGAAGGGGACCCTCAGTCAGGCCCTTGGTCAACTATGTTTTTAAAAATGGCCACTGACGGAGGGGCATGTGACACAACCTGTCCATCAACGAGTTCTATTGAAATGCACAACGTCCACACTAGTTTCCTTCTCATCCATAAGATGCCTAAGGGCAGATAAAAGCTAGGTGTGACATTAGGGCACAGAGATACTCTATTGTACACCAGGTGGCACAGTTGCTCAGGTACGCAACATCTGGCAAGTGCACAAGTCATATTAATTCGATAGGACATATGCCCGCTGGTTGTGTTAAATGGGGCTCGCTGGGTACTGCCCTAAAGTGAACATGTCATCTGGCCTTTTCTCTAATTTAGTTTCTCTGCACGTAGCCACTTCCACAAGCAGGGGATTCCGTGGCCTGGGATTGAGTTCAGATAAAATGAATGCATGGCTACAAGACTGGACTTCCTGGATGAGTCCCGTTTAGTTAAAATTTGTCATGGACACCCTCTCCCTGTACATGATAGTTGTCAATCATTCACTGATAGGTGGGGGATCTGGAGTAGGACTCAATGGGCTAATATAGACACTACAGCTTGTGTGCATATGAAATACCACAACTACTACCTACCTATAGGATAGGCAACCAGTAGACGTGCTGAACTACTGGGACCACTTGGTTGTTTCTGTCTTCTCCATAGAGTTGTATGGAGTAGCAGGGCTGCTATGTGGGACCATACCCATAACATGCTGTCAACAGAGCCACGTATACCTATTCATGCATCTGGATTATTCCCGCAGTGCCACTGTTTTCTATAGTAGGCCATACATCCAGACTTTCCTGAAGCAGTACCACTTTGCTTGCAGTATTCAACATGTGCTGGTTATGTATATCCCACTGGAGACGGGTTCATTGATAATTTGTTTGGTTGTATTTTTAGGACGATCTAAGGAAGGAAGACTTCAGCTCAATGAGTGCTCAGCTATTGTACAAAATGTTTAAATCAAAGACTCAGTTTTCTTTACACAAAGCAATTAAAGTGGAAAGAGAAGATGTTGTATTCTTATATCTGATAGAGATGGATTCCCAGGTATGGTAACATGGTGAACGGTTGCTGTTCTTTCATTTACTTCAGATAAGCGGGGTGTGGGTGAAATATGTTTTTGCATACTGCCGGTGAGCTGTCTGAAAGCTATATGGTAGAAGTATCTGTATACTCTGTAATTTTACAATAGTTCTGCTGCAAATGTTGACCAGAGAGCCTCATAAATCATAACTTTTCTGTTTGCCTTTAGAATCTAAATCAGCATAATGATTGTAACCTTTTTCTTTTAGTTGCCTGCAAAATTAAATGAGCTGGACCAAAATGGAGATCTTGCCCTGGATCTTGCTCTGTCTCGGAAGCTAGAGAGCATAGCCACCACCTTAGTCAACAGTAGGGCAGATGTTGATATGGTAGACAAGAAAGGTTGGAGTCTGTTGCACAAAGCAATCCAAAGGGGTGAGTTGATAATATTTTTTCCTGAAAGTACACGATCTTGCATATTATTTGCATAAAATTTGTTAATTGTTTTTTTCTCTACAGAGGATAAATTTGCTGCCAATTTCCTAATTAAAAATGGTGCACGTGTAAATGCTGCTACAATTGGGGAACAAGAGACTCCACTACATCTTGTAGCTGCTTGCTCAATGAAGGAGCGCTCTCTAGAAGTGATGTCCGATATAGCACAAATTGCTGAGGCACTTTTGCAAGCAGGAGCTAATCCCAACATGCAGGACAGTAAAGGAAGGTAGGCTGATGATTTGCTGTTATTGACTTCTTATTGAACACCCATTATAATCTATCCTATTAGAGAAATTCTGAGCGAGTAGAAGGGAATCCTCTGTCCTGTTTTAGGAGACAGTGGAGAGCAGTTATGTAGTCCATATCTTGCTCTGGAGGACCTGTCATGCATCATCTTACCAACCTTTTGATTTGTTTGGGGCTGTGTAATGCTTTATTTCATCTGTGGTGGGGCTGCGGTTAAATTGAAAATTTTGCCAGGTTTCTCTGCATATAACAGCTGATTGTCAGGAATCCCAGCACATTGTGATCAGCTTTTCTCGCCCATTTTCTTCGGGGGACACAGGAGACCTTGGGTATAGCTCAGCTCCCTAGGAGGCGTGACACTAAGTAGAAACTGTTTAGCCCCTCCTCCATCAGCTATACCCTCAGCCTGGAGTGAGAGACTGCCAGTTTTTGCTTAGTGTCCAAGGAGGCAAGACACTCCCTGCTCTGCAGGGCTGCTTCTCCTTGTCACTTTTATTTTGATTTATTTTATTTTTTTCTTTTTCTTCCAGATCAGGGATAACAGAGGCGCACTAGACCTCTCTGTTCTCCCGGGGTTGAGCTGCGCCAGTGCCGGTAATCCGCACTGCTGCCTCCCCCACAGAAGACAAGGTGGACCAGGGCAGCCTCGCTCCCCTGCTTCCCGCCAGCGCAAGGGTCGCCCGTCCGCCAAGTCCCTCCCCCGGCTTCCTGCCACTGCGGTGCCAGTAGCTGAAGGGGCGACCCTGCTGGAACGGACCGAGGGTGAAGACGGCTGATGGTGAGATGAGGCAGATCCAGCCCTACGTTCCCCCCTCACCCCGGTCTCCTGCGTGACTACCCTCACTGGGGGTCCTCCACATCTGGCTACTCCTGCTGAACCTAGGCTGGGCTCCTGGGGTGTCAGCAAAGGCTGCAATCCCGGCTTCCAGCCCACCACCGCCACCACCACCATCCCACCACCCTGGCCAGTTACGGTACACAGGCGGCAACCAGACGCACAGACCTCTTCCCTGCGGCAGGGCCGAGAGGCCCTCACCAGCCCAGCCATTCTGACCCGCAGGGTGGGCACCCACGGCCTCCAGTGATCCGGCACCTGCGCTCCGGTCCCTCTAGGCCCCGGCCGACCGTCGGTACTCCCGGTCAGCCGGGCGCAACAGAAATTTAGGCCCCGGCTTTTACGGCCTAGTGCGCCCCAGTGCGTCCCTACCTCTTCCGGCCCGCAGGTTGGGCACCTGCGGCCGGCATGTACTTGGATGCCTCCGGCGCTCCGTTCGGGGAGAGCATGGTGGTTCCTTCCAACCCCGGCCGACCGAGGTACCCGGTTGGCCGGGTGCCGCAAAGTTAGGCCCCGGCTTCGCGGCCTACTCAGCCGCAATCCGGCCTTAGTCGGGGGGGGGGGGGGGCGGGAACTTCTCCCAGGCGCTAATTTTTCCCACCTGGGGGTTCCTCCTCCCCCATGGGACCGCGGCTCCGCCCCCAGTCTGTCCCGGCTGCCGGCCAGGCTTAACCCCTCCGGTGCCGGCCATCTCAGGTACCGACTCCTGCATAGGGGTTAAAATGGTGGCACTCCTTTTTTTTTTTTTCTGCCTCTCAGTGAGGCTGGGCTGTGTACAGTGGCCCTTCCAGTCTGAGGGAGGCCATTATTTTTAGTTTAAAAAAAAAAAAATTTTCTAACAGAAAATGGTTGGCTGCACTGAACGCTGCAGCCTGTTCTCATAGTGCTGGCCGTACGCATGCCCTCCTTCCATATGCGGCATGTCGCGCTCCCCGGCCGGGGGGCTGCCTAGGCACATGTTTCCCTTCTAGGCGGAATATTGCACTTCCCTGACTGCGGGCTGGCCTTGTGCGCGTCCCCCTTCCATAGGCGGATTGCTGCACTCTCACCGGATATGGTGCTGGCCATGTGCACGTCCCCCTTCCTTAGGCGGACGCTGCTCTCTCACCGGATTCGCTGCTGGCCATGTGCATGTCCCCCTTCCATAGGCGGATTGCTGCACTCTCACCGGATATGGTGCTGGCCATGTGCACGTCCCCCTTCCATAGGCGGACGCTGCTCTCTCACTGGATTCGCTGCCGGCCATGTGCATGTCCCCCTTCCATAGGCGGATTCCTGCACTCTCACCGGATACGGTGCTGGCCATGGGGCACGTCCCCCTTCCATGGGCGGACGCTGCTCTCACTGGATTCACTGCCGGCCATGTGCACGTCCCCCTCCCATAGGCGGATTCCTGCACTTTCACCGGATACGGTGCTGGCCATGGGGCACGTCCCCCTTCCATGGGCGGACGCTGCTCTCACTGGATTCACTGCCGGCCATGTGCACGTCCCCCTTCCTTAGGCGGACGCTGCTCTCTCACTGGATTCGCTGCTGGCCATGTGCACGACCCCCTTTCTTAGGCGGTATGCTGCACTCTCGCCGGATACGGTACTGGCCATGTGCACGTCCCCCTTCCATAGACGGACGCTGCTGTCTCACTGGATTCGCTGCCGGCCATGTGCACAACCCCTTCCTTAGGCGGTATGCTGCACTCTCACAGGATACTGGGCTGGCCATGGGCACGTCCCCCTCCATAGGCGGACGCTGTGCTCTTACTGGATTCGCTGCCGGCCATGCGCATAACCCCCTTCCCAGGCGGTATGCTGCACTCTCTCCGGCTACGATGCTGGCCATGCGCACGTCCCCTCTCCATAGGTGGAACGCTGCACCTTCACTGGATTCTCTGCCAGCCATGTGCGTACCCCCTTCCTTAGGTGGTATGCTGCGCTCTCACCGGATATGTTGCTGGCCTTGTGCACGTCCCCCTCCCATAGCGGAACGCTGCACACTCACTGGATTCGCTGCCAGCCATGTGCTTACCCCCCCCTTCCATGGGCGGTCTGCTGCACTCTCGCTGGATTCGCAGCTGGTCATGTGCACGACCCCCTTCCTTAGGTGGTATTTGGTGTTTTCACTGGATTCACTGCCGGCCATGGGCATGCCTCCTTCCCTCAGACGGCATACATACATATATTCCTTGCTGACCATCAGCATGGCCCTTTTCCATGGTTGGAATGCTCGCACCGCTATTGGATACGGTGCTGTCCTTGTGCATGACCAACCCTCATTCTATGGCGGCATTTGACACGCTCCTGTGTGTCGCGGCTGTCCTTGTACATGCTGTGCTGGTCTCGTGCATGTCCCTCTTCATGGGCGGAGTAGTTGAACTCTTACGGAATTCGGTGTTTGTGGATTATCACACCATCACTTAATACAAGGTTGGCCCTGTGCATGTCCTCCTTCGATAGGCGGACCTGTGTTCCTACTAGATACCGTGCGGCCATGTTGATGACCACCTTCTGGGCGGAATGTGGTGTGTCCTACTTCTATGTGGTCGGTACTAGCCTTATGCCCCTCCCCCTTTTTTGGGGGTGGGCCTTTGCGCTCCTGCCGAATGCAGTGTTGCTGGGTACATTCCCCCCTTGCCGGACGGACTGTTTGCGTTCCATCGCATGCCGTACTAGTCTTGTGCATAACTCCTTTCCAGGTGGCACTTTACACGTCCGTAAATACTGTGGGACTATGTGGCTGGCCCCCTTCGTTGGGTGCCTGATTTGCAATGAGTGAACGCTCTTGTGCGTTGTTTGGGCCGCATAGACCTTCTCCTCTCGTGGTGGGTTGGCATTCTCACTGCTTACGGGGCTGCCCGTACGTATGCCTCCCTTCCTCCTGCGACATACGATGCTAGCAGCAAGCCTTACACTCTTCTCTGAAGAGATCATCTGCTTTTACCTGACCCGCACGGCTCTGCCTGCTCTCTTCTGCACTGAGCTAGGCGGTGCGGTTCCGTTGTGACGGTATCCGCCATGTTCTGTGCTCTTTCCACCTGGGGAGTCTTGTGGTTCCTGGATGCGTACCATTCGTCCTCCCGCTGTATTACTTCCCTGCGCGAGCGGTCGCAGGGACGGGAGTGCTGTTTGCAGTGCCCCCTCGAATTCACGTTGGCTCTGGCGGGACTATGGTTCCCTCTCCTACTGCCGATTTCCTCCTCTTCAGATGCTGTGTGGTGTGAGGCCTTCCTATGGGCGCTCTCTGAGCTTCAGTTCTACTCGGAAGGTTGTTATGCGGGCTGCTCTGGGAGGTCACCCAACTTCTCTTGGGTGCTCGGTTATCCAGGTCCGGAGGACCTCCACTTTGAATTCTTCAGGGTATTCGCCTTCTGCGAGGCGGTGGGTCAGGTGACTCACACTGTACCGAGTATTCTGTTTTGAGCTGTCCTACTACGACTACCCTGTTACCCGCCCCTCCTTCGGTTGGAGGGTGTTAGCCGGCCTCTGTCTCGTCTCCTTCTTCTCGCCGGCTCTGTTTTGGCTTCCGCTTGGGGCATATCGCGCCAAGGTGGCTTACGCCCAGCCGGTCTTCGGAGTTTCACTGCCCTCCCTCGGGAGAGCATGGTTGTTCCCTTGGATGGTTCCGGTGTTCCTTGTGGTCTCATACCGTCTCCCTCGTTCACACTGGCTGTACTAGCTGTGCGCCCGCTTCCCGAGTCTACCTCATTCTGTCCTCCCGCCGGGTGCAGATTGCGTTCTCCATTCTAGGCGAGGGTCATGCTGTGGACTTACCTTCTCGGTTACCTGACCCTCAGGCTTGGATCTGGGTCCCTACAGTTGGTACCTGTAGTGTCTTCTCTGCCTGCTGTTTTTTTTGAACCGCTACCTTCCTGTTGCACTGGGAGCGGCTGCCTTGCGTTCTACTACAAGGTTTTTCTTCATCCCTTCCTGATGTTGTCCTTGCCTGGGGACTGCCCTTCGCTCAGGATTGTCCTCGGTTCCCCCACACGGGACGGCGGAACCCCTTCCTCTGGTGGCAACATCGGCATGAAATTTAGCCTGTCTTGTCCTGGCATCTGTCTGATGCTAGGTGGACCCTTCGGCTCCCTCCGCCTGCCCTTCTGCTCTTCCACTCCGGTTGGCTACGGGATGAAGTTGATCGTGGACCGACGGGTCCAGGTTTGCGGATTCCTCTGTCCGTGATACGGGCCTGCACCTGATCTCGGGGTGTTTTCCCGCCTGCCAGGTGATTCCAGCGGGCACGTTTGTGTCGCTCCCGTCCGGGCTTCGTCCGGGATCTCTTGTCGGACTTAGGGTTCTTTCCTGGGGTTCTGTGGGAAGCCGGGCGTTCCCCACTCTGCCTTCTCTCCCCGTGGTTCTGTCCTTTCTCCGGTCCGGCCTGGACCTGGACCTGGGATTGGGATTCTGTTCCTTGATGGGTCATGTGTCGGCGCTGTCCATCCTCTCCAGCGTTCCCTGACCCTCTTGGGCCTGTTAAGTCCTTCTGGTGGCTCATTGGTTCCTCTGTACCGTCCCCGGTACCGCCCTGGGACCTGCATACTGCATCTGGGGGCTCCAAGCTTTTTCTTGGAGCCGTTACAGAAGTTATCTCTACTCCTTCTGTTCGGTCCGTTGTTTTCTTGTGACCCTCCTGTCTCTCTGACGGGGTCTGTATTACGGGTTTTTTCTTGTCAGGACAGGGCTGTTTTCTGTCCCTTCCTGCCTTCTGAAAGGGTTCTCTGCCTTTCATCTCGTTGAGGCCATCGTCCTCTCCTTCCCGTCCCTGGGAACGGGCGCTTCAATTGGACGTTGTTCAGGCTTGCAGTTTTGCTAGGAGATCACCGGCTTTGTCTTTCGGCACTCTGACTCCTGGGGGTCTGCGCAAGGGTATGATGGCCTCCAGGGTGGTTTTCTCCCGTTTCCTCACACTGGCTGTTGCTGCGTTTTCCGCACCAGGGGCAGGGTTCTGTCTTCCATGTCCCGTTCACTTCATGGAGCGGTTTGTGCCTCCTGGGCCGGAGACATTGGTCTTCGGCGGCGCAATGGTGCAGGGTGGCCGCCGTTTTTCCTTACTCGCCTTCCCTGTTTCTACAGGGCGCATACTCGTACTTTGGCAGATGCTGCCTTGTACTTGTGCGGGCGGCAGTTCATGATGCCTTGGGGTGCTTCGCTTTGGGCTGTGGTCCCTCCCTTCTTGGACTGCTCTCGGACGTCCCATGGTATCCTGTGTCCCCAAGGAAAATGGGCGAGAAACGAGATTTTTGTATAACTTACCAGTAAAATCTCTTTCTCGCTCTTCCTTGGGGGACACAGCACCCACCCATTCATTGTTTTCTCTACACGGTTTCCAGATTTGGTTTACCCAGTCGGGTAGTGGGCTTGTTGGTTCCACTTGTTGGACTTTGCCTTTTTTCTCACTACTTGGACACGCAACTGGCAGTCTCTCACTCCAGGCTGAGGGTATAGCTGATGGAGGAGGGGCTAAACAGTTTCTACTTAGTGTCACGCCTCCTAGGGAGCTGAGCTATACCCATGGTATCCTGTGTCCCCCAAGGAAGAGCGAGAAAGAGATTTTACTGGTAAGTTATACAAAAATCTCGTTATTGTGACAGATAACAGCTGATGGCTGGGGCTAGTGGTGTAGTGTGGGGGTAAATTGCATGGGGGCAGTAGTCTCATCTCATCTCAGGCAGCTGATAGCAGAGGACATGAGCCGGTGGCTCCCGTTGATCACTTTCATAGGCCACTAGGCCTGAAGGCCATTGTGGTTCCTATGACCTCCTGTGCCCTGTCATAGGAACCACAATGGTGTAATTGCGACCGCCTTTGTGACCGTCACCGCACTGCCCAAGACCTGGCTCATTAGGTCGCAGGCGAACTTGGGCCCGAAGTCCGGCAAAGCCCTGTGGCCTGCATTGCAGACAGCGACATGGAACAGGAGTGGGGTAAATTTAAAAAAAAAAATTGTCAGCAATACAGGAGGCATTATATCTGCTGATGGCACTGCAAGGGAGCGTAATATACTCGGGGCTCCATAGGGGCATTATCTACTTAGAGGCACTAAAGAGCAGCATTAAATATATTGAGGGAACAGCAGGGGACATTATATACTGGGGGCGCTACAGGGGGGCATTATATCTACTGAGGGCCCCACAGGGGACATTAAATCTATTGACGGCTCTACTAGGGGCATTATATCTACTAAGGGCACCAGAGGCAGGTATTATATCTACTGAGGGCACTACAGAAGGCATTAAAGGGGTTCTCCGGACATTTAATATTGATGACCTATCCTTAAAGCAGCAGCGAGCAGGAAGAGAGAAGGAAGACTGCACGCGCCGGTCTGATATTGATGACCTATCCTGAGGATCGGTCATCAATATTAAAAGCCCGGAGAAACCCCTATATCTACCAAGGGTTCTACAGGGGGCATTATAAATACTGCAGGCACTAGAAGGTGCTTTATAACTACCGATGGCACAGCCAGGTGGGCATTATAACAACTGAGAGCACTACAGGAAGGCATTATAACTAATGAGTGCACTGCATTGTGGCATTATAACTCCTGGGGGAATTATAACTATTGGTGGTGCTACAGGGGGCATTATAACTACTGGGGCCTAAGAGTACGGCCACATGGTTAGGTTTCTTCATGCACTTTTAGCAGGCATAACCAGGAGTGAATGAAGTCATAGCTTTCCTTTTATATTTTCTCTCCTTTTATGATCCACTCCTGATTTTGGCTTCCAAAACCGCATCAGGAACCTGACTGTGTCGCTGTACCTTAAAGGGGTTGTCCGAGTTATGAAAAAGAAATATAAAGCACTGTAAATCTGATGGACAACAATATATAACTAAGCTAAGCAAGTTTTAGGCAAAAAAATATCAATTTTCTCATTTCCCTGGTTCTCTTCTCTTCTGGCCCTTTGTTTACCTGCAATAACAACAATCTCTGCCCCTCCCCCTGCTTTGCAAAGGGAGTGAATAGAAGTGCTGCCCTGAGTGACGTGTCAGCCTGCTGAGATACTCAGCTGCATGTTGTATTTGTAAGACTACAAGTCCCAGCTGTATAATTACACTGCTGATACACACAGGATCTTCCTCCTACCTGTTCTTGTGCAATGCTCTGCATAACTCCTCTGTCAGCTCCTGTGCCCAGCATTTGTTTCCTCACTGCCTGCAGCTACTCAGTAAAGCCTCCAGCCCTGAGATTGTGCAGCTGAAGGGGTTAATGTTTTCCTCAAGAATCCAGGGAGAGAGTAATAAGCGGCAGCGCAGGGGGCGTGGCCAGCACAGTGACATCTTGTGTACAGGCACATATCTGCTCTCTCAGGCTTGTGCAGGAAACATCATCAGAGCAGGGAGAGAGGCTGACATCACAGGTCATGTGACCCTCAGTGAAATCTGAGAAAGCAGCAACTGGAGATAAAGTAAGTGAATTGTAAAGTCCTTTCATTTGCCTAGTTAGAAACATACAAATAACTAAAAAATAACTCGGACAACCCCTTTAAATGGGGATGATTACTAACTTGGGGCATAAAAGTTTGCATTATTACTAAATAGGTGTGTTCTGTGTGTCAAATTATACAGAGACGAACTGTGGTCAGGAAAAGTCATCATAGTGATCTGTACAGGATTGAGAGAATAGGGAAATAGAAAGACTCCAGTCTGAAGAGACATCACCTGTAAATCACGAGTGAAGACCTAAACAGGATTATTAATGACTGGGACTGAAATGAGTATGGTGTATGGTCATAGTGGAGCGGTATTATTTGACCTTTAAATAGTGTTATCATTGGTAATGTTGGTTGTGGGATACTGTGGGGCATGGTTGTATAAAAAGAAACGTATCCATAGGTTACAAGACGCAATACTTTGCTTGTGTCCAAACAGCAAGAGGAAAAAAAAATAATTCTTGTAGCACTTTAATGAAAATCAAGCCTTTATGTCACACGTCAAAAAAGCATATCAAAAAGGTTTGCAACAGACGCTCATGGGTTTCGAATAATAAAATCTATTTTCTTAGACATAGCATAGCATAGTATCTGAACACTCCCCTATATACCAATACGTCAGTCAACACCTCAGGTTCTAATTCATTGGCTCTAACATGCAGCACAATACAAAATCAACCAAAATGTTAAATCTGTTCATTTGTTCATTCCAGCGGGGTGTCTGGTATCTAAAGTCAGGATCCAGTATGCTTCTCTTAGATGTAGCTTACGTTCCCAGTCTCCACCTCTATTAGGTCTCTTGACCCTTTCCAAGCCCATAACCTGCAAGCTCTCAGTATTCCCTTGATGTAACTGATGGAAATAGGTAGATGCAGCAGAAAGAGTGCTGTTAGATGGGTTAGCAATATGTGTAACATGTTCAGCTATGCATAGGTTGTACGACCAGGCCTCTCCAGGAAACGCAAGCTATGACATATATAACATGATCAGTGGTACAATTCATACATGAGTTAATTTTAGTCTGATATCCAGGGGTGCACCACCAATGAGGCCAGGTGAGGCGATCACCTCAGGCAGCACCAGAGAGGGGCAGCCGAAGGGCCATGTGCTGAAGGGGTTAGGCCTTATTCACACGTCCGTAGTGTGTTTTGCGGAAACACGGATCCGCAAAACACAGACGGCTGCAATGTGCAATCCGCATTTTGCGGACCGCACATTGCTGGCACTTTATAGAGAATGCCTTTTCTTGTCCGCAATTGCGGACAAGAATAGGACATGTTCTATTGTTTTGCGGAAATGCGGATGCAGACATCACATAGTGTGCTGTCCACATCCATTCCGGCCCCTTTGAAATGAATGAGTCTGCAACCCTTCCGCAAAATTGCGGATGGGATGTGGATCCATTTTGCGGATGTGTGAATTAGGCCTTAGGTTAAGAAATTGGCATTGGGGAGGGAAGGGCGCCATTTCAGTTTTCGCCTCAGGCAGCAGAAAGGCTAGGTGCACCCCTGCTGATATCCTGTATAATATCGGATTTGTTTTGGTCATAGACTTGCATAATCCACATCTATTGAGCCCACATTTACATGATCCTTTTCAGTGTAACCATGTATCTGATTTAGATAGATGCCTGTTAACATTATACATACTAGGTGATATTCTGTTACCAATAGTACGGGATCTCTTGGCAACAAAACTCACACTTTGTACTATACTTTATATAGTACTGGTAAATACTTCTTAATAATACTAACCACCTTGGGGTATTCAGTGCTATAGCCAGTACTAAAAGTGACTTGGCCTATCTACTGGCAATTGGGGACTCTAGGTATGCTGAGTAAAAAGTACTTTGCTTGCCCTGGGTGCTGGCCCCCTATGCTACACCACTGGCTGGGGGTCCCAGCATTCTGTGATCAGCCTCTTGTCAAGAGATACTGCTACCGAGTAGAGCAGGGGTCAGCAACCTTCGGCACTCCAGCTGTTGTGAATCTACAACTCTCAGCATGCTCCACTCACTCCTATGGGAGTTCTGAGAACAGCCAAGCAAGTGTGCATGCTGGGAGTTGCAGTTTCACCACACCTGGACTGCCGAAGGTTGCTGACCCCTGGAGTAGAGCTTGTCCAAATGGAGAACCCTTTTCAGGATTGTTTACATGTGCATGACTTTTATGTACCATCAAAGGAACAGAATAAAACAAATCCATTAAATGCATCTACTGATATTAATAGAACACCTTCCAAGAAAAAATGGAAAGCTCCATTCTGTTATGTATCAATTATCTTTGACAAAAGGAAAAGACGGGATGTTTTTTTCCACCAAAAATAGTGGAAAGCCAACGGAGCAGACACTGATCACAATTCATATTTAAAAGTAACCCATTTAAACAAATAAAATGAACGCTTTTTTCCATTTTCTGTTCCTCAATTCTTTCTGATGGAACAGAATAATGGAAAAGTCAATGCAGATGTAAACAAAGCCTTAAAGAAAATGACTGTATAGCACAGTTTCTTTACTCTTTTAGGCTACATGCACAGGAACGTATTTTGTTTCTGTGTCCAATCCGTTTTTTTGCGGATAGGATGAGGACCCATTCATTTCAATGGGTCCGCAAAAAATGCTGACAGCACACCATGTACTATCCGCATCCGTATGTCTGTTTTGTAGCCCCGCAAAAAAAATAGAGCATGTCCTATTCTTGTCCGTTTTACGGACAAGGATAGGCTTTATTATATGGATCTGCAAAAAAATGGATGCCATATGGACATCATCCGTTTTTTTTTTTTTTTGCGGACCTTAAAACACATTCGCTCGTGTGCATGTAGCCTTATACAATAATTTTGTGTAATTTAAATGTAAGTTTTTAGACTTTTAAGCACTCTTACTATTTTAGTAGCTTCATTTCATCTGGTGCTATATAAGGAACATCTAAGACCTCTTTCAGTATGGCAGAAGCTGTATTGTTGTTTAACATGAGCTCAGGTTCATCTCAACAGAGCTGAAAAATACCATTAAGTGCAATTAAACTGCTCTACGTGACAAGCAGACCAGATAAAATAGAGTCCTGTGACCACTGCTTCCTCAGGAGTAACATAATGACTGCAATGGGTATTCCTCTTATGTCTTCTGGCTGGTTTTAGTAATAGTTGATGGGGCACTTAATGAAGCCTAGAATAGTTTTCTTTGATTCCTGAATGAAAGTTCATTCAGAGCGTTTTAGCTTCTAATTTAGTATTATTGCTGTATTTTAATTATAACAGGAAAATCCAATATTGCTACCGTGTGATGTCCATTGAGCTTTTACTTAGATTATCCGCTATAAGTGCTTGATTTTGAGAGCTCAGTCAGTAATGTATTGTAAGGCATTACCAGTAGACCAATGACGGCTACATAACTTTTAGGTTATATCTGCAGTAGAATGCATGCGTAGTACTGTAGATAAGGAATTCATATCACAATTTTTTGTTTTTGTCGTCCATTCCCACCCCCATTCCCACTGTCAGCTGCACTGAAATACACAGTCTGGATTGCTGTGCCATTCTAATATAATGGAGAGGACTGCTGTGCGTATGATAATATATCTCCGTGCATCTTTGAGCCCTGATAGTGGGGGAATGGAAGGCAGTAGGAAAATAAAAAGTAGAAATTTGGACTCCTAATCCTTAGTACTACTTCTTTATTACAGCAAATAATAGTCAAGATTGTGGTGACAGATTCCCTTTAATAATTCACAAACTTAGGCAAGAGCTACACTAAGGGTCCATTCACACGTTCGCATTCAGTGTCCGCACCCGTTCCGCAATTATGCGGGACGGGTGCGGACCCATTCATTCTGAATGAGGACGGAATAGATTGCGGAGAGCACAATGTGTGCTCTCCGCATCCGCATTTCCGGAGCGCGCTGCCGAACTTCCGGTCCGCGGCTCAGGAAAAAACTAGAACATGTCCTATTCTGCGGACAAGAATAGGCTGCTCTATGGGGGTGCCGGCCGGATGTGTTGCGGATGCGCAATTTGCGGATCCGCAACACACCACGGACGTGTGAATGGACCCTTATGCTGCCCATACACGTTCATGTTTTGATCAGGTATTCTGATACCGTTTTTGAAGCCAAAATAACAAGTGTGGATCATGAAGGGATCAATAGAGTTGTTGTCTGAGAGAATTAAACATTTTGGACAAGCCTGCATTTGTTGTAAAATAAAAAATGATGCTGTACTTGCCTCTGTCTCTGGTGCCACCGATCCAGTCCTCCTGCCGCTGCCTGTTTACAGACTGTATAGGAGGGGGACATGCAAGCATAGAGCGTGTGACCGCTGCAGCCAAACACTGTCCTCAGCAGTAATTTCTTTTTTAAATCCTCTTTTTTTGGTTAAAGAACCTAAAATATGAAACTCCGTAATCACCGCTACTAAATGAAATCTGAAAGTAACAAGGGGCTCACTTTAAATGGACTATGCTTCCAGTAACTTTTACAGACTGAACAGCAGACGTTAGCGGTATTTTTCTCACCACCGAAAAACAGCTAAAAGTGGATTTCTACTAATACTTGTTCCTTCTTGCTTTCAGGACTCCTCTACATAGAGCTATTCTTTCTAGAAACGACTATGTGTTTAACCAGCTGCTTCAATGCAAACAGTAAGTAGCTAGAGACTGAGATCATTTTAGACGGTTGATTGCAAAATTTCAGGTTTTATTCATTAAAAATCACCCGACCACTAATGATATTTTGCTACTATATAAGTATAAGTTCACACTACGTTTCTGCCATACAGTTGAGGCATAGGCTTTTTACTGGATACAAACTATTTACTTCCCATAGTATGAATGTTGGTTAACCACGTTCAGGCTGGGGCTGCAGACATACTTTTTATACTGTTATCTGTATTCTATAGGAGTATGGGATTGCATGGTATTTGTTACCCATGGTGTTATTTTTGTGAATAAACTACAATTTAAAATCATTTTGCCATAGAGGTGCTTGAAAACTGTCGCTGTAAGTAGCTACCCTGTAAGTCAATGTCTGACCCATTAAAGGGCCTTAAAACTTGACTACGGTTTTCATGTTTCAAGGCGTTTTTTAGTGCCAGGTTTGACTTGTAGGATAGCCACCTATAGGCGGTACTAGAAAGACTGTGTCCTCCCTTGCCCATGACTCCTTAGGGTTCTGTTAGACGGGCAGATCCTTCTTCATTCATGAGAAGGCAAGTGACGAGTTAGCAAGTAATCAGAAAGTGATTAGTTACACAAAACAATAATCGCTCAATATTTTTCGCTATTATGATTGTGATTGTTGCTCGTTTGCCCCTAGTGTATTTACACTGCTAACGACAGATTTCTGATTAGATGAGGGCATGTGGTGGTGACTAATGATAAGCTTTTACTCAGGCAGATTTGGCCAATCCATGGAAAATGAACTCCTTATTGTTAGTTGTTCTGTTTCTGCATGCTATTAACATGACCATAATTTCTCAAATTTGAACGATTATATGAAAATTCCAGTTATAATTACCCTGTCTAATAGGCCACTTACACTAGCTAGACCTCCATATCATGAACGGATCATGCAGCTCGTTGTACATTTGTTTTTATAAGATGTCTACCTTCTGCTTTTTATTGAACATGTTTCTTATAACGTCCTCCTAAGATACACATCAATGGATCGGCTTTAAAAGTGTCTTTTTTTTGTTAGATTAGATTTAGAACTAAAGGATCACGAAGGAAGCACGGCTTTGTGGCTTGCTGTCCAGTACATCACAGTGTCCTCTGACCAGTCTGTGAACCCTTTTGATGATGTCCCTGTGGTTAACGGAACTTCGTTTGATGAGAATAGTTTTGCAGCAAGGCTGATTAAACGTGGCAGCAACACAGATGCCCCCGACACAGTAACAGGTAAACACAAGAGGTTTGTATTCACTGCAGAGCTAAGTGCTCGATCTCTCCCGAGGGCTTAGATCATTTTCTATGCGGATGTTTTACTATAGATGCCGATCTGTGATCAGCTCTTCATACTGTGCTTGGTATTGCAGCACACTCATTCACTTGAACGTGACTGATCTGCACAAGGCGGTATGGCCAATAGTCAAGATGCCACAGGCCTAGGAACAGCGCAGTGGCCTCTGCAGTCAGCTGAATGGCAGGGTACCAGGAGTCGGATCCCCCACTGATGAGATATTGATGACCCATCATCAGTATTTAAAGAGAATGCTAAAAGCTAATACCACTTTTGAATAGCTGGAACCCTTATTATGAAGATGGAACTACTTTTTTAAATTTCACCTTCCGCTGTGATCCTGTAATCATTTCACCCTCCAAAGTCCTGATTAGTCGTCTTAATGACTCAGCAGTCTTGTTATGCAAAAGGCGGTACCGTGGCCTGCCCATCTGCTCTGATACTCATCAGCCCACCACCCAGCCCTGCTGCTGCTGCTGATTGTGAATATTCAAGAAGCCAGGCAGAAATAGAGTCAGTATCTGACATACTATGCATTACCTTGCAGTTTGATCTGGTTACAGGTGATGATATGTTTCCTTTAAATCTTGGAAAACCCCTTTGAGGTGCTTTTAATTAAATATGTGATCATGAAGTACAGGGATCAACAACCTTCGGCACTCCAGCTGCTGGGAAACTACAACTCCCAGCATGCAAACATACTTGGCTGTTCTTTTAACTCCCACAGGAGTGAAGCATTTTGGCAGTTGTAGGTTCTGAACATCTGGAGTGCCGGAGGTTTCTGATCCCTGATGTAGTATAGAGTCCTGTCAAGTTCACCGGAATACTATAAAAAACAGAAGCAGGACAACAGTTTTGACAGTAATGGAACATTGGAGGGTGCAGCACTGTACGAGATCCAGGTTCCAGGACTCCACATAGAATATATAGAGAGTCTCCAGCTCTCCGGTGTTAGTTGGAGATATAGCTCTGTTGTATTAATATTATTTATTTTAAAACACCATTAATTCCAGCTTATGGTATATATATAAAAAGGATTTACATATGTAATGTATTAAAAATAAGTACTATAAACATAAAGTGAGTGAAAGACTAGTACAGAGGGAGAGAAAACCATGTCTTGCCCATGAGGCTTACAGTCTAAAAGGGGAAGGCGACAATTGGTCAGGGTAATTGTCCTATAGTAGATCTATAGTATTATTAAAGGGGTTTTCTGGGATTTTGAATAGGGATGAGCGAATCAACTTCGGATACTTCATCCGAAGTCGATTTGCATAAAACTTTGTTTTAATACTGTACAGAGCGAGCGCTCTGTACAGTATTAGAATGTATTGGCTCCGATGAGCCTAAGTTATTACTTTGCGAAGTCTCACGGGACTTTGTGTAATAAATTCGGAAATTAAATTCTACTGTAAAAAACCTTTGTATCGAACTCTGGTTCGGTTCCAAGTGGTACCTTGGAACCGAACCCGAGTTTGTTACAAAGGTTTTTTACAGTAGAAATTAATTTCCGAATTTATTACACAAAGTCCCGTGAGACTTCGTAAACTAATAACTTAAGCTCATCAGAGCCAATACATTCGCGCTTCGTACAGTATTAAAACAAAGTTTTATGCAAATCGACTTCGGATGAAGCCTCCTAAGTTTATTCGCTCATCCCTAATTTTGACACCCGGTACCTCTGCCGATCAGCTGTTTGAAAAGGCACCAGCGCTCCTGTGAGTGCCATAACCTTCTCGCAGTTTTACCAAGCTCAACTCCATACATTGTATAGCGCCTGTGCTTGGTATCACGCTCAGCCCCATTCATTACAGTGTACGGAGCTGTGCTTAGTAAGCACGGAGAAGGCCACTGCGCTCACAGGAGTGCCAGTGCTTTTTCAAACAGCTGATTAGTGGTGGTCCAGGGTGTCGGACCCCCACCGATCAGATACTGATAACCTATTCTGAGGGATAAGTACGGTATCTGTATCAAAATCTCAAAAAATCTCTAAGTTTCATGTGGGCTGAATGGTTGCAAATATCAGTTGAAGATATAATATAGGCATTTCATTCAGCAAACAGTAGCCTGCTGCAGGCTTTCTATATGGGTTATGAACCCTCCAGAATGTGAGCCGCTGTTGTGGACTATGTGTTAACTCCTGTAGAGAGAACCTATGTGGACATTTTACATCTCTAAACCACAACATTTTGTGCATGTGCCAGCACAGTGAAGATGTCAGAGTAGTCGTTCCCACTCAGATCTTCGCTGCACATGCGCTGATAGTACCACCATTGGCGAAAGCATGAGATTTCAGGGCCAGGCATCGGATGAAATGAGGGTGCCTTGCCCTGTCAATCTGACTTGGAGGGGGAGTGGCAACAGTGAGGGTGAAGGTGAAGTGGTGCTTTGGGGGGCTAGGCCAACTTCTTGGTGTCTTGAGCACCTCATTTACATATAATTAAAAGCAAAAAATTCTCTGTTTCAATAATACAGATTGCAGAGAAAAAGTGCTCATTTTAGTCACCATGATTGACCCTACCAGACAGTATTCCTGGTTTATCATGGTGACAGATGGTTTTTAAATATTCATGTCAGTGACCTTAAAATTACAATTTAAGGGAAAAAACAACGAGTTGACTGTAACTGCGTGCACAGGTGTATGACAATTCACATAATAGGCTAGAAGCCAAGAGCTCTTTCAGATGACCAATATGAAGCGCGTCCATGTTCCATATAGTAAACACGCACACGTTTTTCAACGGACTGCACATGGATGGTGTCTACATACAGTCCTTTCTTCTCACAAACCAGTTCACTTACAGGAATGTGGTGCATGTTGCAACCTTTGGGCTCGTTCACACGAACGTTTTTTGCGTTCCGTGTACGGGCAGTTTTTTGCATTCAGTATACCGTCCGTTTACGGAACCATTCATTTCAATGGGTCCGCAAAAAAAACGGAATGTACTCCGTATGCATTCCGTATTTTCCGTTTCGCTACATTTTGAGTCATGTACTATTATTGCCCGCAAATCACGTTCCTTCCGTGGCTCCATTCAAGTCAATGGGGCTTTAAAAAAAACGGAATGCATACGGAATGCATCCGTATGTCTTCCATATCCGTTCCGTGTTTGCAGAAGCATCTATTGAAAATGTTATGCGTAGCCCAATTTTTTTATGTACTTACTGTTAAAACATTATTATATGCTTCCGTTTGCAATCCGCAAAAAACGGATCACAAACGGAAACCATACTGAAACCAAAAACGGATCTGTTAAAAACGGACCGCAAAACCATACGGTCGTGTGAACGAGCCCTTTCTTGGCGGAAAATCACTTATGAATTGACCCTTTAACTTTGAAGGGTCAGTGGTGAGTCTGTGTGCTGTCCGTTCTCCACTCTGAATGGGAAAATCGTCCTTCTGAATCAACCTTGAAAGGGGTAATTCCATTTTATAATTATGACATATCGCTAGGTAATCCCAAGAATGTAAGGAACAGAGCTGGGAGCACGGCTGTGCTGGTAAAAGGAGTGAAGGTGCCCCCATTGTGTTCTTCATTCTTGGGATCAGTAGGGGGTCCCAGAGGTCGATCCCATACAAATCTTTATGTAACTGCACTTTGTGAGATAATACCACATTAAGATAATCTGAAATTGCTGTTTTACATAGAGTACTTGATCATATGTATAACATCCCCTTTTCAACTTAATGTACAATCTTTCTAGGTAACTGCTTGTTACAAAGAGCTGCGGGGGCAGGGAATGAGGCTGCTGCTCTGTTTTTGGCAACCCATGGGGCTAAAGTCAATCATAAAAATAAATGGGTAAGTTCTGTTTTTCTATATATATATATATATATATACACACACACAGAGCGAGAGTTTGGTGTTTTGAGATCACTGGATAATCATTGAGAAAAGTAAGTGAATGCATATAATGTGTGTTTGGTCAGCCTTCATATTTTTATCACAAAATCCTCTTGTGATATAGTGACATACATTAGAGGGACATATCCTGCTTGATAAAGGCATGTAATCACGTGTTCCATGTAAGCAGTTTCCGAAATAAAGGGACATTCACCGGCCATGCTGCCTCCATTACTTTTTATTGGACTGTGAACATAGGAGCCTTTATGGATCTAGGGCTCCAGTTGGGCTGTTGCATTCCGGAACGCGGCCCATTGTAGAAATGCCTATTCTTGTCCACAAAACGGACAAGAATAGGACATGCTCTATTTTTTTTGCGGGTCACGGAACGGAGCAACGGATGCGGACAGCATCTTTTGCGGCCCCATTGAAGTGAATGGGTCCGCGCCGAGCCGCAAAATGTGCGGCTCGGACACGGAGCAAAACAATGGCGTGTGCATGAGGCCTTTATGTGCATATTACACTAAGCAGAGTCACTTGTAGGGCTTGAAAACAGTACCTTTACCGTGGCTGTATTTAGCTGAAAAAGCAATTTTTTTGCTCAGAATATCTCATTAGCATATATTTTTTTAAAAAGTGATTTGTCTCCTAAAAGCAGCGATGGATTCCAAAGGCAAAGGTCCTGTTTTAGTTGTCTATTCAAGTCCTACATTGCCACTCTGCTAAGCTTAATATTCAGGTACAAGCTGAGACTCTCTTGGCTAATTTCTTTATTAATTTCCTTGTCTCATGGTGGTGAAATGTTTGTCCTTTGCTGTGCTTTTAATATGATGGCATATTGCAGGCGATGGAAACACTTGGCCTGTGTTTTATCAGTATATACACCACTAAACCACCACCTATATATTTTATTGTCCTTTCATTAAAAACATACATAATCAAAATAAACTCTGTAATAATAAAATTGGATCCCAGGAGGTGACACCTACAATAGCAGTCGGTACATAAATACATAACCCATTCAGTTGTCCCCCTATATCAAACAAACAAGATCAGGGTTGAACGAATTATAGCTGGGGGGTATTAACCAGATACTAAATATTACTCCAAATGGGGGCCCCCTGGAGAAAGCAAGAGCGAAACATATGTCGGGGTCGTGGAGGCAGGACATCAACATTGCGGTCTGTAATCCATCCTTTCCTATGGTTCTCCATATTATTGCATTGTTTG
Organism: Bufotes viridis; assembly: GCA_033119425.1. Taxonomy (NCBI): domain Eukaryota; kingdom Metazoa; phylum Chordata; class Amphibia; order Anura; family Bufonidae; genus Bufotes; species Bufotes viridis. The sequence continues at coordinate 297,658,211 of CM065591.1, forward strand.
GTGGGGCTGATATGTGGCTTGTGGTCTGTCTTGTGTTTTGCACAGTTCATTTGGATTAATATTTAGTATCTGGTTAATACCCCCCAGCTATAATTTGTTCAACCCTGATCTTGTTTGTTTGATATAGAGGGACAACTGAATGGGTTATGTATTTATGTACCGACTGCTATTGTTGGTGTCACCTCCTGGTTGCCACATATGGGATCCAATTTTATTATTACAGAGTTTATTTTGATTATGTATGTTTTTAATGAAATGACAATAAAATATATTTTTTAAGATTCAATCATGGTGTGGTGTAGTGGTGTATAGTCTTTGAGTAGGACCACACTGTTTTTTCATGCGGCAGTTTTGATACTGTTTAAGTGGTGTTATTACTGTGTTTTATCAGGTAGAACATGTTCTCCCTGAAGATTTTATGTTCAGCCGTCCCACAGTATAACTGTTATCTGATACCAAATCTCAACTGAGAACTTGTTACTTTAAAGTGAATATAATGTGGGACATGTCACAATCCCTCATGATTACTATATTTCATTTTGCTGCATGCCTCATGAAAATAATCTTTGTGGATAAGGCTATGTTCACATCTTCATCTAGTTATATTGGAATCCACAATACTGTGACTGATCTATCATACAAAAAACCTCATTGACTTTTCTTCTAATGTCAACTTGGGTTCCATCATGATCTCCAACCTTCTGACAGCTAGAAAAGCTCTGGATCTATTCTTCTTGTCAAATTTGATATATGTGAGCCTGTAGTCATGGTTGTGCTGTTCTTATCCTAGGGGGAGACGCCTTTACACACAGCTTGCCGACATGGTCTTCCCAACCTAACTACAGAGCTATTACAGCAAGGAGCCAATCCAAACCTACAGACAGAAGAACCCATTTCTGCTCCTAAAGGGTCCCCACCAACCAGCCCATCATCCAGCACATATCTCCAAACACCACTGCACATGGCAATAGCCTACAACCATCCAGATGTTGTGACAGTCATATTAGAGCAGAAAGGTGAGCGCTCCTCCTTATGGTGACTGTAAGACATGTATAGTAGTTACATTTTTTTAAACTGATGGTGTCCACGTTTTTCTTTGCAGTGCTTATTATATATAGATAATTGTTCTTTGTTTCCCCTAAAGCCAATGCTCTGCACGCAACAAATAATCTTCAGATCATTCCTGACTTCAGCCTCAAGGACTCGAGAGAACAAACTGTATTGGCACTGGCCTTATGGACAGGTAAGATATAGGATTTTAGAAGATCTGTTATATGGAGAGGAATTTCACGTACCAAGAGCCCAAACCAAGTGAGCGAAAGCCCAAACTATAGTGTCCCTCCCACCTGTTTAAAACTTGCTGTATGTAAATGTATTTATTGTTATTAAATAGTTTAAATCTAAACATTTTAAAGACATCATGTCTCCTATACTGACTAGGGTTTTCAATAGTATTGATGCAAACTCACGTTTTCTTACCCAATCTCTGGAAGTTCACATCAGTGTAATCCCAAAGCCCGGGAAAGATCACACTCTCACATCAAACTACAGGCCCATATCCCTGCTTAATATAGATATTAAACTGTATTCCAAGCTGTTCGCTGAGAGGCTGGCTCCCTTACTCCCACGGCTCATACACACTGACCAAGTGGGATTTGTTAGAGGTAGGGAAGCTAGAGACAATACATTGAAAACGCTCATGCTAACCAATGCGGCCAAACGCACGAATTCCCCCTTATGTCTACTATCAATTGATGCTAAAAAAGCATTTGATAGAGTACAATGGCAATTCCTAGACTCCTCCCTAAGACAAATCGGGCTAGGCCTTAAATTTATGGACAGGATACGAGCCCTATACTATACCCCCACGGCCAAGGTCAGGTGTAATGGCATGTTGTCACATGCTCTCCCCATATACAACGGCACGAGACAGGGGTGCCCTCTCTCCCCTTTGCTTTATGTAATAGTAATGGAACATTTGGCTATTGCTCTTCGTATGAACCCCTCGATACAAGGCATTCAAATGGGAAGGAACACATTACAAAACTGCATTGTATGCAGACGACCTCCTTTTATACGTAACCCAACCACGTGTCTCTATCCCCTCCATTCTAAAGGAGTTCGAACTCTTTGGCCACTTCAGCAATTTTAAAGTCAATTACTCTAAATCCGAGATCCTCAACGTATCGATTCCTCAGAGACATTTGACCGATATACTAGCCTCCTTCCCATTCAGACACCAACCCTCTTCTCTAAAATATTTGGGAATCCAAATACCCGAACACAACGACCTTCTTTAGAAACTAAACTACTTCCCCCTCCTAGACCGCATATTAAAAGACCTAAATAATTATAGCAAAGTCGGGCTATCTTGGTTTGGCAGAATGAACGTTTTAAAAATGGATGTCCTGCCAAAGTTCTTATACATCTTTCAGACGGTCCCGCTAACCCCGCCCGCCACCTTTTTCCATACCGTAAACTCTACGATTCTCAGGTTTATCTGGGACCCTCTAAACTCCAGAGTTGGGCTATCCACTCTCCATAAAGCTAAATCCAGTGGGGGGGCGGGTCTTCCAGATTTCAGGCTTTATCACTCAGCATCCATTCTTACACGAATAGTGGACTGGCACTTTCATCATGCTACTAAACAGTGGGTTCACTTGGAACAATCCTTATATCCTATCTCACTTAAACATGCTCCATGGATTGAACCGGCAGTACGCCCTTGTGTCACTACACTCAACACATTGGCCCGACAGTCTTTAAAATTGTGGGATTCGTTCACTATAAAAGGGATTGGCTCCAGGAGACATAGCCCTTTTACGCAGATATTCCAAAACCCAGCATTTACAGCTAGCGCCAACAAAGTATCTTTCTTGGGACTACAGGCACACCTGATTTCCGCATTATACCAATGCCTGTTAGAGGGCACGTGCAAGAGCCCTCCTAGCTTCCTGAAGGGTTGGGAGCAGGAATTAGGGTCCCCTTTGACGACCGCAGACCAACAGAAGGCGTTTATTTTTACACACAAGCTATCCATGGCTTGCTCTGCCCAAGAAAAAAATTACAAAATTTTGACGCGTTGGTACAGATACCCAGTCAAGCTGCATAGGATAGTCCCCTCTGTATCTGACACTTGGCGTTATTGGAGTTGCTGAAGGTACAATGCTTCACGTCTGGTGGGCCTGCAATAAGGTCAAACCTTCTTGGGAGAAGGTTTTTGCGATTTATAGATGTATTACGAAAAAAACAGTCGCAAATACCCCCCAAGTGGCTCTCCTCTCCATCTTACCGGGTTCTATTGCCTCTCAAAAGAAAAGTATCTTACAATTTTGTGTCTCGGCGGAACACCCCATGAACCATCTATTGGTGAGTGGTATCAAGAAATGCTACATATAGCGAGAATGGAGGAAGTCTCTGCTGAGAGTTCCGGACAATCTGCCAAATACCATCGGATTTGGTCTGGTTGGCTGGACTTCCAGCGGTCGCCAGATTCCATCTCCATGCTGTCTGTCTGAGTCTTTGCTTAGCCATTACGGACTATACCCATCCCTCTCCCTCTATCTCTTCTCTCTGTACTCTCTCGCCTTTCTCTCTACTTTCACTCTTGCTTTACTCTCCAGTTTGCAGCGATGTTCTGTTACAGCATCTTAGTGTAGATGTCTAGGCAATGACCCAACCAAGGAGGCTCCCCCCTTATAACAGGAGTTGAATAGCACGCTTGGAATGTATATTTAAGCTATTTCTGCCTAGATAAATTCAGATTCTTGTAAACTGGCACTGTACGCTATTTATTCCTGTCTACACTTATTGATATTCATGTAAAATGTTTAAATAAAACAGTTTAAACATAAATAGTTTAAATCCCCACGTAAAAGTCTCACTCTAATCTATGCCTTACTGATCCTGGTGCCACCTATAGGGATGCATGTCATTGCTGCACAGTTGCTTGGGTCAGGCGCCGCTATCAATGACACCATGTCAGATGGACAGACCCTGCTACACATGGCCATAAGAAGACAAGACAGTAAGAGTGCCCTCTTCCTACTGGAACATCAGGCCGATATAAATATCAGGTATAGTTTCACTTCATGAGTGGCTGGTATTTGGGATGTCCGTAAAGTACAACTTGTTTTGTCAGTTGTCTTCACATGTTTTACATATAGTGTTATTTGGCTTATTCCATAATTAAGAGCATATACCCCTGATGGTCTTATATAATTGTTATTGTCCAGTCAGTCTTAAAGGGGTTGTCCAATTTATTTTATATTTTACTAAAAAGCTGGGGGCCTCTCGAAATAATAAGCAATTTTACACTTACCTTCCCAGCCCGCTCCAATCCAGCGGCACCACCTTTTCATCTACCCTGGGCTGCAGCCAGTGACATATTGTTGAGGCTGTGGTGACGTTCCATATGGGGCTGCAGCCAATCACTGGCCTCAGCAGTATATGACGTGACCACGGAAATCGGTGATTGGTATATGGGTTGCCACCTCTGCAGCCCCAACAGTATGTCACTGGCGGCAGCCCAGGGTTGGAAAAGGAGAGGAGGTGCTGGATTGGAACAAGCTAGGAAGGTAAATGTAAGATTTTTTAATTGTTTTGACCGACCCTGGCAGTTGAGCGAATTAAATAATTTGGAAAAACCTCTTCAAATGAAGTTTGTCAGCAGTTTTGACGGTGCTGAACAGCTGACAGCACTACATAGGGGTCAGGAAGACCAGCACAATCTTATATTTTGTGGCGTTTTTATTATCAGGAGAAATGTAATTATTTTTATTCTGTCAAGTTCCGCTCCTGAGAGTGTCCAGGAGGCAGATCTTCACTGGGAAATGTTCTATACCTTGAGCTGCCTCATAGTCCTTTCCCTGAGCTGTGAACGACATCTGTAGGATCCAGTCAGGAGAACACTACAGCTGTCACTCCCACTACTCCTAAACCTCAGTGCATGCAGAAAACTGGTGACAGCCTCCTCCCTGACAGTCTGCACAGCACACGTTACATAATAGTTGGTATACTGAATCATCTGAAGCAAATTCTTCTGCCTTTTCCGTTCAGCAGACTATCAAACACTTTGAAGCCATTTAAATGAAGGCACAAAGTGTCGAAATGTGGATTTCCACTGGTGCAGCAGATACACGAAGCAAGACAGTATCTGCTCCGTAGATGAATGCGTTTACATATTTTCCCTTTTAGGACCCAAGATGGGGAGACTGCACTTCAGCTAGCCATTAAAAATCAGCTTCCCTTAGTGGTTGATGCTATTTGCACACGAGGGGCAGACACGTCTGTTACTGATGAGCATGGAAACCCTCCACTGTGGATCGCACTGGAAAATGACTTGGAGGACATTGCATCCACATTGGTAAAATAAACCTGTTTCTCAGAATTGTTTTATTTTCCGCTTTTTGGCTCGGTTAGCTGGACCAACTAAAAATGTCTTTTATCCTTGATCATTTTGTGTGCATGGCATGAACAGTTAATATGAATAAACAGAACCATGCCTGTAGAAATCTCTATTCCTAGAGAACCCCTTTAACTGTATACTGTGCTTCCTGAAAAGAGTTAGTAGAGGGTTTTTATTTTTCTTTGGTCCCCCCCCCCCCTTTTTCAGTATTTACTGTGTGTGAGCATACAGGACATAAGCTAGAAGTGCCTGAGCAGCACAGTAATGTACATTAAGACTCTTTATTTTTGCTCTCTTAGGTAAGACATGGATGTGATGCAACATTTTGGGGTCCAGGTCCTAGTGGATGTCTACAGACCCTTCTGCATAGAGCCATCGATGAGAACAAAGAGCAGGTTGCTTGCTTCCTCATACGCAGGTTAGCTCCATGTATTGTTTATTACTGTGGTTTAGTGAAATTTCTTACACCAGGCATGCTCAACCTGTGGCCCTCCAGCTGTTGTAAAACTACAAACCCCACAATGCCCTGCTGATAGCTGTAGGCTGTTTGGGCATGCTGGGAGTTGTAGTTTTGCAACAGCTGGAGGGCCGCAGGTTGAGCATGCCTGTCTTACACTATTTGGGAGTCCTTTATCAAAGACCAGTCTTTGATATTCCACTCGTTTCCGGAGGATGTGCTTAATTTATGAGGAGATGCCGACCTCGTCATAAATTAGGTGCATCCTCTGGTAGTCTGTGCGCCTAGACTCAAATCTGTCTGAAAACTGGTATCAATGAAAATTAATGAGCCAGGGCCCATGGTCTCACCATGCCCCCTTTTCAGAAAGTGTTAATAGCACTTGTGCTTAAATTTAGGTGTAATGGCATTCAAAAAGTTGCAGATTACAGATTTGCAACTATAAACGGTAGAGGGACCTGCTGAGGACCCTAGCTGCGCCTCCACATGTAAAATGAAGCATTACCTAGTGCACGCTGAAATCAGTGGGCTGTCCATATAATGCACAGACATACTGCCTAGTAAGGTTGATCCTGCTGATTAAAGAAATATCTGTCTTGTGAAAATCAGTTGTGGCGTTCCCAGGAAAAAAAAAATTTTTTTATTCTTTATGAAAATGAGGGGAGTGGACAGCACTTGAAAGTAGAGGAGCTGATGTGCACCGGGTGTCTAGAGCCCTCCTTTAGGTGCACTGAGGCCCTTATCTGCATTTTCTTAAGAACAGTGTAACTTATTTTTACAAGTCAGGTATCTCTCAGCAGGAACAACCATACCAGGCAGTATGCTTGGTTAAATATAGTTGATCCTGCTGACAGGTGCCCTTTAAATTTCATAAATAACTGTATCTCTGGTAGTATATGGATGCAGTATTTACAAGGAACCCTATCAAGTATTGTTTTTTCTTAGATTTTCTATCCTGCATATAAAAACATTACACATTGGAGTGAAATGCACCGCATCTCTCTTTCAGTGGCTGCGATGTAAACAGTCCCAGAAAACCAGGACCAAATGGAGAAGGGGAGGAGGAGGCCAGAGATGGGCAGACCCCTGTGCACTTGGCAGCAAGTTGGGGATTAGAAGAAGTAGTTCAGTGCCTTTTGGAGTTTGGTGCCAATGTGAATGCACAGGTAGGATTGGAGAAAACAGGCAATCAGGACAGCGAATATCCAGCACTTTGTGCACCCAGCCAAATACTGTTTCTGTTATCAATGAATGAATTTTAATTTGGGTAAAAGGAAAGTTGGGATCTGATGATTGCTCATGCAGCATTAAGTCACATCTTTGTATTACAGGATGCAGAAGGCAGAACTCCAATACATGTTGCCATCAGCAATCAGCACCGTGTAATAATCCAGTTATTGATCTCACACCCAGAAATCAGGTTGAATGTGAGGGATAGACAGGGCATGACCCCTTTCGCATGTGCCATGACATTCAAAAATAACAAAGCTGCAGAGGCCATATTAAAGCGAGAACCAGGAGCGGCGGAGCAGGTAATAAAATGGTTAATACAGTGAAAAGAAACAGGGAAATGCTTTAAAGGGAATGTATCAGCTCAGCTTTATTAGTTATACTAATTAGCATAAACTAGTTACACTTGTCCTTTTTTTCTAATCTGTTTTTATTTTCTGATTGTACACTTTTGTATTTTATTTTCTATACATGATCAAGATGGCTTGTTGACTGCCATCAGAAAGTATAGTGGTCATTTGGGGGGGGGGGGGGGGGGCTGGCTATGTCTGTCACCTATTGCCAATGGTGGAGCCCATGTTATCTGCCTCCAGTTGTGTAATGGAGATGTTACCATTCATTATAAGTGTGCCTCTCTTGATAATGAGATGATTGCTACATAACAGGAAACATCAGCCTATAATGGAGATCAGTGGCTACAGTCAAAACTGCAAGATTTCAGGACTTTTTAAAAAAAATATATAGTTAAAGGGGGTTATGCCATGATTCATGAGGTACATGACAATCCCTTTTTAACAAGCCTAGCTCTGTACTGCAGATGGATCCAGAGATCTCTACATTCACTGCTCCAATTGCTCTGCTAGATTATCTTCAGCCTGGCAGCTCAGGGAGCGTGTCCTTTCTGCTGCACCTCTCTCACTGTACGGCCACAGTTTCTAACAAAACATATGGCTGGTGGCAGTTGAAGATTTAAACTGAGCACGTTCCACCAGCTTAGTGAGATGGGCAAAAAAATAAGGAAAAGAACAAACAGCAGGTGGCGCTATACATACACATTTTATTGACTAGCTCACTGGCTATACTACATTTTTAATCACATGCTATTACAAAAGTATTCAGATTCAGGTGCTAGTTTGAAAAATGTAGAATATGGTTTGTGACACGACCCCTTTAATGCCTGGACAATTTGAAATAACATGTGTAAATTATTTAAAGTTTTTTTTTTTTCCAGGGAAATGTATTTTTCCGGGCCACAAAGAGAAAAAGTAAAAACATAAACCATGCCATGGTGCTGGTCCAGGCCCTGCTGAGCTTCACTACCTGGTCCTGGCTCAGCACTCTGGAAACCCCAGTAAAGGCTTACCTCAGTCATTGGCTGAGGCAGGTCACCGTTACAATGATTGGCTGATCGGGCCTTTCTTAACGTTTCCAACACGTAAACCCGAACCAAGAAGTGGAGCTCAGCGGGAACAGCATGTCCAAGAAAGCTTTTAGTTACATGAGAGTGTATGATTTGTACAGTTTGCATTCGCTGTAGTGTGGACTTGTCAGATATATCTTTGAAAATGATCAATGTCTGTTATTGTGCCTGCATTTGTATTACTTACTTAGGTGGATAACAAAGGAAGGAATTTTCTGCATGTGGCCGTGCAGAATTCTGACATTGAGAGTGTGCTGTTCCTGATTAGTGTGCAAGCCAATGTCAACTCAAGAGTGCAGGATGCTTCCAAGTTAACGCCTCTGCATCTGGCTGTGCAGGCGGGATCTGAGATTATTGTCCGCAACCTGGTATGTGCATTAATGTCTACACTGATTGATCCTGGGCTTTACACGTTTATTACCTACTCAATAGATTTCTTTATCTTTTCAGAATTTTACTGCTGTTTCTACAAAGCATAATTAGCCTGACAGATTGCAGACACTTTGACTTTGCTTTCATTTTGTTGCTGTAGTTGCCTGTATCAATAAGGTCTATGATCTGCGTTGTTAGCTTCTTGCAGGTGCCAAAGTGAATGAACTGACAAAACACCGTCAGACTGCCCTTCACCTTGCAGCACAACAAGATCTCCCTACTATCTGTTCTGTACTTCTGGAGAATGGTGTGGATTTTGGAGCTGCAGATGAAAATGGGAACAATGGTAGGTCCAGTACTTAAAGGCTTGTCTTTTGAACAGAACCCCTTCTCCACAGACAGCTCCCTGATTGATTGTTCCACGTCTGGCTTCCAGAGCCCCTGGCGATCAGCTGATCTCGCTGAAGGAGGCCTTCTCCAGCTATGTAATATGTGTAGGCTGGGAATCCACTCTTATGCCTCATTCACACATCAGTGTTTCCCGGACGTGTGCTGTACGTGGTCTCTGTGGACAGCACATGTCCCCATTCATTTGAATGTGTGTATTCACACATCAGTGTTTTAGAAAGGTCCGTGTTTTCAGCACGGATGCATGCTCTATCTTGTACGTGTTCCCGGATCCCTCACGCCCATTATAGTCAATGAGTCAGTGAAAACCACGGATGCCATACATGTGGCATCCGTGTTTCACGGATCATTAAAAACAGATTGTTTAAAAATTATTTTCCAGCTGCTCAGTGTCCGTGAACAATGGATGGCACACAGTCAGCAAAAAACGGACCCACGGACACAACACGAATCTGTCACAGGAGGAAACACGGATTGAACACTGTCCGTGTTACCACTGACCCAAAACTGACACTGACGTGTGCATGAGGCATTACTGAAAGGGGTTGTCCCATCTGGACATTTAGGAGGTATCCACAGGATATGCCATGAATGTCCGATAGGTGGAACCTGCACAGGACATTTATGGTATATCCTGTGAATATCTCATAGCTGTCCAGATGGGACAACCCCTGTAATGGGTCTCCATGCTGATTCATATGGGGGGCGGGGGTCCAAAGAAACTATCTGTGTGATGTCAAATTGCTCTTCTTAGACTAAATATGGCTATGGGTATCCATATTTAAGACAACCCCTTTTAAATGGAATGTCTCCTGTATGATGTTATTTATTTTTTATATTTAAGTATACAGAAGAATGATAATGTGCTTTATTATTTTTATTTTAAAAAAATGGACAAAAAATATTCCTGGGACAGCCATATTGAAGAGACACACTACCTACTTGTATTGTCTGTATGGGCTTTATGGCATCAAATTGGGAAATGTCATAGACTAATATAGTCTCCAGCAAGTGATGAAACAGCCCCACACCTCGAGACGATGGAGTAGCGGAACAGATGCAAACAGAATTTTAGTGTTAGTGTCTGGTCTTTTCTAGACATAAACCAGCAGTGCGACAACTCGAGTATACCGTTCAGATACTGAAATAACTCAGTTTATTCTCTCAGTCTATACTGCAAAGTTGACAAGTGAACTACAGAAAACAGGAAGTGTCAGCCTATCGTATCTGACCTAGTGGGCAATAAGTTAACTGGAGTACTAAATTACTAAAGATGTATTATTTTTTGGTAGTCAAAGAAAACTGTGTGACCACTGGACGTCTAACCCTGGGACCAACTAGCGATCATAAAGAAAGGAGTCTCCTGTGTGTATGGAGCTGTGGTGCACATGCATAACGACCTATCCATTCACTTTTATGGGACTGGCGCTAAGCATGGCAGCCTCATAGAATTGAACGAAGCAGTGGTCATGCATGTGGTCCATACATGCAGGGGAATTGAAACAATAAAACATATGTTAAAAAAAAAAAACATGCAGGGGAATTGGAGACCCCTTCCCCAACACACACACACACACACACACAGGGAGAAGTGTCAGTGCGGGGACCAGGAGCAGCGCAGGGAGCGGGGTAAGTATATTCGGTGTGAGGGGCCCGGCATATGGGTGTGCTTTTTAGAGTCTTGGATAACCCCTTTAGGGTGTATGCAGTTTTGCCCAATATAAGTTTGTCCTAAATCTCCAAGCTACAGCCGGTTTATAGTGATCGACTTAGTACCAAGAGTTGTTCTGCACTGCATAGTCATAGAAGCAGGGGATAAGGACTGTAGGTGCTGGTCACTTGATGTTTGTATAGTAGATTTACTGAACACATTCGCACTACTTTCACTGGTCTCATCAGACATCACAAGTGTGGCTTTTTTTTTGTTCACCTCTACAGCACTTCATCTGGCAGTAATGCATGGTCGCCTGAACAATATTCGCTGTCTTTTAACGGAATGTAATGTCGATGCAGAGGCACTAAATTTGAGGTAAGCAGCGATCACAAGCATTTGTGGTACCTATAAATTAACATGACTGTCGTCGATTCTCACATTGGCGCTTTTATATCGGTTGTTCTGCTCTCTTATAGTCTTTTATGTTACCGGACAAAATAAAGCTACACGCTGTGCTATTTTGTCTGACGTGTTTGAGTCGCTCCAGAGTAGATGTGAACAGAGCCTAAGTCATGTTGCCCGCAATGCCATTTGGTGTGGTCCATGGCCCACTGAATGTATACATACTAGCCATCACATCTGAAAATTGTTTTAACAAAGACTTTCAATGTTGCTCATGACAATAAATTTGATTGCAGTTTTTATTTTATTCTTAACGTGATTGAAATTTGAGCAGCGTTATGGGCTTATCTTAAAGGGGATTGGGTCAGGGCCTAGCAGAGGTTGAGGCAGTCTCAATAAGCACACTTTTTTCCAGCTCGCCTTGTATCTGGCCTTTCTGCCCGTATTCAGGAGCCTTTGGGTGAGTCCCCAGGTACGGTAAAGTAGAAAATAGTAGAAAAACGGCTCCAGAAAGCAATTTTCGTCCTCTTAAAACTTCTCCTTTAATTCATAATATTCAACAGCAGATACAGTCACTTCATATGCAGTGCTCGTTTACGCGTTTCAGACAATACGTCCTCAATCGTAACATGATGAGACAGTCTATTGCCTGTGCCTCTACTAGTACCTTTGCTGGTGCATCAGTATATGATTTTTCCACAGAATTCCCTTCATTCAAGTATTTCAACAAAGATAATGAGGGAAATTTATTAAACTAATTACGCCACTATTGTGGCATAAAAAGTCGCACATTATGAAGCACGCCATATGTGCGCAATCATTTGCAACTTTTTAGGCTTCTCGACACTTTTCCGAAGTAGTGAGAAAAGGGGTTGGCTTAGTGGAAGTTGGCAGGGTTTCGCGCAGCCCACCGTATTTACTATAACTTTTGCCAGAAAGTGGCGGAAGTTTATAGCTGAAGTCTACGCCAGCCTGTAGCTGGCATAGACTTCAGTTTCTGGCGCACAGCAGGACAGAGATGTGCCTGATTTGTTAAGAGGCTTCTGCGCATCTCACGCCAGTCTTGATATATCTCCTCCATTGTCTATAATGCACCATCCTGTACCTTATATCATTTTAGAAAGATGTGTGCAGTACATTGGCTAAGAAATAATAGGGCGCTCTTGTAGTAACCTTTATTATTTCTGTTTTCCTTAAAGGGGTTGTCTGCTTTTTACTATCATCGGTATCAGATCGCTAGGGGTCCGATTCCCGGCACCATTGCTGATCAGCTGTTTTGAGGAGAAGGCAGTGCTCATATGCGCGTTGCCTTCTCTGATCTGTTTACCTGCTCGCTGCAGGTGTACTTACAAGTATGGAGTCCCCATTTACTTCTATGGGATTGCTCTGTAGTATTCACTTGAACAGACAGAGCTGTCCCATAGAAGTGAATGGGGACGCCATACAGGTAATTACACCCTCTCACCACTGCAATTGCTGCGGCGAGCAGGTAAACAGAGGAGAGAAGACGGCGCTCGAATGAGAGCTGCCTTCTCTTTAAACAGCTGATCGATGGGAGTTCTGGGAGTCGGACACCCACCAATGTGGTATTGATGACCTATCCTGAGAATACGTCATCAGTAGTAAAAAGAGGACAACCCCTTTTTTAATGGAGAACTATCAGAAATGCCAGGCCTATTGCTAGGCTCTGAGCACAGGATTTCCTGGCCAGGTGTGGTTTAGCTTATCCCCACACACGCTCTCACTTAACCACACGGACATCCACATCAATGCACCCTCACCTACACAGGCATCAAAGCATGCACTATCTTGGCTGTATATTGACCTTCCCAGAAATCTACTTTTTATTTCCACTGTCAATAGGTTGTGATGCTTATAAATTACAGTTTTCATTGTCCTGTCTCCCAACTTAACGGGGTCATCCCATGACAAGAACTTATTCCCTGGTTCACTAGAACGCTGTACCGTGTTCTGTTTTATTGGCGCGACAGACGCACATGCATGTTTGCCTCTTCCTTGAAATCTGTAGGGCTGCCACATATAGCTAGCACTTTCACCAGCATTTGCATAGAGCTGAATGTATCGGCAGACACATGGAACACGTTCTAGTGATCGGCCGGGGGCCCCAGCAGTCGGTCGGGCACTTATCTCTGGGAATAGGGGTAAGTTGTCATGGGACAACCCCTTTAAATATATCTCTGAATACCTAACAAAAGACATTTATTTTGACAGGGGCCAATCTCCAATGCATATTTTGGGGCAGTATGGAAAGGAAAATGCAGCTGCTATCTTTGAACTCTTCCTGGAATGTATGCCAGAATATCCACTTGATAAACCAGATTCAGAAGGAAACACAGGTGATTACATTTTGCCGATGTTTCTTTCCCTCAATCCTAGAAAATACCATTATCTTTGCATGCAGTGTCTTTAGGGCTGTATTAGACCTGAGATTGTCGGGCAGATCATCACTAACAAGCATTCGTGGGAGCTGCCTGTGTATAAGTGCCGCTGATTACCTGATGAACGAGCAAACACAGGTTATAATCACATACCAGCCGATGTCTGATTATAACACCAGTGCCATCAGTTAGTGAGTGCGCATGGAACAGCAACCTTCAGCACTCCAGCTTCTGTGAAACTAAACTCCCAGCATGCACACGTACCTGGCTGTTCTTGTAGTTCCCATAGAAGTGAAAGGCGGATTCTTGGAGTTGTAGTTTTAGAACAGCTGGAGTTCCAGAGGTTGCTGATCCCTGGCTTGGAAGGAGGGAGAGCGGAGGTGTCAGTGATCAAAGTTATAATCAGACACAGGACATAATCGCACAAACTGATCTGTGTTATTACAGCTCTTGGTGGGGGTCCCAGCAGAACGACCCCCACCAATCAGTTACCAGAATACCACTTTAAAGGAATTATGTCTTCAGAAAATGTCCTATTGTTTAAATCACATTTTTATGTTAAACGTTTTTTGTTTGTTTTGTTTTTTTTTGGTTATTTTATTTTTTGTTTTGTTTCCATGTCAATATTTATATTACATTTTTTTAATATAATCCTGCAATTTACCCACTTGCCACTAGGCCTAAAATACAGTATGTTAAGACTTTCTGTATTTTGAAGGCGGCTACATGGGCCATAGACACAATGGACAGGAGCTGATCCTATTTACTTGTATAGGATAGTTTTCTAGGCATGCTTCATGACCTGTGCAGGAGGGAGGGAGCTGATAGACCTATTGTGAATGGTGGATCCCATGTTATCTTTATAGAGCTGTTACTTGTCATTGTAAATTCTGCCTGTGGTGATAAAGAGATAACTAATGACAAGGTACCTGTACAGGCAAGCACAACCTATTATTACTAGTGGCCAGTGTGAAAATTGCAGGATTATGTACATTTAAAAAAAAATATATAGTGAACTGAAAAATGTTGAAAAAACGTACCAAAAATACTTTAAACGTAATGTGTCATCAGAAAATGACCTACTGTTTAAGGCTTCATTCACACGTCCATAAGTGTTTTGCAGATCCGCAAAACACGGACACCGGCCATGTGCACATGGCCTGCACTATAATAGAAAATGCCTATTCAGCGGACAAGAATAGGGCATGTTCTATTTTTTTGCAGATACGGAAATAAGGATGCGGACAGCACATAGGGCCAGATTTATCATTAGCCTAAGTCACTTTTCTGGAGTTGAAAAGTCGCAAAAAATTGCGCAAAAAGCCAAATTGCGCAATTTTTTGCGACTTTTTGGAGACTTACGCCACTCACTCCAAAACCAAGTTTATGGGCGTTTTGTCGTATGTAAATCACTTGCAAGACAGATTTATTATTGCGACTTTTTAAATAGTCGCAAAAAGTCGTAAAAATTACGCAAACTCACTCCACTCATGACCATGCTTATGTTTGACAAAATCACTTTTTTAAAATTGCGACTTTTCCAAAGACAAAGCCAAAATACAACTAGGAACCAGAAATACACCAGATTTATCAACCTCTGAAAGAGCCCATGATAAATTTGACTTGACTCAAATACACATACGCCTTCTTTGAAAGTGGAGTGAACTGCAAGAGTAATGATAAATCTGGCTCATAGTGTGCTGTCCGCATCCATTCTGGCCCCATTGAAAATGAAGAGGTCCGCACCCGTTCCCCAAAATTGCGGAACGGATGCGGACCCATTTTGCGGACGTGTGAATGGACCCTTAATTACATTTTTATTTTAAACATTGTTTGAAAGTCAGCAGCATTACTAGGAATATTAACAGGGAATGTGCAAACCTTACTGAGCAGCCCTCTGGCTCATATCGGCTCTGATCAGCTTCTGATTAACTTCTGATTCTTCAGTGCAAAAATATTTTTACATTTATAGTTATTTCCTCTTGTAGAAATAGAACTCTAGGGACTTTTATAAAACGGCTACATTAGATTTGTATATTCATTATCAACCTTTCATCGTGGCTTTATGACTTCTCTTTCTAGTTCTTCTCTTGGCCTACATGAAAGGTAACGCCAATCTCTGCCGGGCCATTGTGAAAGCTGGAGCCAGACTCGGAGTGAACAACAACCAAGGGATCAACATATTTAACTATCAAGTTGCTACAAAACAGCTTCTTTTTAGACTTCTAGGCAAGTTACTCTAATGCAATGGAAAAACGATTCATATATAATATCTCTTTAACTTGTGGTAGGATTTGCATAACGTTACAAAAGTTCCTTTCCATTTTCAGACATGTTAACTCAAGAGCCTCCATGGTGCGATGGTTCCAATTGCTATGAGTGTGCTGCCAAGTTTGGCGTTACAACACGAAAGCACCACTGGTAAGATGGATAACTTTTATACATCTATGAAGATAACATATTATGATTACTATTGTAACAGAATCTGTAATTTAATGTTTAAGTAGAAGGCCCAAAAAAACGGAAGTTTTACTGCAGCTACGGTTTACATAATTGTGTTCCTTGGCAATGTTTGTCTGTGCCTGTCAAGTTCATGCTTTGTTTTCTTTCTTCCTACAGTCGACATTGTGGACGACTCCTGTGTCATAAATGCTCAACAAAGGAGATTCCCATTATCAAGTTTGACTTGAATAAACCAGTTCGAGTTTGCAACATATGCTTTGATGTTTTGACTCTGGGTGGAGTTTCTTAGTATACTTGGCGGCATAATCTTGCTACATGAAGAATGGCAGCTGAAAAGGCTGTTGGGTTGAGTTGCAGATGTTTGCACTTCATCATGGACGAAGGACCATTTTATGATATATTACAGTATAAACAATTTGATTGTACATGTATAGGCTTTGCTAGATACTAACTGGACTCCTTTTTAAGTCAAGTGCAAAATATCTACTAGTTTGGGAAAATACAACGTTGATCTGACCTCATGGTATGGTCTGAAGATCAATGCATCATGTCAACAGTCTCCTCTTCTTGGTCCTCAAGAGCTTTTGAGACTACCACTCATTTACATGATCTTAAAATGTCTTCTGCCTGTAAAATACGTTCTGTGTCCTCCCATAATCTGTGGGTGAATATACAAGAGGAACTGTTTTTTGTAATACAGGGTTCAGTTTGAGGAAAGCCAATAAAATTGTGGCCTTAAAATTATAAGCTGTAAAACCAACATGATGATAATCTTCATAGCACCTTCCCTATTTAGTATGCCCATCTCATGAAGAAAAAACTGGTTTCGCCATCCTTATTACCAACTAATCAGAGGCCTCTATAATTTTGTCATTACCGTTCCTGATAATTTAATTGTACTTCTCACACCCTTGCACAACGTCTCTCATTTCCTCATAATACAAGTGTTCCATGTAATAGATTTAAACACTAACATGTCATAAGAAACATAAGAAAAAAATCATTTGTTATAGAAATTAAATATCCAAGCTACATGGACATTTGATGTATGTTTTGTATTTCTTTAACAGAAAAATGTGAATATTTGTGTTCAATCTCCCTTTTGCAGAAAAGGTTCAATTGAAGGTCTTGGCAAATTTGCGATGGTATTTTTCAAATTGACGTAAACAGTAATGTATGCTCCATCCAAGTATACAGGACTGTATACTGTCCCTCAGCTGTCCTAATAGAGGGAAGCCGGGGGGCCTTTCTTAGGGCATCTGGGGGACAGTATGCTTGTATGGAGCATACAAGACTGTTTATGGCAAGCTGTCTTACAGTACTGTGCAAAGGTTTTAGGCAGGTGTGGAAAAACGAATGCAGGACCCACTGTAAAAAAAAAAAGCCTATCCTTGTCTACAAAACAGACAAGTATAAAAAAGGTTCTATCATTTGTGGCCTCGCCGCCACCATGTGTTGTCCATTTGTTTTTCAGACCCACAAAAATGAATGGGGTCTGTGTGCGATCCACAAGAAATGTGGGCAAATAAGCCAGTTTTCCATTACACCAGTTTTGGTAAACCCCTGCCCCATATTGCTTTAGTTAAAGAAAACTCTCCAAGGGCTTCTTTTAGACGTGTGGTTAAAACCACATATAAATGCATGCAATTGTGACGCAGTTGTTCTTTTTCAAGTGCACTGAAATCATGGCAAAAACCATATGCATTTTTTTTTACCGAAGCGGTTTTAATAACTAACCACACCGTCTGAATACACCCTTACAATAAAAACACCTACATAACCAACAAAGACCACAAATCAACAATGTTCCTACATGTGTGGATCAGGTCTAGATGTAAAGCCTCCAGTTCCAGCAATCTGCTGCTTTCTACCCTAGTTTCTCTATGCAGTTGGATTGCCACTTATGTACATATGGGCTCATTCACACGACCATAGGCCGTCTGTGCCAATATTGCCGACTGCAATTTACGGGCACTGGCCGTGTGAATCATGGATCCAGACCCATTGACCGCAGCACGGGCACGGACAGCCTACGGTTGTGTGAATGAGCCCTAAATCAGAAATAGATAATTGGCTGTTTCAGCAAAGACCTCACAGAGATAGGAGAGGCCTGTTTTGGCTTACACTAGCTTCATATAAAAGGGATGTGTGCCCAGAATCTAGCTCACACTGTCACTTCACCTGTATGATGTTCCATCAATAATTTATAGGTTTACTGAAGTACTGATGTTACAGAGCATTACAGTTTTACCTTGTATAACTGTGAACAGGTTATAAGGGGGGAAAAAAGGGATTTCAGCTCACCCACTGTCCTACTTCCTTCGCCGTGCGCGGATCCCGGACCAGAAATCAATTAAAACAGTAAAAAACAAATTCAGCAGCAGGCTCAGAATAAAATCCAATTTCTTTATTTCTTCATTATAAAATTCATAGGCTGACCAGACAGGCAAGGGCTTGGCGATACCGAACCCCTGGATATATTATTTGGCAGTTCAATGCCAACACTTCAAGCCATATTTTGAAGTCACAGATGCAGGGACAGGATATAAGAACTGAACGGTTAAATAGCTCCCTGCGACGAACTATGTACACCGTATGGAATAAGGTGAAACAACTTATAGGGATCAGTGGACATACGCTGTATACCCCTCTATGGGGGAATCCGATGATGCCAGAGTTTGGCTCCCTGGAAGGGTTTGGGGAATGGAGGAGAAAAGTGGGTGTTGCGTGTGGAACACTTATTAGAAGGAGGAGTTTTTCGGACATTTAATACAATGCAAGAAGTATTCGATATTCCCAAAGCACACTTCTATAAGTATCTTCAAGTAAGACATGCATATGATACTATGATTAAAAAAGGCTCGCACATACCACAATGTGATGCGGCGCCACAACTTACTCTCTCTAGGGGAGAGAAGAAAGGATTAATTTCCACACTGTATAGACTTTTACTGGATAAACAACTAGAATTCCACCCACTGACCAGAATGTGCAGATGGGAGCAAGATATAGGTGAAATCTCAAATGATCAATAGGAAAACATATTGAAAGCAATACCACTATCATCCTTAAAGGGGTTCTCCGGGAATTAAGAAAATGAAAATACTTAAATATTACTTCATTATAAATATATTCCCGAGTACCTTACATTAGTTATAATGGCTTGTTTTGTCTAGGGAGCAATCATTAGGAAAAACAAAATGGCCGCTGTCCCATTAGTTCACATAAACCTGTCCTAATCACACAGGAAGACAAGTGACTTCACAACACTGAGGTAAAGAGCTGCCTCATTCTCCTCTCCTACTTGTCAGGGATTATGATCCTGAATACAGTTTAATATGGTCATCAGCTGAATCTCTGTAGTAATGGAGTTCATGAGATACAGTCTCCATTACAACAGTTTGTTCTCTCTGTACTTCATGTCTCCTCCATTCCTATAGAGATTCAGTTAAAGTTCTTATAATCTGGCGGCATATCACTTCAGGGCTGCTAGCAAACTCCTTCACACACGCCTCCAGGGCCACAGAGCCCCAGCCAGCACGATCACCATGCCCCTAAACCTCTTCCTTGTGCGGCTCATCCAGTTCTCTGATTAAGGCATTTTGCCGAAACGTCAAATAACTGTGAAACTGGCAATCCGCATATTAAATACAAAGCTAAATAAAATAACAATTGAAGCAACACAGAGGGTTTCAGGAATCTTTATTGCCTTGATTGAAACTCGGCTTGCGAACCGTCTCCTGAGACCCATGCATTTATCTTACTTGGAGTGTTATCCAACCAGTTACGAACACTATATTCAGGATCATAATCCCTGACAAGTAGGAGGGGAGGATAAGGCAGCTTATTACCTCAGTGCTTGGAAGTAACTTGTCCTGCTGTGTGATAGGACGGCGGCCATTTAGTTTTTCCTAATGATTGCTTCCTAGACAAAACTAGCCATTTTAACTAATGAAAGGTATTTGGAAATATATTTATAATAAAGTAATATTGACGTATTTTCAGTTTCTTAATTCCCGGAGAACCCCTTTAAGCAAGGGAGGGAAACTCTCGCAATTATTCATTATCCACAGAGTGTACATTTTTATACCGTCTAGGGTATAGATCGGATGCTAATTGTCCAAGGTGTTCAGTAGACTCTGCGGATCTCTTACATATGTTATGGCAATGTACAGCATTATCACGGTACTGGGAAAAAGTGCTGACGAGTATACAAAAAGCATACAGGGTACAGATACCAAAGGACCCCAAGGTCTGTATCTTGGGATATACTACAGAACTGACCACTGATAACGTATTTAAGATAGCGATGAAGCGTCTTTTATATGTGGCGAGAAAGTTAAAAAAGGAGAAAAGAGGATGTCCCGTCAAATTTGATAAATTCTGGGATCCTTGGAGGGAATACATGATTTCTACAAGGAATGATAGATAGAACAACCGACACTGGAATGGGGGGGGGGGGGTTGAACACACCTACAGTGGAATCCTTCAAAAGCAACCTGAAAACCCACCTCTTCAGACAAGCCTACGACCAGTGACACTGCTGCCTCTATACCGCATGACCAGCTTCACCCTTGCCTACTGTCTCCATCCCCCATACCATGTAGATTGTAAGCCCTCACGGGCAGGGCCCTCTATCCTTCTGTACCAGTCTGTAACTTGTCTCGTTCATGCTTAAGGCTATTGCCTTATTATGTATGTGCACCGCTTATGATATGTACAGCGCTATGGAATGAATGGCGCTCTAAAAATAAATAATAATAATAATAGTCATATTAAAATTTGTGTAATAGAGATACAGAAATGCAGGGGACGATTTATGCAATAGGTATGTTAATTGCCTTAATTGAAAGCTATAAAATGCATTGTTCACCAAATTGTCAAATAAAAAAGATCTGATTTTAAAAAAAGTCTACGCGTTTCGACTGTAAGTAAGACATACAGTCGAAACGCGTAGACCTTGCCTGTCTGGTCAGCCTATGAATTTTATCCTGAGCCTGCTGCTGGATTTTTCCTACTGTTTTAACTGTGAACAGGTGATTTATAGGAAAAAATGCACCACCCTAGTTGTGACTTTTTTCATGCATTTCCCATAGACTTCTCTATAGGAATTTAGAAAATGTACATCAAAATGTATAAAATATCTGAATATAAAAGTACCACCCAAAAAAAAAAAAAATGGCCACAAAATTGTGTGCAAAGGAAGAGTAATGGTAAGAGCAATCTTCTAGCTCCATCTTATATACCATAGCACTTAGCATGTTGCAAATATCAGCCAGTTATGATTATATATCATTTATTCTTTAAGCCAGCACCAGTCAAACAGAGGGTTGCAGTCTTTATATTCCTTTAGGGATGGATTGTCTAGATCTCCCCGATCATTGTGTTCTTTAAAGTCTGGATTTTCTGATGGGGGACCAGTAGTCCTGACGCACACACAACGATATCCATCATATCCAGCTAGATACAATTTTCTGGGGACCCCAACCCAATCTCTTTTTATTCCACCACTACAAAGACAAGGAAAGAATAATGGGTCAGTTACAAATAGGGTATTCTACAAACACACACAGTCCCACTACCTCAGATTTTTTTTTACATAGTTAACATGGTAACTTGTCTATTAACGGGTTTGTCAGAGGAAGCGGCTGCTGTGGGGCCAAAACTCAGAAGACGCCCACCCAGAAAGAGGACTAAAAGATTTTGTCAGGGCCCCCTCAACAATATTATACAATGATTTTTTATACAGTGACACTGTAGGACATGGACGGAGCGGCTGGCGGGCCTTGTCTGAGACGCAGTCTAGAAAAGCCACAGGAGTTGGGTTGTGAAAAAGTTACTTTGCATTCAAAAATTGCTGTGGGACATAGTCATTTTTTAATTACACCACTTATATAGGGTCATGGATCTATAAAGGAAATGGCAAGAGATGTCTGTTCAGCCAATCACTGGTGACAGCAGTAGCCCGCCTCAGCTAGTGATTGGCTGAGCAGACATCTTCAGGCATTTTGTATGTGTCAAAACAGCACAGTACTGGTGAGGTGGGTAAATGCTTTGGTAGTCATTACTAACTGCTGGACCATAAGATAGGAGAGTGGATACGGAGTTATGCTCAATCCTGGATTCCTGGGCATGTGCTTCCCTATATATCTCTATAACAGAAGTGGCTGTGTGTGGCATATAATGGTCAGAGAACATTTTTCACACATAGCAGAAGTGGATTCAGAAGGAATTGGACATATAAACAACCCTTTGCTGCTAGATCTGTCTTTGTCGAAAACTTGCAGTGACGTTTTTTAAATAAATGCTGGGGGAGATTTATCAAACAGGTGTAAAGTAGAACTGGCTTAGTTGCCCATAGCAACCAATCAGATTCCACCTTTCATTTTCTAAAGGAGCTTTCAAAAATGAAAGGTGAAATCTGATTGGTTGCTATGGGTAACTAAGCCAGTTCTACTTTACAACTGTTTGATAAATCTCCCCTGCTGTGTTTAAAACCACCTAAGGGAGCCTTCCATGTGGCAGACTTTGTTCTGCGACTGAAAATTAGTTCCAGTCATTTGAATGGGGTTGTTCTGGTGGGAAGCACATTGATTTCTACAAACCTCATTCAGATGAATGTAACTGATTTTCAGTCAAAGATAATGATCTATAACCAAATGTGCCATGTATGAGAGACCCCAAGGCTCCGTTTAAACACTGGGGCACATTTATCAGGGGAGTTCAGGTGAATCAGGAGCAAACTACACTACAAAACGGACATGTTACTGATTTGACCATGTCATACAGTTTGGAGCCATTGTTCTGCCCTGTTCTCATCACATTCAGAGCCCACATTGGGCATATAGCCAGAAAAAGCATAAGGTGTATAGGTAAACGTATCCATATAGTCCCATACACTCAACTAAGGCCAAAACGGTGTCATCTTGGCCTCCATCATATCGGTATACTTCTATATGCCAGTCAATTAAATCGTATGGGTTTTTCTAAGAATGGGAGCCTATTATTGATGCATCTTGTATGTCCATACAGTGAGATATGAAGCAGTCTTCCTTTGGAAGTATTTGCCGCGAGATGCTCCCAACATGTACCTGTGACCCGCTCTAAATGTGATGTGAATAGAGCCTTAAACCTCACGCACACTGCAATGGGTCCGCAATCCGGAGCTGCAGTGCGGAACGGGGGCACTACGGAGTGCTTCCACACCGCAAAAAAATAGAAAATGTTCTAATTTTTTTGCAATGCGGACGGATCACATACCCATTCAAGTTGAATGGGTCTCGATCCGTCTGTCCCCAACGCACGGAACGGCCGTGTGCATGAGGCCTTAGACTGATACTCACCTATTTTTGGAACACCACACTTTGCTGGTCCCAGAGCTAAATTCTGAGTTACATGGTGGGAATTGCTTATTCTCTTCATGTCTCTGCTC
Source organism: Bufotes viridis (assembly GCA_033119425.1). NCBI lineage: Eukaryota > Metazoa > Chordata > Amphibia > Anura > Bufonidae > Bufotes > Bufotes viridis. Next base: position 297,681,855 of record CM065591.1, read on the forward strand.
TTTTAACTTTAACCCAACGTCAATGACTGCTAATGCATCTTCTAAGGCTTTGGTAGGATTTCCATCTTCATCATAAAAGTGTCCTATGAGTTTACCTTATAAAAAGAAAGAAGTAAAATAAGGGCTGTCTTCTAAATATATATTTGTATCTGTGAGCTGGTAACTCCATCAATATAGTCCAGTATAACCTTATTTTCAGGACAAATGTCTCATACTGGGGACACTGTGCCACCAAAAACTTACCAACCGCGACATAATTCTTCTGGTAAAAGCTGAGCCAGTTGTTGAGGTGTAACATCTGTGTTGGGGACAGTTCGGACACATCATCTACTAGGCCAGCATCTGTGAAGTCTCCAGTCACGTAGGCTCGGGAGGCATCCTTTGCTGTGCATAAGAAACATCAAGAGATCACTAAGCCTGCCTCCTTTGCTAGCGTAAATAAAATAAAAAGTGCCTTTGAGTGTTCACATGTTCTGGCCACGCTGCAGATTTTGCTGCAGTTTTCTGGCATGGCATCAAAAATGCCTCGGTTCTGCCAAGATTTTCAAAAACCATGGCAAAACAAGTGTGCGAGTGTAGCCTTGGTAAATGTTGGTCATTCAATACCACCTTTGTACATCTGTATGCAATGAGCTCCCCCTAATGGTGGCAGCATCACTTACACTATACACCGCTTACTCTAGTTTAGGAGGTGTTTTGGAGCTGACAGATTCCCATTAAGAGGGTTTTCCAAGATTGGTGGGGTTAGACGCCCAATGCTCCTGTGAGTGCCGCAGCCTTCTGGCAGTTTAAGGCTGCATTCACACGGGCGAGTTTTCCACGCGGCTACAATGCGTGATGTGAACGCATTGCACCCGCACTGAATCCGGACCCATTCATTTCTATGGGGCTGTGCACATGAGCGGTGAGATCTCGTAGTTGCGATCTCTTCTTCAATCATTAGCTGCCGGCTAAAGGACCTGTGATGACGTCACTGAGCTCATCACATGGTCCATTACCATGGTGATGGACCATGTGATGTGACGTCCCCACAGGTCCTTTAGCCGGCAGCTAGTGCTTGAAGAGAGAAGAGATCGCAACTACGCGATCAGGTGGATAAGGTGAGTTAATTTTTTTTATTTTTAACCCCTTAATCCACTTTTCAGTAAGCATTCTGTATTGGGAATGCTATTATTTTCCCTTATAACCATGTTATAAGGGAAAATAAAGATCGGGTCCCGTCTCTTAGCAACCTTGCGGAAAATTGCACTGCATCCGCACTTGATTGCGGATGCTTGCGATTTTCACGCAGCCCCATTCACTTCTATGGGGCCTGCGTTGCATGTAAAACGCACAATATAGCGCGTGCGGCGATTTGCACGCAACTCAGAAGTGATGCGTGAAAATCACCACTCATGTACACAGCCCCATAGAAATGAATGGGTCCGAATTCAGTGTGGGTGCAATGCGTCCACCTCACGCATTGCACCCGCGCGGAAATCACGCCCGTGTGAAAGGGGCCTAAGGGTTACATAGCATCATAAATCAATATAATGTTATGCGACCTCGGCAGTGCTGGAAGATCAGGCCGGGTTCCTCTATGCAAGTCTACAGCAAGGCATTCGCTGTTCTGAAAGGGGCCCAAGGATACCTGCACACGGGAACTAGTATACAAATAGAAAATCCGCCCAGGTTTCGTGAGGATTTCTGTGCATTTTTGCCACAGACCTCACTGTTGCATTGAAAAGGGTGAAGTCCACACACACGGTGCCACACGAAGGTGCTGCGGTCAAGTACTGCTTGGCCGTATGAGCCGCAGTGGACTCTAATTAAAATAATAAGGACCACACTGTTTAGTTGGCCTGCATTGTTAATGGCTGCCCAGAACACAATACTGTATGTCCATTAACAACGCAGACCGATTAATCAGCGCAATCCTAATTATTTTAATTAGAGCCCACTGTGACTCGTAGGACCTCGACGCCTCCGCTCTGTGAGGCCATGGATCAGCAACCTGCTGCTGTAAAACTACAACTCCCAGCATGCTCACATACCTGGCTGTTCTTCCATAGAAGTGAAAGGAGGATTCTGGGAGTTGTAGTTTCAGAACAGCTGGAGGGCCTTACTGATCCCTGACCTATAGACATTGACTCCCAGTAGTGACAATAATGCCTCCCATGCCATGTTACATTTACATGGCAGACTGCACCCATATAACCAGTGATAAGGTCTGCTACCTGCAAAGAAGCTGTAGGAGCCCCCAGGCCCGTAGTGCTTTATTCCCTTCTGCACATCAAAGACCTGGCCCAGCACAGCCAGGTACAAGCCGGGGCTGCCGTGCCCCCCATGGTATCTGGACAGCTCCCCCGGGCTCAGCAGACGCCCTTCCTTCACCCTGCACTGCTCTGGAAAGATATAGCTCAACCCGGGGACCTCAGGGAAGGACCATGGATCCGTCCGCAGGACTAGCACTGCCGACAGGCACACAGCAGCGGCTGCCAGGTATCCGAGCATGGGCACTGCATGGAAGCCTCTCCTCCCAGGGACAATGCAGCTTCTTCCGGGAGATTATTTATAGAGAAGGGGGGACACACATTACGTGTTATTTCACTGCCCTCTAGTGGTGACAGTGTGAATTACAGCCGGCTCACTACATGCGCACATTTACCACTGCGATTAGACCGGGTTTCTGCCGTAACTGAAGAGAAGGCGCAGAGAAAGAGACGCAGAAAGAGGCCATGATGCAAGTGCACCTCTGACTACAAAGGTTGTGTCTCCCGCCATAAGTTTCACAGTGACAGCAGGAGACACGGTCAATGGATTGGTCACCTAGATAACCATACACCACAAGAATCCCCTCCTACTAAGGAACTTTAAGGGAATGTTCACACACAACAGATTTTGAAATACACCTACAAAATTCAGAGCGGAAGCCTTTCAAACACTTTTTTAACCAATGTGTGTTTACTCCAATACAAAACTGCATTTTCAGCCTGCAGTTTCTTGTGCGCAGAAAATGTGTGGACATAAACCATGCGGTTTATATCAGCTTTCCATTCACTGCAGATTCTGCGCCAAGATAGAGCACGAAGCTTCTGTTTTTCACGCTTCTTTTTTACACTTGGAAAAAAACCAGTGCCTGACCTAGAAGGTTACATGGGCTGATGTAATCAGCCCCTGCCACCTCTAGCCAAGCCCCCCTGCAGCACCATACCATTGTCGGCACTGCGATCGGCCAGTCTTTACTAACCGGCCAATCTTAGAGATCGGGCGGAAAAACTCCTACTCTGCCTCAGCTAAGATGGCTGCCTGCTGACTAGAGCAGCCATCTGATTCCGGTCACCGCGTGACGATCGGAGTTAACATGATGTACTATTACGTCAAGATGCGGTAACGCACTGACCTCGATTACGTAATAGTACGTCATGTGTCGGGAAGGGGGTAACAAACAGTTTATGCAACCCTCAGCCTTAGACTTCTTTCACAGTACCGTTATGAGTTCCCTGCTGGAACAGCCTGCTGGAGCTCTCTGGATCCGGCATTGATGGATTCTAACGCAATGCCTGCTGGCCCTGTTGACTATAATGGGGTCTGGCAGAGATCCAGATGCTAATCCGCAAATATAATAATTCAGCCAGTCAAAAACTGCTACACACAACTCTGTTCTCTGCTGGAATTCATAATGGTAGTTTGAAATTAGCCTTAGTGTTTACACACTCTAATGCAACAGATTATGGCCAAGGATAACACTAAAGGCTTTTTTTTTGGCGGTTTCAGGTGTTTTTGCATGATTCTTTGGAATCCGTCCGCTCACATCTGAACAATGGTCCTCCATGTTTACCCTACTCCTTGCACCTATCTTTATCTGAAGCTCAGTGAATGTCACAGTTGATCTTAAAGGGAATCTGTCAGCATCATATTGTCTTTTTTCTTTTTTCATGCATCCTAATAAAATCAAATACCTTAAATCCATATGTGTGGTTCATTTTCATTTTCGTCCCGTAGTTTCTATAAAAAAGTGCTTATTCCGATATGCTAATTAAGATCCAGGGAGCCCAGAGGGGCGTTCCTCCTATAGCAAGTAGCCCAGGAACGCCCCCCTGATGTCATGTGCCTGCCGAAAATTTCAAAACCAGAACGCCTCCATCGGCCTAAATCGCCTCCCACAGGCGAGTCTAAATGCTACGCCCCCCCCCAGGTCCTGTCTCCTCTTCTCCTTGTAAGGGATGCGACTCCCCGGCCAGCCTAAATCTCGCGCAGGCGCAGTACCGCCTAACGCCTGCGCGATCATCAGTAAACTGAGGGCAAGAGCCTCATCGGCGTCACTGGGCATGTGCCGAGCCCAGTGACGTCGTCCCTGCGCACAGATCCAGCTGGATGCGCACTGGGCATGCGCGAGATTTAGGCCGGCCGGGGAGATGCATCCCTTACAAGAAGAAGAGGAGACAGGACCTGGCGCGGGGGGGCGGAGCATTTAGACTCGCCTGTGGGAGGCGATTTAGGCCGACAAGATGCTGACAGATTCCCTTTAATTCATAGGGTAAACCTGGTGTGGGTTTAATCCAGCCAATTTACTACATATGATGTGGGACTGTACATGGCTGGATGTTTAAGATTCTAGGGATTTGGAGGGTGTTCCTCGTGGCGTTTCCACCCAATCCTAGGGTGGGCCTCGTACCTGATTTAAATACATAATGAATTGCTTAACCACTTGCCTACTGTTGCATGACTTTCTACATTGCAGCGGTAGGCTCTTATCTGTAGCCCGCCATGATCTGCCGGTGGCCCGTGCTGTCATTAGACAGCTGCGGTCACAGGGAGATGTGCCATGGCCAGCTGTAGCACTCTGCTACAAGCCTATATTACATTGAAGAAGTTGAGAGCTGGCAGAGAGCACTTTTTATTATGTAAGAGTGGCACCTGCTGGCTTTAAAATAAAATGTCAGCTTGCAGGCTGGAATTAACCTCTTCCTGCCTTGACTGTGGCTGAAATAAAAAATTAATTAAAAAAACATAAAATAAATAAAAAGATATAGCAATAGTTACTATTATTAGCAATAGTAATTAGACTACATTCACACTCATACAAACATCCCTCCCCTTTTTTGTTCATAAAAAAAAATATATATATATATAAATATATATATATATATATATATATATATATTTATATATATTAGGCCTGCACAATATATCGCGAAAGCAATCACAATCGCAATTAATCGCCATATCGCAATCGCAATTTGCTGACCCCAAAATGCTGCAATTATATTACCGTATTTTTCGCTTTATAAGACACACTTTTCCCCCCCAAAAGTGTGGGGGGGGGGAATGGCAGTGCGTCTTATAAAGCGATGGTTGACTTTCTACGTGACACTGTATCTCCCGCCGCTATGCTGCACAGCGCGGCCAGCGATACATCAGTTACAGTGCGGGGAGGGAGGAGGGGCTGGTGGAAAGTCGTTATTTTAATGAACACATGTTCTTATATCTATTTTATTTATCTGTTCTGTGCAGCGCTATTCAGAAAATGGCAAGTTTTGTATTTTGTACTTTTGCAGTAATGCAAATATGTATTTTACTTTGAAAAACACTGTGCATTTCAGTTCTTGAGTTCAGCAGAACTACATTTCACATTATCAGTCATCTGTGTGTGCTTTTACCTTGAAAATCCAAGCAGATAGACCTCTAGCACAATTCCCTTAAAATATCGCACCGCATATCGTTATCGTAATTTTAAGGCCCTAATCGCAATCGCACAATATTCCCATATCGTGCAGACCTAATATATATATATATCTATTATATTTATATATATTTATTAGTTTTAGCAATAGTATAGTGAAATTTGTATGTGTAAAATTTTATGTGTAAAATATACAAAAATACACACATTTATTTATTTTAAAATCTAGGTGGTTTAGCTATATTTTGTATAGGTTTTTTTTCTGCGTAAAATATACAAACGAACGCAAAAATGTTAAAAAACAAACAAACCTTAAAATGTCCAAATTTCCCCAAGATGAATACCTTAGGCCAGGGATGGGCAAACTGTGGCTCTCCAGCTGTTGCAAAACTACAACTCCCAGCATGCCCAGTCTGGCTACAGCTATCAGCCTACAGCAGGGCATGGTGAGAGTTGTAGCTTACAACAGCTGGAGAGCCGCAGTTTGTCCATTCCTGCCTTAGGCGAATAACATAAAAAAAAGTCACTTTGTAAGGGCTTGTAGCATTTAGGCGATTTTTCTGGCAGTACGGTGCCATAAAACCAGCAACAGAAAAATATGTCGCCAAAATCCTAAATGCGCTCCAGTCTTTTGCAGTCTTGTGGTGGGCCCAGCCAGTAGATAAATTACACAAATAGCGTCCATTTTCAGGGTACAAGCGTACGGGAATAGTTTTAGAAATGTTTTGTCTTTAAATCTTTTGTAATAGAAAAAAAAATAGATAAGAAATGAAACTTTTTTTTTTATATAATTTTCACAGTTTTTCCTTAAATATATCTTTTTTAATATTATATCCATCATCTAATAGCACAAAAGAACGGTCTAAAGGTGTCCCAAGAAAAATAATATCAAATACATGTAGGCTTAGAAATTAATCTGTTATTTGCAGTTAGATAGCCCCATTGCCACAAATGAAAAACTGGCCTGGTAAGGAAGGGGGATAAACACTCTGGTAATGAAGTGGTTAATTTAGGTATTCAACTTATACTATTCCAGGTGACTGTAAATTGACTGCTTGATATTGGATCAGACCTGTTGCTCCCACTAAGTGAGAGTTCATTAAAGGTTTTTTCAGAGACTTTTATACTGATGACCTATCCTCTGGAAAGGATAGAATCTGGACAATCGACAGTTGTGTTTTGTCTGGTAAGATGCTGGGCTCCCTGACAGAATCTCCCCTGGCCCCATTATAGTGAATGGGATTTAGCGGGCACTGCTTGTTTCTGTCATATGATGGATCCGCCAATGCTGAACATACACTTTTTTTTTTAACATGTTGTACACTGATGGGAGTTAGCTATGGAAGCAGCTCTAGGAGGTTTTTCAAGAACTGCATTTTTTACAATGTAGTCATAGTACACACCTCTTCCAGAAAATATGAACATGGAATACCAATAGTTCAGTTAGTTGCTTTTTAATAAAAAGAATATTACATCAGTCATATTTCCTTCTCACTGTAATTGCATTGGACTCTATTCCTGGTGTCCAGGAAGACATTCTATCACATTATAAATCTGAAGACAATCATTACTCATTATACTGACTATGGCGCACTGGAAGACTTTGACCCATAGAACATATGACATTTGGTTAGAAAAAGAAGTTTCATAATCATATTGTGCATAACAGCTGCTCGACCAGTCCACATATATAGATGTCCGAGTCTCCACTTACTAAGTCAGCAAACTTTCTGCTTTTCTCAGATATATTAAGACTTCAGATATTTTAGTTACTGAAAGTGTACTCACGTGAATTGAAAAAATATGCCTACCAAATAATCTTAAAATGCTCTGCTATTAAGACCCATATTTCTGGAAAGGCAGTCAGAGCCCCATGGCGCATTCTGCTTGCAGTCAGTTAACATACCTTAGCTTCCTTATATTATTACTGTGCTGATAAATGCTTAGGCGGTTTACAGTTATAATGGTCAGTGGCCACAAGACTAGGCAGCAGTGGTTTGCAAAACTTCACCCCCTCAGCAGATTTAGGACTGGGGTGCATTACACATGTGTTATGTAGAATTGTGGCTGTGGTGTAGTATATGCGTTATATGTAGAATTATGGCTGTGGTGTAGTATATCCATTATGTTATATCACACCGAACTATTGAACGCACAACACCATAGAGTACAAAGAATACAACTTTATTTAATTTATAAATAGACAAAAATAGTAAAATATACCATAAAACTAGCAGTAGCACAGTTGGTGCTACTGCTAGTTTTATGGTATATTTAACTATTTTTGTCTATTTATAAATTAAATAAAGTTGTATTCATTGTACTCTATGGTGTTGTGGGTTCAATGGTTCGGTTTTACCGTATTTAGAAGCAATTTATAGCCAACCCCTTGATAAAAGTGGATACCCGGTGCTAATTTGGTGTGCCATTATGTTATATGTAGATTTAGGACTGGGGTGCATTATACATGTGTTATGTAGATTTATAGGTGGGGTTTAGTATATATGTTATATGAAGATGTATGCCTGTGGTGCATTACACCTGTTATTTAAATTTATGCCTGGGGTGTAGCATGTGTGTTACGTTATATGTAGATTTAGGACTCGAGTTTAGTACATATGTGCTATGTAGACTTATGGTTGGAGTGTAGGACATGTTATGTAGACTTATGGCTGGAGTGTAATACATGTTCTTTGTAGATGTATGGCTGGGGTCTTGTTTTGTCTTCATACACGTTCACACAGTGTGCAGTCTGACATTCAGTATAAACTATTCCTGTCTTCCAAATAAGAGGACTGTTTTCTGTAGTCTAACTTGTTTATTGGTCAACAGGATTGTGAATTGGTAAAACTATAACAATACAAATAACATGTGTAAGTATAAAGCATATAAGATAGCATGTACAGCAGAAAGCATAGCACAACATCTACTACAACATTACATTAACTCTGAGCATATGTCTTAAATGGCTGTTCATACATAGGATTACATAACTAATATCTAACAGCTATAACATGTTTCCTGAGAAATACTACAGCTAGCTAAACATCACTGCATAACATAATATCCCTGAGACAAGGCAGGTCACTCACCAGATATACTTGCACAAAGATGGTGAGGTTTAAGAAGGAGAAATTCAGGAGACAGCTCTGCTGATGTCCTGTAACATGGAGACTGAAGACTGGGCTTCTCCTTCCCAGAATACATCACACTCCCACAATGCTTTGCACCTCCCACACATACAATAATCTTTATTAACAAGAAACACAAGTGTAATACATTTTTACCACTGCTAGATGGTGCTGTTACCTTACTAATAACAGGAATAGCAAACTAAAAGCAGAATTGATCTGTAATGATGCTGAAATGAATCTCCCAGTGCTGGGACAGAACACTCCCTGTCTGGGATAAACAGATGCCACCACTGAATCCTTCTTCTTAGCAACCTATTTTGGTCAATGATGGGATCAAGCTTCTCCAAAGCTTTATTCTTGGAGACTCTTTGGCCTTTGCTGAGGTAGTCTATTTCCTTTGCATGACATTCACGTTGTACCATGCAAATTATTATGTTCTTGGACCTTTCCAGGTTAGGGGCAGTAAAGGCATGTTTGCAGGGATGACAACCTTTGCAGGGCTTCTGGCTCGCAGGTAATGTCTGAACTGTATGGACTACACAGGCTATAGCACAAAAGAGCAACATCCAGATGGAGAACCTGTTGAAACGATGGTATTTGCGTTGGTGGTTCGAAGTCACTGTGCGTAGAGCATATACTTCAGGTCAGATTTCTTTATCTGCGTCTGGGTCTACCAATTCGAATGTGTCGGATCTGATGTTGCAAGACGTTGAACGGTACAGGAAAGTGGGACCCGTAAACCATGTAGTGTCCTTAAGGTGGCTTGGTGCGACGGATCTAGTCGCGTGGTCCGCAGGATTATGCTGTTTAGGCACGTAGTGCCACTGTTTAGGACAAGTGGATCTCCTGATCCTTAGCACCCGACTGGAGACAGACATAAAAGCGTCTGGTTTCATTGCAAATATATGCTAGAACTACCTTGCTGTCCGTGTAAAACTCGACTTCTTCAATTTCTAGGATCATTCCTGAAGTTCAAGTTCAGCCAACTCCACAGCAGTGCATCGCTCCAATCTGGGAATTGTGTGTTCGCGGAGCGGCGCCAGTTTGGTCCGGCTCATGACAAACCTATATGGCATTGTTCTTTGACGTCTATGGTCTTTAGGTATGCTATGGCAGCAATTGCCTTGACTGAAGCATCGCAGAAGACATATACTTCTTTGCAACTTGACTTCAGTAGATGGCATGGAAGCATAGGGTCGTGTCATGTAAAGGCTGGTCAAACTTCGAGAGACTTCTTCCAACCTGGTTCTTCTAACCACAGGTCATTTTTCTCCATGGGAAGCAGATCATCCCAATCAGATGTCTCTGCGATGAAGTCTCTTAGCATCATTTTACCTTGGATGGTAACAAGCGCTACGAATTCCAGAGGATCATATAAGCTGTTTATGGTGGACAGAACTCCTCTCTCTGTTAAGGGCTTTTCTTCCTTGCTGATTTGGAAGTTGAATGTGTCTGCCTTTAAACCCCAAAGCAAACCGAGGCTCTGCTGCATGGGAAGGGAGTCAGTGCTAAGATCCAAGTCCTTTAGATCATTTGAATGGTCTTAGGGGGAGAAGGCTTCCATTAACTCACGGCTGTTGCAGGCGATTTTGTGCAACCTCAAGTTAAATAGAGCGAGCATATCTTGAGCCCTTTTCAGGAGACTAATTGCGGTCTCATTCGTTGGTGTGGATTTTAAGCAATCGTCCACATAGAAATCCTTTTCCACAAAGGATCTGACAGCTGACCCATACTTTGCTTCACTCTCTCAGGCTGAATGTCTGAGACCGTAGATAGCGACTGCAGGGGAAGGACCGTTTCCGAAGATGTGCACTCTCATTTGGTACTCTACAATGTTTTCATTGGGGTGGTTGCAGCACCAGAAGAACCTCAAGTAGTTTCTATGTTCTTCCTTGACAAGGAAGCAGCGGAAAAGCTGTTGTATGTCGGCCATAAATGCTACAGAATCTCTACAGAAGCGGAGAAGTACCTCTAGAAGTCTGTGGTTAAGGTCTGGTCCAGACTGTAAGACATTGTTAAGCGAGACGCCTTCGTACTACTCGCATCTGCCCTGGTTTTTTAGGATGATACACGCCAAATATGGGTAAATACCAACAGTCCTCGGAGTCTTGGAGAACAGGTGCCATTTCTTCAGTGTTGTTCTGGAATTTTCTTTCCATGAAGGTAAAGAAATGTTCTTTCGTCTCTGGTATCCTCTGAAGTTTGTGTTTGAGGGAGATAAATTAACTGTAGACAAGTTCTTTGTTGTTAGGTAAGCGTTATCTCCGGGGGTTTAAACAGCAAAGGTGCGACCCAGCTTTTTGACTTGTCTTTTACTATTCTTTGATCCATGATCTCCAGGAACGGCCCGTCTTCTATGGACATTGCTACCCTGTTGTCTTCTCTTGTCCTGTGGAAAACTGTGCACCCTAAGTGATCTTACTCACCATCGCAGATGTGGTCTTCACAGGAGGTATTTGGGAAAGGACAAGGCATGAGAGCGTTGTGTGGCAATTCTTTTATCAGGAAACTGCTCTGACATGGCTGGAACAGGGAAGGACGTCCATGTCTACGTCAGTGTATATCTGCTTCCCGTCATGCTCCTCTGTTTGGGGTAATACCTGAGAAGGTGGGCCAGGGTGTGAAGCAGTGTTGGGTTCTGTGCTACCGCATTCTGCGCATGTTACACTGACCTTAAAGTTCCTGGCGAAGTAGCGCAGCGCCTGAAGCAGATGTCACCCACGCCCCTGTCCCTGCCTACTTGCACTTACCCGTCCTAGGCAATGGAGCGCAACTGGGCGGAGGGACAGAAACAAACAGAGACAGGTAACGGGTGGCGTGCGGTGGCAGGAGCATACATCAGTCGAGAAGGGTCAACAAGCTTGCAAAGGTCACAATGAGAGGTCACGTCAAACTACGAGGGAGAGGCAAAGACAGTACCAATCACAAGCCAGGGGTCAAACCTGGAGGTCGCATCAGAATACAAGGGAGAAGCAGGGGTGGTCAAATAACTAGCCATCGGTCAAACACAAGAACTAAGGAGCAGAGTATGTAGAGCCCTTATAAACAATATCACAGGCAACCTGTGGCCAGCAGGTTGCCTGCTCATATACTCAAGGGCTAAGGTCATATGACGTGGCCAGCGCCACATGACCTGCCCCAGGACTGACAGCTGAGCGCCGAGCCCCCACAGGTATCCAGGCAATCGGGGGCGCCGGCCGCACATATAAGGAGCGTGCGCCCAGGTGCAATCCGTCCTCTTTTGCCATGGCAGCGGAGACGCCAAACGACTCCCCACTCTGCACGGAGGGCGTCTCCTGCAGCTGCCGGAGAGGAACAGGATGGCGCAAGGGGAAGGAAGCACGTTGCCAGCGTCCTGTGACAGGTACATTATGAACCTGCTTATAATGAAAACCATGCGCGATCCACTTCTTCTGTAGGTTATAAGGGAGTTTTTGGACAATCGGGTTGACACCTGCTAGCCCTGGCAGATCTCCTTCTGCTTGAGCAACCTGGATCTCTATTAACAAGTCGCTGAGTCCCCTGAGCTTCTGTTGAACCTTACCCACTATTCTGGGAAAATTATAATTTCTCTTAAATAAAGCATTTTCTATAGCTTCTATTGACCCATAACACTCATCAAGTCTTTCCCACACCATCTTTAGGCCTTTGCCCGGATAGTTTCTGTTAATGTCTCTGATTCTTTTGGCGTGTTCAGTAGACTCGATTCCAAGCCAGTTTACCAAGAGATCCAACTCCTCACTATAGGAAAGATCTAAGTCCCTTATGACATTCTGGAAGTAGCCTCGCCATGCCCTGTAGTTCTCGGGGCAATCGGTCAACTGTATAAGTCCTTTGGTAACCAGCTCCTGTTTAGCAAAGAACTTAGCGAAGTCCATGGCGGCCTGGTTAGCGCCGATACTACCCGGTGTAATGTTGTTATGCTGCATGTGTGGTGTATCACCATATCTTTTAGGGGTTTCTGGCTTAGAGAAGTCTGTATAATACCGTTCTGACGCGAAGGGTGTCCCTTTAAATCGAAGCGAAGGTTGTAGCTTCTGTTCTGTAGGGTGGTAGTTGTGGTCAGCATCGTGTTGTCGCATACCGTCCTGCTGGAGGTACTGTGGTCCAAAGTAGGCTCTTTGGCACTCTGTATAAGCTGGCTGATATACTGGATCACAGTTGTCATCTGTCTTGGGATGCTGATGGACATATTCTGAGACGCACTGTGCTGGATCTTCTTAATCTAGATCTGGCCCAAGTACTTGGCTGTGTTTCTCTGATTCGGGGAACTCCAAGGCTTCTAGGAACTCTGCTTTGGCTACTGCGGCTGCAGATTCTTTTACTATGGCAAGTTTTTCCAGTGACGCTTGCAAGCATGCTGTCTCTTATTCCAGTGACGCTTGTAGGCGTGCTCTCTCTTTCTCCAGTAACACTCTTTCCTTTTCCTTTGACGCTTGCAGGCATGCTCTCTCTTTCTTTAGTTGCATCTTTTGTCCGGCAAATGAATACCTTACTCTTGCTGCCTCAGCTTTTGCATGGGTGATAGCAGCCTTTTCTATTATTGAGGATTTGCTAGAGCAGCTTGCTCATGACCTGGTCCTATATGATGATGCCTGGCTAGCGGACATTGTGTGCCTGTTTGCTGGCTACTTAATGTCTCTGTGGGGACTCAGTCTATGTAGAAACGGACTTTAGCGTGGTCTGGATCGTGCTGCACTTGCTTGGGAGTGCACTCTCACTTCTTGTGACTGTATGGCAACCGCTGTAATCTTGTACCCAGGACCATGTGTGCGATGGCGGCTCTGTCTAGTCAGATCCACTATCGCTGGAGACTAGCATATGTACTGTTCTGTCTTCATACACGTTTGCACATAAAATGATCGGGGTTTTTTACACAGCGGAAAAAAAAAAAACTGGCCACAAAATTGTGTGCGAAGGAAGATGGTAAGAGCAGTCTTCTAGCTCCATCTTATATACTATAGCACTTAGCATGTTGCAAATATCAGCCAGTTATAATTATATATCATTTATTCTTTAAGCCAGCACCAGTCAAACAGAGGGTTGCAGTCTTTATATTCCTTTAGGGATGGATTGTCTAGATCTCCCCGATCATTGTGTTCTTTAAAGTCTGGATTTTCTGATGGGGGACCAGTAGTCCTGACGCACACACAACGATATCCATCATATCCAGCTAGATACAATTTTCTGGGGACACCAACCCAATCTCTTTTTATTCCACCACTACAAAGACAAGGAAAGAATAATGGGTCAGTTACAAATAGGGTATTCTACAAACACACACAGTCCCGCTACCTCAGATTTTTTTTTACATAGTTAACATGGTAACTTGTCAATTAACGGGTTTGTCAGAGGAAGCGGCTGCTGTGGGGCCCAAACTCAGAAGATGCCCACCCAGAAAGAGGACTAAAAGATTTTGTCAGGGCCCCCTCAACAATATTATACAATGATTTTTTATACAGTGACACTGTAGGACATGGACAGAGCGGCTGGCGGGCCTTGTCTGAGACGCAGTCTAGAAAAGCCACAGGAGTTGGGTTGTGAAAAAGTTACTTTGCATTCAAAAATTGCTGTGGGACATAGTCATTTTTTAATTACACCACTTATATAGGGTCATGGATCTATAAATGAAATGGCAAGAGATGTCTGTTCAGCCAATTACTGGCGACAGCAGTAGCCCGCCTCAGCTAGTGATTGGCTGAGCAGACATCTTCAGGCATTTTGTATGTGTCAAGCTGGGTTCCCCGTGTCAAAACAGCCAGTACTGGTGAGGTGAGTAAATGCTTTGGTAGTCATTACTAACTGCTGGACCATAAGATAGGAGAGTGGATACGGAGTTATGCTCAATCCTGGATTCCTGGGCATGTGCTTCCCTATATATCTCTATAACAGAAGTGGCTGTGTGTGGCATATAATGGTCAGAGAACAATTTTTCACACATAGCAGAAGTGGATTCAGAAGGAATTGGACATATAAACAACCCTTTGCTGCTAGATCTGTCTTTGTCGAAAACTTGCAGTGACGTTTTTAAAAAAAAAATGCTGTGGGAGATTTATTAAACAGGTGTAAAGTAGAACTGGCTTAGTTGCCCATAGCAACCAATCAGATTCCACCTTTCATTTTCTAAAGGAGCTTTCAAAAATGAAAGGTGAAATCTGATTGGTTGCTATGGGTAACTAAGCCAGTTCTACTTTACAACTGTTTAATAAATCTCCCCTGCTGTGTTTAAAACCACCTAAGGGAGCCTTCCATGTGGCAGACTTTGTTCTGCGACTGAAAATCAGTTCCAGTCATTTGAATGGGGTTGTTCTGGTGGGAAGCACATTGATTTCTACAAACCTCATTCAGATGAATGTAACTGATTTTCAGTCAAAGATAATGATCTGTAACCAAATGTGCCATGTATGAGAGACCCCAAGGCTCCGTTTAAACACTGGGGAACATTTATCAGGGGAGTTCAGGTGAATCAGGAGCAAACTACACTACAAAACGGACATGTTACTGATTTGACCATGTCATACAGTTTGGAGCCATTGTTCTGCTCTGTTCTCATCACATTCAGAGCCCACAACTGCTGTAATCTTGTACCCAGGACCACGTGTGCGATGGCGGCTCCGTCTAGTCAGATCCACTATCGCTGGTGACTAGCATCTGTTTTACTGTTCTGTTTTCATACACGTTCACACAGTGTGCAGTCTGACATTCAGTATAAACCATTCCTGTCTTCCGAATAAGAGGACTGTTCTCTGTAGTCTAACTTGTTTATTGGTCAACAGGATTGACAATTGGTAAAACTATAACAATACAAAAAACATGTAAAGGTATAAAGCATATAAGATAGCATGTACAGCAGAAAGCATAAAACAACAACATTACATTAACTCTGAGCATATGTCCAAAATGGCTGTCCATACATAGGATTACATATCTAATATCTAACAGCTATAACATGTTCCCTGAGAAATACTACAGCTAGCTAAACATCACTGCATAACATAATATCCCTGAGACAAGGCAGGTCACTCACCAGATATACTTGCACAAAGATGGTGGGGTTTAAGAAGGAGAAATGCAGGAGACAGCTCTGCTGATGTCCTGTAACATGGAGACTGAAGACTGGGCTTCTCCTTCCCAGAATGCATCACACTCCCACAATGCTTTGCACCTCCCGCACAAACAATAATCTTTATTAACAAGAAACACAACTGTAATACATTTTTACCACTGCTAGATGGTGCTGTTACCTTACTAATAACAGGAATAGCAAACTGAAAGCAGAATTGATCTGTAATGATGCTGAAATGAATGCCTCAGTGCTGGGACAGAACGGGTCTAATGAACATGTTATATGTAAATGGAGTGTAGTACACATGTTATGTAGATTCTCAGCTGGAGCTTGGTACAAATAACACCTTATATGTACATTTACAGCTTGAGGTGTAATGCACATGTTATATGTAGATTTAGGACTGGGGTGTCATACACATGATACATGTAGATTTATAGCTGGAGGGCAGGACACATGCTATATGTAGGTCTGGGTGTGTTATACACATTATATGTACATTTACAGCTGGAGTGCAATATAAATGTTGTATGTAGATTTGCAGCTGAAGTGCAGTACACATATCTAGGCCTGTAGTGTAGTACATATGTAATGTAAGTCTTGTACAACTAGCTCGTAGTACAGATTGGCCTCATGCACACGACCGTATGTGTTTTGCGGTCCGCAAAACACGGAAGCTGCTCCACGTTCCGCAATTTGCGGAACTGAACGCGGCCCATTGTAGAAATGCCTATTCTTGTCCGCAAAACGGACAAGAATAGGACATGTTCTATTTTTTTGCGGGGGCACGGAATGGAGCAACGGAATTGGAGTGAATGGGTCCGCGCCCCCAATTAAGAGGATGGGTCCGCGCCCGACTTGGATGCGGACCACAACAACGGTCGTGTGCATGAGGCCATTATGTGTAGATTTACACATACTGTATATAGAATTACAGCTGAAGTGCAGTATATGTTATATGTATGTCTGGGATGTAATACAGGAATGTATAACTGGAATGTAGAACAGGTTATGTGTAGATTTAAAGCGTGATATACATGTAGAATTACAGCTGTAGTGTAGTATACACGTTATATATATGTATATTAACCTAGGATGTAATACACACTATATATATATATATATATATATATATATTCAGCTGGGGTCTAGCACATACTCTGCCTATGTTTCCAGCTGTCTAACACACAATCTACCTATTTTTGCAGCTGGGGTCTAGCACACACTCTGCCTATGTTTCCAGCTGGGGTCTAGCACACTGTGTTTCCAGCTGGGGTCTAGCACATGCTCTACCTATGTTTTAAGCTTGGGTCTGGCATACACTCTGCCTATGTTTGCAGCTGGGGACTAGCACATGCTCTAGCTACGTTTCCAGCTAGAGTCTAGGTCACACTCTACCTGTTTCCAGCTGGGGTCTAGCACATGCTCTGCCTGTTTCAAGATGATGGGTTTCAGCACACGCTCTACATATGTTTCCAGCTGGGGTCTAGCACACGCTCTGCCTGTTTCCAGCTGGAGTTTAGCACACGCTCTGCCTATGTTTCCAGCTGAGATCTAGCACATGCTCTACCTATGTTTTCAGCTGGGGTCTAGCACACACTCTGCCTATGTTTCCAGCTGGGGTCTAGCACACCCTGTGTTTCCAGCTGGGGTCTAGCACAAGTTCTACCTGTATCCAGCTGGGGTCTAGCAGTCCTTCCGCCTATGTTTCCAGCTGTGGTCTAGCACATGCTCTGCCTATGTTTCCACCTGGGGTCTAGCACACACAATATCTGTTTCCAGCTGGGGTCTACCACACACTCTACCTGTTTTCTGCAGGGGTCTAGCACATCCTTTGTTTCCAGCTGGGGTCTAGCACACGCTCTGCCTGTTTCCAGCTTGAGTTTAGCACACGCTCTGCCTATGTTTCTAGCTGGGATCTAGCACACGCTCTACCTACGTTTTCAGCTGGGGTCGAGCACACACTGCCTATGTTTCCAGCTGGGTTTTAACACACGCTTTACCTATATTTTCAGCTGGGGTCTAGCACACACTCTGTCTATGTTTCCAGCTGGGTTCTAACACACTTTTTACCTATGTTTTCAGCTGGGGTCTAGCACACACTCTGCCTATGTTTCCAGCTGGGGTCTAGCACACCCTGTGTTTCCAGCTGGTGTCTAGTACAAGTTCTATCTGTATCCAGCTGGGGTCTAGCAGTCCTTCCGCCTATGTTTCCAGCTGGGGTCTAGCACATGCTCTGCCTATGTTTCCACCTGGGGTCTAGCACACACAATATCTGTTTCCAGCTTGGGTCTACCACACACTCTACCTGTTTTCTGCATGGGTCTAGCACACCCTATGTTTCCATCTGGGGTCTAGCACATGCTCTGCTTGTTTCCAGCTGGGGTTTAGCAAACGCTCTGCCTGTTTCCAGCTGGGGTCTAGCACTTGTTTTGTCTATGTTTCCAGCCGGGGTCTAGCACACACTTTACCTGTTTCCAGCTGGGGTCTAGCACACACTCTACCTATTAGCAGCTGGGGTCTAGAACACACTCTGCCTGTTTCCAGCTGGGGTCTAGCACACGCTCTGCCTGTTTCCAGCTGGGGTCTAGCACACTCTCTGCCTGTTTCCAGCTGGGGGTCTAGCGCCCGCTCTACCTGTTTCCAGCTGGGGTCTAGCACACGCTCTGCCTGTTTCCAACTGGAGGTCTAGCACACGCTTTGCTTGTTTTCAGCTGGGGGTCTAGCACATGCTCTGCTTGTTTTTAGCTGGGGTCTGGCACACAGTATTCCCTTTCGTCCTAACCAGCAGCACAAGTGGGGTATTTGCCCCTGTGAAGCTGGTCAGGACAGGCGCAATTTTTGTTAACATAAAATTTTGCATAAGTAATTAATTCATTAATTAACCCCCCCCCCCCTATATAGCCCGTCCCACACAGGACAGGTTGCTTTTTTTCTGTCCTGTGGGTTCGGTCAGGCGTACGTGACTAGATCGTGCAGCTCTCCCTCCTCCCTGTCCCCTCCGCTACCGCCCTCCGTGCCTGTATGCCTCCGTCCTTCTGGCCTGTTACTGGGACGGAGGCAGTCGGTGAGCTCGGCCGTGTACCGGAAATGCGTCACTAGGCAGTTCCGGTCCACGGCTGCGGATACCTGGCGCTGCTAGGTCAACTATTATTATAATCTAAACAAAGGTTCAATGGCACACTGCAGCTAGAGCTCCGTCCTGCCACTATGCTGGATGTTAGATGAGGCATTAGTTTATATTTTGGCCAAATTATGTAAGCCACCCACCACTTCACGGTTGCCTCTCCGAGTGGTCCCTAACATTAATTCTTACCTTTTATGGACCATATCAGCCACACAAAATCCAGGGAGTGCAGGTGCAGCATGCATGCCAGATACACTCTGCTTGTAACCCTGTCTGGTGCCATACAGCGTTCATCAGATCAAGGGATGCAAATACCAACATGCATGCTGAGCCCACTAGTACTTCTCCTGGAACCAAATGGCTTCTGGTAAGTTCTATAAAGCAGACTCAGTTTTATACTGACTTTAAAACCAGCCTACAGGGCGGATTCACTAGTCAGGTGTGCATGACTGCATGGAGGTCACCACGCCTCCCATATATGCTACAAAGAATTAAAATGGGGATTGCAGTCAGCACAACCCAATACGCAGGTGCACGTTGCTATGGTGAAATACACATACAAACGTAAAAACAAAGGTGCAATGGCACACTGTAGCTAGAGCTCCGTCCTGCCACTATGCTGGATGTTAGATGAGGCATTAGTTTATATTTTGGCCAAATTATGTAAGCCACCCACCACTTCACGGTTGCTTCTCCGAGTGGTCCCTAACATTAATTCTTACCTTTTATGGGCCATATCAGCCACACAAAATCCAGGGAGTGCAGGTGCAGCATGCATGCCAGATACACTCTGCTTGTAACCCTGTCTGGTGCCATACAGCGTTCATCAGATCAAGGGATGCAAATACCAACATGCATGCTGAGCCCTGCACTCCCTGGATTTTGTGTGGCTGAAATGGCCCATAAAAGGTAAGAATTAATGTTAGGGACCACTCGGAGAGGCAACCGTGAAGTGGTGGGTGGCTTACATAATTTGGCCAAAATATAAACTAATGCCTCATCTAACATCCAGCATAGTGGCAGGACGGAGCTCTAGCTGCAGTGTGCCATTGCAGCTTTGTTTTTACGTTTGTATGTGTATTTCACCATAGCAACGTGCACCTGCGTATTGGGTTGTGCTGACTGCAATCCCCATTTTAATTCTTTGTAGCATATATGGGAGGCGTGGTGACCTCCATGCAGTCATGCACACCTGACTAGTGAATCCGCCCTGTAGGCTGGTTTTAAAGTCAGTATAAAACTGAGTCTGCTTTATAGAACTTACCAGAAGCCATTTGGTTCCAGGAGAAGTACTAGTGGGCTCAGCATGCATGTTGGTATTTGCATTCCTTGATCTGATGAACGCTGTATGGCACCAGACGGGGTTACAAGCAGAGTGTATCTGGCATGCATGCTGCACCTGCACTCCCTGGATTTTGTGTGGCTGATATGGTCCATAAAAGGTAAGAATTAATGTTAGGGACCACTCGGAGAGGCAACCGTGAAGTGGTGGGTGGCTTACATAATTTGGCCAAAATATAAACTAATGCCTCATCTAACATCCAGCATAGTGGCAGGACGGAGCTCTAGCTGCAGTGTGCCATTGCACCTTTGTTTTTACGTTTGTATGTGTATTTCACCATAGCAACGTGCACCTGCGTATTGGGTTGTGCTGACTGCAATCCCCATTTTAATTCTTTGTATTATTATAATCTGTTACTTTTAGGGGCTAGGGCAGGATTTGCCCCCCTTGAGGACATGGGGGGAAATTGAAAGAAATAATTTTAAAATAAACTATTATACATGTGGTGAGCCAGGTGTATATGGTGGGGGAGGAGCTGTCACTTAACCTCCTCCCATTCCCCTCCCTTTCCTGCTATATAAGGTCAGGGTGCGTGCTGAGTCAGTGTTGCACTCAGTTTCTGTGTGCAGCTGACCTGGAGTGTTTGGCTGTGTTCCATTCCTCTGATCGGGTAAATTCTCTAGACGTGTACTTTAATTCTCAATATGACGTCTCCTTCTCTAGGTAAGATTGACGATTCAATGCGAGCCTTTTAAAACGGAGCTGTTCTAATGGTGCTTATTTGTTTTCTCAGGAAAGTCTGCTCACAAGCAGAAACATCTAGCTTGTTCTGGTTGCGGCACCCTGTTGCCGGACTCCTACGAGTTCCATCAGTGTCCTGGCTGTCGCCCTAGGCCAACCAATCCTGAGCCTACTCTGGTGGAGATGTTTTCGTAGATGAAACAGTTCATGGACACCTCCATCGCAGAGATTAAAGGGGCAGTCTTTAATAAGAGACCTAGACAGGCCTCTCCTGGCCCTGTCCCGATGTCCGAAGATGTGGTCTCGGTCGGGGATAATTCCTCCTCTGAGGATGAAGATTCAGCGTTTCTCTTTCCAGCCGAAAAGACCCAGAGATTACTGCGCTCCATCAGGTCAAGGGACCAGGATGTTGAGCATGGGGAAGCTCCACCCTCCACCTCTAGGGGGCCAAGGGATTTCAAAGTGGATGAGTCGCTTAAAAAAATTGATGGCGACAGAATGGAAACATCCGGAGAAGGGTCCGGTTTTAACCAAAAGGTATAAGCCAATGTTCCCCCTACAGGACGGAGAGTCGCTGGATTGGATTCCGCCTCCCAAAGTGGATATGGCAATATCCAGACTTTCAAAAAGAACCGTAGTGCCTTCGGATGACGGGAGTAACCTGAAGGATCCCCTCGACAGGCGTGCAGAGTGTTCGCTTAGGCGTAACTACACTGCCGCCTCTGCCTCTGTGGCCATTGCCTGGACTGAGGTTTCAGACTTCGTGCGCGCACGCACTCTCAGGATCCAGTCGGATCTAGATTCTGGAGTCGCCAGAGACGACATACTTGACCAGTTCAAGACCTTGCTATTAGCGATAGACTTTATGACGGATGCTTCCCAGCAGCAGCTCAAGCTAGCTGCTAAATCGATGGCTTTGTCTGCTGCTAGCAGACGGCCTCTGTGGCTGAAGCCTTGGGTAGCGGACAATATGTCAAAATTTTACCTATGCGCTCTTCCCTATGAGCCTGGCAGGCTGTTCGGCTCCAAACTGGATCGCCTAATGGAAAACTTAGCCGACAAGAAGGGAAAATCCCTTCCTCAGCAATCCTTTCGGGGACGAGGAAGAGGCAGAGTAGGAAGATTTCAGGGAAGAGAGAGGAACGAGAGACATTCCGAAGACTGTAAGAGGGGTAGAGGCCGCGGGAGCCGCAGGGCTGATCAATAACTTTCGGCAGCCCACCACCTCCCCCTCCCCACTCCCCAGACTCCCACAAGAGCCCCCCTTTTTGAATCCTCCAGTTTTTGGAAGAAGGAAATTCCAGATCCTTGGGTGTTGGACGTCATCACATCCGGATACAGGATCAACTTTATTTCTCAACCTCAGGAGAGGTTCGTCCTTACAAGGCGTTTAGTACCCAGCAGACAGCTTGTCCTGGAGGACTCCGTACTCCAGTACATAAGCAAGGGGGCTTTAGAAGAGGTTCCCCCGCACGAGCACGGTCAGGGAGTTTATTCTCCCATTTTTCTCGTTCCAAAGCCATCAGGGGAGTGGCGCATGATTATAGACCTGCGGTACCTAAATCAGTTTATCAGAAGGAAACGTTTCCGGATGGAAACCATTCGTTCAGTCCTAAACATTCTGAACCCTGCAGACGTGATTGTAACTATAGATCTGAAGGATGCCTACCTTCATGTTCCTATCCATCCAGTGCACAGGAAGTATCTCAGAGTTGCTGTCTCAATAAAAGAGGTAGTGAAGCACTACCAGTTTGCTGTGCTGCCCTTCGGCATTTCGTCTGCGCCGCACACCTTCACAAAGGTTGCGGCTCCTGTGGTTGCCCACTTAAGACTTATAGGATTAGAAGTCCTCCCTTATTTAGACGACTGGCTTTTAAAAGCCGCATCTGTGGAGGTGTTACAAGTCCAGCTTCAACAAGCTCTCCACAGTCTGCAGAGCCTCAGATGGCTCATAAATTGGGACAAATCAGTGTTGATTCCCTCCACCACAAGGAGGTTTCTGGGGTTTGTGATAGACTCACAGCAGATGACCATATACTTGTCTCCACAGAGGAGAGACAAAGTAATAAAGGCCGCAGAGTTCCTCCTATCTCCCAGAAGGGTATCTATTCGGGTTCTCATGAGAATGTTAGGCCACATGTCAGCGTCTGCAGAGGCAGTGCCTTGGGCCTTGTGGCATCTTCGGCCACTTCAAGAAAAAGTCTTAGCGGTTTGGAGTTGCAAACCCAAAGACCTAGATCGGACTCACTCCCTGTCTGTAGAAGTCCGTTCTTCCCTCAGGTGGTGGAAAAACCTAGCGGATGGGAAGTCCTTGTCCCAACCTCAGTGGGTGACTCTGACCACGGACGCCTCCCTTCTAGGCTGGGGAGGCCATCTGGAAGACAGTACAGTTCAGAACACCTGGAATCCTCGGAAGAGACTCCTCTCGTCCAATTTGAGGGAGTTGAGGGCGGTCAGGTTAGCCCTCAATCATTTCTCTCCTCTCATCCAAAATCAGGCGGTGAGAGTACGGACCGACAAAACAACTGTGGTTGCTTATCTAAACAGACAGGGAGGAACAAAATCCCAGACCCTCCTGAGGGAGGTGGGACTAATTTTATCTTGGGCAGAGAGCAATCTATCCCATCTAGTGGCAGTCCACATCAGGGGGGATCTCAACATAGTAGCAGATCGTCTAAGTCGTGGCCTTCCAGTGCCAGGAGAATGGTCGCTGAACGACAACATCTTCTCCAGGATGGCAACTCGTTTGAACGCCAAAGTGGACAAGTTCTGCTCCCAATACAAGGAGGACAATCCGCTGGCGGTAGATGCTCTGTCCAAAACATGGAGGTTCAGGCTGGCATATGTATTCCCTCCAGTTTCCATGATACCAAGGGTATTGATGAAGATCAAACAAGACCAGACCTTAGTGATAGCCATCATTCCATTCTGGCCCAAGAGGTCTTGGTTTACCCAGCTCATGCAGATGAGTCAGGGCAATTATTGGAGACTTCCCCTAATACAGAACCTAGTGTACCAGAACACAGGTCCCTGTCTAGATCTGAGGAGGCTCAGTCTGACAGCCTGGAGACTGACCGGTCCCTTCTAGAAGCTAGAGGGTTGTCGGTGGAGGTCCTGAGAACAATCTCTCACTCCAGAGCAGTTTCCACAAACCAAAAATACTCCCGCATATTCAAGATATTTGTGCGATGGTGTACGGACAGAGAGGTAGTTTCCTCAGATCCTCCTCTCTCTGATATTCTTCAGTTCCTACAGGATGGTCTGGACAAAGGTCTAAGTCCATCTACTTTGAGAGCTCATGTTGCCGCCCTGTCAGCATGCCTTGGCAAACCAATTTCTCAGGACCCCCTAATCAAAAGGTTCCTTAAAGGTGCTCAGAGGCTTAGGCCTAATATCCTGAGACCAATCCCTGAATGGGAGCTGCCAGTGGTCTTAAGGGGGTTGTGCTCCCCCCCCTTCGAGCACTTGGAACAGGTAGACTTGAAATACCTATCCCTCAAGGTTACCTTTCACTTGGCCATAACCTCAGCCAAGAGGGTTGGGGAACTTCAGGCCCTAGGGGCAGCGGAGCCGTATTTAAGAGTTCTGCAGGACAAGGTCCTGTTAAGATTTCTGCCTACCTTTCTACCAAAAGTTCCTTCGTTTGCTAACATCAATCAAACGATAACACTACCTGTGTTTTCTCCTACTCCAACTACTCCTGAGGAAGAAAAATTACTTACCTTGGACATCCCAAGAGTCCTCAGAATATATTTGAACAGAACTGAGGAGTTCAGAAGATCGGAGAATCTGCTGATCATTTATGCAGGAAAAGACAGAGGTCTCAAGGTGTCCAAGCCTACCTTGAGTAGATGGATTAAGGAGGCTAATAAGCTTTTTTGTCCCAGGACCTATCACTGCCATCTTTTTTATCTGCCCACTCTACCAGGGCAGTTTCTACATCATATGCAGAAAGGAACTTAATCCCCTTAGAGCAAATTTGTGCTGCCGCCTCTTGGAGCACGCAAAATACTTTCATTTCCCATTACCGCCTAGACAGTAGGCGCTTACAGGGAACAGCCTTTGGACTTTCCGTTCTAAGTGCTGCTCTCCCATAGTCTGTTTTTCCTAATTCCTATGGGATATTGAATATATTTGTAAGAACATCTCTAGCCCTCCCAATTTGTGTGAGGTTCTTGCTACTTCCCCACTTGTGCTGCTGGTTAGGACGAAAGGGAAGCGTCAATTTTGATGTAAATTTGTTTTCCCTTAGTCCTAACAGCAGCACACAAATCTCCCTCCCTCTATACTGTTATTATTTACTTGTTAAAAAAGCAACCTGTCCTGTGTGGGACGGGCTATATAGGGGGGGGGGGTGCAAAATTTTATTTCAACAAAAATTCCGCCTGTCCTGACCAGCTTCACAGGGGCAAATACCCCACTCGTGCTGCTGTTAGGACTAAGGGAAAACAAATTTACATCAAAATTGACGCTTCCTATGTTTCCACCTGGGTTCTAGCACTTGTTCTGCTTATGTTTCCAGCTGGGTTCTAGCACACGCTCTGCCTGTTTCAAACTGGGGTCTAGCACTTGTTCTGCCTATGTTTCCAGCCGGGGTCTAGCACACACTTAACCGGATTTCAGCTGGGGTCTGCCACACAGTCTGCCTGTGTCTCCAGCTGGGGTCTAGCACACCCTATGTTTCCAGCTGGTGTCTAGCACACGCGCTACCTGATTCCAGCTGGGGTCTATTTTTTGATACACTTTTTTTTTACAATGTTCACCTAAGGGGTTAGGTCATAGAGCAGGTTCTTCCGGACGCGGCGATACCTAATATGTATACTCTTTTATTTACTTAAGTTTTACACAATAACAGCATTTTTAAAACAAAAAAAATGATATTTTAGTGTCTGCATATTCTGAGAGTCATATTTTGGGCGATTGTCTTAGGTAGGGGCTCATTTTTTGCAGGATGAGATGACTGTTAGATTGTTAATATTTTGGGCATACGCCTTTTTAATCGCTTGGTGTTGCACTTTTAGTGATGTAACGTGACAAAAAAGTGTTTTTTTTAGCACAGTTTTTTATTTTTTACGGTGTTCACCTGAGGGGTTAGGTCATGTGATATTTTTATAGAGCTGGTCGTTACGGACGTGGCAATACATAATATGTATACTTTCTTTTATTAATTTAAGTTTTACATAATAATATCATTTTTTAAACAAAAAAAAATCATGTTTTAGTGTCTCCATAGACTGAGAGTCATAGTCTTTTTTTAAATTTTTTGGGTGATTGTCTTAGGTAGTGTATCATTTTTTGTGGGATGAGATGACTGTTTGATTGCCACTGTTTTGGGGTACATATGACTTTTCGATCGCTTGCTATTACACTTTTTGTAATGTAAGGTGAAAAAAAATGGCTTTTTTTTAAGACTCTATGTAGGACTTTTTTGGGGTAGCCTCTTGTTCTAAATCTATAATATAGATTATTACATTCTTGAATAAAATTGAAATCTTCTGTACGATTTCTTCTAGCCCTTATATACTGGACTGCTGGAATTCCCTTTCTTAAGGAATGTGGATGAAAACTCTGCCAGTGTAGCAGGTTATTGGTAGCCGTGGGATAAGTCTCTGTAAGGATATGGGCATCACAGTCCACCGAGAGCCTGAGGTGCAGAAAAGTTAAAGTATGCTTATCTATTTCAGAAGTAAACTTCATTCCAATACTATTATGCTGAAAGGAGTTAATAAATACTGAGAATGGGAGACTGCTGAAAAGGGGTTAATAACTTCTGTGAATGGGGGACTGCTCAAAGGGGTTAATAACTACTGTGAATGGGGGAGTGCTGAAAGGGGTCAATAACTACTGTTATACTATTATGCTATTATCATTAGTGATAAAGCTGTTTGCCTGGCAGGCAATCAGTAACACTAACTTTATAGTGGTGGTCAGCGACTGATGTAGAACTGTGATCCATTACTGCAGTGTGGGGGAGAGAGTGCACATCTCCCCCACGTATAAGCAGTTTAGAGTTTCATCGGTTGATGCAACAAACAGCTGTTTTTGAAACACTTTATGAGGCTCATGGCCGGTTTTATACCTACCAATAAAAGTTACATTTTAATAGTTATTGTAGATCTGGGTCATGATTGGTAGTGAACCCAGTGTGGCTATTAGTGTTTGTTGATAATATACCTTTACCCAGATCAGGTCTTTTTGACTTATTGTAGTGTTTAAACTGAGGCTTAATCGCCGTCACTAACTGTGGACCCAATTTATAGAACTAACCAAGGCCTGAATATATGGCAGGGTTCCTCTCCAATAAACCGTCTACCAATTTGTTTAAGGGAGAAGCTGCACAAGTTTTCTCCACTGAAAGCCTTCCCATAAATACTAGTGATATTCACACAGCCTTTAGGGAAATCAATAAAACTTATAAGCAGTATGTAAGGTGTCTCTGGGAAATTACCAGCCTTGAGACCTACATACAGCAAGGCATTGTATACAGAGATTGTTTTCTCGTCACATATGGTACTTCATGACAGTAACTATGTTACTGGTCAATAGCTTCTTGACCAGCACTTGGAACTGAGTATCTCTATCTCCTATTAATACATTTGCATGCTGACTGCCTGACCGGTCATCCATAAACTGATGAACACGATCGCTATTATTAGCTGGGATGCAAGTTGTCTAACTGACTACTATGGCTGATGCAGGCTAACTGGTATTAATAACCACACACACTGCCCCCCGACATGTTTCGTGATAGATGCGATGGCCAATGACAGCTTACTGGCGACAGGATAGGTGGGAGGCGCATTGAAGTGTTCAATCAACCTGTAATTGTACTTTCCCACTCGTGGAACTCCTCCTCTCCGCCATCAAACCAATCAGTGGGAGGCGGAGGAGGTTCTCAAGCCAGGCGCTGCTCAAGAATACGATGCGCACTGACTTAGGAGAGAACGAAGATGCAGGGTGTCGACTGCGCATGACCTGCATTGGATTCCTATGCGCACGGATTTTATTAACCCCTCACTGAAGGGGGGACTGCTGAAAGGAGTTAATAAATACTGAGAATGGGAGACTGCTGAAAAGGGGTTAATAACTTCTGTGAATGGGGGACTGCTCAAAGGGGTTAGTAACTACTGTGAATGGGGGAGTGCTGAAAGGGGTCAATAACTACTGTCAAGGGGGAATAACTACTGTGAAGAGGGGACTGCTGAAAGGGGTTAATAAATACTGTGAATGGGAGACTGCTGAAAAGGGTTAATAACTACTGTGAATGGGAGCCTGCTGAAAGGGGGGAATAACTACTGTGAATGGGCCTGCCCCTATAATATATATGTCAGCCATAGGGTCCTGCTTGACATCCAGGTGCCTTACCTTCTTTAGGCAAGTAAAGTGCCAAGAAAAAGCCAGAGATAGCCAGGCCCAGCAGCAGCCCTCAGCCGGCCCTCGAGTAGTAGCTAGGTAGAAGCTAGGTTTGGTGAGTACAACATTTCTTACTTATTTCTCGTTTTATTTAGCTGATATTATAATATAGATTAATGTTTACATTCTGTTCATAATAGTATCTGTATAATGTAGTATCTTGCATGGTGTAGAATTGACCTCCTGTGCACCACTGTCCCCGGTACGAAATCCTTCTTTTCGGGGTGTGGTGTCCTCCTTTTTGGGGTTCTGCAAGTGGCCACACTAGGTGGGGTCTAGCTCTGCCTGTTTTCAAATGGGGTCCAGCACACTCTCTTCCTATATTTCCAGCTGGTGTCTAGCACAAGCTCTGTCTGTTTTCAGCTGGGGTCCAGCAGACGCTCTTTCTATATTTCCAGCTGGGGTCTAGCATAAGCTCTGCCTGTTTCCAGCTGGGGTCCAGCACATGCTCTTCCTATATTTCCAGCTGGTGTCTAGCACAAGTTCTGCCTGTTTCCAGCTGGGGTCCAGCACACGCTCTTCCTATATTTCCAGCTGGTGTCTAGAATAAGCTTTGCCTATATTTCCAGCTGGGGTCCAGCACATGCGCTGCCTGTTTCCAGCTGGGGTGCAGTACAAGCTCTTTCTATATTTCCAGCTGGGGTCCAGCACACGCTCTTCCTATATTTCCAGCTGGGGTCTAGCATAAGCTCTGCCTGTTTCCGGCTGGGGTCCAGCACACGCTCTTCCTATATTTCCAGCTGGTGTCTAGCACAAGCTCTGCCTGTTTCCAGCTGGGGTCCAGCACACGCTCTTCCTATATTTCCAGCTGGTGTCTAGAATAAGCTTTGCCTATATTTCCAGCTGGGGTCCAGCACATGCGCTGCCTGTTTCCAGCTGGGGTCCAGTACAAGCTCTTCCTATATTTCCAGCTGGGGTCTAGCTCTGCCTGTTTCCAGCTGGGGTCCAGCACACGCTCTTCCTATATTTCCAGCTGGGGTCTAGCACAAGCTCTGTCTGTTTCCAGCTGGAGTCCAGCACAAGCTCTGCCTATATTTCCAGCTGGGGTCCAGCACATGCGCTGCCTGTTTCCAGCTGGGGTCCAGTACAAGCTCTGCCTATGTATCCAGCTGGGGTCTAGCACTTGTTCTGCCTGTTTCCAGCTGGGGTCTACCACACACTCTACCTGTTTCCAACTGGGGTCTACCACACACTCTACCTGTTTCCAGCTGGGGTATAGCACAATCACTGCCTGTTTCCAGTTGGGGTATAGCACAATCACTGCCTGTTTCCAGTTGGGGTATAGCACAGGCTCTGCCTGTTTCCAGCTGGGGTCTAGCACAGGCTCTGCCTGTTTCCAGCTGGGGTCCAGCACACTCTCTGCCTATATTTCCAGCTGGGGTCCAGCACAAGCTCTGCCTTTATTTCCAGCTGGGGTCTAGCACAGGCTCTGCTTGTTTCCAGCTGGGGTCCAGCACACGCTCTGCCTATATTTCCAGCTGGGGTCCAGCACTTGTTCTGCCTATGTTAGTATATGTCCTGCCCTGGTATAGGCAGTGAACTGCACGCAACACAGTACAAGGTGCAGCTGAGACTGAGTAGTTCCGTCTGTGCCGGATGAGGAAGTGCTCCGTCCAGTCACAGAGGCGGGTCACGGGGCTACCGGGCCAGGTTGCTGCTAACAGGTGTCAGGCCTGAGCTGTCAGTGTGGGGCGGGCTGCGGGGCGGGACCAGGGCGCTGGCTTGGGCCTCACAGGCCCTCCCGACACTCTGAGCTGCCATAGTCATGGGGAATGTGGTGAGCGGTGGCAGCGGAGACGAAGATGACCCCGGGATGGAGCAGGAAGACATCGGGGCGACAGCCGCGGACTCGGCAGCAGGAGGATCGGCCACCCAGCGAGGACCGGCTCAGCAGGTGGTCCCCGGGCCGGAGGAACCGACGCTGCTGCCGCCGTCACCCGGAGCATTGCTGGAGCAGGCCCGGCTGAAGGAGTCCGCGGCCCGTGTGCGGGAGGTGGGGGCTCCGGAGTCCGTGGTGTCCCGGCACCACAGCGCCCTGCTCCGCTCCCTGGAGGAGAGGCTGAGCCGAGGGGAAGAGGCGCTGAGCCGGGAGCAGTTCGTGGAGATACTGGAGAGCAGAGGCAGCGGCCGGGAGGAGTGCGAGGAGGTAACCTGCCCTCTACAGCCAGGGCTGCCAGTCTGTGGCACACACCTAGCAAGCTGGCAGGTCACACAGCCACTATGCCAGCTACAGCACCTAGTACCATGCTGGCCATACACATGAGATAGCTGCCAACCAAGTGCCATCTTACCAGTCACTCGCCTCATTGGTCATTTGGCATTGGTGTTTTCAGACATTTCCCATAGGTTTCTTTATAGAGAAAATAGGCTGAAGAAAGGCACATGAAAAACACATGAACTTCACGCAGTTTTTCTGCAAGGCCAAAAACTTCCTCAAAAAATGGGTGTAGGAAGAATGACAGGACATGTGTCAGAGCTGAAAGCGGATGTGATAAAAGAAAAATCTGTTCCCCAGAAAGCCCCCCTCCGCTCCAGAGCACTCCCCCAGAAAGCCCCCCTCCGCTCCAGAGCACTCCCCCAGAAAGCCCCCCTCCGCTCCAGTGCTCTCCCCCAGAAAGCCCCCCTCCGCTCCAGTGCTCTCCCCCAGAAAGCCCCCCTCCGCTCCAGTGCTCTCGCCAGAAAGCCCCCCTCCGCTCCAGTGCTCTCGCCAGAAAGCCCCCCTCCGCTCCAGTGCTCTCGCCAGAAAGCCCCCCTCCGCTCCAGTGCTCTCGCCAGAAAGCCCCCCTCCGCTCCAGTGCTCTCCCCCAGAAAGCCCCGCTCCGCTCCAGTGCTCTCCCCCGGAAAGCCCCCCTCCGCTCTAGTGCTCTCCCCCGGAAAGCCCCCCTCCGCTCTAGTGCTCTCCCCGAAAGCCCCCTCCGCTCTAGTGCTCTCCCCGGAAAGCCCCCTCCGCTCTAGTGCTCTCCCCGGAAAGCCCCCTCCGCTCTAGTGCTCTCCCCAGAAAGCCCCCTCCGCTCCAGTGCTCTCCCCAGAAAGCCCCCTCCGCTCCAGTGCTCTCCCCCAGAAACCCCCCATCCGCTCCAGTGCTCTCACCAGAAAGCCCCCCTCCGCCCCAGTGCTCTCCCCCAGAAAGCCCCCCTCCGGCCCAGTGCTCTCGCCGGTCCCCGTTGCTGTCCAGCAGTGACCATGTTAGAACTACCCACAAGGGACCACTATGGCCGATCTGTGGGTAGTCACGTGCAGGTGGTCACAATGTCATTACTCGAGGACATGGCACAGACTGGCGAGAGTGGCGGAGCAGAGGGGGATATTCCAGGTACCAGTTTATCACATCTGCTGTTTTCAGAGTTTGTTTAAATGTCCTGGACAACCCCTTACATATTCAAGACTCCCGCTTTCTGAGATTGAAGCACTGGCTTAGTTGGCTACAAGTCAGTGTCAAAGTCCTGCACAACCAGTGCTCGGAAGGCCACGAAATGCACTGAATGGACCGCAGAGGTAAACCAGCACTGCACCCCTTCATTCTCAGGATCGGTGGGGGCCCTCTAACACTGCCGTACAGTGAAGTGTTTGATCATGTCCTCCGACACATGCTATGGAGGATTTACTGCTGTGTGCCAGGCTGTAGTGTATTTTGGTGTAAGTGGGGGTTTTGTTGCCCGTTGGCGGTAAATCCTGGTCTTATCCGTTGCCTAGTAAGACGTCTGTGCTGTACCAGTGTTTGCTCTGAGGCCTTCAGCAACTGAAAGAATAAAAGCAAACCCTATGCATCACGCTGCTAGGTGACACTGCTGGACTTCACCCACTGCACTCGAGGAGGGCAGGTTATGTCATGACCACCCTGACATGACTGTACAAAGCACTCTGATAACTGTACTGTAACCAATCAAGCACCCGTGCCCATCGCTGCCGCAGCATCTAGTGCTGTAAACAGAGGGACAACTCATGGGCGCCCCATTGTATAAACATAAAATCATTAAAATTTCTGATATCGTTTGGGGAGATTTAAGGTATGTTCAGCGGTGAAATAAACAGTGCAGATTTTCCATAGAGGGATTGCATGCAGAAAATCCTCCTCGTTTGAAGGTACCGCCACGTGGGGCTGATTTGGAGTTTAGATTTAGCCACGATTCTGCAGCAGGAATGCCACCGTGCAAAAGGTGAAGCCTAATGCGCAGCCTAAAGTCGCATGATGCCGATTTAAAATCCTCCCCACCGGTCGCCTTCTGCTGCGGATTTCTCATGCAGTATGTGGATGGGATTTGTTTAACGCTCATTCACATTGCTACTGTAAAAGGCGGAGAATTTCCTACGCGCATTTCCGATGAGGAGAATCCTCAGCTTATATGCCACATGTGAACATACCCTAAAGTAGCAGATTTTGTTGCGGACATTTCTGCGTCTGAAAATCCGTTCCGTTCCTTTAACTGGCCTTGTAGAAATTCGTGTGCCGTCTGCCTAAAGAACCACATTCAGATGAATGGAACTGAATTTTGGTTGCAGAAATTTCTACAACAAAATCTGCCGTGTGTGAGGGCTCCCAAAGAAATCCGCAGAAGAAATTCGCCTGCTCATATGATCCTCAGGTCCAGTACATTGGTCAATGAGGACCCTGTAGGAAATATTAGACAGCATCTACCATTTCATCAGTCATGAGGACCGTCAAGGCCAACGCATTTCCTTCTGGGGTTCATCAGGGACTCCGCAATACACAAACAAATGGAAGAGTCGCTAGTGGGCTAGATGTGCCCCATCCCTGTCTCTCAGGATGTTTAGTCGGAGTACTACCAGTATGGCTGCAGTACCTGCGGATGAATGTAATCACTCCGGAGTTCTAGAATATAAGGGAAGCTGCGGTTATGGAAGTACTTTCAGCTCAGAAAGGACGGGGGTCCTGATTTCAGTTCTGAAATAAGAGTAGTTTACCCTGGTCAATCCCTGGAGCTTTATAGAAGCCTTTAGACAATATCGTGGCGTGCAACTGTTTTAAAGACTGCAAATTGCGGATCCGGAAAACACGGACACTAGCCATGTGCGTTCCGCATTTTGCAGCACTATGATAGCAATGCCTTTTCCTTTCCGTGGCTGTGGACAAGAATAAGACATGTTCTATTTTTTTTTTTTGCGGGGCCGTGGAACGGAATTGCGGATGCGGACAGCACACTGTATGCTGTCCGCATCTTTTGCGACCTCATTGTAAATGAACAGGTCCGCACCCGTTATACAAAATTGCGGAACGGATGCGGACCCAGTATCCGGACGTTTGAATGGATCCTAAGTAATTTTATTGCTAATTGCTCCAGTGTCTGGGGGTAAAATCTAACATTTTTGCTTATGATTCACCATGAATATTACATGCAGTACGTTTCCCGGAATTATCCCTACCAGTGTCCATATTACTTTTATTATCCTGTTTGGCCTGTCCCTTCCCTCTGCCCCAGATGAACTGGAGTCCAGCCATATCAAGAGCACTAAAACAAGCAATTACCGTCCACCTAGATACAAGGGGCACCGTGCCAGGTACAACCAAGGCTCATATGGAGGTAAAGAACAGGTTGCCTATGCCAATATTAGTCAGTGCGCCAAACAAAACGTTTAAGTTCAGGGCCAGGGTCATTTCCATCTGATCACTTCTAGTGTCTTATAAATCATAACGTTAGCATAACTAATATGTAATATTTGCATTTTAATCTTTGTACTAGCTAGTTCTGAATGAATTAAAGGGAACCTGTCAGCAGACTCATGCTGCCCTAAAGGTGTGTTCACAAGTAGCAGTTTAGGGGCAGTAAAAAAAATACAAGGAAACAAAATCATTTAACATGTTTTGCCTGTAAAAGCAACTGCGTTTTAACTTCACCTCAACTGCAATGTGTGAACACACCCTAAGCACAGGGGGCCTTCATCTTGGGTAGCCTATGCATGTAGCTTTTAGGACTTTAGGACCGGACCGAGACTGGCTGGTGTGTGGTCATGTAATGAATGCAGTCAGCATTCCTCTCCATGATTCACACACTTCTATGTCTTAGCCTTTTGCCAAGAACACTTTCCATCTGGGATTAACCATGGGCATCTCTTTCAGGCATTTGCACAGTTTGACACGGAAGGCAATGAGGTGGTAGACTTGGAGAGCATGCTAGAAGCCGTCAAGACCTCCAATGGTGCCAATCTTCAAGGGGAATTGAGTCATATTATCCGACAGCTGCAAGCTTGCTCCCTCACACCAGGTAATATTAGTATTTTGTTATTCAAAAACATATATATATATAATTGAGGAGGGCTCCTGTATAGAGCCGAAACGTCGCCTTTGTCACATGGGTGAATAAACCGTGTTTTTCTTTTTATTACAATTGGAGTGCTGTCCTTTTTTCTATATATATATATATATATATATATATATATATATATATATATATATATATAATTTCAAGAAAAAGGACAGCACTCCAATGTAGTAAAATAGTGAATTTAATCACCCATGTGGTGCAAAAAACGCGACGTTTCGGCTCAGCAATAGAGCCTTTTTCAAGCAAAGAACAATGGTGAAAACCAAACTTAAATAGTGCAAACAGTGTAACATCGGCAGACATGATTGGTGAAGCAATTTTCGAACATGATTGGTGAATAGATACATCACTCTTGTGACATCATAGTTGCTAATACAAACAACATCTTAGTTACCATGAATACCCGTGTATTACAATTCATTGTGCATAATACCAAGTGACACGTGAACCATATTATCTCTATACATTACATACATCTCAAAATGATCAATAGCAGCGAAGAACAGCATCAAACATACCGATCAGGTGCGGGGTTCATGTCATCTGATACATCACCACGTGACATTCACACATGGCGTTCGTTTGTATCAACAGGAAGTATCATTCCACTGAATCGCGCATGTCTGATGATCCATACAGATCAAAAGCGCCATATTAGTGAAGGGCAGCAGCGTAAGTGGCCCGCGCATGCGCGGTGTCATACAGCCTTACAGGATCTCCATGTTTGTGAATGGCACCTTTCCCATACTCAATGGGATAGCGGATCTCGCATCAGGTACATAGTAGTGGGGGTGTCGAGGGGGACTATCCCCAATCAAGGAGATGAAACCCCCGAACTGCCGCTCATCTACCACACCGGTGGGCAGTGTCGGCTACCCACCGGATAATAGCGGACGAGAGACACCTCCCCCACACTGCAGACCTCAATACTGGGGAACTCCCTACTACATGCCAAATCTTATCCATGGAGAAAAATCCTGATAATGTTGTCAGACCCTCGCCCTAAAAGAAAAAGTTCTCATAACATATAATGATACAATCGAATCATGTTGACAAACTGGACCCGCAACAAAATCTGCCCTGACCTGTGCCACTGTGAAGCTGGGCAGAAGAATCTAAAGGAACCTCCATCAATCCTGAGAACAGAGGTCCCGTTCCCCTGTCCTAATGGAGCGGCAGGTCAAGCACGTGCCCTACTACTCCATTCATCCTCTACAGCAGGGGTGCACAACCTTTTCTGGTTGGGGGCCACATTCTCCTCCTGAACCAATTCCAATGGCCGAAAATAAAACTTATAGGGGTATTACCAAGTGAAATACTGTATTTCTGGCATATTAAACATACAGTTTATGCTATAAATGTCTAGTTACAGTTCTAGGACTCCCATCTAATAGGAGAATACATGAAAGATACATGTAAGAAGCCATACGACATAGACCTACATGTCTTTTACCAGATGTTTGCGGGCCGCACAGAATGGTATCGAGGGCCGCATGTGGCCCCCGGACCGCAGCTTGTGCACCCCTGCTCTACAGGGTCATTGGAAAGGGTTAGCTGTACTGGGTTATCTCCAGCAGTCCCATAGAGAATGAGTGGATCAGCAGGGCACATGCTTGACTTGCCGCTACATGAAGGTGATAACGCAGGACCCCCATTCTTGGGATTGGTGGGGTCCCAAGCGGTTGGACCCCATCGTTCAGTTAGTTTCCCCTAACTGAGTCGGGAGATTTGTATCACCTGCTGAACTCCACATAGAAGAACGGTTTTCTGTAATCTAGTAACGTATCTTGCATAGTGCTGCTGTGCGTCGTCTTACTCCCACACTCATGGCCGGTCAGTGCGGTGGGAGCGAAAGTAGCCAAGAACTGAGGGGACTGAAGCGGACAGCGGAGGGCTTCTGGGCTCCTACAGGTTCTCTGCTGCCACTGCATTGCTCTCTGTGCAGTCCTCTTCTACAGTTTGATGCTGGAGATGCGGTGGTCCGTAGTCATTCTGCTCACCCAGGAAATTAGCAGATTGGCGTGTGCACATTTTTTTAGCTGGGGGAGGGCAGATTCGGGGGGATAGGGGTCTGATTGAAGAGTACTGCATGTATGTAAGTAGAGCTAGGGGTCTTTAACTATGGACCAATAAGTAAGTCTTGATTACTGTTATGGAATATGTCAGTCATCGCACAGCTTATTATTATGATTTATAGGGGTTGTCTCACCTCCTGCTTTCAGCACTTCCCTGCTGGTCTCTAGACTCCCTCTCTGAGCTATAGCTGACTGATGGCACAGGTAAGCAGCGCTGGCATAATGTAATCCTGACTGTGCGTGTGACATGTCCAGAGAAACGTAACTGGTCCCTGGACTTGTAATACTGCATTCCTTTACATGCCCGGAGCTGCGTTTTCTTCTCTTGAACAGCTCCAAGTCTACTTCCACTACCTGGAGCTGTTTAAGACGGCATATATGAGGATGGCCGGGAAGGGGACTACTGCTTATGTGCGTCTATGCACGCTCCCGTTATCCTGGCCACCAAAGAGGCCAGCCGTATGAATTACAGCAGTAACTGTAGCCAGGAGGCACTATTGGAACAAAGACTATATTAGTAATTATTAATTCTAGCATTATATTCTACATAAATATCATTGGTGGAGGTGAGACAATTCCTTTAAAGTGTTTTCTGCTGATTTAGCACAAAGAGAACAAAAATGCATTCATTTTCCCACACTATAATTTAACTTGTTTAAATATGGGAGTTCTCACCCACTGAGCCAAATGCAAGAAGACTATGAATTTGGTATACCACGGCTTCCACATTAAAAGCTGGACTTCATTTTGGGTCTCCCTCTGTTTCCATGTTCTCTCAGGCTTCGTAGACATATTCTCCAAATCGAAAGATCGTCTCTGTTTACATTCTTCAAAGACGCTGCGATTTTTGCATCGAAACCGAATTCCCAGTGCTGTGGTCCCTTATCCCATGCTCGAGGGCTGCAATAATATATGTAACATGAGGTCTTCTGTCCTGAAGGATTACCTTGATAAACTTTTTAAAAAAGAGAAAGGTAAGTTTATTATTTCATCATGTTACTTGTACTCGTTTTAAATATGGCCATATCATGTTCTTCTACAAACAGTGCGCGTGGCGCCCCTGTAGAGTGCCTATTTAGTTCATTACTCTTTTTAACTGTGATCAATGTAATGGAGAAACTTCATGCACTAAACATCAGTTTATGTTTGAGATTAGTGATGAGTGAACTTGTGTTTCAAGTTCGGTGTGCAAAGTTTGGGTTCGGGTTATCTAAGAATTTCGTAGCGGAATCCATAAAGGAATCCTTAAATACCCCGAACTTTGTACGCTGAACTTGAAACACAAGTTCTTTGAACACTATTTGAGATGTATTTTTATAAGGCTGGATTCAGACGGCCTTTCCTGTCTGTCTGCAAAACATGAACCCATTAATTTAAATGAATGAGTCTCCGATGAATGCCGATGTGGATGCAGTCAAGAAAGCGCACAAACAGAAATTTTTGTGTCCCAATTAGGCCTAAAATATTAGTAGAAAACTGCAAACATCAAAGCTGCGCCATGAGCAAAAGACGTAGTAAAACATATTAGGGTACTTTCACACTAGCGTTGGTGCGGATCCGTCTGTTTATTTTCTGCAGACGGATCCGCACCTCTAATGCAAACGTTTGTATCCGTTCAGAACGGATCCGTTTGCATTAGGTTTAAAGAAAAATGACAAAGTCCAAAACGGATCCGTTTTGGATTACATTGAAAGTCAATGGGGAACGGATCCGTTTTCAAATGCACCATATTGTGTCACTGACAACGGATCTGTCCCCATTGACTTACATTGTAAAAAAAACCGGATCCGTTAGGCTCCGCCTCTTCAGGCGGACACCAAAATGCTGCATGCTGCGTTTTGGTGTCCGCCTCCAAAACGTAATAGAGGCGGAACGGAGCCTAACTGATGCATTCTGAAAGGATCCTTATCCATTCAGAATGCATTGGGGCTTAACTAATCCGTTTTGGAACGTTTGTGAGAGCCCTGAAACGGATCTCACAAACGGAATCCAAAACGCTAGTGTGAAAGTATCCTAACATGGGTTCCATCTAACGTTGCAGGCTATGAGCCAATTTGCCTGTGGGCTGGGTATCTCTAGGCTCACCCATGATCTAAAACTTCCACAGTATACAGTCTGGGTTCTTAGACATTTTCTATGGGAGGCCATTATATTGCTTAACCAGATTATATATATTTAGTGATCAGCATATGGTCCTCTCAGTCATGATTTCTTCTTTAGATGCTGCTGTTGAACATCTGGGCAGTGGTGTGAACATTAACCTAAGGATACATCCACACTGGATGTAAATTGCAATGGAAAAATACGATCCGTAGGTCATGTATATTGTATTGTATGAGAATTTGAAATTCTCATGCACATGATGCAGATTTTTTTTCCAGTGTGAATTTTTAAAATCTGCATCGGGTCAATTTAGTTTATTTTTCCTGACCGGATTTTCTCCATTCACTACAATGAGAGTAAAATCCGCATGCAGAAAATCCACATGCAAATCCGCACCAATTGATACTCATTGACCGCACAAATTTCCCTGAGAGCACCTGCGACATTTCAGTGCGGATTGTCCGCACGTAAATCCTGAACGTTTGCATTTACCCTTAAAATTCGCACCATGTGTCAATTTCCAAACGAATCCTGCATAGATATTTTTTTGCGCAGTGTATGGACTGGGTTTGTTTAAATCTCATCTACTTTTCTGAGACTGTAAAAAGCTGTGGATTTTCCAGGTGACCCGACCTGTGTAAACAACTTCTTGCACACCAACGTGTCCATTCTGGTTTGTTTCAATGGGTCCACAAAAAAAAACGGAAGGTGCTCCGTGTGCATTCAGTTTCCTTATTTCCGTATATCCGTTCCACAAAAAGATAGAACTTGTCCTATTATTGTCCACATAACGGACAAGGATAGTACTGTTCTATTAGGGGCCAGCTGTTCCGTTCCACAAAATACGGAATGCACATGGACGTCATCCGTATTTTTTGAGGACCGCAAAATGCATGTGGTCATGTGCAAGAGGCTTTACAGGTTGGAAATCTTTAGTATAAGCTGTCAAAGAAAAGAAGTTTCCTCCCAATTCTGTGCTGCAGTGATATTGTCTCCATAAAGCTATGTTCAGAAGAAAAATATAGAGCGGATTTGAAGAGATTAACCTATAAATTAAAGGCGCTTTTTTGGTGTATTGTGTTTTTCAGCAGCATTTTCTGCTGTGTGAACGCCTGCAAAATTCTTACCAAATAGCAATTGATATGTGTTTTGGAAATAAAATCAAGAAGTGACATGCTACTTCTTAAAGCATTTTTGAAAACAGCAGCATAAAAATACTTGCCCATGTGAACTATGGTGAGTATTTCCCATTGAAAACAATGGGAAGCTGTTTTGAAGTGGCTTTAAAGCATTT
The DNA here is from genome assembly GCA_033119425.1 of Bufotes viridis. Taxonomy (NCBI): domain Eukaryota; kingdom Metazoa; phylum Chordata; class Amphibia; order Anura; family Bufonidae; genus Bufotes; species Bufotes viridis. The sequence continues at coordinate 297,722,036 of CM065591.1, forward strand.
ACAGCCTGTAAAACGGGAGTTTTATATGCCCTAATTTGCTGTTGATTTTGCCATGTGAATCACTAGGCCAGGCCTCCTAGTGATTATAGTCCACAATGACGTTTCACCCTTCAGCAGCCCATGGATGATGTGGCCATACACATTAGGCAGAAGCTTGTTGATGGTTGAACGGTAATTATACAGACATCGGCATACACCTTTCAGTCCATACTGGCCATTCATGTTCAATGAAACCGGAAGATGGACGAAAGATCTGAGAACCTTCTTGCGTTGAAAGATTATGTGGTCCACAAATGTTCTTTCTTAAAAGAAAAGCTATTTCAGCTGACTATGTGATGAAAATGGGTTGTCTTCCATCAGCCAAAACTCATTCCACCTGATGAACAATCGTTGTGGATGAAATTGTCTGTTTTGGTCAACTTTACGCTGGGTTCAGATACGTGCGTTTCCGCACGTTTTTGTGTGCGTTTTTGGCAATAGTAAACGCGCGTTTTACGCGCCTTTTTGTGATTGACTGCAGTGTTGTCCAATGACCAAATATCCCTGTATATATGAAGTTTGGCCTTTCCAGCATGTTGCAAATTCATAAACGCGCATTTGAACGCGCGTTTTCAGTGTCAAAAACGCGCAAAATACAAGCGTTGCGCGTTCCCATTGAAGTCTATGGGCCAAAACGCGCGACAAACGCCCCAAAAAAAGCTCAAGTACTTGTTTATGCGTCGGGCGTTTTTCAGCGCGTTCGAACGCGCTGTAAAACGCGAAAATGTGAACCAGTCCCATAGGGAAGCATTGGTTTGCATCGGTTATGCCTTTTACAGCGCGTTCGAGCGCGCTGTAAAACGCGCAAGTGTGAACTGAGGGTTAGAGTTGTGTATGGCCACCTCAAGTTGTCTTACTGAACCAACTTTGAGGACACGAGGAATGTTGATGGTACAGTACAGGTAGAGATCTTCCAGGAAGGATTGAAAACTCAATTGTAGCCCGTCATAATGGTAACAAGATATTCTTTTCTAGACCGTTTTCCTTATTTGTATTTTGAATTACGTGGCAGCGCTGTTCTGGAACTGCCCAATCTGACTTTCCTTTGTTTCTGAAGCGATACAATCCATGTAATGCTTACCTCTTTTCCAGAATTTTCCTCTGCCCTGACTGACAGTGATGAAGCTCTGAAGTATAAAACAGTAACCAAGTGTTACAGTAATATAGAAACCTCATCAAACTCCTCAGACATAGACAAGATGACTAATGGGGAGACAACCTCATACTGGCAATCGGATGGCAGTGCCCGCTCTCACTGGATAAGGTACGCTCTGCTTGGCTTTGAAGTTTGGATTTAACTCTATCGGGGTGCTTTACAACATATGATATAAAAGTGGCTGGGGAGGAACGGACCTGACAGGTTTCTGATTCAGTTCATGAATGTTGCTCTTCAGGTATGGCAGCCATTCAGAAATTAGTAACGGCTTCAAAGTCATTGTGAATGAACAATAGTGGAGGTCAGCTATGTATAAAATGTCTGCAGTCTTTGATAATGTTAGCCAAAATGTAGAAAGTTAAAGTCACGCCGGCTGCCTGCTTCGACAAGCGTGCTCACACCTGATGAAGGGCACTCATTATGCCCAAAACGTTGTAATATTGAATTGCACCACCATATCCGGCTAAATAAATTCACTCGGCATACAAGAAATCTGGAGTGCTGTCTCATCCATCCTGTAGAACGTTAAAGGGGTTATCCCATGATTAAAAGGGTTGTCTAGGTGTAGAAAAACATGGCCACTTTCTTGCTAAAACAGCACCACACCTGTCCACTGGTTGTGTGAGGTATTGCAGCTGTGCCCATTGACTCCAATGGTGCTGAGCTGCAATACGAGACATGACCCATGGACATGTGTGGTGCTGTTTTTGGAAGAAAGCAGCCATGTTTTTCTACACCTGGACAACCCCTTTAATGTCAGAGATGAATCGGACATCATATGGTACATGACAGTCCCTTTCTAACAAAGCTAGAACCAGCCCGGTACCTCACATGGATCCAGAGATCTCCCCATTCGTTGCTCCAATTGCTCAGCTAGATTTATATCAAGGTGGCAGCTCAACAGGAGTTTCCGTTCTGCTGCAGCTCGGGGGGCATTTCCTTTCTGCCGCAGCTTTCTCCCTATCACAGCTTAGGGTACTTTTACACTTGCGGCAGGACGGATCCGTTCTGCCGCAAGTGGCCGTGCACTGCCGTGCTGCCGCTTCGTCCCCATTGACTATAATGGGGCGGGGGGCGGAGCTACGGCACAGCCGGAGATCGGCAGACTAAAAGTCGGACATGCAGGACTTTTAGTCCGGCCGTGCTGCGCCGTAGCTCCGCCCCCGCCCCATTATAGTCAATGGGGACGGAGCGGCAGCACGGCAGTGCGTGGCCACTTGCGGCAGGACGAATCCGTCCTGCCGCAAGTGCAAAAGTACCCTTGGGAGGCAACTGATGGATGAAACTGAGCATGTGCAGCCTTCACCGTGAGACAAAGAAATAAGAGAAAAAAAAACCTCACTGGCTATACTAAAAGTGTAAAATTTCCCGTGGGACAACCCCTTTAATCCCTTGATGGTAGTCAATAAAGAAACCCGCTTTATGAGTAGAAGCCCAGCACTGATCCAGCAAGTAATACCTATGCCAATGTCCACTGAACTGAAGTAGCCCCTTGAATCAGCTCCCGAGTTAGGGCCCTAAGTGGATCAAGGATAATTTTGTTAAATTATTTTTTTCCACTTTATCTTTTATTTTTAGTATAATGCATGTAATATTTTCAATGTTTTTCAGTCATATATAGTATATATAAGATAAATAATTCTGCCTTTTTCTGTGGTTATGTATTTGTTTCAGTATCTGTTTCCTGTTAGTTGTATTCTTCTTCTGTTCTTATCGGAGGTATTGCATCTATTTTTTTTTTTGCAGCTAACATCTTCATTTCCCATAGGTTGCGAATGAAATCTGATGTTGTATTGAGGCACCTATCAATTGCTGTGTGCGCTGCAGACCAGAGCTACATGCCCCAGCAGGTGGCTGTCGCGGTGGGACGGAACCCCAGCAGCCTGCAGGAGGTTCGAGAGGTCCACATTCCCAGCCATATTACAGGCTACGTGACATTGCTGGAAAATGCTAACATAAGTCAGATGTGTGAGTCCGTCCAGTAAATCCTCTGCTTTGTCTTCTCTTATGGATATGTGCTGTTTGCAGAGATTTCAGTACATGTTTATCTCAGCCTTTAACATAAAACTACAAGGATGAGGGCTCCTTTAGTCAGCCCCAACTAGAGCTGATATAGCTAACAGCTTCTTCCTGTTTCTGGGTTGTAGAAATTGGTGACATACACTCAGGATACCGACACCCAACACCCCTGCAGATCAGCTTTTCTCAGCTGGCGCCAGACGTAACAGTGTGCTGAGCCAGAAGCAGACCTCTTTTGATTACTGTGTAATGTGCTGCAGCTCAGCTCCCATTCAGGACTGGCACTCGTGATGAGTTTGATGGTCATCCTGTACATTTATCACTTATACTGTGGATAGGTGATAAATGTTGCTCCTGGACGAACCGTTATAGGCCAGTTTCAGACGGAAACGCGCTCTGTGCAGGAGCAGTATTTCCACGACTGAACACTGCTTCTCTAAACTGAACTCGCAGCTTCATAATGATTTATGATGCTGTGAATTTGTGTCTCACTGCAGGTCTACTGTACTGTTACAGCATTATGTAAGGAGAGTCCAGTAGACCTGCGTTGAGACAAGAATTCACAGCCTCTTAAATCTCGATGCCTCTGTGAGGTTACTTCAGAGAAGCAGTGTTCAGTCTGGGAAATACTGCTCCCGCATGGAGTATGTTTCCCAGACTGAATACGCATGTGTGAAAATAGTCTTAGGGTTCTGTTCACACCCATACCTCTTATGGAAGAAGGAAACTATGATATTCCCTGATGGTATCATCTGATGATTTTTTTTTTTTTTAATGTATCTGTATGTATAAAAAGGTGCTGAAGACAATTGTTTCCCATACAGTAGAAAGAAAGGGTCTGCAAAAGGAAAGTTTTTTTTGGCATAGATCGTGTGTATGGAATCCAGTGGTTTCGTTTGGTTAATGCACCACAGGCTTCCCCGCTAACATCCGACAAATGAGTTGTAAAAATAAAATGTGAGCAGAGCCCGAGGTAGCTGCCTGGTTAGACAAAATTAAGGAGTTACCTAGGAATGTAGGGGGTCATTTATCATGCAGAAATACTCCTGTATTAGGTGTAATTCTGATGCAAATTGTGGCGCAACGGTTATTTGCACCTCAATCTGAGTCCTTTCCCCGCTCACGCCAGGTCTAAATAAGTGGGAAAGGTGACGGACCGACAGGCCCTTCTCATTCATCATTTTCTACGCCTGTTTTAGGTGTAGAAAATGGTCTAAATGTAAGACAGCTAGGAATCGGTCTTACATTTAGAAGCAAAGGTTAAACTGCTGAACTTGTGATGAGGCAGACGCCTCTTCATAACTGTCTGGTCCACCGCCAGGTATAGGGGTTATTAAGACTCGCGTCCAAAATGCTGGTCTTAATAAATGACCCCCATAGTTTAGACAATTGAAATGAGTTCTGCCTTTTGCAGTAATACCATTAGCACTGGAAATTCTACAGAGTCTGCTTTCACAATAGCCGGTCCTCACGTGGTAATGTGAATAAGCAGAATTCTTGATGAATCAATTATTTCTACACTTGGATGAAACAATCGGTGTACTTTGGTTGCTTGTGATCATTGCTGCTTGCAATGTGATTACAGTTAAAGGAGTATTCCGGTTGTTTGAAGTTATCCACAGGATAGGGGATAACTATTAGATCTGTGGGGGTTCTACTGCTGGGTCCCCAACTGTTGATAAGAACAGAGGCCCCGTATCCCCTGCAGCCCCCCTGAAATGAATGGAGCGGCTGGTCAGGCATACGTTTGGCTGCTCCATTAATTTCTATGGGAATTCCGAAGATAGTGCAGCGCTCAGCTATCTGCAGAGCTCCCATAGAAATGAATGGAGTGGCCGCATGCATGCCTGACCAGCCGCACCGTTCATTTCAGGGGGGCTGCAGGGGGTACGTGAGCCCTGTTCTTGTGATCGGTGGAGGGGTCCCAGTGGACTCACCAATCTAATAGTTATCCCCTGTTCTGTGGGTAGGAGATAACTTCAAACAACTGGAATGCACCTTTAAACCTTTTGTTCTTGCATAGGCTTCCATATGTACCATAGTTTCCTTTTTCACATATGGTTGTGATAATGCATACCCACGTTCACTTTGACAGATACATTTATGAATGCCTGACCTAAAATAACACTATAAATGTTCTTTTGTCCAGGCGTGCAGATAAATATTAAGCGATGTCTGAGTGACGGCTGTGATACGAGGATTCATGGTCTCCGAGCAATTGGCCACCAAAAGATAAAAAAGTCTGCAGTGTCTGTATCTGATGCATCGGCAATTTGGTATCTTTCTCTGCTGACGTCACTTGTGACCACTTCGATGGAGACGAACCCAGCCCTTGCACAAGCTGTCCAGCAGCACACACAGTATGTAAAATGACCTTTCTTGTGCCTTTACATTGAATTTTGCTGTTTCTTCTGCAGTTTCTTATAACTCTGGTGATACCTCAGACAGATTCTAAGAAAATATTCAGTTTACATCTTGCCTTGCCACGAGAAATGACAGGGATTTGTTATCAGGAAACCCGTCTATATCCCAGATAAGGTTTTTGGTGCACCCCAGGCATTTGTTCGATGCACCATCACTCCCCTAGTAATGCCGCCCAGCGCCTTCCCTTCTTATCTGGTCAACCGTCCATACCATTTCAGAGCTGGTAGTGATGAGACAAGGGACGCCAAGTGCACTGACCAGAGTGGCCACGCCTGAGATGCACCATAAGCCTCATTTGCTTAAAAATAAAAAAGCATTTCTCAGGACAGGATTTCTAGAAGCGAAGGTATGGTTATCAAGGCTCTGCCCTACATTGCGGTTTACTTTGAGGGCTCATGCACATGACCGTATGTATTATGCGGTCCGCAAAACACGTGATGTCCGCGTTACATTCGTTTTTTTTCAGATCCATTGTAACAATGCCTGTCCTTGTCTGCAAAAGCGACAAGTATAGGACATGTTCTATTTTTTTGCGGAAGGGACTCGCGGACATACGGTTGCGGTATGCACACAGAGTCAAAACCCCCAGAGCAGACACAGAATCAAAATACGTTCCTGTGCGTGAGCTCTTAAACTGATTTTTGAGGTGACAGACTTCCTTTATCCAGTTCAAAACTGGGCCATTTCCCCACTTCTTTTACTAGACACATTTTCCGTTGATTTTCAGCATATGCGTCTTTGAGCGCCATCATTTTTTTACCATTGTTTTGTGCCTTTTTTCAGTGCCATATGGGGCTTTATTTTTATTTTACTTTTATTTTAGTGTTTTTTTGTTTGTTTTTACCTGACAGAAGTTTTCTTGTTACATTTTTTTTAAAAGCATCTAAAATAAGTTTTTAAATTGTCCCCTTTTCTTAACGGTGGTTAGGATATATAGTTTACAGTCGTGGGGGGCTAGAAGCTGGCGTTTTGTTTTTTGTTTTTTTGTCTTTAATATATATTTTTTGTTTTACTTTGCATTCTCTGGCCTCCATAAGGTATATAAGACTTTTAAAGGGCATTTAAACATTTTTTTTTTTATTACTGATTTCTCTTGTCTTTGGGCCTGTATTCCCCTGTAACTGGGCCTAATATGTCAGCCACAGTCACATTTTACATGTCTGTTGAGCCTTAGGCCTATTGCACACGACCGTAGGTGTCCCGTCGCCGTATTGCGGACCGCTTATGCGGATCCGCAATACACGGGCACCATTCTGTGTGCATTCCGCATCACGGATGCGAACCCATTCATTTTAATGGGTCTGCAAATCCGGAGATGCGGAACGGGCTCACGGAACAGAACACTACGGAAGCACTATGGAGTGCTTCCGTGGGGTTTCGTCCCGTACTTCCGTTCCGCAAAAAGATAGGACATGATCTATCTTTTTGCAGATCGCCGACCCATTCAAGTGCGTTTTATTGAGCACTGTGTATACAGTGATGGAAGAGGTGTGGAGGGTAAAACAAAAATCCTTGCCTTCTCTATGGAAAGCCCTGCTGTCCCCACCTGCAGCTGATAACTTTGCAAGGAAACCCAAGAAGTGAGGCCAGCCTTGACATTTTGTCGTTGACGGGCGGTCTGGACGTGTTGGATACTCTTTGTAGGGTTTAATATTTTGACATACTAGATTACTTGTTTATATAGAAACCCAGTTAGCATGTTGTGTGCCTGTGATTTTTGGGCAGATGGAACATCTGCATTGTGGTTACCACCATAAATGGAAGCCAAGTGCTATGCTGGATCAGTGGCTTGACTGACACCAGTGGAGAACACTGAACCACTTTGGCCTATATTGGGATCTGTTCATTGTGTTGATGGCAAAGGTAGTGCAGTGTGTAACTCTATTCTTCCTGTCAGACATGACCGAATTTGTGACGGACATTCCTAACAAGGCCTCCAATGCAGTTGTTGTCAGAGCCTGATGCATACAACAGTTTTCTTATGTATAGTGCAGAACTCTTTGCTGTACTGACCATCAAAAAGCAATGGAATGGTAGGAGTAGTGCATGTGTCAGCAGAGCCTATCACTTACAGTGCCATGGGACACTAGCAGACTCTAAACCCATTCATGCATGAGCTTTGCTGAGAACGTCAGACGCTTGTATTTGCATTGTGTAGTCGCGTGTTTACTTTCACTCCATGCAAAGCAAATATGCCCTCTTAACAATGTAGGTCTCCATTTTACAGAATAGTGTAAGTGGCGTTTTACCATAGAGACACTTTAAACATGCTGTGAAACGACATTAACACAGCATCCAATAATCCAGATTTTCTGAACTCCAGCATTTGTTTCCTGCATGGAGCTGCAATATCAGAAGCAGCAGCAAAGCGGAGACTATGTGGAAAATTACTTTTGAGTCCAGGGCTCCAGATTTTAGTATGATAGTTGTAAATACACTAAAAAGAGGCATTTGGCTCCTAAATGTTTGAACTTAAGGGCAAAATGCACCTGGGGTCCTGCTGTATAGAGGTAATTCCCTCCAGCTGCAGCGGTTTTACCCTGGGTTCACACCTGATCGTTTCTGAGATGCGCGTATTACAGCGCGTTTTTGCAAATAGGAAACGCGCGTCATTCGCGCGTTCGTGACTCCGGAGACCAATTGAAAAAGGCATATCTACACTTTAACGCGTGTTAAACGCGCGTTTTACGCGCGTTCCCATTGAAGTCTATGGGTGCAAACGCGCGACAAAACGCCCCAAAGAAGCTCAAGAACTTTTTTGAGCGTAGGGCGTTTTACAGCGCGTTCAAGCGCGCTGTAAAACGCTCAGGTGAGAACCATGCCCATAGGGAAACATGAGTTTTCTCCTGTTGAGCGTTTTACAGCGCGTTCGAACGCGCTGTAAAACGCGCAAGTGTGAACTGAGGGTTAATGTAGAGCACATTGTTTGTAAATGCTGCAGTCCACAATCTGATGTAAATGCTTCCCTTATTGTACGTGCAGTAATGTTGATTTTTAAGTTGGCTCAAACATTTTGGCAGGCAAATACCCAACCATGTTTTTTTTGTAGCCCTGAAGTCCTTTTTTTTGGGGGGGGGAATCTTCTATTTCAAAACATTGGTAAACCTTGATGCACATCACATTGATGCTAGAATAAAGAAATTGACTGTATAGGCAGTTGTACTGACATTGTGTCCATAATTGTTAAGGGCCATGTCCTCCTTTGAAACCAATGATATTTATTGTCCCGATGCTTTCGAAATGAAACATGACAAAACTTTGTAATAAATCACACTGTAAGCTAGAAAATATTGGCAAAGATACTGGCAGTTTAATCCATTTCGACCAGTCTGAATTTATGTCAGGGAAATCCACTACCGCTAACAACCGGAGAGTGCAGGTGGTGACTCAAATATGTCTTGGGCAACAGCAGGAATGGCCACTGGCATCGTTAGGGCCATTCTACTTTAGCCGCATCTATCTGTTGGCCACCCTTCAATGCTTCCGTTTTGGGCCCAACCTTATTAAATGGGTCTCTGTTCTGTACAAGCACCCAAGATCTAACATCCCAGTGAATGGCATCTGCTGAACTTATTTCCCTTTGGGATGGAGAACTAGGCAGGGGTGCCTGCTATCTAGAGCCATGCGCATTCAAAGTGATTCTCAGTTCTGGGGTGTTCGAGTAGGAGACGGAGGACAAACTGGGACCCTATGCTGACGATATGGTGCGCTTTATGTCAGAGGTGGAGAACACTCTCCCTCAAGCTATCTCTCTAATTAATACTTTTGGACATTATTCTGGGCTACAGATTAACTGGTCTAAATCTGCCCTGTTTCCGTTGTATGATACTCATTGGGCCCGCCTTAGGCCTCTTGCACATGACCATATGTATTTTGCTGTGTTTTGCAGTCCGTTTTTCACGGATTCATTGTTCCATTTTTTTTTTTGCTTACATTTCGTAGTTCTGCAAAAAATCTCCGTATGGTTTCCGTATGTGATCCGTTTTGTTTGTAAACAGTAAACACGTGGGCATGGATCCGCAAAAAAACGGATGACGTACGGATGTGTTCCGTATGCACTCCGTATTTTTTGGGTACCCATTGTCTTCAAAGGAGCGACGAAACGTTATTTGCGGTCAATAATAGGACAAGTTCTATCTTTTAGCGGAACGGATATATACGGAAATACAGAAACAGAATGCATATGAAGTACATTATTTTTTTTTTTTTTTTTTTTTTTGCGGAACCATTGAAATGAATAGTTCCGCAAACGGAACCTGCAAGAACGGAAACGGGGGAAAAAAAATAACTTTTGCGTGCAAGAGGCCTTAGTCGAAAATTTCCTGTGGTTTCCCACTTTAAATATTTAGGACTGGTTATTACTAAAGATGCTGCCTCTTTCCACACTTTTAAATACAGCCTCTCCTGGATTATTGCAGAGCCAAGTTTCGGGTGTGGAGCGGCTTGCCACTGTCAGTCTCTGGCCGTATTAACCTGATCAAGATGATTCTATTACCCAAATGCCTTTATAGTCTGGAGCAAGCCCCATACATAGTGCTCAAGGCATTCTTTCAGCAACTTAACTCCTTGATATCTCCATTCATCTGGGGATCTACTAGACCTAAACTTTCTATACACAATTTATGCCGTCCTAAGGCGAGAGGGGGAGCGTCCTTACATGATTTCTATCTTTATTATTTGGTAGGTCAGCTGCGCTACTTGAAGTCCTGGCTGTCTCCGTATGACCAGCTCCCCAATTCTGAACATCCAGCTATGTATTTAAATCTCAGGTCCTTGTGGCCAGTGCTGGAGAGACCTCCGTTATTCCCCCGTACGCTTCTTCCAATCCAAAGACTGGCTGTACAGGTTTGAGTGGCATGTAAAGGAATTCATGGATTTCAAGGAAATATGGCTGAGACACCTTTTTGGGATAACCCTATGTTCCCCTCTTTGGTCTCTCTTTCCAGATGGCAATTCTGGAAAACCCACGGTATTTGCGCTCTAATTGATGTATACCATAACAATGTATTTACTACATTTGATACACTGCTCACTCCCTGTGATCTGCCTAGAACGACATTCTACAGATATCTTCAACTCGGGCATGCCCAAAACTCACACTTAGTGGCACTCAGATGGCTATATCTACCGCTATTTATACTCACTTGTTGGGTACCAAATTGCAATCTGTCCAGCTACCAGTTATTGATAAGTGGAGGGCCATGGTCCCAGACCCCAGGGATGATGATATAAGTGATGTTTTAGAGTCACCCACACTGGTGTCATCTGCTATCAATAATTAGTTCATACAATTATGAATTATACACCAAAGTTACCTATCCCCCCTCATGACTATATAAAACGGGCAGGGTTTCGCACTCTAGATGCCATAGATGCACAGTGGAGGTTGTAAATTTTTGGCATCTTTTATGGGCATGCTCATATCCAAAAGTTTTGAAAAGACATCACTGATTTTCTATCTAACATATTGAACCTTATGCTTATTTGGCATTCTTGATGAAGCCACCTATCCACACTTCTAGAACCTTTCTACGGGAAGTCTTGTTTCTGGCACGGAAAGTCATAGCAATCAGGTGGATGGGGGACAGAAGTCCCAGTATGAACCAGTGAAAGATATTGGTAAATACTATAATCCCATATGAATATATAGTCTTCAAAAATAGGAGGTGCTCTTCTAAGTTCTTGGGGTTCTGGGGACCATGGTGCTCCTCTACACAGACTTGGTATTCATCCCAATCGATGACTAATGCTATCGCCTCAGAGTCTAGATGGGCTTCTCTACGAGTGACTCTCTATACAATTCTCGTATATATGATCTGTGCTATTTACGATTTGATATGTATGAATATGCTATACGTATGTCATCACGGCTTTGGTCCTAACTGGCCTTTTGTATTACTTTGCTTAGCAAATGTTCAATAAGGTGAATTTAAAAAAAGAAAATAACACTGCAAGAAAATTTAGACTAGCATATCCAAAGTCACAGGTGCACATCCATAAAGCTAACATGCAGACATGCAAACCAGTATGGCAGCTCACTGTTATATATCTGCTAGTCTAAGTTTTCTTGTAGTATGTTTGGAGGGTAGCTCTCTCCTTTTAGGGCTCATGCACACGACCGGACCACTTAAATGGGGTCCGCGATCCGTATCTGATGGTCCACACCGCAAAAATGTAGTGCATGCACTCTGTAGTGCTTCCGTGCCTCTGTTCCGCACTGCACCGCATCTCCTGGATTGCGGACCATTCAAGTGAATTGGTCCGTATCTGTGATGTGGGGTGCACACGGCTGGTGCCTGTGTATTGTGGACCCACTGTATGCGGACCGCAATGCGGTCACGGCCAGGCAACAGCCATGTGCATGAGCCCTTAGATTGAGCACTCCTCACCCATATGCCCAGGGGTTCGAAGCAGAGTATAAATATAGCTAGTTCCTACACCACCCTGAACATTGTAGGCTTAGGTTAGGCCCAGGAGAGGCAGTTCTGTTAGGTACTGTAACGTAACATTAATTCAACAGATTTGAGAATTAATAAGCTTACGCGGGCTTAGTGAATAAATAATAAATATATTTACTAAGTTATTAAATATAAGATAAATCAGAGAAATCACATACAGAATAGTAAAAAGTAAATAATCATCACTAGCCTAAATATGGGGTAGGGATCTGGTCGCCCATGCTATATCACATGGCTGTATACCACTTTATAACACTTGACCGACACCCCAGGGTGTACAAGAGATAGGGCAAACAATACTCACATCCTACCTAGGATGAAGTGCCTGGCCGAATCCCAATTTATTTGTTAGTGCAGACCACAGTTATTCCCATCAGCCCCTCCTCCAGTGTGCATCACGCATGTCTCTCAGATCACTCAGGAATGTGTTCTTATAAGCACAATGAGGGATGGGTTCTATCTCTAACTCACTTCATTACAAGGAAAACGTGTAAACTATTACACAGAGTACTAAACAGAATTAAAGGGGACAGAACCAATCAGTACTTAAAATACCCTTACAATACAGGTACCAATCTGCAAAAGCCATATTGAGTGTTGGTAGATTGGCCCGTCACACCTTTGATCCAAAATGTGCGCAAAGAGCTTCCATTTTTCATGTATAGTGGGTATAGTACCACTTTAATCCAGAATAATCCCTAGCTCTTTTGTTTCAGTATGCTGCCATACTTATAATTGTTCGCTGTCTGTATTTGTAGAACACCATGTCTTGGAGAGTAAAAAAAAACTGCAGAGCAATGACAGGAGATACATTTACTTAGATACATTTTATGAGGTGAAAACATATGCTGTTGATGTTTTACTAAAATGGTCATCAGATGGCACACTAAGGCTATTTTCACACTAGCCTTTCTATTTTCCGGTATTGAGATTGTCATAGGATCTGAATAACGGATAAAAATGCTTCAGTTTTGTTCCCATTCAGTGTCAATGGGGACAAAACGTAACTGAACGGAATGCTCCAAAAAGCATTCTGTTCCGTTTGGTTGCATTCCCGTATCGGGAATGCAACCATCTGACACAATAGAAAACGGATCTGTCCCCCATTGACTTTCAATTGGGTTCATGACGGATCAGTCTATGTTAAAGATAATACAACCGGATAATTACAAAACTGACTAGTCTTTTATTGTGAATTATATAAAAATATTTAAGGGTGGCACAACCCCTTTAATGTAAAGACATTATATTTAATGGTATCATAACGTTTTTATTTTATAGGAAGGCTTTACAGCACATGACACCACTTTCCTTAACACGAGGTACTGCAGAGTTCCCAAATTTCTTATCACCAAATGTTCTTGAGGAGGTGAACAGCTTCCTTATGAGGACAGCAAGGTAATAATAACTTACCAGTTCGCATAGAAAACAACTTTCTCCTTTGACTATTGCATGAAAATTCTTCCAGCATTAACCCTTCTTGTTTTTTCCCTCTTAAGCTGCTGCCCGACACCAGAAGTGGATTTAAATCTTCTTGCTTTTGCATTGGCAAGAGGTAGTATAGCTAAAGTGATTACATCTCTTTGTACCATCATGGACAACGCTGATGTGCAATACAAGGCCTCCTCTCTTATCGCTTCCATGGAATCTGTTAGAATTAGTCTACTCTACAAATATGGTATGTTGTTTATCTCTTTACCCTTTTTTGCCACTCTTCTACTTTGTGTTAAAGGATTTGTCTGGCCATTGATGACCTACCCTGGTCTTAAACCTGGCACTCCTGCTGATTAGCTGTTTGAAGAGGAGGCAGCTCTAACATGTGAGCGTCGCTTCCTGTTCATTACACTGTAATTCATCTAGGAACTGCACTGTAATCACAAGTACTCACTCCATTTACTTGAACAGAGCGAGTACTTGTAATTACATTACGCCACCGCTCCAGTGGAGACGATGGATCGCGTAATGACCAGAAAGCAGCACTTGCGTGGAGCGCCGCCTCCTCTTGAAACAGCTGATCGAGTGTCGGAACCCCTCCGATCACATATTGATGACCTATCCTGGTCCATACTTTCGGTACAGGGAGGAGAAGACGGCCGTGTTTCTCAGGGGGCTTCCCCTTCTCCCTGGCTGTGACGCTCTCCGCTGCGATTGGCAAGCTCACAGTGGGGAGAATGAGACGCACCTTGAGAAACATGGCTGTGTCCTTCTCCCTGTAGCAATAGTATGGATTTTCATACAGGGCAGGAAACCACAACGGGGGCACAGCGGGGTAACGGAGAATCCCACAGAAAAAAAATTAACGATCTCACATGTCATCAATATGCCATACACAGCCAGGTATTTATATGGTAATGTCGGGTCCGGTGAAAGGTCCTCTTTAAGGGCGTTGTCGGCATTAAGGATATTTTTTGTAATTTGAGTATGGGGCTTAGGATTGCTGGTTACTGGTCTAAACACAGTGTGAACATATAAGCATGACTTCTGTTTTGTTTGATTGGAAATGTAATTTTTTTTTTTATTCCAGCAAGGCCATTGAAATTTACCTTACTTGCTTGTGATGTCAAAGGGAAAGAGGAAAAATCAGGACCAGAAAACTTGTTGGTGGAACCGTGGACAGCGGATGGTGTGTAATTATTATTTTAATGCACACTTTATGCCATTTAACTTTTTGAGGTTTTTAAGCTCAAGAATATTTCTTGACCTTTTGTATTTATTTTCTTTAAAAGTATCGATCAATATGACAAGTTCTATTACCATATTTATCTTCCAACATTACTTTATTTGTACTTATTATTATTATTATTTTTTTTTTTTTTTACTAATTATCAACACACTTCTCTTGTTTTTTCTGTTTTGGTTCCTAAGGATTCCTTACAGAGACTGGAAAGACTAGGGCAACCATTATTCTTTCTTCTGGACCCGAATCAGCCTTTCAGGTTACACAGATGAGGATTAGGGTAAGCCTTTGATGTAGAGTAAAATTTAAGTATATACATTTTTACAACATTTGTTTGGAGGTTTAGTTTTTACACAGGGAATGCAGGATTCTGCGAAGCTTTTTGTTTGTGTGCGTTCACTTGGACAAATTTTCTGCTGCGAATTTTGACATCAGCTTTAAACTTGCTACATGCAAGTTTTGTTGCAGGTTCCCAGTGGATTTACCCATGTGCTTGCAAAGGGTGAAATCTGCATTAACATTCTGTGGATTTAAAATTTGTCCTGCTTGTTAATTTCTGCATTGATTGTTTTTCTTCCTGCACCATGTGAATGAGAAAATCTCATCCACGTTTCTGCTGATACCCTGTGGATTTTGTGGTTCCAAATCGGGAGGAAAATCTGAAGCATATTCAGTACATGTGAACATGCCTTTAGGCCATTGCAAAATCTTGGTAAACATTGACCATGTTAGTACTAGACGCTATCGCCATCAGAGAAGATGGCAACTAAAGACTGCGCCAGTATAGGAATTGTGTAGACTGCACCGAGGTAGGTTCCAGTGTTGCAGGGTTTCCCCTTGTTGCGATATCTAGGGTACAGGTTAGGGGGTACCCCATCTTTCCCACCCCATCAGTACCAGAAGAGTCAGTTACAGTATCTATTGTACATTCCCCTATTGCACCCTTTCTTTACCTATTGGTTTTATACAGAACTGTATTTTGTTCTTGTTTTCTTGCCTCCCCTAATTTTTTTTTATGACATTAATCTAATAAAGGTAATGTTTGAGTTGCAATACCCTCTGTGATAGTGGTTAAAAGTTGCCTGTGAATTACACTAAAATTGTGGCTAGAATCCACAAACGATATTGGAGAGTCAACAAATGCTCAGACAACCTTATGTACGGCGTTCATTTTAGGACATGGTCAGATATCATAGTCAACTATCAAAATAATGCCAGTGTGACCCCTGACACCTGACTTTGAATTATGCTCTTCATAGGTCAGGGTCAAAGTGAAAATGAGTTATAGATATACTATGTATTTGTCTGCAAAATCACATAGATGAATAAAATCCCAGCCTGTCATTAAGCAAGCTTGTAGCTCAGTGGTAGTGTACTTGTCTTGAGTCCAGTGGGCCTGTGTTCAAGACCCCTTTCTGCCTTTAAAAAAATTAACATTTTATTAAGCCCTAGATATGAGGCAAATTCAAGTCATGTGTGACGCTGATATCTGACTGGGCGTCAGCCTCCCTCCTAATTTTCTGTTCATTCTACTTTTCATATACTGAATGGCATAGATGAATAAAATGCCTTGTTTTTGTTAGTCAGGTTTGGTCAGCAAGTTGTAGGAATTAGTTTTTCTATGTGATTGAGTATATTAAAAGTAGAATGAACCTAAAATTATTTGCGAGGCTGACGCCTGACTTAGGTCAGTAGTCAGATATCAGCGTCACACATGACTTGAGTTTGGCTTAAATCTAGGGCTTAATAAAATGTTACATTTTTTAAAGGCTGAAAGGGGTCTTGAACCCAGGCCCACTGGACTCAAGACAAGTGCACTATCACTGAGCTATAAGCTGGTTAGGGTTAGCCTGTAATTTTATTCATCTATGCCAGGGATGCTCAACCTGTGGCCCTCCAGCTGTTGCAAAACTACAACTCCCAGCATTCCCAGACAGCCTACTGCTGTCAGCCTACAGCAAGGCTTGGTGGGAGTTGTAGTTTTACAACAGCTGGAGGGCCGTAGGTTGGGCATCACTGATCTATGCGATTCAATATATGAAAAGTAGAATGAACCTAAAATTAGGAGCGAGGCTGGCGCCTAACTTGGGTCAGTAGTCAGACATCAGCGTCATACTTGATTTGAATTTGCCTCATATCTAGGGCTTAATAAAATGTAAAAATTTTTAAAGGCTGAAAGGGGTCTTGAACACAGGCCCACTGGACTCAAGACAAGTACACTACCACTGAGCTACAAGCTTGCTTAGTGACAGGCTGGATTTTATTCATCTATGTGATTTTGCAGACAAATACATAGTATATCTATAACTCATTCTCACTTTGACCCTGACCTATGAAGAGCATAATTCAAACTCAGGTGTCACACTGGCATTATTTTGATAGTTGACTATGATATCTGACCATGTCCTAAAATGAACACCGTACATATGCTGCCCATCAAGTATCATTTTAAAGGGGTTCTCCACTTTTCCTATCTTGACCTATTCTCAGGATATGTCATCAGAATCGGATTTGTTGGGGCTTGACACCCGACATCCCTACCGATCAGCTGTATGAAGGGAACACCGCGCTTGTAATGAGCCCTGTGTTCTCTACACAGTCGACATCTCAGCGAAGAGCAGTGTAAGTACAGCTCCTTTGTCCCAGTCACTTCAATGGGAAGAAGCAGACAGAGAGTAACTGTTCATTTCCATTGAAGTGACTGGACGGCGGAGCTGTAATTACACTGCTCTTCGCTGAGATGTCGACTGCGAGCAGGTAAATAGTGAAGAGAACACCGCATTCGTATGAGTGCTGCGTTCACTTAATACTGCTGATTGGTGGGGTCCCCGTCCATCTGATATTGATGACCTATCCTCAGGATCGGCCAAGATAGGAAAGGCGGAGAACCCCTTTAAGTGCATAATGTTCTCCATGCGTCGTGTGGTTGGCTTGATACCTTTACAGCTCAGCATGCAGTTGCATCTCTCCACTCCGATATCGAGTGGGTGAGTGTCTCTGGAGGTACACTTTCAAAGGCCAGCAGGAATACATTTTGTTTAGGTTGTGAGGCCTGGATGTGATTTTTGCCATTTCAGATATAGCCTAATATAAGCCTTCGTTTTCCTGGAAGTCAGAACATTTCCTTTTGTAAAATGGAGTGATTTTTGATTTTTACATGTGCTCTGGGATTCCCCCTTCACTTCCCAGTTCTTGGTCTTGTATTCAGATGGGGTGAACTATTAGGCAGAGTAAATGGTTTGCTTTGCGCATTAGTTGT
Source organism: Bufotes viridis (assembly GCA_033119425.1). Classification (NCBI taxonomy): domain Eukaryota; kingdom Metazoa; phylum Chordata; class Amphibia; order Anura; family Bufonidae; genus Bufotes; species Bufotes viridis. Next base: position 297,740,068 of record CM065591.1, read on the forward strand.
GATCACAGATATATTTAACACCGTCTTACTGTGCTTTCCGGGCTCTATTTAACTTGGCAAGAAAGCTTGTTTTTCTCCAGAAGACTTGATAAAACCTCATCCTCTCCTAATATTCTGCTTCCATTTAAGGATAGTTTATAACACAAGAAGATTGTGAGTTGAATTATATAACATCTGGAGTCTGCCGTGTGAATCTATTACCACGAATGATGTTTGCCTAGCCATCATGGTCACACTACTATAGATCTTCCTGTTAGGAACAATTAGATATAGTTTGCTACGGTTTAAGTATTAGAAGCATAATTAACTCCATAGTGGCCATGGCGCATGATACCGGAGTAATTACCAGGACCAATCAATACAGAACTCTGTGCTCCCCCTTTCTTGGGCTTTTATGGCTTGGCCTATGTGTGCAAATGACCCAAGGTGTTTAAAAGTAGTAGTAGTAATGATATCCTTATTGTGTGAGAAGTCATCTTCCTGGTGAGTAGCCGCAGCTTTATCCGTGTACATAAATCTTGAGGGAAGCCTATAGGGGCAGCTTGAATCACAGATTTCATTCTACCATCACACTGTGCCAAGGAGGGCCAATCCCTCGCATTTCTTTTTTTCCCAAAAAAGTGGGAGCAGATCTCGAAGGAAGGAGGAAGATATTCAAAGTTCATAGTCAAAGGAGTTGTCCCATAAAGGGCGTTATATTTGAGCATTGAATTGATTACTTATTGCCATTGTATTTTGTCCTTTCACAAGCAACAAACATCCAAGCTGCAGAAAGCTGACATAGGCCTCAACAGTGAGTAACATGGCAAACAAATTATTGACCCACCCAGTATAGCAGCGTGTTTACAGAGGGCAGTGCCAAACCGGGTGTAGCATCAGGTGGCCTGTGGTCAGACTGTTAGCCTTCGGGGCAGTTATCCAGACCCTGTGTTATCTACAGTGATTCTTTATAATCGGCGACTACTTATGATTTCATTGCAGCATTGTTGCTGCAGCTGTTTTTTCTTTACTTTTTTTTTTCTTTAAAACATGTTTATTTTGTATTTGTGTTGCGATTCATGTTTATTGGAGTTCATTGAGTTCATGTCTCTTGTCTGTCAGGTCCGGAGGGGTGCCATTGGTGCCAAGTGTGGCTTGGTGTTTGCTTACAACTCTTCAGAAAAATTCCATGCAGAAGAGCACTTCCAAAAATTTGAAAAATTTGATACATGGAAATTATCAGACTATAGACAGTTTGTGAAAGAGAGGTAATTTCTTTATAGAACATATTTTATTTTAAATTATTAATGAGCTTATACTGGTGTGCAATGCAGGCTCCCAGCAGCTTTTCAAGGACCACGCCGTATATCATATAGTCGCGGTGCTGAGCTGCAACTGGGCCATGTGACCGATGTACAGTGATGTCTCTGTCCTAGGAAGAGGTTGTGGCGCTCAAGGCCTCTTCTAACAGCTGATTGGCGTGGGTGCCAGGTGTTGCACCCCCGCAGATCTGATTAGTATAATGTTTGTCAGTCGGCACTACGGATGTAGCGTGGTTGTGCACGTGTCCTAGGGTTGGCGTCCCCTATAAATAGTAATAGTAAAGGACCGGCACTCACTCCTGGTCTCTTTTGAAAAATATGTGGCAATAAACGAGCATTTCAAAAGAAACCAGGAATGAGTGCCGGTCCTTTACTATTACTACTTTCCTGAGATTAATATCTTTTCCTGTATACTTTGTTGATTGATAGGTATATACATGTGATAAATGGTCTTATATCGCTACTTTATTAACATCAAGAGTTCCCTGGATAGTAGGATATTTTACCAACCCTGTTGACTACATTTACTTCTTTCACGCTCTGTCTTGCTTGCGCCGGAAGATAAACCTCTTCGGCCTGTGAAAATTTTCTGAGATTTTTCTCTCAACAAACATATACATATTACATTTTTTTTGCACATTTTAAACAGGCTTTTGTTCTGGTGTTTTTCAAGTCCTATAGAGATGCCTAAGGCCAGACACACACCCAAGTAAGTTAAATGTTAGGAACTTACAGCTCGTGTCAGTGTGAGGTCCCAATCTGACCACCGCTCCTTTGACAGGATCACACAGCATTATAATGATTTTATAAGGGCTCATTTACACGAAATAATTTTTTTTCCATGTCTATTCCGTTTTTTTTCACTGCCCATATGCAGAACCATTTACTTCAATGGTGCCGCAAAAAAAAAAACTGAACTGACTTTGTGTACATTCTGTGTCCATATGTCCATTCCACAAAAAAATAGAGCATGTCCTATTATTGTCCGCATTATGGACAAGAATAGGATTGTTCTATTAGGGGCCAGATGTTCAGTTCTGCAAAATACGCAATGCACACGGCTGGTGTCCGTGTTTTGCGGATCCGCAAATTACTGATCGCAAAACATCCAACGGTCGTGTGCATGAGCCCTAAGGCTGTGTGACGCTTAGAGCCCTGAAATCTACTGAATTGCTCTGACATAATGCTGTCAGTGTAATACAATAGATTCCAGGACTTTCACGGTTACACAACCTTCTAAATCATTATAATGCTGTGCGATCCTGTCAGAGGAGCGGAGGTCAGAACGGGACCACACACTGATACAAGCTGTGAGTTCCTCACATTGACCTTGCTCGTGCGTGTCTGGCCTAAGGGAAAACCCCCCGAAAAATGGCACACCTAGAGCATGTTGCATTTAAAGAAAAAAAAAGCACAATGCAAAAAATACATAAAAACAAGCTTTCTCTGTAGTGAATTTGGACACTTAAAAACACACACAAATAGTCTTCAAAAAATGTAAAAACTGTAAAAACAAGTGTGTGAAACCACTCTTATTGGCATAGTTTTTTTTATTCACAGGAGTAGCAAGCAGTTCACAGAAGGCGAGGAGTGTGATCCCATTGCCTGGTTTGAACTTGAAGAGGAATGGGATGAAGTGGACATCAGAATGCAGCAGTGTAAAATTGCTAAAGTAAGTACAGTATATCTGACTACATGTTTTAAAAGATATTAATCTCAATATTGAATTATACATCTGTGTACAGTGCTTTAGTATATGTTGGTGCTATATAAGCAACAGGAAATTATATATTTTTAATTTTGCCTTTTACAAAAATTAAAGATGCTATACAGTTCATCTAATTCTCACCTGAATTGGACAGTTGGGTGGTGTAGCACTTTGTCAGCAGGGCGTATGTGAACTCTTAAAGGGGTTTTCTGGTACCAACACATTGATGACCTACCCATGGATTTGAGAGAGTGGGAGTCAGACACCTTGCAACCCAACTAATCAGCCATTAGCGGCAGCGGTAGGTTCCAGAAGTGAACTGTCTATGGAACTTAAACACCACAGCACCATTCACTGTGTTGTGGCCATTCTTGGGTACTGTAGCTGGTGGGAGCTAGTCTGGCAGTAGATATGGCACTGTGGTGTTTCAAATACGAACTCTGTTTATTTCCCTTACGCCCATGACATCACCCTTGAGAGAGACCACCTCCATTCAGGACAGGAAACTTTCGTGGAGAGCACTTAAGGATGTTTTGTGGAGAGCTGGATTAGGCTGCAGGAGCCCCGCAGGCACTTTATTATGGGGGTTACCTGGTGCAGCGTAAGTCTCCTCTTGGAGCCGCCTGCTAAGCCTGGGATTCATCCTTCTGGGTCCTGGATAATTCATCGGGCCGGTGTTCCTGGGCAGTCCGCGCATAACCGGGAGGGGATGCTGACACGCCGAATCCTCCTGGCGGTGTTCAGGAGGTCAGGGGCCTTTTCTATGCTTTCCTCCCTGTCTTGGAGCTTACAGAGGCAGGGGGGGGGGGTTTGAGTTATTTGCGTGCTCTGCGCGCGAACCAGAAGTTGTAAGGTGAAACTTCTGGTATTTGGAATGCACGCGGAGTGCGTTCCTGAAGTAGGAGTAGGGAAGCTCCTACTGAGGTCGCATGGGTGCATCAGCAGGGACACGATCCTTGGGTATTTAAACCCTTCAGCGCGTGGTCAGGAGTCCAGCCAGCCTGCGATCTTCAGTGGATCTTTGATGGAAAACTCTCGATTCTTGTCCACTATCATGGATGATGAAATTTCCCAGCGGGCTGATGTCCAGGAGAGTCGTGATGCCAGACCGTTATTCCTGGTGGGGTAAGTGGGTCAATTCCCATCTTTTATTTTTCTCTATTAGATGGGGGTTATTCTCTTATTTGTAGAATATCATTGAGGGCCCCAGGAAAGCTACCACTAAATCCATAGGGAAGGAATGTGTGCAAGAAAAAGCTCGCTCCTTCTTGGTCTAAGTTACTATGTCAGCATTGTGTGAACAAAGTCGTAGAAGAGGAATCCCCATCTTTATTTCAGAGTATTAAAGATATTGTTAAATCTGAAGTTTTTGATTCAATGAAAATGTTTGTGCATCCCTTCCTCAGCCTCGGGCAAACAGGGTCACGCTAGTATAATATCTGATTCGGATTCTTCAGATGAGAATGAGCAGGGAGAAATCCTGGAGAATTCAAGCTCATCCTAAGATGAAGAAACCACAAGTAGACCTATTTTCCCCTGAGGACACGGAATCCCTGCTGAAAGCTATTAGAGCTACTATGAAAGTGGATGTACCTAGGGAACCAAAGTCTGTCCAGGATATAATGTTTTGTGTCCTGGGGCACAAAAGATTAATAGTTTTTCCTGTAAATGGAAACATAAAATCTTTAATTCAGATGGAATGGAATGAGCCTGACAAGAAATTCTTTATTCCTAAGAATGTCAACAAAATACCCTTTTGATGAGGGTGAGTCCTCCTGTTGGGATAGGCCTCCTAAACTGGACGCCCCTATCGCCAAAATGTCAAAAAAGTTGGCCTTGCCTTTTGAGGATCTTGGTACTCTAAAGGATCCTGTGGACAGACGTGCAGAGCTATACCTTAAAAAAGCATGGGAAGCCTCGCCCCAAGCATTTAAACCAAATATTGCTGCTACCTCTACTTCCAGGTCGTTAAAATGATAGTTACAAGAGCTGGAGTCCCATATCCAAAATAAAACCCTTAGGGACCAATTACTAGAAGTGTTTCCTACCATCCTTAAAGCAGTGGACTTTTTTTCCGATGCTTCTGCGGATGCTTTAAAGTTAAGTGCCAGGTCAGCTGCTCTATCCAATTCTGCGAGAAGAGCTATTTGGCTTAAAGGATGGTCTGGTTACACGGGTTCAAAAAATAAACCTTGCTCTATCCCATGCCAGGGAGATTATCTCTTTGGGCCTGTATTGGATGACCTTTTCGAAAAGGCTTCTGATAACAAAAAGCGGTTTCCTGTTTCCAGACCTCTAAAAAGACATCAGTTTTTTCGCAGGAACATAAAAATCTTACAATACAGACAGAAGGCAGAACTTTCGACAAGAAAACAAAAATAGAAAGAATAAAGGATTCCTCTTTAACTCTCACTCTGCTTCAAGGTGCAAGGACAGTCAGCAATGAGGGTTTTTGTCCAGTGGGGGGAAGACTTTCTCTATTTCTTCGGGCATGGGTAGAGAGCTTGTTAAGCCCGTGGATTTTAGGCATCATAAAAGATGGGTTCCGTCTAGAGTTTGCCCCCCACACCGGAAAGATTAAAAATTACAAATCTCATTTAAAATTCCGCAAGAAACCTGGCTCTAAGTCAAGAAATATTTTCTCTAATAGAAAAAAAGGGTCCTGGTTCCTGTTTCAGACTCGGAAAAGGGCAGGGGGTTTTATGCATCCATTTTTCTGGTACCCAAACCGGACGGGTCATTCAGGATGATCATAATTCTGAGGGACTTAAATAATTTTCTGAAATACAAAAAATTCAGAATAGAATCCGTACAGTCCACAATAAAGCATCTCTACAAAGATTGCGTCATGGCCACCATAGACATAAAAGGCGCCTATTATCACATTCCAATTCTTGTAGATCTCCAAAAATATCTCAGAGTGGCAGTATTCATGGAAGGTCAAGTTCATCACTTCCAATACAAAGCGCTTCCGTTTGGAATACCTCAGGCCCCCAGACTCTTTACAAAATTAATGGCAGAGGTTATGGCCCATATAAGAGAAAGAGACGTTCTGTTCATCCCTTATTTGAACGACTTCCTGGTGGTGGTGGAATCTGAAGCACTTTTAACCCCTTTTTCACTCCAGGTCTCTTCAGTGGCAGATTCTGGAAGAGTGGCAGGGATCACTATCCCCATTAGATGCCCCACTTTCCCTTACCCCTCAGCTGATACAATCTCTAACCTGGTGGCTAGAACCTGCAAATCTATCTCGGCGCCTACATTGGGATCCCCAGGAGCAGATATCCATCACTACGGATGCCAGTCCATCCGGGTGGGGCGCTTATTGTCAGGGAGAGGTTCGTCAGGGGGTATGGAGCTCGATAGAGAGTCAGGAATCCCAGAATATGAGGGAACTCAGAGCAGTCCTATTAGTACTAAGAGAATTCCTACCCAAAATACAAGGGAAAGGAATAAAAATCTTTTCAGACAATGCCACGGTTGTTTCTTATTTGAACAGGCAGGGAGGAACCAAATCAAAAAACCTTATGTCCTTAACCGCAGACATTTTCTCCCTGGTTATTCCTTACGTTCCCTTCGTCAAAGCTGTACATTTAAAGGGAGCAGAGAACAAGGTGGCAGACTTTCTAAGCAGAAACCAGTTAGATCAAGGAGAATGGTGCTTAAACCAAGAAGTCTTCAGCCAGATAATTCAACTTTGGGGTTCTCCTCAAATAGACCTCTCTGCGACCAGACAGAACAAGAAATGCAACCTTTTCTCTAAATCTGGAAGATTCCCCAGCAGAGATAGATGCATATTCTCCCTTTTATGGCCAAATCAGCCTTTCCTCCTCTAAGGCTCCTTCCGAGGGTATTACAGAATTTGAGGCAGGAACGGACGAGGCTTATTTTAATTGCTCCCTTTTGGCCAAGGAGGACTTGGTTCACATGGTCGAGGAAGCTTTTCCTGACAGATCCCTGGATTCTTCCGGACAGGCACGATCTGTTGTTTCAAGGTCCTGTCTTTCATTCGGAAGTGAGAAGCCTTCATCTAACAGCATGATATTTGAGGGGGGAATCTTAGAACGCAGGGGCCTGTCTAAGGAAGTTATATCTACTCTTTTATCATGCAGAAAAGAAGTAACCTCTTCCATTTATCTCTGAATATGGAAGACTTGCCTAAACTTCAGTAAAATCCTGGTAGATCCCTTGAGTTCTCCTCCCATTCCAAAGAATGACAACATTTTTTGATTTTTTACAAAAGGGTCTCTGCCCTTAGTGCCTACTTTTGATTCTCCTATTGCCAATCATCCATGGATAAGGAGATTCTTTAGAGCAATTAGTAGGTGATCAGATCCTCAGTCCCCGTCCCCCCCTGGGATCTTAATCTAGTTTTATCCAGATTGATGCAGCCTCCTTTCGAGTCTTTGCAGGATTTACCTATTAAAATGTTGTCTTTCAAAACTGATTTTCTGGTGGCGATTACCTTGGCCAGGCTTGTTGGCAAGATTTCGGCCTTCTCAGCCGCTCCTCCTTATACTAACATCCTGGAAGAGTGATCATTAAGCCAGATCCCTCCTTTTTACCTAAAGTGGTCTCCATGTTTCTTCCATCCTTGTTAGGACCCAAATAATGAGAAATAGAGGAGGCTCCACTGTCTAGATGTCAAAAGATGCCTATCAGAAATTGAGAATATTTGAGGGTCACTAGTCAATGGAGAAAATCCTCTAGGCTTTTTATACAGTTTGGAGGTAAAAACAAAGCTAATAAAGTTTCTTCTAGAACGCTGTCTAGATGGATAGTAGGGGCCATCACCTTAGCCTATTCCTCAGCTGGGGAATCGCCCCCTTTCGGATTTGGTGCTCACTCTACCAGATCCATTTCTACTACTTGGGCAGAGAGGGCTGATGCATCTCTAGAGCAAATTTGTAGGGCCGCTACCTGGAAGTCTCCGTGTACTTTCTTTCGCCACCACAGATTAGATTTAGACTCTAAGGAGCGGCTATCCTTTGGCAGGAGAGTTCTGCAGGCAGTTGTCCCCTCTAAGCTAGGTACTATTCTAGTCGTCTCTCAAGGGTACTATCATGGGCGTAAGGGTAATTTAAGATTACTTACCGGTAATCACTTTTCCATGAGCCCATCACAGCACCTGGAATTATCCCCCCCCCTCAGAGTGAGATGTGTTTTAGGACAAGTTCTCGCAATTAACTGGTGGTATAGGGGAGGTGTTCCTCCTTAAGTGCTCTCCACAAAAGTTTTCTGTTCTGGATGGAGGTGGTCTCTCTCAAGGGTGCTTTCATGGGCTCATGGAAAAGTGATTACTGGTAAGTAATGTTAAATTTCAAGAATCTGTAATTGCCGCTAACAGCTGTATGGTGGGGCTGCTGAGTGTCGGACCCCCACCGATCTCATATTGATGACCTATTCTAAAGATATGACATTACTATGTTAGTAACAGAAACCCCTTTACCACCCACTAGGGATGAGCGAACCCGGACCCCATTAAAGTCAATGGGGACCTGAACTTCACTTTATTATTTTCTGTTATAACTGAAAATAATGGCATTCTTAAGATAGAATGCTAAATAAAATGGCCATTAAGGGGTTAAAAATAATAAAAAAAGTTCACTTGATCGCGCAGCCAGTATCCTCTTTCTTCAGGACCTGCAATGATGACATCACCGAACTTACCATGTGGTAAGTTCGGTGATGTCATCGCAGGTACTGCTGAATGAAGAAAGAAGAGGAATCGCAGGACCTTTTGCAGGTCCTGAAGAACGAAGAGGATACCAGCTGCACGATAACTGGATAAGATGAGTTTTTTTTTTTTTAATTATTATTTTTAACGCCTCAATGGCCATTTTATTTAGCATTCTATCTTAAGAATGCTATTATTTTCCATCATAACCATGTTATAATGGAAAATAATCGCCGGAACCCGAACTTCAGTGAAAAATTTCGGGCACGGTTCACTCAACCCTACCACCCACTAGTTTCATGCTTTTTTTTTTTTTTTTCCTGCATGTCACATATGAAGTAGGGGTCGACCGATATTGATTTTTTAGAGTCGATACCGATACCGATATTCTGTGAACTTTCAGGCCGATAGCCGATATTTTATACCGATATTTTGCGCATTTTAATTTTTGGATTTTTTTTTTCTGTTCCGGCGTCTGACGCTTTTAAAAAAATATATATTTTAATAGTTTGGACTTTTTGGTCACGGCGATATGTTTTTTTATTTATTGTTTATATATTTTATATGTAAAATTGGAAAAGGGTTAATTTATACTTAATATTTTGGTGTTTTTTTACTATTTTAAATACTTTTTATTTTATTACCATTTCCCCCCCTAGGGGTAGAACCTGGGCTCTTTACATCCCTTGTCCTATTCACCCTAATAGAAATCTATCAGGGTGAATAGGACCTGACACTGTCCCTGCTGCCCTGTGCTATGGGCACACAGCAGCAGGAACCATGGCAGCCAGGGCTTCAGGAGCGTCCTGGCTGCCATGGTAACCGATCGGAGCCCCAGCATTACACTGCTGGGGCTCCGATCAGAAGAGAGGAGGTGGGGGACCCTGTGGCCACTGCCACCAATGATATCAATACTGAAGGGATGGGGGAGGGGGGATGGGGAGGAAGCACTGGCCACCAATGATAAGGTTTAAGATATTACAAGCACATTGCCCAGACCCTGCCACTGATAGATGGCTGCGATCCGCGGCATTAACCCCTCAGGTGCCGCACCTGAGGGGTTAATTGCCGTGGATCGCAGCTCTCTATCAGAGGCAGGGTCTGGGCAATGTGCTTGTAATATCTTAAACCTTATTATCATTGGTGGCCAGTGCGCCCTCAGCCCCGCCTCCTCTGTTCTCATTGGTGGCCAGTGCGCCCTCAGCTCCTCCTCCTCTTCTCTAGTCTCCACTGGCAGCGCGGCACAGGGGGAAGGAGGGACTGCCTCCTTCTCCCCTGTGCTGCTGAGGGAACATGGCCGCGCTGAGAGCAGCGCGGCAATGTTCTGTTAGAGCACAGTTATCGGTATATCGGCCTGGTTAGGGGCCGATACCGATAACTGTGCAAATCATCAATATCGGCCGATAATATCGGCCAAACCGATAATCGGTCGACCCCTAATATGAAGTATATGAAACTTTTGCTAATTCGTTTTATTTTCCCCTCCTTTCTAGTACTGGATGGTGAAATTCCTATGCACTAGAGAAGACACAGCAGAGCGTCTAGGTGTTCAGGGCATCAGCGCTATTGGTTACCGCAGACCACTGGAAGCAAAAATTGATATAAATGTCATATGTCTGAAGTGTAAAGATTTAGCAGCTGACAGTTCATGTGGAATGACTCTCATCCTTAAAACATTGCTGTTTGTTCAACAGCTGGCACATGATATGGTGAGTTCTATATCCAGATATATCCCTGACATTTGTGCCGTAGTTCTTAGTCTTTAATCTTATGACTGCATAGTTTACGTTTAATACTTAAAGGCTATGTACACCTTCAGAGGCAATTTTTGTTTGATTGCATTTTACTTATTTTGGTTTAAAAATCATAATTTAAATTGGCCTTTATTAAAAATATTGAGCCAATAGTTCGCAAAAGGTTAACTGTTTTTCTAACTGTGCGAATGGTACTTTGACATTCACATTGTGCAGGCCATCTAATAAAAATTATCTGTATACTACTGAGAGGTCATAAATAGTGTTGAGTGAACTTGTGTTTTAAGTTCTGCGTCCAAGGTTCGGATACCACGGACCATAACGGAATTTTGAAACCATAATGGGATTCTTCGATGACCCGAACCCGAACTTTAGACGCCGAAATTGAAAAAAAACAAGTTCGCTCAACACTAGTCATAAATAATAACTTATTTAAGCCATATTCCTATCAGTAAGATAAGAACTGAGCTATATGAGTGTTTATAATGTCAGAGATATGAAGCCCGTCATCTCCCCAAATGATGGAAAAGACAGAAAATCCAAAAGGTGCTATTACAGCATCTCGGCTCTGTACACAAAAAAGGATTCCATATTTTTCATAAAGACCAATTGAAAAAATGAGTCCAATACAATAATAAAAAAAATTGCTCATGGCCTTTAAGGTGGCTGTAAACCTTTGGTAGGCAGCCATTATTTTTGACCCCTGAACACATGCATGCACTGTCAAGTGGGTATATGTTGTCAGCTGGGAGATGGGGAATGAGCCAGACCTCTGAAAGTGGCTTATCATCCTTGCAAACAAATGATTGGGTACCTTAAAGGGGTATTCCCATCTCGGACAATGTGGGCATATCGCTAGGGGTGGGACCCGCACCTACAATGAGAACGAAGCTCCTGTCCCATAGAGGTGAATTGAAGCGCACCGTGCATGCGTGGCCCATGCTCCCATTAATTTCTATGGGGCTGACGGAAATAGCTGAGCCACTGTTCGGCTATTTTCGGCGGCCTCATAAAAATGATTGGAGGACGGCTGCGCATGCACAGTGTGCCTTCTGGTCATTTCCCCACTCGGTTCTTATTGTAGGTGCGGGTCCCAGCGGTGGGACCCGCACATATCAGACAATGGGGGCATATCCTAGCGATACGCCCCATTGTCTGAGATGGGAAAGCCCTTTTAAAATACAACATGGTCGACACCTCGTTCCTCCAACATCTGCCATTAGGGGAGAATTGGGACACACCCAATTAAATGGGTTGACTGGTTGTGCTAAAATTTGACTGAGTTGTCTGACCATTCATCTGAAATTATCTTCCTGTTAATCTTTATTAGGCTTGTAATTTTTAATAGGAATTGTAACTTCTGACCTACAGTTATATCATGCCTATAAACTGTACTAACTGTCTATGTTACCCATAAAAACCAGTCCAACTTTTGTGGACAAAGCAAAAAAATCCTAATCCAAAAAAGCTGTGTGAACCTACCCTAAATCATCAGTTGTTCAGTCCTGGAGAACCCCTTTAGGCATGAGGGCAGTGTTGGGCTGCTCTCACATCTTGATTTTTAGTGCCATTTTTTGCAGCAAAAACACCAGCACTGCATGTTAGCTTGGGGTCTATGGAAATTATTAAATGGGTCGCCCAAGTTTATTTATTTTATTTTTTCTACTGCCATTTCCGCCGGATCCGTCAGAACGCAAGTCGCCTGAAGCATTAGAAGACTGATCAGGATCCTGATCAGTCTTCGAAATGCTTTGAGGTTACTATGGCAGCCAGGACGCTATTAAAGTCCTGGTTGCCAAAGTAGTAGTGGGGAGCGGGGGAGCGGTATACATACAGTCCGTGCGGCTCCGGGGCGCTCCAGAATGATGTCAGAGCGCCCCATGCGCATGGATCACGTGATCCATGCGATCACGTGATATATGCGTGTGGGGCGCCCTGACGTCACTCTGCAGCGCCCCGGGAGCCGCACGGACTGTAAGTATATTGCCCCCCCGCTCCCCACTACACTTTACCATGGCAACCAGGACTTTAGCGTCCTGGCTGCCATGGTAACCAGTCAGAAAAAGCTAAATGTCTGATCCGGCGATGCGCCGAAACGACGTTTAGCTTAAGGCCGGATCCGGATTAATGCCTTTCAATGGGCATTAATTCCGGATCCGGCCTTGCGGCAAGTGTTCAGGATTTTTGGCCAGAGCAAAAAGCGCAGCATGCTGCGGTATTTTCTCCGGCCAAAAAACGTTCTGAACCGAAGACATCCTGATGCATCCTGAACGGATTTCTCTCCATTCAGAATGCATTGGGATAATCCATGATCAGGATTTCTCCGGCATAGAGACCCGACGACAGATCTCTATGCCGGAAAACAAAAACGCTAGTGTGAAAGAGCCCTTATTCTGACCTTTTTTACTAGTAAAAGAAATGACAGAGACAAATTCGTGTGTGAAAGGACCCTATTATTAAAGGACATCTGTCATCAGATTTGTAGCTATGAAACTGTCTGACCTGTTACATGTGCACTTGGCAGCTGAAGACATCTGTGTTGGTCCCATGTTTATATTTGCCACGTTACTGGAAAATATTATTTAATATATGCAAATGAGCCTCAAGGAGCAATGGGGGGAGTTGCAATTACACCTAGAGGCTCTGCTCTCTGCAACTACTGCGTCCTCTGCACTTTGATTGACAGGGCCAGGCAGTATAAACGTCATCACGCCTGGCCCTGACATAGCGCAGAGTGTGCAGCAGTTACAGAGAGCAGAGCCTCTAGGTGTAATGGCAACGCCCCCGTTTCTCCTAGAGGCTCATTTGCATATATTAAAACATCATTTTTCTCACCAGTGCAGGCACATATGTGCATGGGACCAACACAGATGCAATACAATACAAGTGCACATGTAACAGATCAGCCAGTGTCATAGCTACAAATCTGCTGACAGATGCCCTTTAACTTGTTTACATGATCTTCTGCCAGAGGTCCGCTAGTCCAGGGATTGCAGCTACCGTTCATCTGAAATATCCCAATGCATCTTGAGGGTTGTGTAGCAAACTGCCTCCTGGAGTTTATTGCCCATTTGTATGCAGAGGTTATGGATGTGTATGCTGAAAACCTCTACATATAAAGAAGACTGAGCTGTGTTGTTTTCACATCCTGCCATCATAAGGGTCCGTGCAGGTAGCACAGCATGGAATTGTGGAAATAGCCAGGGGTAGCTATTAAAAACAAATCTTTTATTAGATACATCATGACATTATTTGGGAGTGCATGAAGACAACAGAAGTTGTAACCTGACTTACAGGTGTGTTTATTACATTGTTTTGTAACAAAAGTGGAACTCCCCTTTAAGATTTGTTGAAGAAATGTTTGCAACTAGAGTTGAGCGAACTTGTATTTTAAGTTCGGCATCCAAAGTTCGGGTTGGGGTTATCGAAGCATCCCGTTATGGATTCCACTACCACGGACCATAGCGGCATTTGGAACACGGGGTAAAGAACCTAGGGTGACGTCACCGTCATGTGATCAGTGCAGGGGGCGTGGCTCAGTACTGGATTGGATAAGAGATGATCCAGTACTGAGCTACGCCCCCTGCACTGATCACATGACGGTGACGTCACGCCAGGTACTTCGTGTTGTCCAAGGTTCGGGTTCATTGAAGAATCCCCTTTATGGATTCCAAATGCCGTTATGGTCCGTGGTAGCGGAATCCATAACTGGATGCTTGGATAACCCGAACTTTGGACGCCGAACTTAAAACACAAGTTCGCTCAACTCTATTTGCAACTTTCCCATTCATCTCAGTGGAGCATGCTGAAGTCCATGAGCTTTGCTGCAGAAAGAACCCCCATTAACATGTATGTCACCAATTTTATTCATGAAATCTGCTTCTTGTGAAACAAACCTTATGGCATCTGCTGCTTTTTTAGGTACTGCAATATGTAGCAAAACGTATGGTGATTTTTTTTATTTCTGTTATTTAAAAATAATTCCTGTTCTTTGTTTTCCTCTTTTTGTGCAGGAAAAAGACAATCGATCACGGCACAAATCACTTCTTGATTTATCTGGCCTAGATTTGGAGCTCCTTTGGAAGTTTTATAAGAAGTTACGGGACAGGTATTTATGTCTTAAATTTATTTTACTCACTTATATAGTGCTATCATGTTCTGCAACACTTTACAGACATAATCATTGCTTCCTGTGCCCTATGGGGCTCACAATCTAAGGTCTCTATCAGTAGGAGTATACACACTTACACAGAGAATGCTATCAATCACTGATAACACCTCCCCTGTGTACAACTATCAGTGACTGACAGCTATCTCTGTTTACACACTTACACAGAGAATGCCATAAATCACTGATAACACCTCCCCTGTGTACAACTATCAGTGACTGACAGCTATCTATGTATACACACTTACACAGAGAATGCCATCAGTGATAATACCTCCCCTGTGTACAGCTATCAGTGACTGACAGCTATCTATGTATACACACTTACACAGAGAATGCTATCAATCACTGATAACACCTCCCCTGTGTACAACTATCAGTGACTGACAGCTATCTCTGTTTACACACTTACACAGAGAATGCTATCAATCACTGATAATACCTCCATGTGTATAGCTATCAGTGACTGACAGCTATCTCTGTTTACACACTTACACAGAGAATGCCATAAATCACTGATAACACCTCCCCTGTGTACAACTATCAGTGACTGACAGCTATCTATGTATACACACTTACACAGAGAATGCCATCAGTGATAATACCTCCCCTGTGTACAGCTATCAGTGACTAACAGCTATCTCTGTATACACACTTACACAGGGCATACTATCAATCTCGGATATCGCCTCCCCCATGTACAATTGAAGTCAGAAAAAGCAGATTTAAATGTATAAATTACAAGTTTTACGTAATCTTTTCCTACTAAACTATATATCAATCTGCTCAGCTCTATGACATGCCACCTGCAGATTGCACTGAATTTCGTGATGACAGGTCCTCCTTAAGCTCTGCTGCTCCTTCACAAATTTTCCCTGGCCATGAAAGGGAGCTGTATTGCAATTATTCATACAAAAGAGGCCCAGAGGAAGGCTCACAATTGGTCTCTGCTAGTATTAGGAGTTTCTCACCTCCATATACCAGCAGCAATAATGTGTAGCAGCAAATGACGTGAAAGGCTTTTTAATTCACAATTAGTCTTGTTTAAAAATGAAAAATATTACATATGTAAAATCAGTGCCAGTTCTCCATTAATTATACATAAAATGATTATTAAATGGTCTCTTAACAGAATACAAATAGAAACATATATGTCATAATGTAAAATCTGTAGGAGGACCCCACTTAATATTAAAAGAAATTCAGAGTATTTACTCACTTTACTGAGGAGGAGACCTGAAGGATAAATTTATGACATCTACAGGTACTTCCTCCCCCGCCGAGATTGTATGTAGAATATAAGAATCTGGTGTCGGCCAACAGTTGCTTCTCAAGCAGTTTGCTTTAATAGTTCCAACTCAACGCATTTCGGGGGTTACAATCACAATCTCCTTTCTTCAGGAGCAATACAGAACAAAAATACAAGGACAGCGTGCTGCCTTACCCCTTTAAATAAAATAGCAATCAATTCCTGCCATTGAAAAACTGTATGGTCGGAAATGATGTAATCTGCGTTCCACTTTGGAACGCACTCAACTTCCGGTATTAGCGGTTCTCTTAGGAATGCATCTGCGTTCCACGTCAGGGTTACGATCTTTTGAGGCTAAAACAGGAAGGAGAGAGTGATCGTGTGTGGAGCATATGCATTCCACAATCCTGCGCTCTGAATCTAAATGGATCTTTTGGCAATAGGTCATTGCAAAAGTAAGTGGAATGCCCCTGTTCTATGAGAGTCGATCTTAATTATCAATATGAATCCCTACACTGTCTATTTAAAGATACATTTACAACTATAGAAAATATCACATTAACTCCTCATGCACATGACCGTTGGTGTTTTGCGGTCCGCAAACTGCGGATCCACAAAACACGGAAGCTGTTCCGCGTTCCGTTCGGCAATTTGCGGAGCGGAACGCGGCCCATTGTAGAAATGCCTATTCTTGTCCACAAAACGGACAATAATAGGACATGCTCTATTTATTTATTTTTTTTGCGGGGTCACAGAACAGCGCAATGGATGCGGACAGCACACAGGGAGCTGTCCGCATCTTTTGCAGCCCCATTGAAGTGAATGGGTCCACGCCCGAGCTGAAAAATATGCGGCTTGGACGCGGACCACAACAATGGTCGTGTGCATGAGGCCTAATAATAGTGTAGAGCAAACCTGTGTTTTAAGCTCTGCGTCTAAAGTTCGGGTTTGGGTTATCGAACAATCCCGTTATGGATTCCTCTACTACGGACCATAACGGAATTTTTCGATAACCCGAACTTTGGACGCAGAATTTAAAAAACAAGTTCGCTCAACACTAAGAATAAAAAAAATAATTCTAAGAAAAATATGCATAAAAAATTTGAACAATGGCCGATTGTATAAGTGATAAATGGTAAGACATGCATAGTCAAATGTACAATCAAAGATATGTATAAAAATATGCATTAAACATATATATATATATATATATATATCTCAAAATATATAAATAATACATATATTGAAATACAATCTTACAATCATGATATTAATCGGCAGCTATAATCAATGTTAAGGACACAAAATTTAATAAATAGATGTATGTTGAAGCAATAAATTTTTATATATATATATATATATATATATATATATATATATATATATATATATATATATATTATGATTTTGACAACCGAGAAATATTATACTATGTTCCTTATTGTTTGTTTAATAATTAATGTATTCTAATGATTCATTTAAACCAAATGGGGATAAAGTGTTTAGTCTAAAAATGCAAAACATTTCCTTTCTGCTTAGTTGCTAGAAAGATCGGGGGACCCTTTTAGGAGAGCAGGATCCCCATTATGAACTCTTGTAAAATGTCTTGGTATACTGTGTCTCCACTTTACATTTAATGTTTGAACGATGTTCATTCATTCTTTCTCTTAAGGTTTGTGTGGTGTGCCCCACATATTGTAGGTTGCACGGACATTCAAGGAGGTGTATTATACTATTATATTAGATGTTATTGACTATATATTTCCTCAAGTGTAGCTACTAGGTACTATCGTTTAAAAGGGGGTACTCAGTTAGTAGCAGGTTGATGAAACCTTTTGACTTAGTATCTGTAGGATGCAGACCTCCGTACTTTTCAGGTCTGCCCACTCACCCATAGCTTTGCTCACCCATGTAGAGGCAAAAATTGGACGCATTGCTGTGCCCACTGCTTCAAAGGATGACTTCGCAAAAGTTTCCAATTTTTTTATTCCTGTGGTCGGAAAAGGAAGCCTCGTCCGCTGTAGGCAAGGTGGTATGTTTAGCCAAGCAGGAATGAATGAACATCTTTAGGGCGTCCCTTCTCCCCTTTCAAGGACGGGGCATGAGGAGCTTCCCCTTCCTTCCTTCCGTCTTCTTCTGCCGCAAATTATTGGCGCTCTTTTCTGCGCTCCACCCACTTCCTGCTTCAAAAGGACCTCTGCAGGACTCTGACACTCATCCTCTCCACAAGGCGCTCTGGACAAGCTACATTGAGGGACACAGGCCGGGAAGCTATTCTCTCCTTCCTACAAGTTCTAGCCTACTCCCCTCATCCTCCTATCTGTCACTGCAGGGTAATCACTATGTCCAAGCCCAGGCCCCAAAACAGGCGGCGACTTCTGTGTGCCATTTTGCCTGTGCTTCTTGTCGCTCTAAATTCCCATGTGGTCAGTTAGATCCCCTCTGCTCTTCGTGCTCTGCCCCACCACCAAGTGGCTTTGACCCTGACCTAGTCGCAGTCCTCTGATCAGTCTGACCAGAACGGTGTCTGCGTCCCCAGTTTCTTCTCTCTCACCACCGTCTCCCAGAGAGTCTCGCTTGGACATGTCCTTCCTGGAAGAGGCTTGTTCCGAGGAAAAACTCTTCCTATCACATGTCTCATCACCTGATCTTGGTCATATGGCAAGTTCTAGTAATGGTTGTTTAGGGATGGTCTTTGATGTGTGATATTTAATATGTTATGGTTTTATTGTATTTGTTGGAATGTGAATTGGATTGGGTATTGTGAATAATGGGTGGGACTGCGATGTGGTTTATATGGTGTGGCTGCTAAGTGCAATAATTCGCTCCTGAAGAAGCGCGCAAGCAAAACCCGGGTCGGGCGACACTTTGCAGTCCCATGATTTTATATGTTTGTGACAAGAATTTTCTTGTGAGTATAATAAATCGTTTTATAATATACGGAGGAAGTCAGTGCTTCACTATGGTCGCGATTCCTTGATTACCTACAGGAGGGTCGGGTAGAGGAGAGGTGGCTATCTGTGAAGCTTGATGGTTCTTTTCCATGTTCAGAGGAACGACTAGCTGTGTGCGGAGAAAAAAGGAGGCTCAGAGGAGTGAGCAGCAGCGCGGTCTTCCATTAAATGACTTTGCTAATGTGAAAGTAGCCTAAGCAGGGTACAGCATACAGTAACCTAAGCTGAAGTGCAGTATAGAATAGGGAATCTGTAAGTCCCGAAGGCGATGTTTCACATCTTGGAATTTCACTTTTCTGCGCTGGACCTCAGCGGAAAAATCCGGAAAGATAGATATTTTGGTTCCGTTGATTAGGAGATCAGGGTGATCCCTGGCCTTCTTGAGGATAGTATCTCTGTCCCTGAAGTGCAGCAGCTTTATCAGGACTGGACGAGGGGGCCCCTGGTGGCGGAGCACGGAATGGCACCCTATGTGCGCTTTCAATGGCAAACACACGAGACAGAGTCCTTCCTGAATTTAAGGGTCAGCCAATCTTCAAAAAACACCAGTAGGTCAGATTTCTCAGCCTTTTCAGGGACCCCAATCAGCCTGAGATTATTTCTGCCTGACCTATTTTCTAGGTAGTTCGTTTTGGGCGTTCATAAAGACACATTGTGTATAATTCTGCCGAGATCCCTCTTCACTGGGGGTAGTGGATCCTCAATAGTGCTCACTCTATCTTCCACCTCTTTGATCCTCTCAATCACCTGCCTGTGGTCTTGCCTGATGAGGGAGACATTTTCCTGCAGACTGCCCATATGTGTATTAAGAATACGTAATGAGCTGCTGCAGTATTGCACAGCAGTAAAGATATCTTTAATGGTGGGCTCATCTCCAGTAGTAACACGGTGCCCGGGACCGCGGCGGCATGCAGGGGAACAGCGGCGCACAGCAGCTGCTGTTGCAATAAGTTCGACTGGTACTTTACAGGATGGGTCGTTTTTCTGTGTAACCTTTCCCCCTGCTCTTTGTAAGGCCGCTATTTTGGGGGCCATGTGAACCTTTTCAGAGCCTCCAGAAGGGTTTGGTATGGGCTCCCCTAAAGGGTGTACAGGGGTGTCGACCGCTAGTGTCGAAGGCGGCACAGAGGAGGAGCAAGCGTATTTAACCAGGCGGGCTGCGGCTATGTTTTGTTTCGGGGTTACGGGAGGCCAGGCGTCTCTCTGCTCCCTCTTTCCTGACGGTCGCCCTTCCTGATCCTCCATCAGA
This sequence comes from Bufotes viridis, assembly GCA_033119425.1. Taxonomy (NCBI): domain Eukaryota; kingdom Metazoa; phylum Chordata; class Amphibia; order Anura; family Bufonidae; genus Bufotes; species Bufotes viridis. The sequence goes on from CM065591.1 coordinate 297,760,128, forward strand.
ACAAAGTAGTACTTCACCCTGTTCAGTCCTTCCTTCCAAAGGTTGTGTCAGCATTCCATCTCAATAAGGCCTCATGCACACGGCCGTTGTTTGATTCCGTGTCCGTTGCTCTGTTTTTCGTGATTTTCTGCGGACCCATTGGTTTTCAATGGGTCCGTGGAAACCTCGGCAAATGCACCGTTTGTCCTCCGCGTCCGTGGTCTGTGATTCCAGTCCGTCAAAAAAATATAACCTGTCCTATTCTTGTCCGTGAAAAATGGTTCATGGACCCATTCAAGTCAATGGGTCCGTGAAAAAATGCGGATGGCAAGCCGTGTGTCATCCGCGTTCCGTGTCCGTTTTTTTTGCGGATCCCTAGGCAGGCAATTGTGAAAAATTGTCAGCCTGTCTTTTGGTAAAATCTTTTGGGTCATGTCCGCTAAAAAAAACGGAAGACACACGGAAACACAACGGAAGGCAAAAAAGGACACGGATCACTGAACAACGGAACCCCTTTTTGCGGACAGCATAAAAAAACGGTCGTGTGCATGAGGCCTAAAGAGATCATTCTACCTTACTTTTGTCCTGCCCCGTCTTATCCTCACGAGCAGTCACTTAACACTCTGGATTTGGTACGAGCTGTTCGCATCTATCTGTCTCAGACGTCATCTTTCCGACGGACGAATTCGCTGTTCGTCATTCCAGAGTGGCCGAGACGAGGGTTGGCTGCGTCCAAAGCTTCCATTACCCGATGGATTCGTTAAGCCATTGTGGAAGCGTACCGCATCAGTGACCGGGCTCTGCCCTTCTGGTTTACTGCTCATTCTGGCAGTAGGGGCCTCTTGGGCAGTGCATCATAGGGCTTCAGCTCTTCAGGTATGCAAGGCGGCTTCTGACGCTTCTCTGGGGCGTAGAGTTTTGCAGGCGGCAGTTCTCTGACCAGAGGGTTTCTTTATTTATGGGCCACCCTTGGGACTGCTCTGTAACGTCCCATGGTCAAGCCTGTGTCCCTCAATAATACGGATGAGAAAACTAGATTTTTGTACTTGCCGTAAAATCTGTTTCTCTTCCGTTCATTGGGTGACACAGCTCCAACCTACGTGGTTCTAGGTTTGTACATTGTTCGGTTTTCCTGTTTTTTTTTTTTTTTTTGTTTTTACTTTCTTGCTTCTCCTACTGCTTTTGCACTTACTGTTTTAGCTTAGTCTCTGTAGGAAGGGTCTAATCGAAGGGAGGAGCTCACACTTTTGTGCTTAGTGTCCGCCTCCTAGTGGCAGCAGCTATACGCATGGTCAAGCCTATGTCCCCCAATGAACAGAAGAGAAACAGATTTTACAGCACAAAAAATCTAGTTTTCTTATTGTACAAAATTCAATACAAAATGTGGCTTATGAGAAATTAAACGCTGCTGATCAAGTGTAAGGTACCTATATATTCATCTATTTTTTTTCTTTCAGCCCCAGAGAAGAATGTATCTCTGCCCAGACTCTTCTGTTGCAGCTTCTTCAGAGCTGCTCTGGTGTACTTGCTGCAGGAACGTCCACCCCGAAATCTAACCAAGTGCAGTATGCTCAGGAATTATATACACACTTGTGTAAAGGTAGGTTCCTTTCTTCTTCTGTTTCTCAAGATCTCTTACTAGTTGATTCAGGAGTTGACTTAATTAAGACATTTATGAAAATAGCATAAAAAGCCTACTCACCTTTTAAAGAGGCTCTTTCAACAGGAGCAACCCTATTAAACCTGGTAGGGCTCATCATGCTGAAAAAAAGGGTACCCTTTCTTTTGTTTGCTAAACAGCTGCAGAGATATCAGCGTTTTTATTCACATGTAAATGAGAATTATTTATTATAGTATAGGCTCTTAATATAGCTTTGAATAAAAGAAAAAAATAACAGAAAATGCATATGTCTTGTGGGATTTGAACCTGGGATCTCTATATGTAGGGTAAACCACTAAGCTATAGCATCACCTTATAGAGATACATGGTATTTCTATGCTTATAAGCTAACCTATCTTACTGGTGTCTGTATAAGCACACATTGTGCCTGTGAATACAGCAGTGATATGTAGTTTATCTTTCTGAGCATATCTCAGTGAGGTGAAGCTATAGTACATAGTGATATGATATTTACATGCTAGCACACAGCTCTGGCCTCAGCTAGTCTGCTCCTGTCAATCAGTGGTAGGGGGGAGTGTGCAGAGCACAGGGGTGTTACAGAGCAGTGCTCAGAATATTCAGCCCCACCTCTGAGTGCTCAAGTTGCTCATTTGCGTATGAATAAAAAAGGCACATTTCTCTGCAGCTATTTGTCATACAGCTAAAAGAAAGGTACAGTTTTAATCAGCATGATGAGCCCTACAAGCCAGTATGGTTTAATAGGGATGATTCTGGTGACAAAGCCTCTTTAAAGGGCTTTTCCGAGACTTAAATACTGATGACCTGTCCTCTGGTAGGTCATTAATATCTGATCGGTGGGGGTCAAACACCCGGGACCCACCGATCAGCTGTACCTGAAGGCAGCGGTGCTCACAGTCACACCGCGGCCTTCTTACTGCTTTCCCTAGGTTGAGTTTATCAGCCACATGGCCTAGGTGCAGCTCAGTCCCATTGAAGTGAATGGGACTGAGCTGCTATAGCAAGCACAACCGCTATACAATGTCCGGCACTGTGCTTGGTGAGCATGGAGAAGGCCTCGGCACTCACAGGAGCAACAGTGTCTTCTCAAAGAGCTGATCAGCGGGGGTCCCGGGTGTCGGACCACCACCAGTCAAATACTGATGACATATCCAAAGGATAGGTCATCAGTATTTAATTCTCGAAAAACCCTTTTAATGCACTGGCTGGTTGAAGATGCCCTCCAGTTGCCCCTTACTAAAGCTCATTGGCCTCAGTGTATGTGAGCAAGTCTGTCATTACAACAAGGCATACATCAGCATCCACAGCCTGCTTGACTAACTCAAGCAATTATGGCAGTTCAAGTGGACAGATCAGATTGAAGTATTATAACTTATTTTTTGAACAGTTTTTTCTAGTTTGCACTACTGCACCTCATCCAGGGTAATTCACATATCAGCTTGATATATTGGACTATAATGGTGGAGGTTCTTTTTACCCCATTCACGACCCTAAACTAAGGGGCTGTGGCAACCTATAGCATTGCTAAATTCCTTTGCTCTTCTGAACTTTCTGGCATTGTACATATCTGACATGGAGTTGTCTCCCCACCACAAGAAATGATGGCATATAGCAAGGTTACTGTATATCATCACTTTTTGATTGGTGAGACTTCGACCTTCTAAGAATGTGTTGCGCCACTGTGCAGAGACAAAGCTGGAGGAAACCCAGTCTTCTCTTTTTTTTTTTGATTGGCAAGGTTTTCGAAGGTCCTAGTGATTATACCATAGCAGGGCATAATCGCATAGATGGCAAAACCGCTATAATTGTATGTATGTTTCACATACAGAAACCGACATATTAGTACTTTTATAGATAAGGCAGACTGTCAAATGTGATGATTTTTCTGAAGAGCTGTTAATAGCACAGTTTAATTTATTCCCTTCTACTCTCCTCTTAGCTATGGACAGCATGGACATTTCCTCTTTGTCTTCCAAAGCTCTCAAACAAGAGATTACTAACACTTTAGTGAATGGAGCTGCAATTTTTTTTCCTGATCGTGTGACCAGAAGAGATCAACTGTTCTCTTTAATGGTAAGAATATTATTAAGAGGTCAAACTCAAAATACACTATTAGATACCCTGCACGCTAAAGAACAACTGATGATTGATTTATTTCTGTTTTGTGTTTAATAATGGGTATAACTGAGTAAGGCTACTTTCACACTAGCGTTTTAGTTTTCCAGTTTTGAGAGCCATCATAGGGGCTCAATACCGGAACAAAACACTTCATTTTTATCCCCATTCATTGTCAGTGGGGACAAAACTGAAAAGAACGGAATGTATTTTGGTTTAGTTGTGTTCCCATACCGGAGAGCAAACAGCAACATGTTGTAGTTTGCTTTCCGTCCTGGGATGTGGAGCAACACGATCCAATGCAAGTCAATGGGGATGGATCAGTTTTCTCTGCCACAATAGAAAATATGGAGTTCAATGGAGTTCATGACGGATCTGTCTTGGCAATGTTTAAAGATAATACAACCGGATCTGTTCATAACGGATGCAGATGGTTGTATTATCAGTAACTGAAGCGTTTTGCTGAACCCATGCCGGATCCATTAAAAACGCTAGTGTGAAATGCTTACAGTTACGCCTGTTTACTGTTGTTATTTTTCATTATAGAAGAAAATTACTGAAGAGCAGCAACCACAGTCAGTTCAAACCACCTTCCAGTCTCTGTGTAATTACTTCAGGTGACAACCTCTTTATTATATATTGCCAGGTTTCTGCTAGTAAATGCTTTTAATGACTCGGGGTGCATTCATGCGACTGTATGTATCTTGTGGTCCACAAAAAATACGGATGATGTATGCATTCTTTTTATGCGGACCCATTGTAACAATGCCCATTCTTGTCCGTAAAACTGAAAAGAATAGGACATGTTCTATCTTTTTTGCAGGACTGCGAAACAGACATATGGATGCAGACAGCAATTTGCGGCGCTATTGAAATGAATGGGTCCACATCTAATTTGCAACAAATGCGGATCGGATGCAGACCAAAAATAGTCATGTGAATGGGGCTTAGTCTCCATCTCACAGTGCACGCTCCTCACATTGGGAGTCTATGACAATCTCTTCTTTTGCTGCCCAATTTGCCAAGTAGGATATTAGGCGCGTTAGTAGTAGAAAGTAATAGGGTATTACCCTATTTTCCTGATGAAGCCGCACATGCGGCGAAACATGTCGGAAGGGGTAGGGCCTGCTGGCTTTTAGACAGGGACTGGATCGGAAGCATACAATTGTATGAATGAATGTGTGGTTAGTAAGCGCTAAACAGCGTGTATCTGCGTGGCTGAGAAAGTTGGTGTGATATGGCTCATAGTAAAGAGGGGTGAGCAGTGGGCGCCCCCTTTACGATAAAATAGGGAAACCATTCCCTGGTAATTTTGTAGGAATCTATTTCCTCTCTCATGAGCCATAGTGTGACAAAGCATGTGTGCACAAACATAGGAATTAGTCAAGTGGTTCCAGCGCCATAATATAAGTGCAGTAGGAGCAAATAGAAATCTGCTCTATTATACAATCACATTGTTGCAACACTGACTTTCAATCAGAATCTGACTGCCAAGAAGCTTCAAAGAGTGAGCAATTGGCTACACATTCCAGTGTTGCTACAAAGTTGTAGGTTGCCATCAAACACAATGTTGAGCAACGAATGCGCTGGACTCCTGATAGTAATGTAGAAAAACATATGCATTAACCTATGGCAGATGCACACATTACAACACAGCAAAGTGAACTGCCGCCATAAGCAGTACCTCCAAGTAAAAGAGGATTACACACATTCAGTATTGAGTGGAATATCGGATTCCTTCCCTGATACATTTATTTATACACCCAGTCCCATTAAAATTATCAGCTTTTATAAAAAATATAATAAAGGTTACGTTTTAATATCTATGTTGTAACCCCTAAAAGGATTTAGTAGGTCTATGTGACCTTTTTGTAAACAAATGTGTAGTATCCTGAGGGTACAACGTGGGCATTGGTGCGGTTTGCTATGGTAGCTGAGCTGCAGTTCCTCGGCACAGGCACTACATGGTGGAAGGCACCTTCTATTTGAGGCTCCATTATGTTTCCAAGGCTGCCGCAAACAAGCTGTGTGGTGTGGGTATTGAACACCACCAACCTGATATTGATAATCATGACCACCAATGTCTAAAAGGTGGACAACCTCTTTAATCTCCTGTGTAAGGTCAGCTTTGCCTCTGGATGACTTGCCTGTAAACATGGCTGTAAACTATCAACTTTGTGTGCCAAATACTTAGAATAGCAGTTTCATTTCTGAATACTTTGTTCAATAGTATAATTTTTTAATTAATGACATATAAATACATTTCTTTATACAGTGAGCAAGACCCAAGTGGACTATTATTACTACCAGATACAGAGATGTCTCCAGATTTTGACATGGGCCAAGTGCTTTCTGTCATGGACAAGTTTTTGGTGATGGCAGTGAGAGAGGTACCGTAATTGCTGAGTGCTCAGCTGTAATGCTTTGGGCTGTATGAAAATGAAAACGTTTTGGGGAAGTTATCACGCTGTGCATTTCAGAATTCTGGCTGCTTCAAAATGTTGCAAAATAGGACTTTTGTGACCTTTTTGGCTTATTAATTCCTAAAATGTCACTTTGCATTTTACAGCTCTCACACCAGTTTTGAACAGTGGAAGAAAAATGACGGTGGTTAGCCTATCGAGCTCATTTGTCAGATTTATCAACAGCAACGTTCTTATAAGTAGCCAAAATTGTCATAATCTGACTTGAGTAAAGAGGTAGCGCAGGAAATGAATTAACACCTCAGGACAGATATATGTATCAAACATGCGACATTTAATAAATTTGGCATAAATTACATCTTCAGAGACTACTGCAAGATTGACTTTAAAAAGTTTCATGATAAATTTCCTACTTAATGTATTTTCAGGTATAGTAAAAGGGAAAGAGTCAATATTTTTTCATCAATGGTTTTAGTTTGGAGTACCTGTCATCCACCTTATGCTGTCCTGTACATACTGAGAGCAGCCTAAAGGAGTGACCGATGTGCTGATTTCAGCGTACTGATTTCACATACTGTATCCGTTAGTTACTTGGTTGTGGATAACTTGCTGTAGAATGCTTGCTGCGCCTGCCAGCTTATTTATGAACTTCTGCTTTTCCTACCTAACAAACCAAAGCCTTTTCCTAGGTAAAAACTGTCCCTCAGCAGGGGGAGCGGCAGCACATAAATAAGCTAAGGCCTCTTTCACACTTGCATTGTGAAGATCCGGCGTGCACTTCCGTCGCCGGAAGTGCACGCGGATCCGGCACAACGCAAGTGAACTGAAAGCATTTGAAGACTGATCAGTCTTCAAAATGCTTTCAGTGTTACTATGGCAGCCAGGACGCTACTAGCGTCCTGGTTGCCATAGTAGCAGTGGGGAGCGGCATACTTACATTCCGTGCGGCTCCCGGGGCGCTCCTGAATGACGTCAGAGCGCCCTGCGCGCATGGATCACGTGATCCATGCACTGGGGTGCCCTGACGTCATCCTGGAGCGTCCCGGGAGCCGCACGGAATGTAAGTATGCCGCTCCCCCTACTCTTTACTATGGCAACCAGGACTTTAGGGTCCTGGCTGCCATAGTATCCATTGACAAAAAGCTAAACGTTGGATCCGGCGATGCGCCGAAACGACGTTTAGCTTAAGGCCGGATCCGGATTAATGCACTTCAATGGGCATTAATTCCGGATCCGGCGTTACGGCATGTCTTCCGGATTTTTGGACGGAGACAAATCCGCAGCATGCTGCGCTTTTGTCAACGTCCAAAAAACGTTGACATACTGAACAGAACACATCCTGATGCATCCTGAACGGATTTCTCTCCATTCAGGATGCATGGGGATAATCCTAATCAGTAGCTTTCTGTCCTAGAGACCCGAGGACGGATCTCTAGGATGGAAAGCTAAAACGCTAGTGTGAAAGAGGCCTAAGTTTCTTTTCCAGCAGGTATTGCAAGGATTTTACATGGTTTTCCACAACCACGTAACATTAGCAGATAGGCGACAGATCACTGAAATCGGAGCATCTGTCACTACTTTATGCTGCCCTCAGTGAGAGCAGCTTGAGGTTGATGGCTGGTTCCCTTTAAGTGCAGATACATTGTTTCTGACATGTGAGGACTCCTCCATTTAATTACAGATTTTTTTTCTCTATTCCTAGGATTTTTAAAGTTGACTAACAGTTCTATTTTCCTGTTTGCAGAGCAAAGCATTAGTGCTGCATGATTCTCAGGGAGAATGTGGGCCAAACCTACATTTCTTGTTCTGGGCAGTCCAGGGTAGTCTTCTGTCTTGGTGCTTTTGCCAACTAAAAGGAGAAGATCCAGTGTCCCAGCTCATGGCGAGAGAATTACTTGAGAAGTGTAAGTTGTGGTCGGATTTTAACTTTCCAACTTCCAGATCTATCACATTCGTGGTCCAGAAAAACTGTAAGCAGGGAAACCCTTTTATTGCAAGTTATGAAATCCTGTATCATTCTATTGGTATTGTAAGGTATTAATATAGCCCTATATGTAATGAAAAAGGCACAATTATTTTACTAGCCCGAGAAATAAAGTTGGGGCCTTCCTTGCGCAAGATGTGCTGTGGGTTTTCCATCTCGATTTCACTTGCAGAAAATCCTCAGGGCATTACATTACAGTAGAAATGTCATCAAATGCGGGTAAAAATCATCTGGTGGGGTAGATTTTTAATCTGCAGCATGTCACTTTATGTTGTGGAGTTTTACAGTGGGTTTCACCCTTTGCAATGCATGGGAGAAATTTGCATGTGTTTTTTTTTTAAAGGGGTATTCTGGTTACCATAAATATAACTGATGTTTTTGACTAATTCATCATTAATAATTACCTAATATGATATAAATTTCACATATTTACCATTCATTAGTTAAATTACCATGGCATCGACCTGTAGTTCTGAGCCCTTGTTAGGTCGAGCATGCTCAGTGTGTTGCTATCAGTTCTGTAGCTAAATGTCTTGTGAGACAAAGGGCGTGTTAGTGTGGTGGTGATGACTGAGTAGAGGGGGCGTGACCGGACCGTATATCAGGCAACCAATCAATAAACATCCACACTCACAGCAGGAAAGCTAGGCATTGTGGGGATTGTACTCAGGCGCCATGATACTCTGTGTGGTGCAGGCTCACATAGGAGCTAGACAAATGGATTGCAAGGTAATTTGTAACTGGTTATACGTATAGGTGTGGGTTCTGGTTGGGTCACAACTTGCAGCCTTAATGCAGGTTTTCAAAAAATTAGGTTACTTTACCGGAATACCCCTTTAAGGTAATTTTCATTAATACTCTACTATAAATCTATGTCATATATATATATATATATATCATACATCATATTATTTATAATGCTAAAAATTATTACCTTTGACAGTTTTTGCTCTGTGTTAGTTACACTTGGTACTTTTTTTTTCTTCTAGATGTTGACCTTTTCTTAACAAACACGACAAACCTATTAGAGTCTTTGCTGAGAGAGTGCAGTGGGAAGGCGATCATTGAAAAATTGAGCAGTTCTGTGTTTTCTATGTCAACACGCCAGTTTGTGAGTATTAGCCACATGGGCATAATATTTCAGGTTTTCAATGGCTTACTAACTAATACAGTGTCTTATTTGACAGATGATGTACATGTTGGAGTTTTGCTCTCTTGATATTCCACACTCTTTACTACTTCAAAGATTCGGTAACCTAACTAAATTAATGAAGAAGCTTTGTGGTGATCCTGGTGACAGTGACAATAAGGTAGTATATTTGTAAAAATTCTTAGTCTCATTACAAAAAGGGATATTCCCAACATGAGCATTTATAGCATATCCTGAGGATTTGCCACAAATGTCTGATAGATGCATGTCCAAGCTCGGGATCCACACCTTTGTGGAGTTCTAGTTCTGTAACTTCCTTAGAAGTGTGGGGGGAGAGACCTGAATATGTGTGGCCACCTCTCTGATTCTTCTCCACCTGCTGTGCCAGTTCATGTCCCCGAGGTGGACCGGCCTTCTACTAGACATTTATGGCATATCTTGTGGATTTGCCATAAATATCTATGTTGGAAATACCTCTTTAACCACAATTTTGCTTAATAATGCCTATTCACGTGACCATTTTTATTGTCTGTGTGCTATCCATATGTGCAACAGACCCATGAAAGTAAGAGGCGCTGACCCATGAAAGTAAGAGGCGCTGACCCATGAAAGTAAGAATATAAACTCTCATAGTGTATGTATACTTTAGACCGTGTCTCGCAGAATACGGAACTAGAGACCATTAAAAATCATCCATCTGTGGCAGCCATGTGCATAAAGGGAGGCTTTATTTGTGCTGATTTTGCTGTCAGTTTTAAGTCTGTCTTTTTACTTTTTGAGGTTTCACCAAATTTATGAAACGGCGCACAGTAATAATAGTTAATTACTCTTACCGGTAATTGGATTTTCCAATAGCCTCCACAACGGCACCACCGGAGGATGTCCCTGCCTCCTCAGGACAGGAAACAACGCAGAAGCGGAGCTTTAAAAGGCCCCCTACCTTACCTGCTTCAGTTAATAACAAAGGACTCGATTTTGCTGCAAGAAATGTATTAAAATATTAAGTCATACAACAGACACTTCAACAAAACAAAGCAAAGAATGGGTAGGGAAACTCCAGTGCCATTGTGGAGGCTATTGGAAAATCCAATTACCGGTAAGAGTAATTAACTCTTTTCCCTGGCACCTCCACAACGGCACCACCGGAGGACTAACAGAGGAACTAATTTCATCCCTAGGGTGGGACTACTGCAGAGAGAACTTTTCTGCCGAACGATAACTCAGAATTATCTAAGATGTCCAGTTTATAATGTTTGAAAAAGGTATTCGGATTTGTCCATGTGGCTGCTTTGCAAATTTACTCTATGGATGCTGAGGCGTATTCCGCCCATGACGTCGAGATGGCTCTGGTGAAATGAGCTTTTAATCCAGAAGGGGGAGTGAGGTTATTCTGTTGGTAACAAAACTCAATTGTACTTCTGATCCATCTGGAGATCGTACCTTTACTCGCCGCTGCCCCTTTGTTCTGACCCTGAAACTGCAGGAGAAGATTTTCTAAATGAAGTGGAAATCTAAGTTAGCGAGGATACATCGTCTTACATCCAGGTTATGGAATCTTCTGTCCACGTCCGAGGAGGGGTTTGGGCAGAAGGAGGGTAAACAAATTTCCTATTGTCGGTGGAACTTTGAAACTACTTTAGGGAGAAATGAGGGGGTATGCTTGAGGACGATGCAATCATCCAAAACTCTGAGATAAGGCGGTTTGCAGGAGAGGGTCTGAATCTCCCCTACTCTCCTTGCTGAGGTGATGGCTATTAAAAATGTTGTTTTGCATGTTAGCATTTTTAAGGGTATATCTTGGAGAGGTTCAAAGGGCAGATCCATTAGAACCTGTAAGAAAAGATTGAGGTCCCAAGCAGGGATGGAGCAATGTACAAATGGGACCTTCCTGACCGCCCCTTTCTGAAATCGTCTGATTAACGGTATCTCTGCAAGTTTGGAATCAAAGAAATTACTTAGGGCTGATATGTGGACTTTTAGAGTATTTGGTTTTAACCCTTTGTCTAGCCCTGACTGGAGAAATTCCAGGATGAGAGGTATGTCAGGCTGCTTATGCTGTACCTCTCTGTTGCCTGCAAACCTATGAAATGCCTTCCATACCCTTAAATAGATCTTTGAGGTAGAGTCCTTTTTACTAGAAAGGATAGTGGCGATTACGGCGTCTGACAGACCTTTTTGTCTTAGGAATAAGTGTTCAGTCTCCAAGCAGTTAGACGTAACCGTTTTACCTCTGGGTGCGCAACTGGACCTTGACGGAGGAGTCCTGGGTAGGATGGGAGAGTCCAGAAATTGTTCTCCGCTAGCTGGGACAACAGAGGGAACCATGACCTCTTGGGCCAAAATGGAGACATTAGTATCAGCTCAGATTTCTCCTCTAATGCTTTTATTAGGACCCGAGGAATGAGACTGAACGGGGGAAAGGCATATAATAGTACCCTTGGCCAAGGGGCAGACAGGGCGTCTACCCAAAGAGGACCATCTTGAGCTGAGAGAGAACAGAACTCCTCCACTTGCCTGTTTCTTAGGTCTGCGAATAGATCTATTGCAGGGGCTCCCCATTTGGAAACAATCTTCCTGAATATTTGTGGATCTAGGGACCACTCCCCTTCCCTTAAAGGGGTTATCCAAGTTATATTTATTGATGACCTATCCTCAGGATAGGTCATCAATATCAGATCGGCGGGGGTCCGACACCCGGCACCCCCGCCGATCAGCTGTTTGAAGAGAAGGTGAGCGCCGTGCCAGCGCTGCCTCCTCGTCATTGTTTACATGCTGGGCGTTGCATCTGCAGCGGTGAGCATGTGTAATTACACCCAAGCCGTTCCATTCATTTCAATGGGACGGCTCTGTAGTATACACAGAGCCGTCCCATTGAAATGAATGGAGCGGCTTGGGTGTAATTACACATGCTCACCGCTGCAGATGCAACGGCCAGCATGTAAACAATGACGAGGAGGCAGCACTGGCACGGCGCTCGCCTTCTCTTCAAACAGCTGATCGGCGGGGGTGCCGGGTGTCGGACCCCCGCCGATCTGATATTGATGACCTATCCTGAGGATAGGTCATCAATAAATATAACTTGGATAACCCCTTTAATTGTCTTCTGCTTAGGAAGTCCGCTACATTGTTTTCTTTACCTTTTTATATGGACGGCTGTTAGGGACTTTATATTCTTTTCCGCCCAGCAAAAAATTGTTCTTGAAAGCGCCGCTAACCTTTTGCTACTTGTACCTCCTTGCTGATTTAAATAAGCCACAGCTGTGGTGTTGTCTGAAAGTACCCTTACATGTTAGGAGGCTACCATTGGTTGCCATGCCTTGAGGACTTTGAAGACCGCATTCAGTTCTCTTAGATTTGAGGATGCGACTGACAAATCTTGGTCCCAGGTGCCCTGGACTATTTTTCCCTGAGCGTGTCCCCCCCAGCCGTGGGCACTTGCGTCTGTAGTAACCAAAATAGGATTTGTTGGGCACCAAAAAAAAAAACGCTGAAGATTCTTTATGATTCTCCACCAATAGAGGGATATTTTTACTTGGTGGGGGATCTTTACTAGTTTTTCTAGGCTGGTTTGTTTTGTATCCCAAACCTGTAGAAGAAATGACTGTAGGGGTCTGGAGTGGTGTTGGGCCCATCTTACCGCTGGGATTGTGGACGTTAGGTGTCCTAACAGAGTCATGATGTCTCTTATAGAGGCTACCTTTTGTCTGCAGAATATTGAGACCTTTTGAGAGACTGCCATCTGTTTTTCCGTGGACAGGAAGGACATACACTTGCTGGAATCTAGCATGATACCTAGAAAGATCTTTTGTTGTCCTGGGGCTAAGTCCGACTTTTCTTTGTTTATCAGCCATTCTCATTCTGTGAGCTTTTCCTGAACTAGACCTAGGTGAGACTGGAGCACCTGCTCCAAGAAACTGGTTATCAACAGGTCGTCTAAGTAGGGAATGACGACTATCCCTTGTAAGTGAAAAAACCCTGTTACCTCCGCCATTATTTTTGAGAAGACTCTGGGGGCCGAGGATATTCCAAAGGGGAGGGCTTGAAACTGGAAGTGACTCTCCCTTCCCTTTAGGGATACGGCGATTCTTAGAAATTTTTGGAAGTCCTGATGTATGGGGACGTGATGGTATGCGTCGTAAAGATCTATGCTTGCCATGTGACAGTTGTGAGATAATAGATTTGTCGTTGACTTGATCGATTCCATTTTGAATCTTTTGTACTGAATATACAGGTTTAACTGTTTTAAATTTATTATGAGCCTGAATGACCCGTTGGGTTTTTGAATTAAGAAAATTGGAGAATAAAACCCCTGTTTTTCTTGGTGTTGTGGGACTTGGACTAGGACCTGTTTTTGTAGTAGGGACTGAATTTCCACTTCCAGGGTCTGTTGTTTCTGCGGTTGACGGAAAGGCCTGTTGAATGTGTAATTTTGTGGAGGGGGATTGCAGAATTCTATTTTGTACCCCTCTTATAATGTCTTTTTCATCCATTGGGAGGATGTAATCTTTTTCCAGGCTGCAGAAAATGCTTTTAGCCTACCTGTAACCTGGCGTCAATGTGCAGATTCCCTAGGGTTTTTTGATGAGGAATCTGTGTTGAACAGGTACCCTCTGCCTTTCCCCCTGGATCACTGCCATCTGCCAGAGAACTCTCTTTTTTTTCTGGTCTGTTTTAAATCTCTTTTGATTACGAAAGGACCTTTTCTGCTGGAAAAATTTTGAATCTGAGGGAAACACTTTTTTTCTGTCTGAGGCCTTTTCAAGAATATCCTCAAGCACTGACCCAAATAATTTATCACCCTCACAGGGAATAGCACACAGCCGGCTTTTGGAACTTGCGTCCCAGGACCGGAGCCAAATTGCCCTGCGAGAAGTGTTCGAGAGAGCAGCCGACCTTGCTGATAATTTAATTAAATCAGTGGAGGTATTAGAAAGGAAGTTACAGGCCTGTTTAAGGAGGGGAATTGCCCCTAATAATTCTTCTCTAGGGGTACCGGCTTCTATATTCACTTCTAACTCTGATAACCAGATGGATAGAGATCCGGCTGTACACACCCCTGCAATACTGGGTCTTAACATGGCTGTATTTACTTCCCATGCCCGCTTAAGGTATTCTTCACATCTTTTATCCATGGGATCTTTTAAGAGTCCCATGTCCTCAAATGGCAGTGCCGATCTCTTGGAGATTTTTGCCACTGGGGCATCCAATTTTTTTTTGGGGGTTTTTATCCCAAATGGCGGAGACCTTATCCTCAAACGGGTATTTCCTTTTAAATGCACCCGGAATGGGATTACGCTTTTCGGGATATTTCCATTCTCTGGAAATGAGAGATTCTATGCTACTATGCAATGGAAATACTCTCTTTTTCTTTTCCCCCAATCTGTGGAATATCTTATCCTGGACCGACTGAGGTTCTTTGGGGTCCTCAATGTTCATTGTACTTTTTATGGCTTTTAGTAGTCTATCTCTTATCTTCTGGTGTACAGTACGGCCTGCCTGAATCGTCCTCGGAAGAATCCGAAATTGAGTCAGAGTGTATTTCTCCTTCGTCCGAGTTTACCGTCTCCACTGACTTAGATTTTGGGGGAGGATTCTGGGAGGTAGATGGCTGGGTTGGGCCTAATCCCTGTAGGGCAGACATTTTTTTCGTCCCCAATTAACCCCTTCATGGATTCTATGAGTGATGGGGATTCTTCAGAGATCACCTTGTCAATGCATTTTTGACACAGAGACTTATTAGATTTCAGAGGCAGAGTCTTCCTGCACATAGTACACTTCCTTTTCTTGGGTCCCCGCTGGATTTTGTGCTCGATTCTCTGCCCTATAAGGCAATGAGATATTTTTAGGGCTCTTGGAGAGTATATGGCAAGAAAAGGAAGGGCCCTACACCTCACCGGTGACCAGAATGGCACAATAACCCTTGGTGCAACCCACATCAAATTTTAAAAAGTCATCCACATATGGGGAGGAGGCTTATTGGGCTCTGGGCGGTGGGGATATCGTCCGGCATGGCAGAAGAGGCTGGCGTTCCAGCGGCTGACATGAAGATCAGAAGGTGCTGGCTGTGCTCCTCGCTTCCCTCGCTCGCAGCAACTTCGGGCACACTCATTGCGCCTACGTCAGCGCTGCTGCCTGGACTGCCTCACCAATTCACGTTCCCCGCGAGATTTGGAGAGGGAACGATGTGCCCGGGGTTGCCGTCACCGACGGGCTTAAACGTAAAGACGGGTCTGGGTACAGAGAGACTCCGGATAACTCCCGCCTTCTACACCACCCTCCAGTCTGGGCTACAAAGAGGTGGTGCGATGCTCTTCAGCTCCCTGCGCCAGGAGCGACTTCCTCGAACTCCCGAGGACAGGAAACAACTGAAGCAGGTAAGGGGAGGGGGCTTTTTAAAGCTCAGCTTCTGCGTTGTTTCCTGTCCTGAGGAGGCGGGGATATCCTCCGGTGGTGCCGGGGAAAATATTTGGTGCAAGTGCGATGTGGTATACACCTATGTCTGTAAAGGTACACTAGGGAGTACCTGGCGTGGAGAGTCACACATTATAAATGAGACTTAAAGGTTTTCTAATCTGATATCCTGGCCTACTTTTTACTCCTCTTCTCCAAGTGGCTAGGTCCACCAAATGTTGCATGTGGGCATCACTTGAGACTTCTTTACTCCACAGTACTGGCATAGCAGATTTGATAAATGATCCCCAAAATTATTTCCATTTCACACATCAAGATATTTTGCTTAAATAGAAGCTTTTTATTTTATTTTTTTATTTTATTTTTTAAACTGTTCTTGTTGTCAAAGAATAAACCATGTTATAACAGTGTATTGTTTTTTTTCTTCATGATCAGATTGAAATGGAAAGTTGGAGTCAAATTCAACATTCGGTGGTTCTGCAGACCTGGAACATGGAATCCCCCCACAACTATGAAAACAATTGTTGTGATACAACAGTCTTCCTTTGTCCTGGGGCAACGTACTTTGAGGTGGAATTTGATGACAAGTGTGAAACTGAGAGGAGGTAATTCACAAATATATTTCTCTCGCATACCATTTAAAATGTATAGCTGCGTTTTTACACATCTAAATTTTAAAAAAAAGCTGGCAAATGTTTGGCTATTTGAAAAATGAACATGAGCATTAGATGGATATTTCATTTTGTTTACTGTACATCCCTCACCATTTTGGATAGCAGACAACAAACAGCTTTCAGACAAACAACATTTACATATAACAACTTCTCAAGCTATGATAATTATATTGAAGGATCAGTTTTAATCACCAATAGGTATAAAGTTTCACCGATTTTATAATTGTGTTTTTTACACTGGGTAGTTACGTTAATGATACCTATAAGTGGATTTTATATTTCTACACAGATGTGACTATTTGGAGTTTACAGATGCCAGAGGTGGCAAAGTTCGTTATGATCACAAAGTGGGTACTGACAAATGGCCAAAGGTAAGTAAGAAAACCAACCATATGTTTTCCAGGTTTCTTTTTAGAAGAGATTTATTTATCACTGCAAAGCCTTTTTTACAATTAAAGAGAAATCTATGTGGGATTTGCAAAGCCTCTTTATTGATTTCCTGACTTCCTCTTCTAAAAAGCTATGCTATTGAAATACAACGACACTCCTCTTCCAGCACTGAAGAGCTGGTGGTGTATAGCGGTATGTGCCACCAGAACTTGCAGTCAGTGCAAGCATCTATTTATGTTATACACCATGCCACTCCACAGAACCGGGGACTGCTTTTCACTTTAGGTGGCTTTTCATTGTCAGTAAAGGATATCGCACTGATTTTCTAATTTTAAAACTTCTGTCATAATGACAAGTTGAATTGGCACTGATCTGGAGGAAGAGAAGGTAAGGAAATGTTTGGCATGTTAACTATTTATATATGTAATATTTCACTTATTTTAATATTTCAGAAAGTGACCTTTAAGGCTGGTCCACAACTTCACTTTTTGTTCTTCTCGGACAATAGCAACAGTGAATGGGGGTTTAAGTTTACAGTGACCGCTTATGGCCTGCCAGACATTTCCCTGTCCTGGAGTTCAGATTTACAGCTACTTGTTGCACGCTTATTGGGCCGTTTTGCTTCTCGGTCTATGGCCATAAAGTCACCATGCGGTAAGACATTCCTGTCCCATAGGCCTCTTTCACACAGCAGTATTTTTCCCCAGTATTTGTAGGTCAAAATAAAGCATGAAACCTAGTCAAGCTATGGCTTAATTATGATTTGTCTTTCCTTATTGGAATAAAATGTCTAATTCTTCTTCTTATTTTTTTATATATATAGAGTTGGGACCAGTTGCAGATTTGCCGTCTTCAAAGATAACCTCAGTTATTAGCTCCCCGCTGTGGAAATCTGTGTTTAGTCATCAAATGTTTGTGGAAAGCAACTTGGTAGCAGAAATAAACCCCCAAGACCGAAGATATGCTGAGGTATCTTACTTCATTTTATTATTTGAGTATATTACCTACTTCTGTATAATGATGATCAGTAGTTCACACACAGATTGATCTTAAATGCAGTAGATCTACCATACATTGGGGGTTATTTATTAAGACCGGCATTTTAGACACTGGTCTTAATAACCTTTATACCTGGCGGTGGATCCGCCAAAGTTTTATAGAGGCACCGGCCTCTACATAACTTTGGCGCATCCACCGCCGGTCTAAATGTAAGACCGCTTCCTAGCTGGCTTAAATTTAGACAATTTTCTGTCCCTTAAACAGGAGCAGAAATTGATAAATGAGACTGGCTTGCCGACCCGCCCACGCCCCCTTTTTTTTTTAGACCTGGCATGAGTGGGGAATAGTCGCAGATTGCGGTGCAGAAAAACTTTACACCGAAATCTGAGGCAGATATACACCAGAAAACTGTATATCACTTGGTAAATGACACCCATTTTATTTCTGTTCTAAACCATAATTGTCAAAGAATATAGCAGGACATCCGATTTACCATGACGTAATCCAGATACTGGCAGAAGTTCTAGCTCAACCCCTGGCTGACATAGATTTCAGTTTCTTGCATGTGGACTGCCAGAGGAGTGACTCATTTATAAAGAGGCATTTGCCACTTAATAAATTGGGCGCATCTTACTCCTGTGCAGGGGGATCAAGACTGGCGTAGGGGAACACCAGTCTTGACAATTTTCCACGTAGTATCTTATCCTTATACTAAAATTTTACCACTTTAGACACTATATAAATCAAGGGTTATACACTTATAGTTTGTTTTTCAAGTTCTCACTGTTCCTTGACAGTTTGCGGTCAGTGAATGAAGACTCTGTTGTTTACATGCAGAGTCCCAATCTCCGCTAAAAAGTAGGTACAATTGTATCCAACCAAGGCAAGGCTCTATGAGCAAAGCAGCTTTGACTGCAGGAGGAAACGTAGCAAACCATCGGACAGATTTGTGCAACTGCTATGGAAGCATTTAGTTCACAGAGGATTACTTGGACTGCATACAGTTGTAGGCACTTCTCAGCTGAGAGCAGGACTGGATAGTGTATGTAGAAGCTGTGAGATGATGACCTAGAGATGTTTGCATGTTTGGGCCTTGGCTAACGGTATATGACAAGGTGAGACGTTCAGCTGAAACATGCAAGTCATGAACTAAATGCTGCTGTTAATATTTCGAATACTGGATGGTACTTTAATGCTAGTGACTGGCATATTACACCGTTTATGCTGCGTCTCAGCCCATACATACCTGCCACCAGTGTCGGACTGGGGTGCCTAGGGCCCACCAGTAAAATGTATTTTGGGGGTCTACCGTATGGATACATTCAAATATTACCTGCTCACACAGCAGCAACATGCTACCAGATGATTGAATATAGGGGTCCCTGAATCAGCTTTGAGAAGGCAGGTCCTGGTGAAAAGAGGACACTGGTTAGCTTTCCTTTATACCTGGAAGTCATCTCCGCTATCTGATCGTGTCTATAATAATAAACTGGGGAGTTTCTTTAATAATCTATCAAGTTTTTTATATTAACATAGGCTGGTTGAGGTGCTGTACATTCAGTATTTGTATGTTGTGCAGTAAGTCTACTGTGTTATATGCCACTTGTTCAGGGGGTGGGAGACTAGGCGCCCACCGGGGGATTCACCTGTACCCCTGTGGGCCAGTCCGAGCCTGCCTGCCACCTGTACACCTAGCTGGTAGATCTAGCGGGAAAGGCCATGTACAGGCCGAATCGCAGCTGCCATGTTTACATGCAATATAGAAAGTAAAATTTTAATACAAATTAGAGAATTAGTTTCTTTTTAGTTAACATGGCCATGTATGATTAAATATAGTCAAGCCCTTGAAGCACAAAAGATAAAAAATATTTACTATGTATAAAAATAGTTGTGAAATAAGAGCAAAATCGCAACCATAGTGTTGAGTTGAAAGCTAATATTATGTAAATGCTCTTTTACATTATTATTTTATTTCCAGACTAAGAACTCTCATGCAGATGACTGTCGTAACTTTCTCCTTGACTTTGCAAACTCAGATCCTACCAAGGATTTCTGTGGCCCTAATTCTGAACTTTTCAAAGGACTGGTGCAAGCCATTAGGAAACATCAGGCAAGGAATGATCTAGTGGCGGGTTCTGCGGTTGATCAAGCTGTGAACTGCACCTTTGCTGCACTGGTGTATCTTACACCACAGTTGTATGGAAAACTGCAAAAATATGGTAAATACATTGACATACAGAGGTGGATCAGAGTTCCCTTGCAATGATTTTCTTGCAAGACCTGTCCTCTGCATTGAAAATCCTAAACACTGTTAGCACTGAGATATTTGTGGATCTGCCACACTCTTTTATGGGTTTTGCTTTTATGTGTTCTGTAAGGCATATCTCGGAGCGGTAAAACTTGCTGCTAAACTAAATTATTCTTGGAGAGGAAGCGGAAGTATTTGTTTTGTGCTTAGCTAAAAGGCATAACATGACAAAGAAGAAACCAGGATTATTGTGTTTATCTGAAAAACGTAAGGTTTCTTTTTCTGACATTCTACAAGGACGATTTTGGCGCTGAAGCTCTGTTCATCTCTCTGTTGTGGTTTTCGTTCTAAATGGAAGCTATGCCCAATACCAGATCCCACAAAAGACACCAATGGCCCAGATGGACCCTATTAATGTATAATGGGGTCCATTGTGGTGTCTGCTGTTTTGACTGGATGAATAGCAATGCAGGCTGCATTTTTCTTCCCATCAAATTAGACAGAGTCTGAGACAGAGTCTTGACGGTGCCTTAGACACAGAGGTGAGCAGATTTGTTTTTTCAGAGGTGAAAAGACAGATGTCATCATTGTCTAGAGCAGGCATGCTCAACCTGCGGCCCTCCAGCTGTTGTAAAACTACAACTCCCACAATGCCCTGCTGTAGGCTGTTCGGGCATGCTGGGAGTTGTAGTTTTGCAACAGCTATAGGGCCGCAGGTTGGGCATGCCTGGTCTAGAGGACCTGTACACCTCACCTATAAGGGTTAGGTATCATTTTCCATCCCTATTTTAAAGAGTTAAGTAGGTTAATTTCTTATATATCATAGGAACTTTACTTTCCCAAAGAAAGCAATGCCTTCTGATAAAAGTAGTTATTTTACTTTTTTAATGAGATTTTGGAAATTATTGCAGATAAGTCACTGACCTGCCTTCAACACATCTTCATGTTTTATATTTCTTGGCTGGAATATATTGGCTCCCTTTTAAAAATGTACAGATACTAATGGCTCTCAAAACTACAGAGAGAAGTCTATAGTACAATGCTAATTCATTTGTCAGCATTTCAACTTTAAACTTAAAAGTCATGGCAAGGTGTATTTATATTCACCGTTGTAAACCTCCTCTGTGCTTGTAGCACCATTGCATTCTTCCAAGCCAGGCTTTGATTACATGACTGCAGCAGTAACGTGAATGTATACCACATGTGACAACTGCATCCACACACTGGCCTCAAGTCTTGTAGCATATACTGCTGAATCCAGTGATTGGCTGCAGTGGTTTCATGCAGTATACAGGACGTCATTGCTGCATCAAAGAATAAGACCTCATGAGAGAAGAGTGGAACAAAGTTATGACACTGAAGTGAGGGGCAGATGAGCATCACAATTTTTTAATGAATTTTCCTTGCCTTTTCCTTATTTTTATTTTTTTTAACTTATTATAAACACTGACAACAGTCTTTTATTGAAATACCGATTGTTGTTGAGTAGTTTCGTAAAGGCAACCTCTTTCCATATATTAATGATTATGATATCACTAATAGGGCTCGTGTTCTGGCAGACCCAGCTTGTTGCTGTTCCATAATCAGCCATTTATTTGAATTATATGGTTGTAAATGCTTGTCTGATGCCTTCCTTGGCAAAAAAAAGCTGATCACCATGGGTGTCTATAGCCAGTTCCCGGGTGGTAAAATGATTGACATATTTAAAAAAAAAAAAAAAAGTAGGAATATAATTTCCATTTGTGTGTGCTGATACAGTGTAAAATTTGTAATCAGTATTTTTTTTAATCCCTTACAGTTCTCAGCAGTGGCAGCCTTGGTTTAAGTGAAGATTTTTCCCAGGTGTATGCTCTGGCAGATGGCATTAGAATATGGATGGTAAGAGTTAAATTTTTTTTTTCATGCAGATATATGGGGTCATTTATTAAGACAAGCGTTTTAGACGCCGCTCTTAATAACCCTGCGCTTACGCTTGATGGGCCTACGTTATGTAGAGGCGCATCCACCGCCAGCCTAAATCTACACCAGCTCCATTGCTGGTGTAGATTTAGATAATTTTCTATGCCTAAAACAGGCGTAGAAAATTATAAATGAGATGGGCCGGCCTGGCGTATATCTATTCAAAAATGACCCCCTATGTACTTTTATGTTATGATTTCAACATTGCTGTGATTAAAGGGGTTTTCTGAGATTTTTTTTTTTTTTTTTTTTTTTTTTACTGATAAGCTATCCTCAGTAACTGATCAGTGGGGATCTGACACCTGGGACCCTCTCCTACCAGCTATTTAACCACTTCAGCCCCCCTAGCTTAAACACCCTTAATGACCAGGCCACTTTTTACAATTCCGCACTACACTACTTTCACCGTTTATTGCTCCGTCATACAACTTACCACCCAAATGAATTTTACCTCCTTTTCTTCTCACTAATAGAGCTTTCATTTGGTGGTATTTCATTGTTGCTGACATTTTTACTTTTTTTGCTATTAATAAAAATTTAACGACATTTTTGCAAAAAAATGACATTTTTCACTTTCTGTTGTAAAATTTTTCAAAAAAAACTACATTTGTATGTAAAATTTTCTCTAAATTTATTGTTCTACATGTCTTTGATAAAAAAAAATTCAATAAGCGTATATTTATTGGTTTGGGTAAAAGTTATAGCGTTTACAAACTATGGTGCAAAAAGTGAATTTCGGCATTTTGAAGCAGCTCTGACTTTCTGAGCACCTGTCATGTTTCTTCAGGTGCTAGAATGCCAGGAAAGTATAAATACCCCCAAATCACACCATTTTAGATAGAAGACACCCCAAAGTATTCGCGGAGGGGCTTGGTGAGTTCATGTATCATTTCATTTTTTTCACAAGTTAGCGGAAAATGACACTTTCTGAGGAAAAAAATATATAATAAAGTTTCCATTTCTGCTAACTTCTGGCAAAAAAAAAAATCTCAGACGGGCTCACTATGCCCCTCTGTGAATACCTTGGGGTGTCTACTTTCCGAAATGGGGTCATTTGTGGGGTGTGTTTACTGTTCTGGCATTTTGGGCGGGGCTAAATTGTGAGCAGCCATGTAAAACCTAAAGGTACTCGTTGGAATTTGGGCCCCTTTGTGCACCCAGGCTGCAAAAAGTGTCACTCATGTGGTATCGCCGTACTCAGGAGAAGTAGGGCAATGTGTTTTGGGGTGTATTTTTACATATACCCATGTTGGGTGAGAGAAATATCTCTGTAAACTGACAACTTTGTATAAAAAAATTAAAAAGTTGTCATTTACAGAGATATTTCTCACACCCAGCATGTGTATATATAAAAATACACCCCAAAACACATTGCGCTACTTCTCCTGAGTACGGGATACCACATGTGGAACTTTTTGCAGCCTGGGTGCGCAAAGGGCCCTAAAACCAATGAGTACCTTTAGTATTTCACAGGGCATTTTTACGCATTTGGATTCCAGACTTCTTCTCACGCTTTAGGGGCCCCTAAAATGCCAGGGCAGTATAAATACCCACATGTGACCCCATTTTAGAAAGAAGACACCCCAAGGTATTCCGTGAGGGGTATGGTGAGTTCATGTAAAATGTTATTTTTGTCACAAGTTAGTGGAATATGAGACTTTGTAAAAACAAAAAAAAAAAAAAAAATATATATCAATTTCCGCTAACTTGTGCCAAAAAAAAATTTCTGTGAACTCGCCATGCCCCTCACAGAATACCTTGGGGTGTCTTCTTTCCACAATGGGGTCACTTGTGGGGTATTTATACTGCCCTGGCATTCTAGGGAACCTAAAGCGTGAGAATCCAAATGCGTAACAATGCCCTGTGAAATCCTAAAGGTACTCATTGGAATTAGGGCCCTTGCGCATCTTGGCTGCAAAAAGTGTCACACATGTGGTATCGCCGTACTCAGGAGAAGTAGGGCAATGTGTTTTGGGGTGTATTTTTATATATTCCCATGCTGGGTGAGAGAAATATCTCTGTAAATGACAACTTTTTAAATTTTTTATTCAAAGTTGTCAATTTACAGAGATATTTCTCTCACACAGTATGGGTATATGTAAAAATACACCCCAAAACACATTGCCCTACTTCTCCTGAGTACGGCGATACCACATGTGTGACACTTTTTGCAGCCAAGATGCGCAAAGGGCCCTAAAACCAATGAGTACCTTTAGGATTTCACAGGGCATTTTTACGCATTTGGATTCTCACGCTTTAGGACCCCTAAAATGCCAGGGCAGTATAAATACCCACAAGTGACCCCATTGTGGATAGAAGACACTCAAGGTATTCCGTGAGGGGCATGGCGAGTTCACAGAAAAAAAAATTTTGGCACAAGTTAGAGGAAATTGATTTTTATTTTTATTTTTACAAAGTCTCATATTCCACTAACTTGTGACAAAAATAAAATTTTACATGAACTCGCCATACCCCTCACGGAATACCTTGGGGTGTCTTCTTTCTAAAATGGGGTCACATGTGAGGTGTTTGTACTGCCCTGGGATTTGAGGGTCTCCACGAGTCATTACACGTATGGCCAGCATTAGGAGTTTCTGCGATTCTCCGTATATTGACCATACGGGTAATGAGATTTTTTTCCGTTCAGCCGCTGCGCTGAAAAAAAAAAAAAATGAACGGCACAGATTTATTCATTCGCATCAATCAATGTGGATGAAAAAATCTCTGCCAAAATCAGTGACTGCGGTGCGGTGGGCTGGGCGCTAGCTACCTAACAAGTAGCTAACTAACTGGCGGTGATAAGGGACCCTTATGCCCCATTCACACGTCCGCAATTCTGTTTGCGGAACGGAATTGCGGACCCATTCATTTCTATGGGGACAGACTTTGTCCCGCTCGGATCCGGAATTACGGATCCGCGCTTCGGGTCTGCACTTCCGTTCACGCAAAAATATAGAACATGTCCTATTTTTGTCTGCAATTGCGGACAAGAAAAAGCATTTTCTATATAGTTCTGGCAATGTGCGGATCTGCAAAATGCAGAAAGCACATTGCCGGTGTCCGTGTTTTGAGGATCTGTGGATCCGCAGATCCGCGGATCTGATCCGCGGATCCGTGAATCCACGGATCCGCAAAACACATTTGGACGTCTGAATGGAGCCTTACAAGGGGTGTGATCAATGACAGGGGGTGATCAGGGGTCTAGATGGGGTGATCAAGGGGTTAATAGGTGAGGGGGGTGGGGGGTTAGTGTAGTGTTTGGTGCAACTTTACATAGTTACCTGGTCCTCTGGTGGTCGATCCCAGCAAATGGGACCACCAGAGGACCAGGTAGCAGCTATAGCAGACGCTGTTCACAAAACAGCGTCTGATATACTTGTTTGATGCGATTTATATCGCATCTACAGCCTGCCAGCGATGGATCATCGCTGGCAGGCTGTAGTTAAACTCCTGAGACGCCCGCTACTGTGAGCGCGCGTGCGCGCGCGTTCACAGGAAATCTCACGTCTCGCGAGATGACGCAGATCTGCGGCGCCCCAGAACAGCCCGACCGCCGCGAGAACGCAGTTGTGCGTTAGGCGGTCGGGAAGTGGTTAAGAAGGCATCGGCGCTCCTGTGAGCACCACAGCCTTCTTCCTGCTTTTCCTAGGCCAGTGATGACACGTTCCTCGATCACGTGGCCAGTAGCAGCTCTGCTCCATTTAAGTCAATGGGACTAAGTGCATTGCCAAGCACAGCTGCTATACAATATACGGCGCTGTGCTTGGTGAGCTGCGAGAAGGCCATGGCGCTCAAAGAAGAACCGGTGCCTTCTCAAGCAGCTGGTCGGCGGGGGTCCCCATAGGATAGGAAGCTTGGAAAACCTTTTTAAGCACTTAAGTCATGTTTGATTTCACATGTGGATACTTTATTTTATAACCCATACAGCTAGAAATGAAACAGAAATCTTTGCATATTGGTGGAAGTGAAAAACTCATTTTTGAAGGAGCAGAAATGAACCCAGACACCTTAGGTAAGCATCATATATCTAACCTACGTTTACAACACTAGAGCCTAGATGCAGCATGTGTGTCATTGCAAACTTACATGTACCCTACAAAAAACAATCAAGGCACAAATATAGTATAGACAAATAGTCTTTATTTTGTCACGTAATAATGCCATAGGTGCCCATTAAAAAAGGCATATAGACCATAATGCACCTCTGCGGCCCAACTCATGTTTCGCTGATTCTTCTTCTGGTGACTCTGCTCAACAATCAGACTGCTGATTGTAGTGTTCCCCTTCATTTTATACCAGCCAAAGCTCCATACTTTAATTGAAAGTTTGCAGGCCCTGTAGCTCTGTCCCTTTTGAAGTCTAAAGGACTGTGCTGCAGTACCAGACGCAGTCACTTATCAAAGTACAGAACTTTGCTGCATCGGTTAAAGTGCCACACTACTTTAAAGGATTGGCCATTGTCTACTACTAGCTGCACATGTGGTATGAACAGGACATACATGCAGCTAGTGATGGGCATTATTAAACCATCTGCACTGATGTCCAATGGCTTATATGCATAATTCTGCAGATCCTGAAAATGGCTGCGGATTGAAGGCTCCATCCATCAGTGGCCTCCTTTGACTTTCACTGGGGATGGACAGGGAAACTAGTGCATGTGCAATCCATCCCTGGTGCAAGTGAATGGAGGCCACTGATGGAAGGGACCCTCCATCAGTGGAGATTTTCGGAGCGCTGCCAGGAAGCAGGTGAGCAGACGTGCAAATAAATCAGGCTTGATAAACTCGATAATCGGACATTGCCACAGATGGTTTAACAGTAAAAAAGAAAAGTGCTCTGTCTCCTAATTAGGCATGGAACGGTGACAAAAGATGGATTGAAAGTTTGTCGCTTGCAGGTGTTTCAGAAACCTCAGTTCTTAAAAGCATATCACTTCATCAGTCAATCAGCAGTCGCGGTTCCGGATGTAGTATAACTTTCTATTTTGGATGTGTCGCACTATAATTCCTATATAAGGAAAACAGAATGCTACCCAAAATAGCAAAGTCCTGCAGCAAAGAATTAAAAGCACAGCTTTTGTACTCGCAAGAGTCCATAAATAATTTAAATATCAACATAAAACATCTCCCAGGAAAGTCCATCAACTCAAGTTTTTTGCTTCATCCAGAAATCTGCATAACTAGTTAGATCATTATATTCTTTAAAAAACATAGTAAACATTATCCCCATTCTTGCTGAAATTGATGGCCTATCCTATTTTATAGTCCCACAAAACTTATTTAACCCATAGGAGTATCGAGGATATCAGGTCTTTAAAGATGGCGCCTCCTCAGGGGCTGAGTAGGAGCCACAGCCAGTAGGTACCTGCTGTTTTACAGATATACACTGCCACTTTTAACCCCTCTCATGCCATGTCAGTTGCTACTACTGCATCTGAGGTTTTCTTCACTGGGAGCGGGATGCTCCTAGAGATCAGATGGCCTTCTCATGACAATTTGGGGTAGCCATTCAGCTGCTATGGCATCCTGGGGCCTGCTGAACACTCCTCGGTCTGCCATAGTTAGGTTTAGGGTTGTTTCGGGTATTGAAGTTTCGATACCCAATCGATACTTTTCTCTGGTATCGACCTCGATACCAGGATTAGTATTTTATCAATACTGGGCTGCGCTACTGCACATCCAAGTATCAGAGAACGTGGCTGCGCCGCTCTCAGCGCGGCCATGTTCTCCTCAGCAGCATGGGGAGAAGGAGGCGGTCTCTCCCTCCCCCTGTGCTGCTTCCACCAATGAAGAGAGACGGGAGGAGGAGGCGGGGTCACTGGCCACCAATGAGGAGTGACGTTTACTATACAAATGCAGGCAGAAGAAACTCATTGCCGGCACCTGCCTGTGACCCAGCGCTGCGATCCGCGGCAATTAAGCCCTCAGGTGCCGCACCTGAAGGGTTATTTGCTGCGGATCGCAGCACCCGGTCACAGGCAGGTGCCGGCAATGAGTTTCTTCTGCCTGCATTTGTATAGTAAACGTCACTTCTCATTGGTGGCCAGTGCGCCCCCCCAGTATTAAATACATTGGTGGCCAGTGTCCCCCCTTTCCCCAGTATTAAATACATTGGTGGCCAGGGCGCCCCCACATTCCTCCCTCCCCCCCAGTATTAAAAGCATTGGTGGCAGTGGCCACAGGGTCCCCTCACCTCCTCCTCTTTGGTGGCAGTGATCGGAGCCCCAGCAGTGTAATGCTGGGGCTCCGATCGGTTACCATGGCAACCAGGACGCTACTGAAGTCCTGGCTGCCATAGTCTGCTCCCTGCTGCTGTGTGCACAAAGCACAGAGCAGCAGGAACAGTGTGAGGTCCTATTCACCCTGATAGACCTCTATTAGGGTGAATAGGATGAAAAGATCCCAGGTTCTAGGGGGAAATGGTTAATAAATAAACTGTAAAAAAAAAAAGTCAAAAAAGTACACCTAAATATTAAGTATAAATCACCCCCTTTCCCAATTTTACATATAAAATATATAAAATAAAATATATATAATCTCAAGTCCAAACTATTAAAAAAATCCTCTTTTAAGCGGTGAACGCCCATAAAAGAAAAGAAAAACTGCACAATACGTCATTTTCTTTTAGTCGCCTTGTCCCCCCAAAAAATTGGATTGGACTGTTGTATTATTGGAAGGACGTTCCATAAAATGCGGGATGCACGCGGCTTTTTTTTGGCATTTTTTTTTTTTTTTTTGCATGGTATCGAGTATCGCAATACTTTTTTATGGTATCGATACCGAATCAAAATTTTGGTACTGAAACAACTCTAGTTAGGTTATCATGGACCGGTCTTTGTCATTGACTTTTCTGATTGAATATGCTTACCATCATTTGATATACTTTATGGTTTTCTCTTACAGCGAAACAGTGCAGCAAAAAGTGTCTTTTACTCTTAAGTTTTATACCTAAATCACGGCCACCATTAGAAAGCTGTGTTTCTGCAGATGAAGATCTGTTACTAAATGGTCAGAGAAAGGGGTCCATTGTGGAGGCAGATTTTCAAGCTTCAAGTGCCTCACCAATAAATGCCTCTCCAGAAGCTGCTTATCCTGGTCTGCCTGGGAGGTTTCAAGTGCCTGAGCAGGACTCAAAGAAAAAGCAAGAATCAGAACTTTTCAAATACGAGGCCCCTGTAGGTACTCAGATGAAAACAGAAAAATCAGAAGAAGCTGCCTCTCCTCCCCCTACTCCTACTCGTAAGGCCCCGTTTAGTCGGGCAAAGCTACGGCTGCTTTCATTTCGTTCCATGGAAGAAGCAAAGGTTTTGCCATCTGTGAAGGAAAAGTATCCCATTTTAAAAACCATCTTAGATTTTGTAAAGGATCCAACAATTTCCCATGAAAGGTAAAGACTGAAAATGTTCCTTGACGTCTGTTATTTTTAGACCTTAAGGCTTTTAGCTCAAGGTATTATGAAAAATGCCAGCGTAAAATGATCAAAGCAGATCACTCATCCATTTAAATGTGTTCTAATTAGCCTTTTATGAGGAAAGAATTTTTAATATGGGAGCGCCTACAATATTCATAAGTGAAGTTAATGTAGGTGTTTGAAGCTGCGGTGAGTGGAGATTGGAATAATTTAAAAGTTGGGCAAAACAAAGCTTTCCCATTAAATGTCTTCATCTTACTTTGTACATCTTATGTTTGTAAAAGTTCCTTTTTTTTTTTTTTTTTTTTTGTCCTGCTTCCTTTCACAAGTGTTCTGCAGGTCCTCTCCCTCAGAAGAGCCCAGGCCGGAAGCATTCTCAAGGTGCTCAAAATAATTCAGGAATGTCTACATACTCTGGGGCAGCCTCATTTCTTTCAGCCGTCCTGTGTAGTCTTTCTACTGGAGCTGCTTGCTTGCCAGAATGACTTCACTAAGTAAGTACAGTACTCTGTAATATGATGCCCTTCACTAGTGCCTTCAAACCTGGATTACAGAGGTTGTCATCTTAGCCATTGATTGAATATTACTCATGTCACATAGGTCAGGGTTCCATCTCTGGGATCCACACCTATCTTCATCACAGGACCCCCTGGAGTGAGTCTAGAGCAGCCACACATGCGTGGCCGCTCTCCATTCACTTACATGGGACTGACGAAAATTAGGAATGGTGCGGTGGCAACGTTTGCACTCACTCTGCTATTTTCAGGACTCCCATAGAAATGAATAGAGAGCATGTGTGCACATGCACGGGGCACCCTCCTTTACTTTGGGGGCCAATTCTGGGAATAGGTTTGGGTCACACTGAAACCTGCAGCTATCTCACTTTGATGCTATTTAATAGTGATATGTTATTTTAAGTCTGACATGATACAACCCCTTTAGGCTTTCCATGTACATGAGAATAAGGTCATCCTAAAATGCCCAGTTCTGGCAATTTTGGATGACCGGTTTTCAAATGACAAACCCAAGCCGACTGCAAACTTTAGTTTGCCAGAAATGTGATTCTCCAAGTCTGAAAATGTCTTCTGTTGTCAGCCAAAACGACGTGTGTGCATAGATTGATCTTCCAAATTCAAATGGTCAATTGCCATTGTGCTCAAAGACCAAGGAGTATGGTGTTTTTTTTTGTTTTTGTTTGTTTTTTAAAGCAGACTCCCTGGTTGGCCAGTTTAGTGTGGCGTTTTGCTAGTGGGATCATCTCATGTGTATGCATTAGGCAGTCCCCTGCCAATTGTTTAATGGTTTATAAGTAGTGGTGAATTGTTCAGGTACAGATACCCTACTGTTAGTAAGGAAACATTGAGCAATGGTACAAAAATAACTTATTTTTTTCCCCCCCTTGAAGCTATTTTGGTCACTTGGAAGGCTGTGGAGCTGAGCTGCATAGAGAAGTGCGGGAGTCCTACTACAGGCTTGTTGCGCTTTTAGTCAATGCTGTAAAGGGTTTTAACAACCTTGATGACAGGTATGTGTGATATAATATTTAATTTGTTAGTATATACCCAAAAGAGCTTACAGATGTTTTACGGTGTACATTGATCAGTCACATGGCACGGTGAAGGGGTGGGATATATTGGGCATCAAGTGAACAATCAGTTCTTGAAGTAGATCTGTTGGAAACCGGAACAACGAGGAAGCATAAGGCTCTGAGCAACCTTGATAAGTGCCAAATTGTGATGACTAGACGGCTGGGTCAGAGCATCTCCAAAACTGCAGATCTTTTCACGCGCTCCCAGTGTCCACTGATTAGTAACTTCTAGAAGTAGCCCAAGAAATAATAACTGGTGAATTGGGTTGAGTGAACTTGTTTTAAGTTCGGCGTCCGAAGTTCGGGTTCGTGTTATCGCAGAATCCCGTTAACGGAATTTGGAAACCACAGGGGCCGTTATGGTTTCCAAATTCCGTTATGGTCCGTGGTAGCGAAATCCACAACGGGATTCTGCGGATAACCGGAACCCGAACTTCGGACGCCGAACTTAAAACACAAGTTCGCTCAACCCTACTGGTGAACAGACTCCTTGGTCATGATGTCCAAGGTTGATTGATGCATGTGTGGAATAAAGGCTGTCTCACCTGGTCTGATCCCACAGAAGAGCTACTGTAGCACAAATTGCAGAAAACATTATTGCTTGGTATAATAAAAAGGTGTCAGAACTAACACTACATCACAGCATGCTATTCTATGTGCGGACTGGTCAGAGAGCCCACGCTGATCCCTGTCCACAGCTGAAGTGTGCGTCCAATCCTTGGGAGGCCCCACCTTACTAATTACTTGGCTTAAAGGATCTGCTTCTAATGTCTTGGTGCCAGATACCACAGGATACCATCAGAGGTCTTGTGAACTCTGTGCACCAATGGATCCGATCTGTTATGGTGGGACCTATATTAGGCAGGTGGTTTTAACTTTATGACTGATCAGTCTATAATAAAATGGATGAACTTTCTCCTGAACTCCTGTTCTCATTGGCGCTTGTGAGAAGAATAAGAAAATAAAGCAGTTTGAGAATGTTTTATGGAAAATTAACTTTTGTAGCTGTCCATATATTGAGTCAGATGTGGACTATAAGCAAAAGCAACTGTACAAGTTGTTTTTTTTTAATAATCTGTTGTTAAATCTTGGTTGTTAAAATAGCTGCAGATTTGAAAAGGAGAAATTAGAGTAAAAGTAAATGTGGCTCTATGTAGACTAGGTAGCATTCATTATAAGCAGATGTGGTTTATTTTTTCCCATGACCTCTATAATTACTTGCGATTATTGCTTTATAATTGTGACAGCATACTTTTGCAAATGAAGGGAATTAAGATATCAGTCTAGTTTGTATCTGACATTTCAGTTTGAAATGGGTAAACTGTGGCAACAGTGCCTTTCATAGCAATAATATACATGCAAATAATGGTTACGTAAAAAAACACACCTTTTTTTTTTTTAATTGTTTGCTCAGGTCACTTCTTCCAGCAGTATCGTGTGTGCAGACTACACTCCTGCACATGTTAGACATGAGTTGGGAGCCGCAAGATTTGTCATTCTTTCAAAGTATAGATCTTCCAGAACTACTTCTATCAATGGCTCAGGAGAACATAAGTACCCATGATAGTGTTGTGAGGTGAGAACAAATCTTTTTTTGGTTTTGGTTTCTAGGATCTAGATCCAGACAGTTGAATTTTAGAATTATTGCAGTGTTGAAATATAAATGGGCTATGATTTTGTTCAAGGGGATGCCCCATTTAGACAAGTCCTGTGGTTAGTTGATAGGTGTCTAATCAGTGGGAGTCCAACTGCTGAAGCCACCACTGATCCTAAGAACAGGGACCTTTGCTCCCCAGACACATGCATACAGGTGCACCTCTCTGTTCAACTGTATGGGTGCGTACAGGAACTTGGCTATCTCAGGCAACACCATAGACCTGAATGAGCAACGGCATACATGTGTTACTGCTGCTCCACTCCAGTGTTGTGATCGGCAGGACACTTGGACCTCCATGGATCAGACGCTTATCCCCTATCCGTCCTGTATTTTTTCTGAAAGATATCTATCCGGGGAAGCTGTGTTTTCATAGTATATTATGAACGCAGCAGTGACCGAGAGGTCTGTGCTTCCATGTCTCTGCAATGCAAGAAGATCGGACTACTCTTCCCACACTTCAAACCCTACTGATCCACGAAAATTTACTGATTCCACTAAAATTGCTGATGACAATGGTTTGTCAGATTTGTACTGTCCTTAACATTCAGTTTATCTTCCCACACTGCTTAAAAACCATTCCCTAACCACAGCGAAGGGACTCTTGCTAACACCTTAGATCACAATCACAGTACAGCCTCCCATGCCAAATATGATTTATTTGGCTTTCTGCCATGTCACTATGAAGTGTATTGTGTAGCAATGAGGTGTCATTTTCTGGATTTTGTCTTTATTTCAGCAGTCAGGGGAAATCTAATCAATATATTTTATTCCTTTTTGTATTATGAAATGTCCATTTCCTCACTTCAGTCAATGGGATGAGGAAGATGAGAGGGCAGATTATAGACAGAACCTTTTGTGGTTGAAGGAATGCAAAGATGGAATGTTTGAAAGCTGGTTTGAAAAGATAAGCCAGGCCGATCCAGATATAAGGAGAAAGGTAAGCTAATTTAGACTTTTCCCTATACTGCAATATAGGTGCATTGCATATTGTTTTTCATTAGATCATAAACCATATGTGACCAGATATTTGCCTTATTTATTGTGCATCATAGTTGTCGTAAAGGGAATGTGTCATCAGAAAATGACCTATTGTTTAAATCACGTTTTTAGGTTTACATTATTTTTAATGATTTTTTTGGTGATGTTTTTTAATTTTCTATGTCACTTCCTATATTTAAACAAAATCCATATATCCTTAAGTTTTTGCACTGACCACTAAGCCTAATAGGCGCCACTTCTTGATCTGTACAGATCCCTTTACTGCAGTTACCTCCTTATCTGTCATTCTAATCCTGCCTACAATGATATCACCTCTGTGTACAGATAAGACAGGGTCCACCATTCACAACAGGTGATGAGCAAAGCTTATTTATTCTTTCCTTGTACAATTACTTCTGCACAGGGCACAGAACATAGAAAACTCTCCCATAGAAGTCAATGAGGTCCCCTCCAGACCATTGTGTGTATGGATCATGGGGCTGTCGTAAGGCAATTTTCTTAATGCTTTCTAAATGCTGTGAAAAACAGCTCAAGCAAGATGGCTGCCCCCATAATCATGTTCAGAAAATAGAGTAAAAAAATCTTCAATCAGAAAATCAAGAGATTAGAAAGAAGGGAGATGTTACTTTTGGGTTTTACCTAGCACATACAATTTTTGGTGACACATTTCCTTTAACCCCTTTGGGACACATGACGTACCGGTACGGCATGTTTCCCGAGTCCTTAAGGACACATGACGTACCGGTACGTCATGAGTTGTTCCGATCACTGCTGCTCAGCTGGCAGTGATCGGAACAAGGTACCTGCTGAAATCATTCAGCAGGTACCTTGTTACAATGCCCAGGGGGGTCCTGTGACCCCCCCATATGGGCGATCGCTGCAAACCGCAGGTCAATTCAGACCTGCGGTTTGCAGCGCTCATAGCGATCTCTGATCCCGCGGTCTATGACCGCGGGGATCAGAGAGTTAATGTCCCCAAATTGTTTTTTTTTAACCCCCCCTGCAGCCCCCAATCATACTGTGGCTGCGGGGGTGCAGGGGGGGGTGGTTGCGGGCGGCGCGAGGCGGGCGGTGCGGCGGGCGGGATCGCGATTGCGATCCCCCGCCCGCCTCCCCTGTAATGTTTCCCTGGTGTCTAGTGGTTCTATCAGAGTGTCAGCACATTGCTGACACTCTGATAGAAA
Organism: Bufotes viridis; assembly: GCA_033119425.1. Lineage (NCBI taxonomy): Eukaryota > Metazoa > Chordata > Amphibia > Anura > Bufonidae > Bufotes > Bufotes viridis. The sequence goes on from CM065591.1 coordinate 297,794,937, forward strand.
CGGCTGGCATCTGTGCTGCAGATGCCAGCCGTTTAACCCCGTACGGACCGCAGTATGGAAGGGTTAACCGGGAGGGAGCGCTCCCTCCCTCTCCCATCGGGGGGCTGCTGTGCCTTTGCAGCCCCCCAACAGGATGGGATCGAAGAGGGAGGGTGCTCCCCTCCCTCCCTATCCATCACCCCCTGCCCAGTTATGGCAGGGGTGATGGTGCCATGGAGACAGGACGCTTTCAGAAGCGCCCTGCTCTCCATGGTGCTGAAAGTCTGAATAGACCTGCTAAAGGTCTATTCAGACTTTCTAAAGTACAAAATACAGTACAGTGCACTATATAGTGTACTGTACTGTATTATACAGACACCAGATCCACTGGATCTTTCAGAACCAAGTGGGTCTGGGTCAAAAAAATGTAAAAAGTGAAAAAAAGTAAAAATGAAACAAACACATAACACTGAATAAAAACTAAAAAAATAAAATACACTACACATATTAGGTATCGCCGCGTCCGTAAAAACCTGCTCTATAAAAATATCACATGACTGAACTCCTCAGGTGAACGCCATAAAAAAAAAAAAAAAAAAATGGTGTAAATAAGCCATTTTTTGGCACATTACATCACTAAAAGTGTAATACAAAGCGATCAAAAAGGCGTTTGCCTCCCAAAATAGTACCAATCAAACCGCCATCTCATCCCGCAAAAACGAGCCCCTACCTAAAACAATTGGCCAAAAAATAAAAAACTATGCCTCTCAGACTAAAACATGATTTTTTTGTTTCAAAAATGCTTTTTAGTGTTAAATGTAAAAAAAAAAAAAAAGTAGACATATTTGGTATCTACACGTCCGTAAGAATCTGCTCTATAAAAATATCACATGACCTAACCCCTCAAGTAAACACTGTAAAAAAAAAATAAAAACTTTGTCAAAAAGCCATTTTTTGCCACCTTACATCACAAAAAGTGTAATAGCAAGCGATCAAAAAGTCATATGACCCCCAAATAGTGCCAATCTAACCGTCACCTCCTCCCGCAAAAATGATACCCAACCTGAGACAATTGCCTAAAAACTGAAAAATATATGGCTCTCAGACTATGGAGATACTAAAACATGTTTTTTTCATTCAAAAGGATATTATTGTGTAAAACCAAAATAAATAAAAAAGGTATACATATTATGTATCGCGCGTCCGTAAGGACCTTCTCTATAAAAATATAACATGACCTAACCCCTCAGATGAACGCTCGTAAACATAAAAATAAAAACGTTGTCAAACAAGCCATTTTTTTGTCACCTTACATCACAAAAAGTGTAATAGTAAGCGATCAAAAAGTCATATGCACCCCAAGATGGTGCCAATCAAACCGCCATCTCATCCCGCAAAAAATGAGCCCCTACATAGGACAATCGGCCAAAAAAAAATATATATGGCTCTCAAACTATGGAGACACTAAAACATGATTTTTTTTGTTTTAAAAAATTATATTATTGTGTAAAACTTATATAAATAAATAAAAAGTATACATATTATGTATCGCCGCGTCCGTCACAACCTGATCTATATAAATAACACATGACCTAACCCCTCAGCTGAACACAGCAAAAAAAAAATAAAAATACGGTGTCAAGAGCCATTTTTGTCACCTTACATCACAAAAAGTGTCATAGCAAGCGACCAAAATGTCATATGCACCCCAAGATGGTGCCAATCAAACCGCCATCTCATCCCGCAAAAAATGAGCCCCTACATAACACAGTCGCCCAAAAAATAAAATAAAACTATGGCTTTCAGAATGTGGAGACACTAAAAAAAATTATTTTCAAAAAGGCTTTATTATGTAAAACTGAAACAAAAAACCCAAAAAGTAGTCATATTTGGTATTGTCGCGTCCGTAACAACCTGCTCTATAGAAATAGCACACAATCTAACCTGTCAGTTCAACTATGTAAATAACAAAAATAAAAACAGTCCCAAAACAGCTATTTTTTTGCAAATTTTCCATTTTAATCCATTTTTGCAGTAACAAAGCAAGGGTTAACAGCCAAGCAAAACTCAATATTTATTGCCCTGATTCTCTTGTTTGCAAAAACACCCCATATGTGGTCGTAAACTACTGTATGGCCAAACGGCAGGGCACAGAAGGAAGGGAACGCCATATGGTTTTTGGAAGGCAGATTTTGCTGGACTGGTTTTTGACACTATGTCCCATTTGAAGCCCCCTGATGCACCCCTACAGTAGAAACTCCAAAAAGTGACCCCATTTTGGAAACTACGGGATAAGGTGTCAGTTTTGTTGGTACTATTCTAGGGTAAACATGATTTTTGGTTGCTCTATATTACACTTTTTTTGAGACAAGGTAACAAAAATAGAAATTCGGAAATTTCATCTCCATTTGCCAATAACTCTTGTGGAACACCTAAAGGGTTAAAAAGTTTGTAAAACTGGTTTTGAATACCTTGAGGGGCGTAGTTTCTTAGATGGAGTCACTTTTATGGAGTTTCTACTCTAGGGGTGCATCGGGGGCTTCAAATGGGACATGGTGTCAAAAATCCAGTCCAGCAAAATCTGCCTTCCAAAAACCATATGGCGCTCCTTTCCTTCTGCGCCCTGCCGTTTGGCCATACAGCAGTTTACGACCACATATAGGGTGTTTCTGAAAACTACAGAATCGGGGCAATAAAAATTGAGTTTTGTTTGGCTGTTAACCCTTGCTTTGTTACTGGAAAAATGGATTCAAACGGAAAATTTTTTAAAAATCGAAATTCTGAAATTTTATCTTTATTTGCCATTAACTCTTGTGGAAAACCTAAAGGGTTAATGACGTTTGTAAAATCAGTTTTGAATACCTTGAGGGGTGTAGTTTCTAGAATGGGGTAATTTTTGGGTGGTTTCTATTATGTAAGCCTCACAAAGTGACTTCAGACCTGAACTGGTCCCTAAAAGTGGGTTTTTGAAAATTTCTGAAAAATTTCAAGATTTGCTTCTAAACTTCTAAGCCTTGTAACGTCCCCAAAAATGAAATAGCATTCCCAAAATGATCGATACATGAAGTACACATATGGGGAATGTAAATCAATAACTTTTTTTGGCAGTATTACTATGTATTATAGAAGTAGAGTAATTGAAACTTGGAAAATTGCAAATTTTTCAAAATTTTTGGTAAATTTGGTATTTTTTTATAAATAAAAATGAAATTTTTCGACTTCATTTTACCACTGTCATGAAGTACAATATGTGACGAAAAAACAATCTCAGAATGGACTGGATAAGAAAAAGCGTTTTAAAGTTATCACCACATAAAGTGACAATGGTCAGATTTTGAAAAAATGGCCTGGTCCTTAAGGTGAAATAGGGCCGTGTCCTTAAGGGGTTAAAGCAGATTGATCATTTATTGATGTGCTGCCCATGTTAAATGAAATGTTTCATTAGAAAATGACCTTTTTGTTTGAATCAAGTTTTAATGTTAAACATATTTTTAATAATGTTATTTATATTATTTATATTTAAAAGTCAAAAATGCTGTATAAAATCCTGCTATGTGGAGACTTCCTGTTCTGTACAAAAAAAAATTAATAAAAAGTGTTATGTACCCCTGAATAGTAACATTAAAAGACAAATCGCCCCAGCAAAAAAAGCCCCCTCACAGCTCTAAAGACCAAAAGATGAAAAAGTTATGGCCGTCAGAATATGGTGATGGAAAGAAAAAAAATGTTTTGTTTTCAAAGGTTATTTTTTTTAAAGTAATGACATAGTAAAAACTATATAAATTTGGTATCGCCGTAATCAAAGTGACCTGCAGAATAAGGTCGTCATGTCATTTTTAGTGCACCATGAGCATCACAAAATCAAAACCCAAAAAACTTTGGCAGAATTGACATTATTTCACCAAGCACCCTGTCTGGTGGTATTGATCCAGCTGAATAAAATGATACCTGTCATTCTGGGGGGGAAAAAAGATTGTTATTATTTATGCTAATGAGGGCTTCGGTGCACTGAGGGGGTGTGGCCAGCACTGGAAGGCTCCAGTTCACAGAGCTGCTAGGCCCTGCTCCTCAGTGCACTGAGGGGGTGTGGCCAGCACTGGAAGGCTCCAGTTCACAGAGGGGCTAGGCCCTGCTCCTCGGTGCACTGAGGGGGTGTGGCCAGCACTGGAAGGCTTCAGTTCACAGAGGGGCTAGGCCCTGCTCCTCAGTGCACTGATAGGGTGTGGCCAGCACTGGAAGGCTCCAGTTCACAGAGGGGCTAGGCCCTGCTCCTCGGTGCACTGATGGGGTGTGGCCAGCACTGGAAGGCTCCAGTTCACAGAGGGGCTAGGCCCTGCTCCTCGGTGCACTGAGGCCCTCCTTTATATAAAGAATAAAAACACTTTTTTCTCAGCAATGTGTCAACTTATTTTCACGAGACGGATATCATTTAACTCAGCAGTTGCTCTTTAAAGTGAACATGAAGATAGCCACAATGCTAAGGTAGTAGTCCAAGCATGTTCAGGTTACTGAATAACATTGTGCACTGCTTAGAAATGATATTTCATAATGATGAATTATAATTTATTAAATTGAAGTTGGAAAAACAATCACTAATTGTATATTCTACAAAATTTTCTAAATTGTTCTTGAGAAATATAATTGTTCAATGTATTTTAACCTGAGCTCGCCTTCATTGTTTTTAGATGCACATGTTCATCGCAAGATACTGTGACCTGTTAAATGTTGAAATTTCCTGCGATGGATGCGACAAAATTGCACCATGGCACCGCTACCGGTGTTTGCAATGTAATGACATGGATTTATGCAAAGCTTGCTTCCTCGGTAAGATTTCAGCATTGATGTTTCTTTGTGGTTTTTGGTTTATTTTGGATTAATTTGGCTGCTGTGATATCTTTCTTAGATGTGTCTACTATTGAAATTCCTAATAACGCCTCATTTTATAATAGGTGGTGTAAAGCCTGAAGGACATGAGGATGACCATGAAATGGTTAACATGGAGTATGCATGTGATCATTGCCAAGGACTTATTATTGGCCATAGAATCAACTGCAATGTATGCGATGACTTTGATCTGTGCTACGGATGTTATGCTGCCATGAGATACTCAGAAGGGTACGGCTAATATGTCAATTACGGATTATATAAATGACATTTATCCTGGTGTACTGAGAAGTTATGCAGCTTTCCATTATGCTCTTACACTTTTCATGATCTCTGTTTGCTTCAGTGAATGGAAGGGTTCTGGTTTACATTCAGAGGCTGAAAACCATAGAGACCTAGTCCTGATCACATAAGCCCATGGCTCAGCTCTAGTGGACTAGGTAATGACAGGTTTTCAGCTTCTGAATGTGAAAAAGGGTGTTTCTGTTCATTAATGGAATACAGGAAAGCTTGGTGGGAAAAGTGAGAAATGGAATAATGTTTAAAAATTTAAGTGTCACAGGGTTAAAGGGGTTGTCTGGCCAGTACCATCAGCCAATCACTGGTCACAGCGTGACCTGCAGCAGTAGTTACATGTCCAATAGATACAAGAAGGTGACCTGGAAAGTGGTGTAACAAGTAATCGGTGAGTTAAATGTTATTATTATTATTTTTGTACATTAAAAAACTGCTTGGACAACCCCTTTAATTCCTGTTACAGGAAAGAAACGTTATTCTTTGTTTGTGAAGATTTTGAAGAAATATTGGGGGTTCTTTATCAAAGTCCTGAGCTTTACGCCGGTCTTTAATATCCCCTGCCAGAGGATGAGCTTAATTTACAGTAGTTGTATCCTCCACCAGTCTGTGCCTACTTCAGTTGTCATTTACGGCAAGAAACTGGCCTAAATATTAGTGACTTTCCTGGGACTGATGGCCGAACCACTCCCCAGTGTCGAGGACTGCATAAAACTGTGTGTGCCCCTAAATTTAGGCGCATCAGCATGTAAAATGTTTCAGACTGGGGCCTTGCGTCTTTTTTTAACTCTAAAAACTGTTGTAGGGAGTCCTAATAAATGACCCCCATTGACCATAACTCTGTTCCTTTGTTTCCATCTTCAGCCATTTGCCTAGCCACAGTGTTACGATCTATCCAACAGTCACTAATAAGATCAGTGACCGCCAGCGGCTCATCCAGCCTTACATACACAACTACTCGTGGTTACTCTTTACTGCATTAGCCCTCTACTCGTCAGACCTGGCCGGTGAAGAGGAAAAGGACGGTGACAGACTCGATTCCGCTGTCATTTCCAGTGCCCAGACTTTGCAGGCTAACTGCACGGATCTGGTTGCAAATTGTCTTCTGAAAGCGCAGAAAGGAAAGGGTGAGATTTTTAAGTCTTTACTTTAAAGGGTAACTCTTTGTTACTCATATCATGTGTCAAATATTTCCTTTATCTCTCTTGTTTGATTGTCACAACTTGCTACAAACCGATACATTTTAAAGGTCATCTCTTATCTGCTCATCCCAGAAAGTTTCACAGTTGTCAGATATTAGAGGGTAGGCACCATTCGTTTCTCTCTGCAGTTGACATGGAGTTGGTGACCTAGGAATCAGGTCTACGAGAAAAGGTCCTGGCATTAACGTGAAAGAGTGTCAGCTCAGGTGTCAGATTTCCCACATTCAGAACTTAAAGTGAATGTCCACCCTTAAATAGATCTCACTATTTACATTTCAGTGCATCCTGTAGGTGTTCAGTGGGGTGCAGGGCTATGTGTAGGCCACCCAAATTCCTCCACACCAAACTGTATGAACCTTGTCGTTATGGACCTCAAACTGGTCAACGTTAGACGCATACAGTTGTCTAAAATGTGACTGTAAACAGATTTAGTGGTGGATATACAAGACCTAATCTTGAACAATAGCCCCAGACCATCACTCCTGCACCCAGTTTTACAGTAGGCATTTTGCATTTCAGTAGTTAGGATTCTCCAGGTATCCACCATCACCCTGACAGATGGTGAAACATGAGTAGTCACTCTAGAGATGTCTGCATTGCTCTAGTGTGCCTTATACCACTGCAGCCAATGCATGGCATTGTACATGGGTGATCTGAACGGTGTATTAGACACCCCGATGCTGCTAGCGATTGTCGGTAGAGAAGTGTCCCCTCTGGGAATCGGCAGATAGCTAGCAGAGGACACTCCTGCTATTACATGCAGCGATGTCCTCCGCAACATGGTGAGGAGCGATCTGGATTGCCCGATGAACGAGCAAACTGCCATATGATTAGACTGCTTGATGATTCCTAATGAGCGTTCCAATTGGTAGCGATTATCGGGCAGAAAATCTGGCAGTCTAATATACCCTTTAGGCTTGAGAGCAGCTGCTTGACTATATGAATTATTTTCAAGGTCCTGATGCCCAATTCCTGTGCTGATGTCACTTTCAGATAAAGCTATATGTAATATAGTAATATGACAAAAAACTGGTGATTTCTAAGTACCACACTCTTGAGCACTCAGTTTACAAGGTCTACTGCTTTGTGGCTGAATGGTTGTAGCACCTAGATGCTTCCACATCACAATGATGGCACTTACAGTTGACCAGGACAGATCTGAAAGTTCAGAATCTGAGTAGTGGCAAAGGTGCCATCTTATGACAGTGCCAAAGTCGTTGAGCTCTTCAATGCAACCCTTGAACTCAGTATAGATAACCACGTATTTTTGAGCATATAGTGTATTTTTACAGTGTTCGGACCTATGCTTTTCTGATAGAGGTTCAAGACCCTACATAGACCTAGTGTTAAATCAAAATTCTGGCCAACTGCAGCCACCACGGGGTGGTTTTTTAAGTTTTTTCAATAGTGAGAATTTGTCAAGGCCCTGCACCAGAAAAGTTGCACCAAGCATTTTAAAATATTTGCACACGCCCTGCTTTGTGCAAAATGTGTGACATTTTGCCATTTACCCCGCACTTATGTTTCTAAAAATTGGGAGGGGGCATAACCAGCCAGCCTGATTTCCGAATATATGAAGAGAAAACTGGCGCAAATTACTGATGAAATCTACTCCAGCTACTAGCATAGATTTATGTTTCTTGTGCCCAGACCTCCTGAGTTGTGCCAAAATTAGGCATGTGTCTACACAGTAAGCTCCTGAGATCCCCTAGTGGTGGCTGCAGGCAACCAGAATGGATTCTTTTGCATCTGTCTATGTAGGATATTTTTGTTTTGTATAAGAAGAAATGGAACACTGTTGGCTGTAAAAACAGTTATAAAGTTATTAATCAGAGCAGAATTTTGAACCAGAATTTAAAATAAATAACTGAAGTTTGTGTTAGGTTGACCTGTGCTTCAGTGGCTTCATTTTATCTTCTAAATTAGGTATGATTTTTTTTGTATTAGTTCTTCTAAAGACATTGGGGCACATTTATTAAGACCAGCGTTTTAGACGCCGATCTTAGTAAAAGCCTATTGCTATTACTGAAGTTATAAAGAGCCTCTCCATAACTTCATGATCTTTTTCTGCGCGTAGAAAATGGTAAATGAGATGGGCCTGCTGGCCAGTCCTCTTCCCACACTTCTCCCACAATTTTAGACCTGTCTTGAGCAGATAAGAGTTGCAGATAGCAGCGTAACTAACCGTTGCACATAATTTAGGTGTATTTCAGCTTAGCAAATGACCCCCATTGTCTTCTTTTTCTGTAGGTGTCAGAATATTATCATTACTCTCCATGTGGACCAGTAATGGACATGAACCGCTGTCTATTGAGTCTTCCAGTGATGAGGTTACTGACAGCAATGGTGTTAGTCTGTTAATTAAGACTGCTGAGGCTCCGAATAGAACAGTAAAACCTACTGAGTCGAAAAAGGTATTTCTGTTCATATACAATAGTTCTTTCTACAGTGATACAAGTTTTAGTGAGATAGGAATGGTATTGTTCACTTTTGGGTTTTCTTTCTCTAGAGCAAAGGGGATATAGACACACAAATGCCTATGCTCAACAAGGCACACGGTCAAGATGGACATCAAGCAAAGGATGTGTCCTCGAAAGAGTCCAGTTATGATGAAGATGATGCCGAACACCCTAAAGAGCCATGTCTTTGTAAGATACTTTATTATACACAATGACCTTATTTTGAGGCATTTTTCTTCCTATCTGCATCTGTTGTGATAAGGGAATTTGTCGAATTAATTCATAGAAATTAACAAAAAAAAATTTTTTCTGTGCAGTTGCTGGAGACTCCCAGAAGGTTGTAGTCCCAAGCCCTGACCAAGTCTTTGCTGAATGCTCTCAGGAACGTATTTTAGGACTGATAGCTGCCATGCTGCCTCCTTTACAATCTGTAAGACCTTTTTTATTCAAGATTTATGTAAGATTAAAAAAAAAGGGGTGCTTTTTCTCCTCAGAAAACTATTGTCCCTGTGGTAGTGCCTGGTATTGCAGCTGTTTTATTCACTAGAATGTGTTTCGAGAAGAAACCTAGTAAAAAAAAAAAAAAAAAAAAGAGTGTGTTCACACAGTGGAAATGCTGAGGATTTTACATCTGGTTTTGTGGGTGGAAAATCCACAGTGGAACACATTTGCCGCAGATCTTATCTACATCCTGCTAAAAACAAATTCCATGCAGAAACTGACCTGCACAACTGGTTGCACAAATTTCAAATCTGCAGTGTGTCAATTCTTTTAGCGGGTGTGGTGGTATAGGTAGCAAAATAATTTGTAGATATGAGGGTAGGAGAAAAAAAAAACCTGACATTCTTGTATCTGGCCATAAAATCATTGACGCCTTATTCCCAAAAACAGTACACAAGGTCTGTCTAAACAAAACCAGGGTTGCAGAACAACTTGATTCAGAAAATATATTACCCATCATAAACACTATTCTAGCATTTGAGATGTCCTCAGGCCTGGTGAAGCCATTCAAAAGATCAGGTAGAAGATGCCATGACCAGCAGTAGAGGTTATGTATCAAAAACTATACAGATAAAGATTGACCAAAGAAATACCGGACCTAATTTATAACTTGGCCGTGTGCTGCTCAGGTTTGAAATTTGGCCGTCCAACGGCATTACCTATGTGAATGTCACCTCAATCAGGGCTCTGGAAGAGGTGGTAATTAAAAAACACACCACCTTCTGTCTCTAACCCCTCCATGTTTGTTATGCACATGTGTGAGACATTATGATGGGTTGGAGGATAGTATGAAGTCACTATGATGACCACAAGAACATTTATCTAAGTAGACAGGTTCTGAGCCAAGAACTGACCTCCTAAAACTTGGTCGTAAAAGTCCATTAGCATGAACGCCAGCCTCAGTCCTGACATCAGAGGCAGGGGGGCAGCTGCAGAGCTTCTTAAAGTGTATATGTCGCTGTAGCAAGTGGTCATTTCTTAGGGGGAGAACTCGTTTGAAGAACTGGACTTATATAATAAGTTCCGTTTCTTTTATCCTTTTTATTTTCAAACTGCTATTTTTTGCATTGTATTTGTATGTCCTTGTATTTTTACCCTGTGATAACTGTATTTTTGTACTCGCTGTCCTTTAGATATTACAACTTCAATTTAGGCCTATCGCACACGAACGTAGGTGTTCCGTTGCCGTATTGCGGATCCGCAGTACATGGGTACCGTTCCGTGTGCATTCCGCATCACGGTTGAGGACCCATTCACTTCAATGGGTCCGCAAATCCGAAGATGCGGAACGGGCTCACGTAACGGAACACTACAGCAGCACTACGGAGTTCTTCTGTGGGGTTTCGTCCCGTACTTCCGTTCCGCAAAAAGATAGAACATGTCCTATCTTTTTGCGGAACGGGCGGACCACGAACCCATTCAAGTGAATGGGTCCGCGATCCGCTACGGCTGCCCCACGGTCGGTGTTCGCAGCAAGGCCACGGGGTGTATTGGTGTAGTAACCCTGTGAATGCTAGAGAGAGTAGTGGTAAGGAGTGGGTTACCTAGTTTAAGGCATCTTGTCCGCTTAGTATGACAAGTGGTGGCAGCTAATATTCTTTAGATTTGGATGTCAGATAGCTAAAGGGGGACTTCACACCTTTCAATGCAGAATCCACAACTGAACCATTTGGATTTTTCTGCAGAATTTGCATCATAATTTACAGTGTATTTTTCTGGATCATTTAGATGTACCATGAAGCAGGAAGCTTTCTTACAAAATTTCTGACAGAATTAGCAAAGCAGCAGATTCTATTACATTCACTATGATCTCTATGTGAACTGTTCTTACTACAGTTTTACATTTTCTATTCCAGGACACAGGCGGCTCCTTAGCGAATCTTCAGCAAGTGTTGCCACTGATGTTTCAGGTTGTTATATCCAATGCTGGCCATTTAAATGAATCCTACCATTTAACCTTGGGCCTCCTGGCACAGTTAATTCTTAGGCTAGACCCTTGCGAGGTGGATAATGCAGTGAAGAAGGTTCTGTCTCTGAAGCACAGTGAACAGGCTGCAGCTGATGGGAGTTCTGCTCCAGCTGGGTGGATAACAACTCAACTGCTTTTCAGCCTAGGAGCTATGTGTCTCGACAGGTTTGTTTCTTACATTTTCTGATGAGCATTTGCATGATATCGTTTAGTGAGAAATAAAAACAACAAAATAATTGTGAGCAGCACTACAAGCATACCGTCACCTCTCGACATGTCTGTTTTAGTAACTCCTTGCCTTCCCAATGTAATGCCAATTCTACAGCATCTTTTCATGTAACTCTGTTAAGCCGTTCCTCTGTTATGCCAACAGAGGTTTATGAATGAATTGCGAGACGCCTGAAATAAAGGTCCAGTTGGGGGGTGTCTCTGCACAGTCTGCATGGCAGCCACTGATTGGATAGTGTCAGACTGTGCAGGGACACCCCCCAATTGGATCTTTATTGCAGGCTGCTAGAAATTCACTCATAAACTTCTAGAAGGAATAATGGAGGAATGGCACAACATAGTTATATGAAAAGAGGCTCCAGAATTATTACATGGGCAAAGCAAGTAGTTACTAAAACAGCATAGGTTACAGTTTCTCTTTTAAGCAAACTGGCCTTGTGTAGTTAGTGGAAATGTTTGACGTTTAGGGGGGTTTTACTTGTTCGGCTGATTGCTTAATCATGTGGATAGTCTGCTTTAATATGCTAAATAGAGATGAGCGAATCGACTTAGGATGAAACAGACTTCACGTAATAACTTCATAAATTGATTTCTACTGTAAAAAAACATTTATGAAGTTATTACTCAAAGTCGATTCGCTCACCCCTAATGCTAAACCTTCAAGGAGTACTACAACCTTACACTTGTACTGTTTGCTAGGAATTCTAGAAACCAGATTAGAGCCTGAGTAAAAAGCTGCTATACTATGGGGGTTGTTTATTAAGACGGGCGTTTTAGATGCTGGTCTTAATAACCCCTATGTTTGGCAGGGGATCCGCCGAAGTTAAGAAGAGGCCTCTACATAATTTTGGCGCATCCATCCCCAGTCTAAATGTAAGACACCTACCTGATGAATGAGACGGGCCTGCTGGCCTTTTGCCGTCCACGCCACGCGCACTCTTTTAGAACTGGCGTGATCGGGGGAAAAGAAAAGAAATTTGCCTATTATAGATGTATTTTGGATAATAAATGACCCCCCACGTGTGTTCTTGCATTACATGGTCACCTAGTTGTTTAAATGGGTGCCATGTAATGACTCTTCCCTGGAGGTGCTGCTGCAAAATGGGCAGATGCATCCAACTTTCCCTTAGAATATTAGTTGATCAAAGGGGGTCAGGGAAGCAGGAAGCTCAGAGTTGATTGACGGAGATTGGCTTGCATCAATAATAATTCCTGTGTATGAAAAGCATTTTAAGTGTCTCTTCGTATTTTTCTATAGCAAAGTTGGTCTTGATTGGGCTTGCACCATGTCTGATATCCTGAGAGAGTTGCACAACTCTCCAAAATGGCACAAAGTGATGGCTGCCTTTACAGATCACTGTATGGAACAACTGCCTCACCAGCTAAAAAACTCCAATATCTTTACATTATTAGTCTTGGTTGGGTCCCCAGAGGTAAGACATCACCAGAAGCATTTTTTTATGAAAAACGTACTTTATATGTGTTGCCGTTAACATCATTATTACCTGTCCACAATATAAGTTATAAATGTATGATGGCTGGGGATCCCACTGCTGGAACCCCACCAGTCAAAAGAATATAAATGTATGAATGTAGCATAACCACTGCACCATTTACTTCTATGGACTGACTAAGATATCAGGGCTATACTCTGCAGTCCATGCCACACTTGCACATTATTGCTCCATTCACACAGGGGACCGAGAATCCACCTTTCTGGTGATCAGTGGAGGTGCCAATGGTTGGACCCCCAGAAATCATGCATTTCTCACCAATCCTTTGGATAGGTGATAAATGTTGTTTATGGGGAAAACCTCTCTATCTTTTACAGTTTAGGCTTTGTTCACATCACCGTTCAGCCTTTCCGTTCTCCTGCTCCGTTTAGGAGCAGGAGAACAGAAAAGACGGATTCAGCACATAACGGTCATGTGAACGAAGCCTAAGGACCCCATAAACTATAATGGGGTCTGTTAGGTTTCCGCTCAGAAGATGATTTTGGAGTGGAGACAAAAGTTGTGCATGCAGGACTTTTGTCTCCACTTCAAAAATCATCTTCTGAGCGGAAACCTAACGGACCCCATTATAGTCTATGGGGTCCTTAGGCTTCGTTCACATCATCGTTATGGGCCGAATCCGTCCTTTCCGTTCTCCTGCTCCTAAACAGAGCAGGAGAACGGAAAGGCTGAACGGTGATGTGAACGAAGCCTAAGTAGGATTTTACTTTATTTGTCCCCTAACCAGTAACTTGTCCATATGTCAGTTATCACTTAAATTGATTACCGTTCCGTATAATTGTTGTGAAATCATTAATATCCTTGTAGATATAGAGCCAGCAACTGATATCTCCCAAAAGGCTAAGGTATTAAATTGATTGTGCACCTCCAGTCTTTTTCTTATTCAATGCATTAAAAAATATTCTTTAAACGGCGACAAGTCGATCCACAAAGGAACTATATACACGGACCGTAAGGAAGTTTATTTTTTGGCGCAATAAAATGGTTGTAATGGTTATGTTACTTTGCTAAAGTAGACGTGGACTTGTGGTTTTACCAGTTAACAGTGTATGTCAGTACTTCATGGCAATGCTGACCCTATTGTCTTCAGTGTTGGCCACTTGGTTGCGTTCACTCTGTAGCATTAGTCATGAATGCATTAGTGGCATCAACAACAGAATGATTATAAAATGTAAGTAGCCTAAAAACCTTAATTACACATAACTTGCCTGTAAAAGAAAGCTTGTAATATATCAAATTGCGTGGATTGGCCACTCAGGAACTCTGTCACGTGAAGCACCCCTTTTGAAACTTTTGCTTATGCCATGTCCTTTTTCAGGTTTCTAACATGGGCTATGTACGATATGTCACTTCCACAGGCCATGACATGTGAATAACTGCTCCGTTCACACAGGGGACCCGAGAATCCCCCCTTCTGGTGATCAGTGGAGGTCCCAATGGTTGGACCCCCAGAAATCATGCATTTCTCACCAATCTTCTGGATAGGTGATAAATGTTGTTCAGGCCCTGCGGACAGGGCCAGAACTCTTCCTATCCCTGGCGTGTTCGCAGGTGAGGTGGATTCAGGAGTTTGCGCATGCTCTAGTGAGAGGTTCTGACCCCGGTCTCAGTACTTCCCCCGTCCTAGGCTGTGAAGTGACATTACATTAAATCTATAGCCGGAAAGGACATTTCAGTGGAAGCAGTATTTTCAGAGGAGAAGCGCCACTTGACTGGATTCTCTACAGTAAAAGGACAGCACTCTGTGAATTTGAAGCAGTTATGTTTTTTTATAAGAAAGAATAGGGGCAGCACTGAGCTATATCTGGGCTGTGACACTATCAATAGAAAATATTAAAAATGTTAAACTGAATTTTATTATTTCTTAAAAACCAAAACGCATCAATCAGGTATATAACCGTGTTCCTTGTTGGATAAAACCACCTCCTTATTCAGTATATAAGGCAACGTGAAGAGAGTACCTATGCACCTGGACTGTGCACATAAACAAACCAGGGCTGGATCTATGTGCAAATGAGCTGTGCAAACAAATTGTGCAAATACGCAAGGGTCAAAATGGTGCAAATTCACAATAAGCAAAATTGATATAACATTGTACAAATAGCTGAGCACCTCAGTGCATAAATCAGTGCAAATAGTAAAATATATCCAAAAAGTGTCCAAAAAATTATCAAAACCAAAAAACACGGGTCCGTGAAAATAGTGTGAACAACGTTGTATCAAAGATCCGGTTTTTGAAAGTCTCCTTCAGCAGTGTACACGCCGACACTGTATATACTTATATATAAATAGTTTATGGAATTTCCTGCTCGTTCTTTATAGAGGACCCAAATGGTTTCCAATTGAAAGAGAAGGAGTCTCCGATAAAGTGCAATATTAGTAGAGGTGCGATCTTAGCATATCAGAAAAATGTTAACTTGCCTCCTGTATACCAAAACATACCGGTGTGAACAGGCAAACGTCCACTTCTCCCCGGCTTGGTAAGTTGTCGGCCGTTGTGTTCACTCCCCTTTTTTCTCCGTCCCACCGTCCCCAGCTGCCTTACCTCCACTCCTGTGCTCTGTCTCCGCTGCGAGCTCTGCACGCCCGCGGCGTCCCGCTCGGCGTTCTGAACACACGTGGCGTCCCACGTGGTTACCTATATGGAGTCGGCTGGCGCTGGGTCCTAAAGTCCGTGATTGTATCTCTTTGTCCGTACTCTTTTGGTAAAGATTCTTTTGTTTTTCGTAAGGGACGTGGGAGGAACAATTGTCACAAGGTCACCGCCAGTATCCCAGACGCGTTTCGGGGTTTAACCCCTTCTTCAGTGGATGTCAACATCCACTGAAGACTCCTTCTCTTTCAATTGGAAACCATTTGGGTCCTCTATAAAGAACGAGCAGGAAATTCCATAAACTATTTATATATAAGTATATACAGTGTCGGCGTGTACACTGCTGAAGGAGACTTTCAAAAACCGGATCTTTGATGCAACGTTGTTCACACTATTTTCACGGACCCGTGTTTTTTGGTTTTGATAATTTTTTGGACACTTTTTGGATATATTTTACTATTTGCACTGATTTATGCACTGAGGTGCTCAGCTATTTGTACAATGTTATATCAATTTTGCTTATTGTGAATTTGCACCATTTTTACCCTTGCGTATTTGCACAATTTGTTTGCACAGCTCATTTGCACATAGATCCAGCCCTGGTTTGTTTATGTGCACAGTCCAGGTGCATAGGTACTCTCTTCACGTTGCCTTATATACTGAATAAGGAGGTGGTTTTATCCAACAAGGAACACGGTTATATACCTGATTGATGCGTTTTGGTTTTTAAGAAATAATAAAATTCAGTTTTTTAACATTTTTAATATTTTCTATTGATAGTGTCACAGCCCAGATATAGCTCAGTGCTGCCCCTATTCTTTCTTATATCAAGTTTTATTCTATGCCCAAGTGGGTGTGGGCACATTAGGTGAGCACCTGAGGATACCATTATATATCATACCAAGTGTAGCCACCTTTGTATTATTACCTTAGTTATGTTTTTTTTATTACTAATTTTCATCCGCCACCAGTGTGCATTACTTGCATATGTGTTGCTGCAACGTTTCAGTGTTCAGTGCCCTGTGTCAAGTTAATGTAGCTTACTACATTGTGAGATTTGTATACTGATGTTGGATGAAAATTAGTATTAAGGCTGACTGGTCAGCCTGCATTTGTGGGAGGGGCGGAGGCTCTTCTTAAACAAGCCACTGCCTCACTCCTGGGCGTGTGTTCTTCAGGTGCCCCACCCTCCCTCCCTTCTCTTTTCATTTCCACAGGGTATGCCCCCTTTTAGGCCTACCCACGGCTATGGCTAAGGGCACAATTCAAGCCATTAAGTTAGGTTTAGCTAGCACACGGCTAGCCGGGTTAGGTTGTTCTTGATGTTTATCTCCCTAGGGTTCATCAAGCATCGTTGGCCGTAGCCATGACCACAATTAATAAATTAACTTATTAACTTATTGCGTTAAATTTACCAAGTGCTGTCCTTCTACTGTATGAAGTTTTTAATTTCTAACCCTACGGCAGAAAAGGTGAATTGGAGCGAGCACCTATCTCCTGTATTTAGACAGTGCTTTTGAACTTCTATTTCACGTATACGTGACTGAATTTCTAAACGGCTTTTCCATGCAACTTCAAGACGGGAAGTATATCACAAACTTTCTTCTACAGGGGACTCATATGCTATTAAGATGGGTTCGTGGGGTCTACTGGGTCCACAAAAACCCCTTTCAAAGGGATTCTGTCACCTGGAAAATCAATATTAAGCCAAACATAGGTTCTTATAGCTCTTCATACCTTCTTTCCATAGGTGTTCTTTACACTTGGATCCGGCTTTCTACCTTCATGAAAATCCTCTTTTATCTTTATGCTAATGACACCTGAAGGTGCCCAGAGGGGCGTTATTTTCATTCAAAAAGTGCCCAGGAACGCCTTCCATCCAGTGCCCAGGCCCGCCCCTTTCTCTGCTAATACCATATGTCCCTGGCATTGCGACTGCCGTCAAGCTCCGCCCCCACTGGCTACGTCACTGGTAGCCGATAACCCCGCCCACTCCTTCCCTCCAGCTTCACTAACATCCACCGAGCCGGTGTTCCGTTAAATTGCCCTTCTTGTAAAAGTTCCCTACCCACGTGAGTTCCGGTATGCGGGTGAGGGAGGAGTTGTGGCAGGCCACTCGCTTACTGATTGGCTGAGTAGGATTCGGCGCAGGAGAGCGCCGCTAACTGTGAACGCGCATAAGTAGGGAAAATTTAGGCCAATTGCGCATGCGCCACGGGTATTGAAAAAGGGTGGTGGTAACTGTAGATTAATATTAGCACAGGTCTTCCAATTTAGCACTGTAAGAGATGAGCCAGGAAATAGCGCAGGTGAGACTAGACTAGACAAAATACAGCAATCGTCTGCCGCGAGTGCGCACTAGGCTGTAAGTTTATACTAATCTCGGCGCATGCACACTAAGTTTTCCCTGCCCTAGCCACTAGACTAGATCCAGCAAGCGTTTGCGCCTGCGCACTGGGCTGTAACTTTTCAATACCCATGGCGCATGCGCAATTGGCCGTAAATTTTCCTTACCTTATGCGCGTTCACAGTTAGCGGCGCTCTCCTGCGCCGAATCCTACTCAGCCAATCAGTTAGCGAGTGGCCTGACACAACTCCTCCCTCACCCGCATACCGGAACCGGAAATCACGTGGGTAGAGAAATTTTACGAGAAGGGCAATTTAACGGAACACCGGCTCCTGCGCTCTTCCTGTTTAACTGAGTGCATGCCCAGTGAAACACTTGAGGCTGATGCGCTCAGTTAAACAGGAAGAGCGCAGGAGCCGGCTGGGTGGATGTTAGTGAAGCTGGAGGAAAGGAGTGGGCGGGGTTATCGGCTACCAGTGGGGGCGGATCCTGGGCTCTGTCGGGGGGAGGCGGGCCTGGGCACTGGATGGAGGGCGTTCCTGGGCACTTTTTGAATGAAAATAACGCCCCTTTGGGCACCTTCAGGTGTCATTAGCATAAAGATAAAAGAGGATTTTCATGAAGGTAGAAAGCCAGGTCCAAGTGTAAAGAACACCTATGGAAAGAAGGTATGAAGAGCTATAAGAACCTATGTTTGGCCTAATATTGATTTTCCAGGTGACAGAATCCCTTTAAAGTTGTCATGTAATTGCCGCACATATTCTAAAGTAAAGGAGGCTTTGTAATGAGGAGAGTAATGGGATCTGCTTTATCTGTAATCTTTCCACACCTCACTGCCAGATGTCTCTATGAAGTATTTGTTTTTATGCATAGTATTATTTTGACTGCAGGTACTATGTATGGGAACGCACTCTGTATATATAGATAATGCCAAAGAGCCCCATGATGTCATTATATTAAAGCACTTCACTGAGAAAAATAAAGCTGTGATTGTTGACATCAAAACAAGAAAACGCAAAACCGGTAAGTACGGTCTAACATATGATAATGACCGCTGTGTGTCACCTAGTTTTTGCACTATTGTTTCTTATTTTACCCCAAAGAGGTCATCTGACTTCTATTAAAAAGGCATTGATTCAGTGGGATGGAAGATAATGAAGGTACACGTTCCTAAAGCAATAAACTCGATGTCTTGGAGAAACGTTAAAAAGAAAACAAAATTTTTTAAAAGCAAGGGAATCCTGTAACTGTTATTTTTCCACCTAGCAGTATGCTTTTTTTTTTTGTGCGACAAGTTGTAATTGGTAAAGGGGACCTGTCATGAACTTTATGCTGACCGTACTGAGGGCAGTATAAAGTAGTGACAGAAATGCTGATGTCAGTGGTTGCCGAGATCCAGCATCATAATCATTGCAGACTGGGCCTGAAAAAGAGTCCCGGCCACCTGAGAAGAGTCCTGGTTATTCATGAATTCCTGCTCTCTCTGCCCACCTGCTGATGACGGACAGGCTTCTACCTAGTTTTCTCCCTTTCTGTCTAGGAGAGAACTGCCAGTCATCAGCAGATGGGTGAGAGAGCAGGAGATTATAATAACCAGGACTCTTCTCAGGTAGATTTGACTCTTTAAGGCCTGGGCTGCAATGATTATGATGCTGGTTCTCAGCAACCACTTACTTTTAGCTGATGAGTGACACAGCGCTGACATCAGCATTTCTGTCACTACTTTATACTGCCCTCAGTGAGGTCAGTATAGAGTTGATGACAGGTTCCCTTTAATGCTGCCATTTTGGGGTACACATAACTTACTGGTTAACTGAAAAAACAGCAATACTGCCACTGAGTTTTTATCTTATAAATTGTGATTCATATTTTTGGCATAAATAACTTTAACTTTATTCTCTAGGTCAGTATGATTACAGAGATACCAAGTACATATAGGGGGGGATTTCTCATGAGGAGAATATTTGAAGTCAGTTTTTCCTTTGTTGTAGTACTTTGTGCCACATTTATCAAATGTCTCATGTTTGATAAATTTGGCTTGTCCTTAAACTTAACACTTCTGTGTAGAGAAGCTACTCCAGTTTTCCTACTCCACCCTGCTCCTGGAGTGAGACTGCGACTTTTTAAAATAGTCTCAATGATAAATCTGGAGTGAAACTCATTAACATAGCTAACCACACCCACTTTTCCACCCATATTACAAAACTTTAGTGAGTGGTGTACACATGCAAAAAGTCGCAACATTTTTCTCAAGTGAGTGAGAAAAAAAAATCGCAAATTTTTGCGCAATCGCATACATTTTTGAGCAAGCTGAAGCTCATATTAAACGGTATTCAGGATCATAATCCCTGACAAGTAAATCGGAGAGGAGGATGAGGCAGCTCTTTAGCTCACTGTTGTGAAGTAACTTGTCCTGCTGTGTTATTAGGACAGGTTTTTGGTGTACGAATAGGAGAGCGGCCATTTTATTTCTCCTAATGATTGCTCCCTAGAAAAAACAAGCCGTTATAACTAATGAAAAGTATTTATGAATATATTTATAATAAAAAGTTTAATTTAAGTATTTTTATTTTCTTAATTCCTGGAGAACCCCTTTAAGTCTTGTTATAGAATAAAGTCTTACTCGGATTAAGGAAAAATCGAGAGTTAATTGGGTTGAATTTAATAAAGTACAGTGCTGAAGCATGGGATAAACTGGAGTAATTTATATGAGATGTGTTCTCAATGACAAATGGGGGGACTTATTAAAAACTAATATCCCAGTCTCATTCTGCAGTAAGATGAAATAAATAAATTGCCATCTAGGTGTGTCCCAACATAGTCCGAATTTGCAGTGCAGATTGAACAGTGTGAGTGCGTGCAGTGACACGACTGGTAACACCCAGCTGGCAATTTATTCATTAATGTGTAGTAGGAATAGCAGAGGAACACAGCAACATGGAAAGAAGATCCTGTCAAATTTCTATATTATGTGGAATACAAATATTTGCTAAAACAGACATGCCAGGAGTAGTGACACCCTGCAGAGGGCAGATGTGTTTATTATACCTTTTATGCTTAATATTCAGCTTCCTAAGTATAAGTGCCCTCTTAGCTCACTAAACGTGAACCTATGCATTAAAATGGTTTCCAGGAGTAAAATATTGATGACCTATCCTTAGCATAGGTTACAGTCATGTGAAAAAATTAGGACACCCTTTGAAAGCATGTGGTTTTTTGTAACATTTTTAATAAATGGTTATTTCATCTCCGTTTCAACAATACAGAGAGATTAAAGTAATCCGACTAAACAAAGAAAACTGAAGAAAAGTCTTTTCAAGATCTTCTGTAAATGTCATTCTACAAAAATGCCTATTCTAACTGAGGAAAAAGATAGGACACCCTTGCCCCTAATAGCGAGTGTTACCTCCTTTGGCTGAAATAACTGCAGTGAGACGGTTCTTGTAGCCATCTACCAGTCTTCGACATCGGTCTGAGGAAATTTTACCCCACTCCTCAATGCAGAACTTTTTCAGCTGTGAGATGTTTGAGGGGTTTCTTGCACGTACAGCCCTTTTCAAGTCACCCCACAGCATCTCAATGGGATTCAAATCTGGACTTTGACTTGGCCATTCCAGGACTCTCCATTTCTTCTTTTTCAGCCAATCTTTGGTTGATTTACTAGTATGTTTTGGGTCATTGTCATGTTGCATGGTCCAGTTCCGCTTCAGCTTTAATTTTCTAACTGATGGTCTCACATGTTCTTCAAGCACCTTCTGATACACAGTAGAATTCATCGTGGATTCTATGATGGTGAGCTGACCAGGTCCTGCTGCAGCAAAGCAGCCCCAAACCATGACACTTCCACCTCCATGCTTCACAGTTGGTATGAGGTTCTTTTCTTGGAATGCTGTGTTTGGTTTACGCCAAACATGTCCTCTGCTGTTGTGTCCAAATAATTCAATTTTGGACTCATCTGTCCAAAGAACATTATTCCAGAAGTCCTGGTCTTTGTCAACTTTATCTCTGGCAAATGTCAGTCTGGCCTCGATGTTTCTCTCTTGAAAGCAAAGGTTTCCTCCTTGCACACCTCCCATGCAAGTTAAACTTGTACAGTCTCTTTCTGATTGTAGAGGCATGTACTTCTACATCAACAGTAGCCAGAGCCTGCTGTAGTTCTCGAGATAACACTTTATTGGATTTAGACTTTTTGTGATCTATAGGAGCTTTATTAAGACTCGTACAAAGTAAAAATCTATCAGTTGCCCTCTATTTAAAAAAAAAATAAAAGCACGGAAAAATGAGAACTGGAATCTGGTTGGCTGCCGTGGCACTTTTTCCTTAAATTGGAACTCCAGTTATAAACAATGTTCCTTAAATCAATAGTACAAGCAGAGATATAAAAAAAACTTAATATATCTGATTAGATAAAAACTTTTCTCCACTAATCCAACAACGACTCTTTTTTTTCCTGCACTGATCGTTTGCTTTCTGGTCACTGATAAACACTGTCCAAACGAGACATTATTTTAAGCTTCACTAAAGGGCTCTAGTTACAGCTAATGTCCAAGTCTATGGAGAGAGAAGGAGGGGCAGGAGCATGCTGCAGAGGAAGAAAGGCATAGAAAGACCCAGAAATGTTGCTGTTGCTGGATGAACAGCTACACTGTTCATTACTGGTGTAACATGTCCCTCCATGCTGTTGATGCATGTGTATGTGATAGGGGAGCAGAATCTCTATATGGCCTTTTTGGTAGATATCCTGTTCCTACCTTATCCTCACTACAGATTTCTTTGGTGTAACCTCATCTCTCAGTGCTAAAATCTGTCTTCATCTCTGAAAAGTAGAGTCTGAGTGTAGAAAGTGTATTATATGTTATTATGAAAAATGCTAAGTTTATTACCTTCACTTGTACTATTGATTTATGCATAGTTGTTTATTGGTACATGTGTACTTTTAAAGGGAAGGGAATAAACTGGTGACATGACTTCCTAAACTGTTTGCATAGATGCATAGTTTTGGGTGACCTGATTGTAATGTTTTCTTTCTTTTGTTGATCTGAGGCTCCATTCCAGAGTTATACTTTGTCTTAATATGCTAATTAGGCCATTGGTGCAATCAGGGCGTCACCCTTGCTCTTTTTGCACCCAAGCTCCACTCATTCCTGTGAACAGCCCCTACCTCACTACTCTGATTTACAGGGCCAGGCACTGGGAAAACAGCCAGGGAGGATCTGGCCACAGAAATGAGAGCATATGTGTGCAACAAGAGCAATAATGACGCTCTCATTGCACCAAATGCGTAATTTTTAATTAGTAAAAGTCATAACTCTGGAACACAGCCACAGTAGAACAAAAGAAAATCGGCATTTAAAACAGTTGCTCTCACAGCTATAGGTCTTTGCACAGTTGGATGTGGAGGTCGCTGAGACAGATTCCCTTTAAACTCACTTTGATTAATTTCTCCCACTGTATCATTAGCTACAAGAGTTTTTTTTCTTTTTATCCAACTGTTTTAATATTGTAATCCACAGCTAAACACTTTAATATACCATAGTGGTCATAGTAGTTAATTATACTATATGATACATTATGGTTTTCCTTTTGAAACAAAATGGATGTTTCATGACATCTGGTTTTATAGGTCTCCTTTAGGCCTAATTCACGCGTCTGTAATCTATCGTCCGCACCCGTTCTGCAAATTTGCGAAGCGGGTGCGACTCATTCATTTTGAATGGGGATGTGATGGATGCGGAGAGCACACTATGCTCTCCGCATCCGCATTTGCAGATCGCGCCGCCGATCTTCCGGACAGCGGCTCCGCAAAAATATAGAGCATGTCTTATTCTTGCCCGCAATTGCGGACAAGTATAAGCATCTCTATAGGGCTTGTGGCAAGGTGTTTTGCGGATCCGCAAAACACTACGAACGTGTGAATAAGGCCTTAGGAGGTGTATGGAGTGTGTGGCCACATAAGGTAGACAACAACAAAAAAGATTTCTGCAGTACAAGCCCTTTTCTTGTACTTCTGGAAAGCAAGCTATAAGTACGCAATATTTGCTACTTTCCTCAAACGTCAGAAAATAGGACATTCACTGGCAAGTGTTTAAAGAAACCCTGAAAATGGAGTGTAACCTGCCAGCAGTGTGATTATAGAACGGATTGATTCAGTATAAGTGGTGCTTCATTCATTTACATCCCTGCTCACTCTTGGCTTTGAAGTCAATGATTCCCTCTATGACTGTATATGCAGATAACTGTCAATCACTGATGGGACACAGAAGATCTGTCATTTTACTTTTGAATACTTGTACTAACAGCTTAGTGCAAACTGTATTCGATTTATGAATATCACAGTATCGGTATTGTTGTTCTTAAATTCTTAATTTCTGAGTTAATAAATAAGTATCCAGTTCTTTTCATCCATGTGTTTACTCATGTTAACATTTTAAATTTGCAGAATCATAATTTTGAAGAAATTCAGTCTGCATTTATTCACTCTGGACTATTAAAGCTACTGGTGAGAAAATGTAGTAAAGGAACTGGTTTCAGTAAAACATGGCTTCTTCGTGATCTAGAGGTAACGCTTGTTCTGAATACACACACAATACTTTGTTATATAATGAATATGCTGGGTCTAGGTACATGTAAATAACCCCTGTAAGAGCTGCTTCAGGAACTGTTCCCATCGGCATACACTTCCATCTGTGCAACTGCTTCTCAGATTGCACCACAAGCTGGAGAAACCCTCATTTATGACATCTTCTACAGCGCCATTTGTATAGCATTTGTCCACATAAGCTGCTCATACGCTTTAGGCTACATTCACACGACCGTGAATGTGTCCGCGTCCGTTCCGCAATTCTGCGGAACTGGTGCGGACCCATTCACTGTCTATGGGGCCGGACGAGGTGTAGAGAGCACACTAGGTGCTCTCCGCTTCCACATTTGCGGAGCGCGGCCCCGAACTTCCGGTCCGCGGCTCCGCAAAAGATAGAACATGTCCTATTCTTGTCCACAGCCTGCGGACAAGAATAGGCATTTCTATGGGGGGTGCGGCTGGGTGCATTGCGGATCCGCAATTTTCGGATCCGTAATTTGCGGATCCGTAATACACTACGGTCGTGTGAATGTAGCCTTAGGTTGTTGATGGCTGAAAAGCTTTCATCTGACAGCAGTTTAATCTGATTTCCCCATAAATGTGTTTGTCCGGATTGGCTGAGGGTGCACGTTTATTGGCGTATGTGAAAGGGCATGATGGTTGACAAACCATGGTTCTGCTTATCTCATAGGTAACCAATAATGTGATGTGTTTATGATACAGCACCCCAGTCTGACTCCAGTAGTTGTGGCCAGGGATGAACTTCTGTTTTCAAGTTCGGCTTACAGGGTTCGGGTTATCTAAGAATTCCGCTACTACGGACCATAAGTTATGGTCTGTGGTAGCGGAATTCATAACGGAATTCTTGGATATCCCGAACCTTGTACGCCGAACTTGAAAACAGAAGTTCGCTCAACACTAGTTGTGGCACCGTCAGACTGGTCCCATATACACTAATCCTTCAGCAATTATTTTATGTGTATTACTGGTATCACTGATTCCTCAATACTTGACTTAGTATTACAGAGGACCAGTCGCCTCTCCTGACATGACTGCTTTAGTACCTACTTGCATTACCTATGTGATAAAAATTGTGGAGTATCTTTTTATATAACTCTATGTTGTGCTATTCCTCTGTTATTACTACCAGACATTTATTGCAGATTTATGGCAACTCATTCATTAAGGTCCATCTAGTTGTCACCTGTCAGGCGTGTGTCTCTACACAGTCTGGCTCTGGCAGTACTGATTTAATAATTTATTACTGTGCTGAAACGCCGCCACCCCCCCAAATCTGGTAGCACCCGATGGAACTTTTAGACTAAGGCTGCACTGCGACATCATTGACTATCATTACAAAAAGGTCACGTTACGCATGGTGCGGTGTAGTGTACATTTTTTGTAGACTAATGTAAGTTCACTAAATAACTTCTAGTAGGTATAATAGAAGAATAGCTCCAGAATTGTTAGCAAGTTACTAAAGCAGACAAGTCAGAGGCGACAGTCCTTGCTACGTAGAAAGATCTTTATCACAATGCAGTTAAGGACTAAACAAAATAGTTTAGGCCAGGTATTACTATGGAGGTATCCTGGAAAAAAACGTATTTTCTCCTTTGGATCCCACTAGTTTATCTACTCACAGAAGCCTGATATGAGAGCAAATTGAAAACTTTAAAACATTTAGATCACCATGAGAAAACACTATACGTAGAGTCAGGATCTATCCGTTGTCGGAGATGTAGGCTTTAAAGCCTGCAGAATTGTGCCAGTGCCTGTGCACAGAGTGGACTGTAACAACGAATCAGTATAAGTAATGTTATGTATCCGCAACTTTTCTTGGTGTTTATGTAGTTTTTATATGTAAACTGTATTAAAAGGGTTTTCCGAGATTTAAATACTGATGGACCTATCCTCAGGATAGGTCATCCGTATCTGATTGGTAAGGGTTCGACACCCAGGACCCCCGCCGATCAGCTGTGAGGACACCAGTGCTCCTGTGAGTGCTGCTGCCTCCTCACAGCTTACCAAGAACAGCGCCATAGATTGGATAGCGGCTGTGCTTGGTATCATGCTCAACCCTATTCACTTCTGTGCTGAGCTGCAGCTAAGTCACCTGAATGATGAACTATACGCTTTATGCATCTCTTTTTATGTGTGTGCAGATACTGTCTATAATGCTGTATTCATCAAAGAAAGAAACAAATTTGGTGTCTGAAACTGAGCAGTCAGATCCTGAGAATCAGGCCCAGGACAAAGATTTGGAGTCTCCATCTGTTGATGCAATGCAGCAGAAAACTAATCCGTTCGAAGATCTTGATGAAGCCACAAAAATATGTTTTCAGGTAAGAGAGTAAAACCAAGAAGTAAAAAAAAAAAAGTCACAAAAGTTCTTAATGGCAACTGGCATCAAATCTTCTGTGAAACAAACAGGGAGTATAAGGTCAGAGACACACGAGCGAGTTCAATGCGATAAACTCCCACCATGTGTCAGTGAGAGGTCGGTTCTGGCCTCCGCTCCTCTGACAGGATCGCACGACATTATAATAATTTATAATGCTCTGTGTTCCTGTGAGACCTGGAATCTATTGAATTTTGACGGCATTATGTGTAATTCAATAGATTTCAGGACTCTATGGGTTACACAGCATTATAAATCTGTATAATGCTGTGCGATCCTATCAGAGGAGTGGAAGTTTTTTTTTAATCAGAAATTGTTCTACAGGTAAAACTCTGTAACCCCAAATATCTGCTGCAAATACAAATTATACTGAATATGAATAAAGAAATGAAGATTGCAGCACAAAACCATTAGAATATGCAAAAAAAAAGATGTAAAGATGATCCTTACATTTCATTTATCTGCTGTTTAAAAGTAAATTGGATTGAGACAAAGAAATCTAATTGTTACTTGCTCTTTATGGTTTTCGGAATTACATAAATTGTATGTACCACCTTTAGGTAATTCATGAGTCTCACAACGTACCTTTACATATCCTCCGTGCCATGTATGAGATGGAAATGAAGAATATAGACTCCTTCCTTGAAAAAGTTCACAAAAGGTAATATATTTCAGGATTTTCACTTATTACTTTACTACCGCATACACTCATTGACAAAATAATGCACTACAAAAGCGTTTTTGGAATTGAGTGCAGCTTTCTATGAGTGAATGTAATGATATATGTAAGGCCTCTTTCACACTAGCGTTTTAGCTTTCCGTCCTAGAGATCCGTCCTCGGGTCTCTAGGACGGAAAGCTACTGATCAGGATTATCCCCATGCATCCTGAATGGAGAGAAATCCGTTCAGGATGCATCAGGATGTCTTCCGTTCAGTATGTGAACGTTTTTTGGACGTTGACAAAAGCGCAGCATGCTGCGGATTTGTCTCCGTCCAAAAATCCGGAAGACATGCCGCAACGCCGGATCCGGAATTAATGCCCATTGAAGGGCATTAGTCTGGATCCGCCTTTAGCTAAACGTCGCTTCGCGCATTGCCGGAACAGACGCTTAGCTTTTTGTCAATGGTTACTAGGCAGCCAGGACGCTAAAGTCCTGGCTGCCATAGTAAAGAGTAGGGGAGCGGGGAGCAGCATACTTACATTCCGTGCGGCTCCCGGGACGCCTAGGATGACGTCAGGGCGCCCCAGTGCATAGATCACGTGATCGCACGGATCACGTGATCCATGCGCGCGGGGCGCTCTGACGTCATTCAGGAGCGCCCGGGGAGCCGCACGGAATGTAAGTATGCCGCTCCCCCGCTCCCCACTGCTACTATGGCAACCAGGACGCTAGTAGCGTCCTGGCTGCCATAGTAACACTGAAAGCATTTTGAAGACTGATCAGTCTTCAAATGCTTTCAGTTCACTTGCGTTGTGCAGGATCCGGCGTGCATTCCGGCGACGGAAGTGCACGCCGGATCCTAACAACGCTAGTGTGAAAGAGGCCTAAGTGATTACAATATTGGAGTGAAATGATACGTTTATTGGGGAAAACTGTACAATGAAAGGAGGCTCTAGTACCATGTTGGCCACCTCTAGCACAGAAGCATACAGGTTCCATAAGAAGAGAGTGGAGTATAAAGCTTCAAACACTTAAGTATACAGTAAGGTAGCACACTTACTGTCTGTGCAGAACACTGCAGCCCCAGTCCTCTCCCTATCTTTCTAGTGTGTCACTTACCACTGAGAAAATAGGCAGAGGATGGGGGTTGTAGCGTTTAGCGCTGACAGTAAGTATACGGTGACACAGCACACTTACTGTCGGCGCAGAACACTGCAGCTCGCCCCTCTTCCTGTTTTTCCTATCTCTACCCTCAACAACTAAGAGAGACATGTACAGAACTGCCAGGGGTTAGCGCTGGCGACAGGTCACGTAGGAAGGGCCACAACAGGGAGGCAGTGTCTGGTTCAGTGAGATAAGAGGTAGGCTGGAAGCCTGCCTCAAGTATGTACACATAGTCGTCTTCAGCGCTCAGTACAACACTGAAGATGGACTTTCCTAATGAAGCATATTACATAAATGTTTAGCCACTTCCAGACCGGGCCATTTACACCCTTCCTGCCTAATCCTAATTTTGAAAATCTGACGTGTTACTTTATGTGGTAGTAACTTTGGAACGCTTTTACTTATCCAAGCCATTCAGAGACTGTTTTCTCGTGACACATTGTACTTCATGTTAATGGTAAATTTGAGTCAATATGTTTTACCTTTATTTATAAAAAAAAAAATCTAAATGTTAATGAAAATTAGAAAAAATTCACTATTTTCTAAATTTAATCTCTCGGCTTTTAAGACTACTTTGTCGGCATCATTTTACTAATGTAATTTTATTTTTTTAGGAAAATGTAGTTTTTTTAAAGCAATTTTTGAAATTTTTAAGGAAATTTCCAAGGTCAACTTTTTTAAGGACCAGTTCAGTTCTCAAGTCACTTTGTGGGGCTTAATATAATAGAACCAACCCATAAATGACCCCATTTTAGAAATGATACCCCTCAAACTATTCAAAACTGGTTTTAGAAATGTTGTTAACCCTTTAGGTATTCCACAGGAATTAAAGCAAAATAGAGGTGAAATTTTAAAATTTAAAATTTGCAGATTATCCATTAGTGTAGATTGGCGTGCAGCTGCCATCTCTGAATGGACATTCCAGAACGTCCATTCAGAGATAAACCGACCGCCCAAGGGCGTTTATAGTCAATTAGTTAACATCCCTTTCCTTATGCTGTATTAAAAATAAACCAAAACGCTCAGATTTCTAATTTTTTTTTTTTTTTTTTTTATTAAAGATTTGATGGAAAAACTGTTGTTATTGATGAAAAAGTTAAGAAACTGGCACGGAAATGGCAGCCTCTGAAGTCTGAAAAATTACAGGAGCAACTCTCGAACGTGATGGACACAGACATGATTATTCCACCATGTCTGGTATGTATATTGGTTTGGCTTTATTTTATACTGTACACATGACATGTTATAATTTAGAAATCAATAGTAATAACTGTCATGTGGTAAGATTTAGTGGAAATACTCAGTACACCCTGTTCACCATTATATTTCACTCTGTACAAATGTCTTTAGAGCTTATATTTTTCTGTATATTGAAAAAAAAAACTCTCTAGTTACATAAATTATTTTACTAAGGCCTCATGCACATGGTCGTTGCCCGGCCGCAGCCGTATTGCAGCCCGCATAGGGCGGGTCTGCAATAAATGGGCACCGGCTGTGTGCACCCGACATCACGGATGCCGACCGATTCACTTGAATGGGTCCTCAATCCTGGAGATGCGGTGCGGAACAAAAGCACGGATCTTTGGATAAATCAATTGCACAAGGGTATATATATAAGAAACTTTGTATTATATCCTATTAGAGAAAAATGCTTCTTTCTCCACTTATAAGACTCTCCTCCTCCTCCATCCTATACTGATCATTAACACTCCATTTACAGCTGTAGTCTGTCTTAAGAAGAGAGAAGCACGATCAGCTCGCTGAGAGATCAGGTTACCTATTGAAATTTATGGAGAAGGAGTCTGCCACTGTGCAGGCAACAAAGGAACATACACACACACACAGAAGCTTCCGCAGCATGTAGTGTTTTTTCTCTCTCACCCCGGTTCTTGATTCACAGCTATATTGCTAGATCTGGCTTTATAATGCCTTTCGTGTTGCTGCGGATTCTGAATTGGGGCAACAGAGAGATAAGAGAGCATAATCGCCTCTTCTCTGAATGCAGTGTAGGGGAAAACTAATAACAGCTAGTTTCAACCAGTCAGATGACTGAAAACTGACAAATGGAGGTGGTCTGCGGAGGGGAAAATTGTTGAAAAATGCAGGATACATGCAATGGCCAGATAGTATTATTTCTGATGTACACACATGACAGCTTATTCGGGAAAAATCACCAGAAACAGCTGGTACACTTTCGCTAAAGTCTTGCTAATTAGATTTCTTGTATCTAGAAACAGTGTGTAAAAAGCTTTTCTTCCCACACCTGCAATTTTAAAAAACCTACACATTTCTGGAATGAAAAACAGTACGGCTCTTGTAAAGCCTTGAAACTCTCTCTTTTTCAGCTCAAACCTATGCAGTTTGAAAAAGCCACAGAGGAGACCAACCCAGTCACTCAAAAACTTATTCTAACCAGTGAAAGTGAACTTCAGCTCAGGTATGCCAAGCAACGGCGCACCAAGAGCTCCGTTCTTCTCCAGAAGGAGCTTGACTCACGCAGCAAAATAGCAGTGCGAGATTACTTGTACCATGTGAACGAGGCTACAACTGTGATATACGCTCGCCATGTTCTGGCATCCCTGCTGGCGGAATGGCCTGATGGCGTTCCCCTGAATGAAGACATCCTGGAGCTAAGTGGTCCAGCACATATCACCTATATCTTAAACATGCTGATGCACCTAGAAGAAAAGCAGCTGTGGGAGAAGGTAATACAAGTCGCCAAACATCTTGTAGTTATGCTGTAGACCTGGACATCATGATGTACATGAAAGCTGATGAGCAGTACATGCACATTTTTCTTTTAAATTGTAAAATCGCGCAGTTTGATTATCCCGTCCCATTTAGAAAGGGAAAACTGTGCTCTGACTGTTTGTTTATTATGATTACTGTGATTTTTGTCTGTACGTAATACCCTGAATATTCATAAGTCCTAAAGTTAATGGCAATGCCATATTCAAGGATTCTGCCCTGAAGAGAACTTTTTGTTTTCTTTTACTCCACCTTATACTTATCGAGGATCTAGCCGGTCGTCTGACCAGTCACTTCTAGTAAATACCTGTATTCTTCGGGAAAAAAAACAATGCTGGAGCACCATTTCTTCAGACTGCATTGTGCTGTTAATATTCCTAGAAATGTATGCATATATTAATAATTGGCTGTTCAGTCCCCTTGTCAATACGTGCATGTGGTGTGTCCAATCAGTGCTGCTAGTGTCAGACTGTGTAAAGACTCGCCCTGTTGACAACAGTAGTAGTAAATTTGTTGTCAATTTAGTCATACATTTCTTGGTGGCATAACAGAGTAACAGCACAGGTTATTTACTAAAACAGACATGTCAGGAGAGGTGGGGCAGACTAGGGACAGCATTTCTTCAGACTTACATTACAGCCACTGTTAACGTAAAAGGGGTTCCCTCCTAGACAGATATTGTTAGCAGATACAAAGAGACATGTACAGTATGTTCTTTTTTTTTTTTTTTTTTAGGTATTTTAGCTCTGTACACATCTATATAGGAGTCTCCATTGAAGATTGATGTAGATGACAGGGAACACTTTGGTAGCCATGAAAGCTAAAACACAGATGTGAACAGAGCCCAAGTCACCACATTATACGAATGTTTTACTGAGTGTTCACCTAGAGCAGGGATGGGCAAACTGCGGCTCTCCAGCTGTTGTAAAACTACAATTCCCACCATGCCCTGCTGTAGGCTGATACCTGTAAGCAGTCTTTGCATGCTGGGAGTTGTAGTTTTACAACATCTGGAGAGCCGCAGTTTGCCCATCCCTGACCTAGAGCATCCGGTTTACCACTGTTGTCAGAAATCATCATAATGTGGCTCTTCGGACATAGATGTAACCTTCAATGTCTTTTCACAGTTACAGTAATTACAATTTATAGTACAAATATCGTCCATATGCATTGCAGCATAGCTATTTTCTATACCTGTTACAACCAGTGGAACAAATGTCTAAGGACTAAACCATTATCTGTGGCAGGCTTAATTTGTGTCTGTGTAAATGACACCAGACCTTTATCCTAGATGGAGCAAATAATTTCTAGCTTCTCTGTGATAATGAGGAAAGCTATGGTGCATCTTATGTAATGGTATATAAAGACTGGATCTTCATTACTAGGCGTTCCATCGTCTTCTGACACATTATTATTATTATGCCATGATGCATTTAGTCTTTTGTTCTTCTCTCAGAATTTTTCCTAGAATTATGAGGTAGGCCCCTTACACTAAGAAACTTCTGCTCAAACACCCTCTTTATCCTTTGCAGAATTTGATTCCTATTTTATCATTAAAACTTTCATGTTAAGGTGTTAACAATATAATTCAAGCACCAGGTAGGTGTTACAAGCCGTTACAGCAGCGAAAAACTGCACAGAAATCTTTTTTTTTTTTTTTGCCTTCTGCTTGAAGCCTTACTTTTCAAATAAAATCATTAAAGGGGTATTGCCATCTCAGACAATGGAGGCATATCGCTAAGATCCACTCCTACACTGAGAATGAAGCGGGAAATGTGGTGGCCGGAGGACAGGTTTTCCGGGGTCTGGCCACCGCCAAGTGCTCTCCCCACAGAAGTGAATGGGCGCGCACGGCGCTTCCGCGGCCACTACTCACATTTGTTTCTATAGGGCCAACAGAAATAGCCGAGTGTGAAGTGGGAAGTGTGGTGGCCGGAGGACGGGTTTTCCGGGGTCTGGCCACCGCCAAGTGCTCTCCCCACAGAAGTGAATGGTCGCGCACGGCGCTTCCACGGCCACTACTCCCATTTGTTTCTATAGGGCCAACAGAAATAGCCGAGCCAGTGCTTGGCTATTTTCCGCAGCCCCATAGAAATGAATGGAGAACAGTTGCACGTGCGCAGTGCGCCCTCCACAACTTTCAGTGATCCTTTCTCGATAGGACCCGCACCTAGGGGCATATCCTTGTCATATACCCTGATTGTCTGAGATGGGAATATCCCTTTAAAGGCTATGGACACCATTGGGGCAACAATTTTTTATGATTCATTTTAGGGTTTATTTTTAATCGGTCTTTATATAAAAAAAACAAAAAAACAGCAGTTTTTGTGATACATGCAGTTAAAAATCTGTCTATTTGCATACTGTCCCTCCTAAGTTCCATCAGCTGTTGGCTCATGTGAAGCCTTAACTCTGATCTCCTGTCCTTTTGAACACTCATTATAGCTAAACTCTTATCAAACTGATAAGAATATGGGTTAAAGGGGTTTTCCAAGGCCTATAATTCCCTCCCCCATCGCACAGATAGTACTTACCTCGCTCCCCAGGGATGCTAGAGAGGCTCCTTCGTGAGTACAATGCACTAATAAAAAAAAATTGCCCCCAAAGGTGTACATAGCATTTATAGGGGTTATCCAACATGTAATAGTGAAAAGTAACAGTAGGGCTGTCAGCTTAAAGGGGTTGTAACTCCTGGAAATGAGAAATATTTAATGTGATGGAAAATTGGATGAAGCCAGCAAAGTAGCAATATGTACAATCACAATACATTAGTAAGTGCCTTGTATTAACTTTCTCTGCATGATCAATGCCATTTGCTGAAGTGAGACAATCCCTTTAAGTTTTATTTCATCTATTTGAAAGCATGATTTCATTTTCCTCTAGATCTTGCAGAAGGTTCTAGGCGGCTGCAATGAAAGTATGCTTGGCACAGTAGCACTTACAGCTTGTCAGTTCATGGAGGAGCCTGGAATCGCAGTGCAAGTCCGAGAATCCAAACACCCCTACAATAATAATACAAGTTTTGAGGTACAAAGACTGATGCTTAATGTTTGTATCCCATTTCCACCCGCATAATCTTCTCATATCTGTATATGACATGTCACAAGATATTTTTTTGCCTTGACTTCAGTCTTAAAGGGGTTGTGCGTTCATTTAAAATAATATAGAGATTATTACGTTATCATAGACAATTCACTCACTAGTAATAAAGTGTTTCCCGTTTGGGCTCCAAGTCGCCTTTCTGACCAGTGACTGTGACTACCTAGCGTACACTGATGCAGCATGATGTATCGTCTGCCAGTCACGTGACTTCCTCCACTCCGCCCCTATAGATGAACCGTTCTGCCCTTTAACGTTAGTTAAGTGACTGCTAGTCGGCAGGTGGGATGTCTTGCCACATGACAAAAGCCCTGCCCTCTTAGAATATGTTGGGACTCTGACAAGCGCCTGCTACTTTCAGCATTGCAGGCACACAGAGATCAATGTTACACTGCTATCAGCGTGTCTCAAGTGATTCTGTCTCGGTTCCTTGAGACACCTTGACAGCAGTGCTCAGTGAACTCTATGTGGCTATGCTGCTGAAGCTAGCAGGCACTTGCTCTGAGCCCATCACGCTCTGTCTGAGGGAGGCAGGGTTTCTATGGTGTGGCAAGACATCCTTTCTGCCAATTGTGCACTGCGCTCAAGCTAGCAGGTGCTTCCATAATTTCAAAGGATGGGCATGCTCCGTCTAAGGGGGGTGAGGTTAAAGTGGAGTAAGTCTAACAGTTGGCAGACGGAATGTCATGCTGGATCAGTGAGTCAGAAAGGGGAGTTGGGGCTCAAATTGCACACAATTTTCTATTAGTTTTATAATAATATAATTATGTCTATGTTTTATACAAATGCACAATCCCTTAAAGGCTGATTGAGACAGTCTTTTTTCCATCCATGAGCTATCTGAACTGGACCTGCATAGTACGCAGACCCACTAGAGTAATTGGTGCAATTCAAACATCATTTTGCACTGTTGGTACATTGAGCATGCACCGTTCTTGTCCCTTTCTTGTCTGAGACTCATTTATTCAAGTTTGTGTCCAGAGAAGAAGACACCACACGATGTCCATATGCGTCCATATTGTAGACTACATGTTCCATCTTGGCCCTCATTCATTCAACAGTGTTAAAAAAAAAAAAAAATGCAACACGTTCACATTTAGTGGTGCTAGTAAAGAATTCTAATGTTACTCTGTGCAGGCGCTCCCCTCTGCTCTGAGTAACAGCTCTAGTGTATAATCCAGCTGTCACTCAGAGCAAAGCGAATGGGATGTGCTCAGCGCAGAATGCCTAGTGCGTGGGACATCACCGTATCTGTAACACATACAACCTTGGTGCAACCAAATTAAAACTTTGATTTCTTGGTCAGAAAACCTGTATGACTATAACTCTAGGTATATCTTCACGGCTTTCTCTCTCACCTATATATAGCCATCAGCAGTTTTAAGTGCTAAAAAACTGCTGATGGCCTTCCTTTAAAGGAAATGTTCCTGGAACTCCTTGTTGGTGTTTGTGGTTACTTTACAAATTTTGAAGTACAAGAACTTTTGATGATGTAGTAAATGTCCATTTTTGTTCTTTAGGACAAAGTACACATCCCTGGTGCAATTTATCTATCAATCAAGTTTGACCCGTTGTGTAACACAGAAGAAGGTTGTGATGAATTGGTAATTTCAAGCTCCTCTGACTTCAAACAAGATCTGCACAGGTTTAGTGGGCCACCTAAAAGATGGACAGACTTTGAACTTCCTGGTGAGTATAGGTTTTATAAGGGTACGTTCACACGCAACTGATTTGATGCAGAAATTTTTATGCCAGAAATTCAGCTCAATTCATCTGAAGTACGAAACTGATGCATATGTTGCAGAAACAACCCGATCAAGTACTACTAGACAGACCTACTGACACATCTACTGCTACTTTGAGCACATGGGGGGAAATTTTCTAAGGCTACTTTTGGCTTTCTGTTTCTGAGATCCGTCATGGGCTCTCAGAAGCGGTCCAACGGATCAGTTTTGCCCTAATGCATTCTGAATGGAAAAGGATCCACTCAGAATGCATCAGTTTGCCTCCGTTCAGTCACCATTCCACTCTGGAGGCGGACATCAAAATGCTGCCTGCAGCGTTTTTCTGTCCGCCATGTGGTGCGAGCAAGACATTTTCTCTGACACAATAGAAAACGGATCCGTCCCCTATTGACTTTTAATGGTGTTCAGGACTGATCCGTCATGGCTATAGAAGACATACTACAACTGGATACATTCATGACCGATGCATGCGGTTGTATTATTGTAACGGAAGCGTTTTTGCAGATCCATGACGGATCCGCAAAAACCGTTAATGTGAAAGTAGCCTAAGTTAAATGCTCCAGAATTCTGCCTTTATTTGCACCAAGAAAACTGGCATATATATCCTTTGCACTTCATCTATTATGTACTTTTAAAATTCTTTGTGGTTCGCTCCAAGAGGGGGGCATCAGCTTAGTAGGGACATGGCTTAAGATGCACCAACGTGCCAAAATTCTGGTGCAAAAGTAAACCGACCGATAGATTGTGTCTAATAATTTCACCAAATTTTTCATCCAGCCTGAGCCACATAAATTTGGTACATCTATAGAAAGTCTAAATCTTAAAACAGATATATCATACATGTGATGTCTGTATCCATATGTCCGTTCTGCAAATTATATTTTTCTCTCCATATTGCGGACAAGAATAGTCATTTCTAGTGATGGGAGTATCTGTAAAGAATGAATCAAGGCAACTGGACTTGCTGTAGATTTCTTGAAAACGTTTCACTCGTTCTTCCAACGAGCTTTCTCAATTCTGAGAATTGAGAAAGCTCCTTGGAAGAACGAGTGAAACGTTTTCAAGAAATCTACAGCAAGTGCAGTTGCCTTGATTCATTATTTACAGATATACCATGACCTGGATAAATGAGAACCTGCCCAGTGATGGGAGTGATAAAAATGCGGCGTGCACATGGAAGGTATCCGCGTTTTGCAGATCCATGGATTGTGGACCACAATAAGGACATGGTCATGTGCATGAGGCCTATAGCTCATGAAATCTCTCTCCATTTACTGCATATGTATTCAAGTGTCTTGTTGCAAAACATTTCATAGATCTGTGATCCTGTATGTTTTAGTTTTCATCATCAAAGGAGTTGCTGTGTAAGAGTATGAGGTGTTGAATAGAAGGAACGTTCCCTTAAATTTTCTTTACATTTTTTATTACAGGAGATACCTTGTTCTATCGATTTACATCTGACATGAGCTGTACAGAATGGGGGTACAAGTTTTCAGTGGCCGCTGGACATAGAGGACGATTTCAGACAGGTTAGCAAAATCCACATTTACTTGTGCTTCAGCTTTCTTACTTTTGGTTTACTGAAAGATATCCACCCTTTTTAAATTTTTTCCGGTACAGACTACGGTATTTAAGCAATTTCAATAAACTGCTAAAGCAGATCTGTCACGTAATAATAGTAATATTATAAGATATCCAAATGGGACAAAATGTAGTGCAGTTGTTTTTCTTAAATCTCATGCTCAGGAGTTAATTTTACTCATGACACCCACCTTATCAGTGCTGTTCTCATGATTAAAATAGACTTAAAGGGGTTATCCTGGAAAAGATCATTATCACATCGGCGGGGGTCTGGATACCGTCACCTAGCTGATTAGCTGTTTCAGGGAGCCGCCCCGCTCACCGGAGCTCACCAAGCACAGTGCCGTACATATAGTAGCACTGCTTGGTATTGCAGCTCAGCCCTATTGACTTAAATGGAGCTGAGCTGCATCTAGGTTATGTGAGTGATTTATGTTGACGTCACATGCCTCTTCTAACATCTGATCCCACCCCCACTCTTGGCATCCCCGCTGATCAATTGTTTTTATTGGCTGCACCATCGGAACTAGGGATGAAATGATTACTCGATTAAGTCGAGTAATTCGAAACAAAAAAATCCTCGACGCAAATTTTTTTGCAGCGAGGATTAGTTTGTGTCATATAACCACGGAGCGGGAGTGAAGGGTTTGCAGGACGACAGTGCAGCGTGCGAGGAAGAAGATGGAGGAGCTGTGGAGCGGCGACCCTACAGGAAAGGTAAGTACTGGCGCTGGGGACACGGCTAGGAGGGCGAGCTGGTGGCACTGGAGGGTAAGCTGGTGGCACTGGCGAGGGCAGCTGATGGCCCGCAGCGGCTGATGAGTTTTTATAAAGAAAAGTTATTTTAATTAGTTTTTTGTGATTAGAGTACTCACATAATCGTTTGATTAATCGATAGAATACTCGATTACAAAAATAGTCGATAGCTGCAGCCCCCGCCATACACTGTTTAGTGGATGGGCCTGGATACGGCTGTACTGCTCTCATTCACTTGAGGCCTAGTAGCAATAAAATATAAATAAATAAATAAATAAAAAACTGTTCTTGTACAATGATGACTATGAATCAATTCTTGAGCATTATTTCTTAGAGGAATTGTCAGCACTCTTTATTTTTAGTAAATGCTTGTATTTCTCAAAAAATAACACTTCCAGATCAACCTTTCTTGGAACTCTGCGTTGGGCCATTCATCTTTTATTCCATTCATAAACATGGACAACTGAGTGTTACTAGGTGTGGGGTAGGGGCATGATGCTACACCCATTGACATTATCCAGTGTCATTAGTGCCAGACTGTGTAGGGACACACCCATTTGACGGGGAATGGTAACACCCAGTTGTCAATTTATTCATATCCAAGGAGACTAAGAGCTGAGTCAAAGGGAAGATCTCCTGCATTTTTGTTTTCATGTCATGAAGATATGATCTTTGGATGGTTTAGTATCTTTACGTTGTGTCTTTTGTAGCTGCATGTCTTGTGCTGCTTTGTAGCTGGACTCATAAGGCTCTGCATCATGTGTTTCAGGATTTGAAATTTTAAAACAGATGTTATCTGACCAAAGAGTTGTCCGTCATCTTCCTCTGTCCAGTATCTGGGAATGGCAGGTTGATGTGGCATGTCGGCAGACTGGCCACCAGAGATTAAAAGCAATCCACTTACTATTAAAGATCTTACAGCTTAGTCAAGTGAGGTGAGAAGACTATCAAATGCATCATTTTCATTGAAAAGACCTTACCCATTCACATACGGTATTTAATATGTAAGACTGTATACATTTCCACTTTTATGCTGCAAAATTACTGATTTAGATTTTCTTCTTTACCGCGACTTTTACCACTGTTCAGATATCAGTAACCTGCAGGGTGGGATGATGGGATCCAACTCCAGCCTGCACTGGAGCTGTTTCAGTACTATACCTAGTGCCAATGGGAAATCATTCTCTTACTTGGTGTTCTTCATTTGTTTTACTCTGTTTAGAGATTGTGACCTCAGGCTGTTGAGGCCATTATGGCCAGTTTTCACATCCATGGAAAATGTAGCTTGTCAAGATGGCTTTAGCTCTGGAGTTCTACTGCCACTACACAGAGCGCTCACTGAACTCTTCTTCCTTGCAGAGAACTGTGCAAATGTAAGTATGTCCTAAATAAAACCAGAAGGGTAGTAAGACTTTCTATACATATTTAAACGTTTAAATGCAGTTGCAAACTTGGGGATATATAGCATACACGAGGCAGCATTTTAAAGGGGTTTTCTGCGAGTTGAAGGCCTCTCGGGACTCTCAGCATTCCTGCCGATTACCTGCAGCTCCAGGACCTCTTTCTAGGCCAATGACATCACTTTCATCAATCATATAGCCTAATTGCAGCTCAATCCCATTCAAGTGAATTGGCCTAGGCTGCAGTACAAAGCACAGCAGTTGTACAGTGAATACCAATTCTGGAGCATCTATTCTTAT
The DNA here is from genome assembly GCA_033119425.1 of Bufotes viridis. Classification (NCBI taxonomy): domain Eukaryota; kingdom Metazoa; phylum Chordata; class Amphibia; order Anura; family Bufonidae; genus Bufotes; species Bufotes viridis. The sequence goes on from CM065591.1 coordinate 297,835,341, forward strand.
GTCTCTATGTTGTGCAATTCTTTTATCACTTCTACTAGAAGTTATTAGTGAATTGCCTGCAGTAAGGGTACAGAGGAGTGGTAACAAGTTGGGAGCTGTTCCTGCACAGTCTCACTCTATCCAGTCAGTGCTGCCATTGTCAAACTGTGCAGGGACACCCCCCCCCCAACTTGTTACCTCCCCTTTGTACCCTTACTGCAGACTGCTGGCAATTCATTCATAACTTCTAGTAGAAATAATAGAGGAATGGCACGACATAGAGACATAAGAATAGATGCCCAGAATTGTTATTACATGGGGAATGCATGAAGCTATTAAAACAGGCATGTCAGGAGTGGTGGATTCTTCGATGAACCCGAACGTAATAAACAAGTTTGCGCAACCGTCCTTCACTGCTCTACTTCCTTCTTCTCCTCCACACAGAGCACAGGAGCTCCGCCCCTCATGTCACATGATCATTATACCAGGCCCTTTACCACCTCTTATCCAATCCAGTACTGAGCCACGCCCCCTGCACTGATCACATGACAGTGACATCACCCCAGGTCCTTAGTGTTGAACCGTCCAAGGTTCGGGTTCAACGAAGAATCCCCTTATGTATTCCAAATTCTGTTATGGTCCGTGGTAGCGGAATCCATAACGGGATTCTAAGATAACCCGAACTTTAGACGCCAAACTTAAAATACAAGTTCGTTCAACCCTACTTCTATTCTGTTTTGGCAGGCATTTTTGTCAAAAGTGACAACATTAGGAGCGGTAGTATTGGTTGTCATTTTTAACCTAGCAAATGCTGGTTATTGGTAACTTGTTATTGATAGATATGTGAGAATTCATGGAACTGATTTGGCTTCACACAGTGTATGATGTCTGACGTCGATGCTTTTAAATATTCATAAATAAGTTATTTAACCTAAGTACCTGCATGTTAGACAAACCTCTTCCATGGCTTACTTCACATTTCTAATGTATGATGTAGGGCTTGAATTGTCATTTTTTGTGCCCTCGTATCTTTAGTATGCACTAATGAGGCTTTTATATACAGCATTTGTCAGCTCGCAGTCACCTATAGATTTACATTCTTTATTTCTGTTTTGTCACTACAGGAGCTGGGCTGCTTGGAGGATTATCTAGTTAGTTTAACTACAGATGAGCAAATCACCCAGTACACAGAACAGGTATTTTTTTTTAGGTTTTTTTCTTTCTGCGTGAAGTGCTGTTACTCTTGTCAAACACTTTTGTTTGGTTCTTCTCTGATTCTCCTGCCACGATTTATTTTTTCTCTGTAATAGGAACGTTTTTTGCATTCCCCTCTTCCTCAGCGTTAGGCTACATTCACATTCGGATCCGCAAAACACGGATACGGGCGCATTTTTGTTCTGCAGTTTGCGGACCGCACATGCCACCACTATCATAGAAAGTGTCTATTCTTGTGGACAAGAATAGGACATGTTCTATTTTTTTTGCGGGTCCGCGGAATGGAACTACAGATGCGGACCGCACACGGTGTGCTGTCCACATGTTTTGCGGCCTTATTGAAATGAATGGGTCAGCACCCGCAAAATTGCGGAACTGATGTTTGCTCATTCATACCGTCGTGTGAATGTAGCCTTACTGGTGCCACTCAGTTCATTCCCCGATAGAGAATGAATGAAGCAGTAGTGGTCATGCCCAAACTGCTGATCCATTCCTTCCAGGGAACTTGTACCCCTGTTCTTCTGATTAGTGGAGGTCCCAGCAATCAGACTTCCCACCATTCGGATATCTTGTGGTTAGGGGATAATTTAATAACTTGACACAACCTTTTGTGACAGGCACAGGGACAGACACGAGCTTGCATCCACTATTTTCAAATATTGGGGTGCCCCTGTATTAGTGATAGGCAACAGTTATTTATTGGCCTCCCTCCACAACCTTTTTTTTATCCATGACCAGGTTGATCCTCATGCTCTGAGTTAAGGTCTATTTTATATGGAGCCATGATGGCATGAATGATTGTTCCCAAGCACTGCCCTGTATAAAGGTGTCTGCTGATTAGCTGATAAACAGGCGTTGATCCCATAATTGATGTGGACATTAAAGGGATTGTGCAGCCAGTACATATTGATGACCTATCCTCAGGATAAATCATCAATATCTGAATGGAAGGGGTCCGATTCCCGGCACCCCCGATGATCAGCTGTTTCAAGCGGAAACAGCGCTTGTGCAAATGCTGCATACGCTTCAAGTTTACACTGTGCATTGTTTCACTTGTAGCGGTCGCGCAATGTAATTACAAGTGCTTTCCCCATTCAAGTAAATGGGACGAGCGCTTATAATTACGCTGCTTGGCTGAGATGATCCGCGGTGAAATCCTTGAAGAGGAAGCAGCGCTTACACGAGTGTAGCTTCCTCCTCTTCAGACAGCCCCCCTATCGATCAGATATTGATGATCTATCTTGAGGATAGGTCACCAATATGTACTAGCTACACAACCCCTTAATAATCATCATTTGTTTGGTTGCTACACAAAAACGGGGATCTGTTTCTGACAATTTGCAAACTGGACATTGAATGAAACGATCGTTCCAAACCTACTGCCAGTGTTGGCTCCATGTAAATGGACGTAAACGTGCCATATTGTCCATCAGAGCTCGTTACTGATTGTCTGCCCAGGTAAAGAGGAGTGTTTGAGACCTACACCCAAACCTGTCAATGAAAATAGTAAAACGAAATCTACATATTTCTGTGTTTGTAACTAGATAGACACCTTTTAAATTTGATTGCCATCTTATTCCCCCTCTTAACCCATCTAGAGACCTTTAATGAACTGTATTGGCAAAGTTAGGAGATCAAGAGGCTATCTAAAAACCTAAAAATCAGCATAGTAGTGTATGCTGTTTAACCCGAGACCGGTAGTGTCATTATAAGTGTTGAGCGAACTTGTGTTTTAAGTTCTGTGTCCAAAGTTCGGGTTATCGAAGAATCCCATTATGGATTCCGCTACCACGGACCATAACGGAATTTGGAATCCATAACGGGATTCTTTGATAACCCGAACTCGAACTTTGGACACAGAACTTAAAACACAAGTTCGCTCAACACTAGTCATTATTCGTCACTCCCATAGTTAAATCATGTGGTAAAGCTTTAAAACTAGGATAAGTGTACTGTCCGGCAGGAGAGCAATCAACAAGAGCTAATAATTTGCAGGACTACCTTCCACCGTTCTAATTAAATGAGATGTATATTATGGCTTTGCACATAGACCTGGTTTACACAACTCTGCACATTGACAGAAATAAGAGTGCGATATATAATAATATAAAACTGCACCCTGCATCGGTTCCAGCCTCTGGGGCACCATTCATTTTAACTGTTAACAAGCAATGAAATGGTCTTCTCATTGTCACTTTGTACTTACAGGCACTGAGAAACATTGCTGCTATCAGCTTTGCAATCAACTACCCAAACAAGTCTACAAGTATATGGACTGGATAAGAGGACGGTAGTATATCCTGTGAAAATTCCACCCGATACTTAAGAAGATCACCACCTAGCAGATGTGTATTGAAGACTGTACATGCACCTGCCTATTATCATTTGCACTTAAAACACCTTGATTTTCTTACAGCACTACTGCTATAAATGTGCAACACTAGGTCTTAAATGGTATAGGATTTTTTTTGTTTTGTTTTTTGGTACTGTATGCCAATTAAGTATAGGAAGATATTACTATTATAAAGAAAGGTAAATGAATAAGGAAAAGCACTTTTTTAAGGTAATTGAGCTTTTCAGTAGGTATCAAATCAAAGCTGGTGAGGTTGTGAAAGAAGCAGCAGGATTGTCCATTGGAACTTATCATGTGAAACTGAAAGCAGATATCTAATGGGTTTCTTTGGGCCATGATTTGTTTTGCACTAGTTTTCTTACTTTTCCCTACCCCGCTTTAGTTTAAATGCCTATATTCTAGTTATCAGACTTCATTTGTACCTTGTTAGTAGATTTACAATAGACGATGACGATAATACAATTATGCCTTGTTTTCCTGTTAAAAAGGGATAATCATCATTTTCTGTGTTTTCTACAGAACATTATGTCTATGGCATCTGCATGCCCATTCTTAGGATACTGTTAATGGACAATATGGTACTTCATGTATTGCCTACAGCATATCGCATAAGAACACCTATGATATTGCGAGGTGATGGGGAGGAGAAGTCTTTAAGTAATTTAGTTTTTTTTAGGACGCATGCATTGCCGCTGAATGCAGGATCCACTAATGATCTGTATACAGTTGCTCTCCACTATCTCCCGTTCTCATGTACAGAATAGCAGCACTTTGTGTCACTCTACAATAAATACTAAAATTTTTCATTACACAGAATCTTATTTAACTTTTTATATTTCAGGTGATCTAGAGTTTTTAACAGTTCTGGGTTTCGCGTAACTCAGTGCAACGCAAGATAGCTAAATTATGGAGGAATTCCATATTATTTTAATCCGTTTAAGCCTCCGTGTGCCATGACAATAATGTGGATTGTTCACAGGAAGCAAATGGCATTGCCCATCCCCTGGTGAAGCAGGAGGCTCTACGTATGCATGGTAGCTGGTCTGTTTTGTGGCATATTTGCCACTTTTTCACATCCATGCATCTTTTGTCCTCTTATTCCCCATAAGCCATTTAATCTGCTAAACATAGATAATCATTTCCATTAAGTGTAGTCAGATGAATTCCATGCATGGCCAGTTGCTAGTAGTGCAGGCTAATTTTTTCAAGTTTTGCACAAAACGGCTTTTTTTTTTTATTTTTACGTATAAGTCTTTTTCAATAATCCTTGATGGCACTAGGATTTGTTCTCAGGCTAAATGTCACATTGCTTTCGATTGCCTAGCTTTAACATATACTCAGTTAACATGATGTAGAAACTGTGGATCTGTGAAACATCATTCATCGTATATCTTATTTATCATCTTTGGTTGTTCTTAGTAGCATATAGGTGATCAATCTTTTGCTCCCAACGTAGACCTATCTGCTGTATACAGTACATGTGCCCGAGTTTAAGTTGATGCAATACTGAACCTATCTATTCACTAAGAACTAGGTAGACGTCAGGGACACCTGAAGGGATACCAAACAGTTGCCACTACTGTAATACATAGATAATCAGTAGGTAGGTGAACCTTAGATCCTTTTTTTTTTTTTTTTAAACTTAAAATTCATGAATTTTGATTGCCTTCACTGCATCAAGAGTTTATTAAATCTTATTTCTACTAGTTTCATCTTAAATTGTCTATAAACTGTACATGATCAACTTGTTTTTTATTTTACAAAGACAGATGCTTTGCATCTTGAAGACTACAAACGGGCTGTGCAGTTGGTATTGCTGGGTTATACCAGACATGGCCAGTGCACGGTGTCCTGTCTGTAGCAGAGAAGCATGGTTTGCACTTACCTGGTAGTAATCTTCTGCCCTACCCTGACATTCGGTTATTTGGACTCATTCGCACTGCGACTCACAGCACATAATGCAAGATTATATGACCGTTCAAAAATGCTTAAAACAACACATTAGTTGCTTTGATGTGGCTGTAACCAATGTTATAAAGACCTTGCTGGCTTAATGGTATGCTAACAAAATGTGCCTAAGATATACAATTTAATGTGTAGACACACAAGAATACACTGTATTTAAGATTTCTTTCTGAAATTCTCTTCTTTTACAAACCAGTTTTATTATGTTTTGTTTGTTTTTCTATTTTAAGGGTTTGAGAGATTTTTGTTATTTGGTTGTAAAGAAAAATATACTATATTATAAATTTCTCATGTAAAAAGTTATACATATGATCTCAATATAATGGGAATATATTGTAAAAAAAAAAATCACTAATAAAATATAGTGAATGCAACTGTTTGGTATTTTATTATATATATGTATATGTAAAGAGCAGTCAGATTATCTGTTTGCCACATTATATGCCATCTTGTAGAACAATAAATGAACACCCTGTAAGTAAATATTGTATGTTCCAATAATTGCATACGGTATCTCAACTAAAGCCACACATGATAAGGATGGTTATCAGTCATGGGCCCAGATCTGCCTTTGCCTTTTCTTACAGGAGACTTCATGTTGCAAAACCTTTTTGTTCAGTTTTAAACACTTTCCATTATTGAAAGTTTTATTCCCCTTCATGACCTAATGCGTGGTCTAATCCACAAATCAGGCAGTCAGATTTGCGATCTTTGGCCACAATAAAGGAGTACTGGCAGTTGTTTGAGTTTGTAACATCATGAGACACAGCAGACGACACTGTAAGTACATGATCTTTTATAATGGAGTACTAATAGGATATATTTATAAAAACTAAATTTCCTCCCAAATCTCATCAAACAAATCCTCAACTGTAAACTGGTAGAAAAACAGTCTTTCCAGTGAAAGAATAAAATTACATTTTGGAATATCAGAAAGCATAATTTAGGCTCCGTTCAAATTGGCATCGTGGCCTTTCCAAGATTGAATGACTTCCAAGTTCCACAATAAAACTTTCCAGGGTATTGCTATATGAGGAATGAATGGCATATTGTATGTAATATGCCATGAAGGTCTGATAAGTAGCAGTCCCCCACCAGGACTCCAGGACTAATGAGGTGCTTGTCTCCCCCTAGTAGATGGATGGAGTTATCTCTAGTGTAGTTTGTGAGTTGATAAAACAGCCAAGTGTGCCACTACTCCCATAATCTACAAAGAATATAGCTATTCTCAAGTGCCACAAAAATGGTCAGGAGAGCCCAGATCTGCCAATAGATGGAGGTCAGCGGTGACCCACACTACTTACCCTGCTCTTGTGCTATATGCCACTTGTGTCTGAAAATTCATGTGAGAAGCCATCAGACACATACAAAATGGTCTGTGACCAAATGATTGGGGGCCACACAGAATGCTATTGTGAACTACATGTGGCCACAGGTTGTCCACCTCCTCTGTGGATGAAGTCACCGCAGTCTCAAGCGATTGGATTTTGCAGCCATATGATGTCATTATACATGCGAAGTCATTGCTTTGGGGGACCAGCTAAAAAATTTCAGTTTGCAGGCTTTTCTTTTTCCAGGGTGTTTGTAGCGGCAGAAACTGCATCATATATCTTTTATTTAAGACTTCAAATCTCCTGCTTCCTTTCTCACAATGGGCAAGCTAAATGATAAAAATCTGTCTGCCTGTACCTGCAGCGAAAGTGAATTAGCTCTGCAATCTACGATATGTTACAGTTGCTGTGAGTCCCCTAATGTTGATTCTCATACAGTCGCGAGTTGTGAAAAGTATAAGGTTTTCAGCCTCTGGATGTGAATAAGGCCCCATTCACGCGTCCGCAACTCTGTTACACATTTTGCGGAACGGAATTGCAGACCCATTTATTCCTATGGGGACAGACTATGTCCCGCCTGGGTCCGCAATTGCGGATCCGCACTTCCGGGTCTGCAATCGCGTTCCCGAAAAAAATAGAACATGTCCTATTCTTGTCCGCAGTTGCAGACAAGAAAAGGCATTTTCTGGTGTCAATAAGTTTTATTAAGGGTTATACAGAAAAATAATACAGTAGCAAAGTGGATGCAACCACAACAGCTGAGTACAATGTCAATCAAGTTATAAAAAACTCTTACAACGTACACCAGGGCGCCCGCTCGGACGCTGCCTACCTGGTGAGCTAGGAGTCAGAAGGCAAGAAAACAGGGAAAGAAAAGGCATTTTCTATATAGTGCCGGCGATGTGCGGTCCGCAAATTGCGGAACGCACATCACCGATGTCCGTGTTTTGTGGATCCGCAAAACACTTGCGGATGTGTGAATGGGGCCTAAGTGTTTCCATTCACTGATCATAAATGCTGATCTTGAAGATGGTGAGTATATGGGACTCAATTTTGCTAAATCCTTGATTAGACAGTGGTTAAAGGAGATTTTCTGGAACCTAATTATTGCTGACCTATCCTTAGGACGTTATGAACATCAGATCGGTGGGGATCCTAATCCTGACACCCCCTCCATGCAGCTGTTTGAAAGGGCCACGGCACTCGGATGAACTCTGTTATCTTCTAAATATACCAATCACAGCGACATACATTGTATAGTGGCTGTGGTTTGAATGGCACTAAACTACAGAAAACCCTTGTGACAGATAGATATGACTTCAAAGACCAAGGAAGGGTCCCAAAGTGCACACCTGAGCACCACAGCCAAGAGTCAATCTGATATTGATGACCTATCCTGAGGATAGGTCAGACGTATTTGAAGGGCATCTGTCAGCAGGATCAACCCTAGCAAACCAGCCATAATGTTAGGTAGAGCTGACCCTGCTATTAAAAATATATTTTCTTCCCCTGATCTGTTGAGCTTAGGAGGAATAAGAGTTTTTATAAATATGCAAATTAGGGTCTAAGTGCACAGAGGGCAGGCTCTAGCCACTTACTGCACCTTAGCTCCTCCACTCTGGTTCCCTGCACACTCCCCCCTCCAACTAGACACTTAGCCCTGTCAATCAAGTGTCTAGGGAAGCAGGGAGGAACTAAAGTGCCCTCAGTGCACTTAAAGCGCATATGTCCGCAGATTTGTACTTTTAAAACTGGCTGACCTGTTGCATGTGCACTTGGCAGCTGAAGGCATCTGTGTTAGTTCCTTGTCCACATGTCCCTACATTGCTGAGAAAAATGATGTTTTAATATATGCAAATGTGCCATGTTCATATGTGTCCGCATTGCTGAAAAAAAATGTTTTAATATATACTTTTCCCACTGCTGGAGCTGGACTGGAGCAAAACGGTTCGGTGGGTAAAAACGTCAGAAAACCCCTGTACTTACTGGCAGTTGCCCGCATGGTGTAATGATGTGAGCAGAAATATACAGGACTCTGTAAGGATGGGGTGAAACATAACTCATAGTACCTTTGACACTACATTCTTAAAACAGTCTGCCCCAGTCAGTCCAGTTCCATGGTCACATGATAACAATGTCTTGCTTGCAATACTAGCAGTAGTCGTCTATACTGGAATTACTGGTTAATGTAATTATGACGAATAACCTTAAGTCCAACAAGTATGTTAATCCATTTTAGTAAGAAATTAACTTTTCCGTATCCTTGTTCTGAGGCTAAAAGCTCATTATTTTGCAGAACTACATTTTCCTACGCCCTACAATAATACTTAGGAATACTTATTTTTCCAATCTAGGTTTTTATATACTATTATATTTACCTCAAAACTATGATGGCATTCATCTTGTTGACTCTATAAAGATAATTGTGATTTAAGATGGCTATAACATTTTCTTAGAAATCCGATCATCATTGTTATGGTGGAATTACACAGTGCAATTGTTCATTGCAAAATATCGGCCCATGTAAAGCTGCTGCCGATCACCCGATGAGTGAATTAATTTTTTATGCGGACACCTAAATCACAATTTCTGGGCAGCAGATTGTGCTATGTGAACTGCAATCTGCTGCCCAGAAACAATGAATCTGTATGAGGACGAGCAATGGTAGTAGATATTGATCATACACATACAGTGGGAGTGAGTGCTGCATGTAAATGCAGTTCTTACCTCCACTGATGATCTGGCTTTTATCTGGAAGGAATCATTCCTTCCAAAAAATTGCCTGTAAGGTTGGTTGTGTGAAAATCCGTCTTAAAAGCCCCTTTCACACGTGCGAGTTTTCCGTGCGGGTGCAATGCGTGAGGTGAACGCATTGCACCCGCACTGAATCCTGACCCATTAATTTCTATGGGGCTATGCACATGAGCGGTGATTTTCTGTGTTGCATGAAAATCGCAGCATGCTCTATATTGTGCGTTTTTCATGCAACGTAGACCCCATAGAAGTGAATGGGGCTGCAGGAAAATCGCAAACATCCGCAATCAAGTGCGGATGCAGTGCGATTTTCCCGCAAGGTTTCTGAGAGACGGGACTCCATCTTTATTATTTTCCCTTATAACATGGTTATAAGGGAAAATAATAGCATTCTCAATACAGAATGCTTAATAAAATGTGGATTAAGGGGTTAAAAATGAAAATAATTTACTCACCTTATCCACTTGATCGTGTAGTTGCCGATCTCGTCTCTCTTCTTCAAGCATTAGCTGCCAGCTAAAGGACCTGTGGTGACGTCACATCACATGGTGATGGACCATGTGATGAGCTCAGTGACATCATCACAGGTCCTTTAGTCGACTGATAATTTATGAAGAAGAGATCGCAACTATGAGATCAAGTGGATATGGTGAGTTAATTTTTTTATTTTTAACCCCTCCATCCACATTTTACTAAGCATTCTGTATTGAGAATGCTAATATTTTCCATTATAACCATGTTATAAGGGAAAATAATAAAATCTACAGAATACTCAACCCAAACCCGAACTTTAGTGATGAAGTCCGGGCTCGGGTCTGGGTACCAAACATGCCGATTTTTTCCCACGCGCGTGCAAACCGCATTAAAATGCTTTGCACTCACGCGGAAAAATCGTGCATTTTCCCGCAACGCACCGGCCTCTTATCCAGGCGTCAAACATGACACCCGTGTGAAAGAGGCCAAAGAGTCACTATACTTTCACACTGTGCGGCGTGATGATGCGCAAAGTGTAGCGCGAAACGGCCATCCCGCTTAACCTTCTGCAGACTTGGTGTCCGCTCCCATGCCCAAATGTTTGTAACCTATGTGACGGTATGTGAATAAAGTTGAATAGAGAAGACCACAAAAAATTGACCTAAAATCTGCAACATGTTAATTTATGGTGCAGATCTTCCTAGTGCAGGTTAAAATCTGCTAGCTTTTCCATGGCAAAAATCGCATGTAATTTGGTTTTATTGTGGTTTTTGCTGCAGAAACGTAATGAAAACTAGGGCAGATTTTTCCACTGGACTTTGTCACATTTGAACCCAGCTTAATGTTTACTTCGCTACTAAAATGACTGAAAGAATCAGCACCAAAGGAAGCACATAGAAGCAAAAATGAAGATATCTTATTCTAGAAACAGTCATTTACTTTAGAACTGCTGTTAACAATGTTTCCGAACATTTGGTATCAAAATGATTAATGGGATAACCCCTTTAACCCCGTTGAGAACGAAACGATCGTGAGATTGCATATAACACATGTAAATCAACAGTGTACTGGTAAACTACAGGCAACTTTTATTAGTAATAGAAGTCAATGCATCTCCTAGTTTATTTTTTAAGTACATGAATAATGTCCTTTTAACACACATTGATGCATGATAATGCATGTAACACACTGTTCAGCATTTCATATTGTACAGTACAACACTTTGTTACATGCATTATCATGGGGCACAGAGCATCTAATATAGTAATGAGTCATATCCTGACTTTATTCTGGGAGTGACAGGCCAGTCAGAGTGCAGATGTTCAGATAAGGCGCATAAACCAGGCAAATTTTCTTTTATTAGTACAGTTAAATCAAACCTGAGACAGTCCACAAAGTAATGTTGGGCTGCTTCCAAATGGCTGGTTAGCAACCATTGCGACTATGATCCTAAATCAGTTACTTTCATTTCAAGCACAATTACAGGGCTTCTGCCGGATCCATCTGTGAAATGTGAAATATCCATGTCCAGAGATTGGAATGAATTTGCATAGCTGTCATAATGTGACAAAATAGAGAGATTTGGGACATGCGGCTTCTTAATAGTGAGATGAACACTACTGTTATAAACTGAAATCCCCTGTGCTGTGTTGTAGTTAATACCTCATCGTAGTGCTCAGAAAATAGAATTACTTCCCACAGCTGTACCAACTCAGGAGCTCAAAAAATAGGACAGGTCATCTGTCCAAAATTATGATTTTTATCATGGATACATCCATAAAATCGGCTGTTTTGTCTATTTAGGGCCTATACACCTTCAGTCGGTCAAGTGTGTGTGTGTTTTCAATGGGCAGAGTGAAGAAAACCACTGCCATATGCCTGTGGTTGTGACTTGTCACCCAGGAGAACACTGATGGGGCAAAAAATTATAAAATGGTCAATAACGTCCCCTCAATATCCCAATATTATCATCTGTTGCTAGGGTAATGGTGGGCTAGGATACCTTCCCCTCTTTTGACTACTTTTCTATTTACCAGAGAGAATGATCTTCTAGACAAATTACCAAATATCAAAATTGCAGAGTCAAAATGGCAGTTTTTGTTGCTTATTCCTTTATGTCTCTACTACCTTAGAGGTCATAAGGAACAATTTGTTACTAGTGATTAACAAGTATGCTAGGCTAAATATCTGTTCGGGTCGAGCATTGCTATGCTTGGCACATGGCAGTACTCGTCCAAGTACCGCATGTGCTCGAGCGCAATGCTCGAGTCTCTTTTATTCAGAGATAGGTTTTCCAAGACCCAAAAGTCATTTTAAGGACTAACTACTGTGTGTGTTTGACAGCAGCAAGATATTTTTATTTTATACCTTTTAGTGACATACACTTTAGTGACATACACCTTTTAGAACATCTGCAAACAGTGCCTGTATTACAAATTCCAATAATCTGGGCCACATCTAGTGTCCATAATATGCGGCTTTGTGTAAAAAATACTGAACAACATCTGCAAACAGTGTCTGTAATACAAATTCCAATAATCTGGGCCTAATATAGTGCCCATATTCTGTGGGGTTCTGTGACATATACTGACCTGCATCCGAAAACTGTCTCTTTAGCAGACCATAAAACAATCTGCGCTACATATAGTGACAAAACCATTAATATGAAGAAGGCGAGCACTAAGGGACGGGGAAGTGCGCGTGATGGTGCACGCAGAGGCCATGGCCCTGAGCGCAATGAAACTGTGCCTGCTGCTAGTGCACCAGAAAGAAAAAAACATCCACCATACCCAGCTTCATGTCCAACTTAGCTGGGTGGCGCAGGAGAACACTGTCCAAGTCGTAGCAGTGCGAACAGTTGGTCAGTTGGATTCCTGAAGATGATGCTTCCAGTCGGTTAAGCACCACCCTCTTGTCCAGTCTCTGTAGCCAAGAGTCTGGTCAACCAAATCCTCACTCTGATCATCCTTCCTCCCACCATAGAGAGGCTTGCCAAACAAGTGATCCCACACTCTGATATTCCGCTTGAAGAGGTACCTGAGATATTGTGCCCTGATTCCCAACCTCTTGAGCCTTCACAGTCTTAAGAAGATGACGGTGGTGAACGGCAATCATTCGTTCACGAGGTGGATGATGATTAGACACAGTTGTCAATCACTGAGGTTGTGGTAAGGTCAAGTCAGGAGGATGAGCAGAGTGAGGAAGTGGAAGAGGAGGTGGTGGACGATGAGGTCACTGACCCAACATGGGAAGGTGAAAAGCTGAGCGAGGACAGCAGTACAGAGGGGGAGGGATCAGCAGCACTGCACTAGTCTGGAAGAGGCAGTGAGGTTGCAAAAGGAAGACGTCGGCCCACACCAAACAACAACTGTTACACCGAGCACCCCCATGCGTAAATCTACCTTGCCAAGGGGTAGGTGTTCCGCAGTATGGCGCTTTTTTGAGGAAAGTGCAGACGACAAAAGAGTGGTAGTTTGCAACCTGTGCTGTACCAAAATGATCCAGGGCGTGAACACTAGCAACCTCACCACCACCAGCATGATCTGCCACATGGCATCCAAGCACCTTAATAAGTGGGCCGAACGCCTGGGTCCACAATCTGGGTCTGCGGGTCACACCACTGCCTCCTCTTCCCCTGTGTTACGCACTGCTGGGCAATCCCCTGTCGCATGAACTGTCAGCAACAACATCCACTTCCCTGTCCCAGCACAACGTCCAAAAGTCGATAATTTGTGCTTGCGTTTAAATGCCTGTTCTTATTATTAATTATTAGAGCACCATTCATTCCATAGCGCTGTACATATGATTAGCGGTACTAGTTACAGACTGGTACAGAAGGATAGAGGGCCCTGCCCGTGAGGGCTTACAATCTACATGGTATGGGGAAAGGAGATAGTAGGTGAGGGTAAAGCTGGTCATGGCGGTATAGAGGCAGTGGGGTCACTGGTTGTAGGTTTGTCTGAAGAGGTGGGTTTTCAGGTTTCTTATGAAGTATTCCACTGTAGGTGAGAGTCTGACATGTTGGGGTAGAGAGTTCCAGAGTATGGGGGATGCACGGGAGAAATCTTGGAGGCGAGTGTGGGAAGAGGTAATAAGAGGAGAGGAGAGAAGGAGGTCCTGTGAGGATTGGAGATTGCGTGTGGGGATGTATCGGGAAAGTAGCTCAGAGATGTAGGGAGGGGACCGGTTGTGGACAGCCTTGTATGTGTTGGTTAGTATTTTAAAATGAATTCGCTGGGCAATGGGGAGCCAGTGCAGGGACTGGCAGAGGAGTAACAGGGTGAGAGGTGGATTAGTCGGGCAGCGGAGTTGAGTATAGATTGGAGGGGTGCGAGAGTGCTAGATGGGAGGCCACAGAGGAGAATATTGCAGTAGTCTAGGCGGGAGATGATGAGGGCATGTACAAGTATTTTTGCAGATTCAAAGTTGAGGAAAGCAAAGATGCGGGAGATGTTTGTGAGTTGGAGGCGGCAGGTGGTGAAAAGGGCTTGGATGTGTGGTCGGAAGGAGAGGGCAGAATCCAAGGTCACTCCAAGGCAGCGCACTTGGTTGACTGGGGCGAGTGTGCAGTCATTGATTGTGATATATAGGTCTGTTTGGGGGGTAAGCAAGATGGGGGAAAGATGATGAATTCTGTTTTATCCATTTAGAAAGCGAGAGGAAAAGAAGGAGGATATGTAAGATAGGCATTGTGGGATTCTAGATATTAAGGTGGTGATGTCTGGACCAGAGAGGTAGATTTCTGTGTCATCAGCACTCTATGAGCTGTCCCAGGCCGAAATTGTAGATAGAGAGCAGGGTTCCTAGGACGGAGCCTTGTGGGACACCAACAGAGAGGGAATGAGGCAAGGAGGTGGTGTGAGAGTGGGAGACACTAAATGTCCGATCTGTGAGGTATGATTTGATCCAGGAGAGGGCCAGGTCAGTGATGCCAAGAGATGAGACAGTTTGCAACAGAAGGGAGTGGTCAACAGTGTCAAAGACAGAGGACAGGTCAAGGAGAAGGAGGACTGAGTAATGTTTTTTGGTTTTGGCAGTTAGTAGGTCATTGGTCACTTTGGTGAGGGCAGTCTGTTGAGTGGTGGGGTCGGAAGCCAGATTGTAGCCGGTCAAAGAGGGAGCAGGAGGAGAGGTGAGAGGACAGTTCAGAATGGACACGATCAAGTAGCTTTGAGGCATATGGAAGAAGTGATATGGGGCGATAACTGGACAAAGAAGATGGGTCAAGTGAAGGCCTTTTGAGGATGGGTGTAATGGTAGCATGTTTAAAAGCAGAGGGGAAGACACCAGAGATTAGTGATAGGTTGAAGAGATGAGTTAGGGCTGGGATAAACACTGTGGTGAGGTTAGGGATCAGATGGGATGGGATTGGGTCAAGTGCACAGGTGGTGAGATGTGATCTGGAGAGTAGAGTGGAGAGTTTTTCTTTTGTAATGGCAGAGAAGCTGGTTTTGGGAGAGGAGGACGGAGCAGCTGTGTGGAGGGTCTGTGGAGACTGTGTGTTGAAGCTTTCTCTGATGTTGAATATCTTTTGTTTGAAGAATGTGGCAAAATCCTCAGCTGAGATGAGAGGAGAGGGTGGGGGCGCTAGGGGACAGAGAAGGGAATTAAATGTGTTAAAAAGTTGTTTTGGGTTCTGGGATAGGGAAGATATGAGAGATGAGAAGTAGGCCTGTTTTGCATCAGCGAGTGAGGATTTGAAAATGAGGAGGGATTGCTTGTAGGCGGTAAATTTATCTTTAGAATGGGATTTCCTCCATCGCCGCTCTGCAGCCCTGGACGCTTGTCTGAGTTTTTTGGTCAGGTTGGTATGCCAGGGTTGTCTGTTGATTTTTCGGGTTTTGTTGTGTGTGAGGAGGGCAATAGTGTCCAGAGCTGTACTTATTGTGGTGTTATATAGTGTGGTGGCAGCAGGGGCGTAGCTAGAAATGACTGGGCCCCACAGCAAATTTTTGTATTGGGCCCCCCCTACCCGCGCATTTTGCTCCCCCTCTATAATGTGCCAGCCATATAGCCCCCCTATAATGTGCCAGTAGTCAGCCATATAGCCCCCCCAGCCCCCCTATAATGTGCCAGTAGCCAGCCATATAACCCCCCTATAATGTGCCAGTAGTCAGCCATATAAACCCCCCCTATAATGTGCCAGTAGTCAGCCATATAAACCCACCCTATAATGTGCCAGTAGCCAGCCATATAGCACCAGATGCCCCCATAGTGCTCCTCTCCCCATAGTGCCCCTATAATGTGCCAATATCAAGTGCCTCTGTCTTCCCCCATCCCAATATCATAGTGCCATCCTCTCCCCCTGCCCCCTAATGTGTGTGCCAATATGAAGTGCCTATCTCTCCCCACCCCATTTGCCAATATCATAGTGCCAATAGCCCCCTCCTCCCCTGTGGCAGTAAAGTAAAAGTCCAGTATTTAAAAAAAAAAAAAAAACACATATACTTACCTCCATGTTAGGCAAGCCTCATTTATCCTGTCTTTCAGAAAAGTTTGTGAGGGGAATCAAACCTGTGACCATTAGGATGAAAGGCAAGACACTTATCCACAAGACCATATCAGCTGCATAGCCAGGTAGCTTAAAAAAAAAAAAAAAATAAGCCCTCTAGATAAGGAGAACTTTGATAGTGTATCTATACACATTACAGCTGCCCCAACACACCAAGCTCTGCTACATCCATATACAATGTGCTGATGCAGCTGTAATGTGTATGTATACACTATCAAAGTTCTCCACATCTAGAGGTCTTATTTTTATTTATTTATTTATTTATTTATTTATTTTTTTTTTTTTTTTTTTTTTTTTTTTTTTTTTTTATTATAGCTACCTGGCTATTCAGCTGATATGGCCTTGTGGATAAGTGTCTTGCCTTTGAACCTAATGGTTGCAGGTTCGATCCCCAGGGCAAGCTTTTCTGAAAGAAAGAAAAAATAAGTTTTAAATAGACAAGGGCGAGAGGACACTGCGATTCACTGTGTAATTAGCGATCGGGAGAGGAGTGAGGACACGTGCTGATTCCCCAGGGGAGGAGAGGAGTGAGGACAACACGTGCTTGTCGGGCCCCCTGTAAGCCCGGGCCCCGAAGCAGCTGCTTCCCCTGCTTCCCCGGTAGCTACGCCCCTGGGTGGCAGTATCTTGGAGGGAACAAATTAAAGAGAGCCGGAGAGCAAGCGAAAGTCGAGATGTTTAAAGCGAACCTGTCACCTGCATTTCAGTTACAGGATTGCGCTTGAGTCCGCGCGATAGACGGGATCTCGCTGCTACTGAGACCGACGGCGCATGCGCCGCCTGTACAAGCGCGGTCCCGGCGACTGAGCCGGGTGTCAATTAGACTGCATAGAGGCGGGGTTAGGGCAGGGGAGTTACAGCCTGGAGTGAGGGAAGGGCTGCCGCCTTGACTTCTATCGTGACTTGTGGAGCTGGAGAAGAGAACTTTACAAGGCGATTTTTTTCATGCATATACATGGCAGAAAAGCAGGACAAGACTGTATGATAACACAATGAGGATGATCTATAAGGTACTTTTGATAATTTATTAAGTGAAATGCAGGTGACAGGTTCGCTTTAAGGTTCCTGCGTGGGTAAGCTAGGGTATGGACCGGGGGAGCAGCAGAAGAGACCAGTGAAGAGAAGGTGAGTAGGTTGTGGTCGGATAAGGCGAGAGGCGAATTAGAAAGGTTAGATAGGGAGCAGAGGCGGGTAAAGATAAGATCCAGAGTGTGACCATCTCTGTGTGTGTGGGAGCCGAAGGAGGAAAAGAGTGAGAGGAGTTTAGAGGTGGCTGAGTGGCAGGTGTCAAAGGGGATGTTGAAGTCACCCATGATTATGATGGGGATGTTGGCAGAAAGAAAGTGTAGGAGCCAGGTGTTAAAGTGGTCAAGAATGATGGTGGCTGGGCCTTGGGGGCGGTAAATGACAGCTACTTGGAGGTTGGAGGGAGACTAGATGCAAACAGAGTGTACTTCAAATGAAGTGAGTGCAATGGAGGGTGGCAGTGGAGTTGGACTGTAGGAGCAGGTGTCTGATAGGAGAAGACCAACTTCTCCACCATGTTTGCTGCCGGGGCGGGGGGTGTGAGTGAAATGAAATTCACTATATGAGAGTGCAGCAGGGGAGGAGGTGTCAGAGAGTGTCAGCCAAGTTTCTGTGAGACCCAGAAAGGAAAGTTTTTAAGAGATAAACAGATCATGAATGTAGGATAGTTTGTTACAGACAGAGCGAGTGTTCCATAATGCTCCCACAAGAGGAACCAAGGGAGCAGGGGTCAGAGGAATGGTTATTAGGTTTAAGGGGTTGCAGAAATTTGTGGAATAAGATTTGTATTAGGAGGTAGAGGTGATAGTAGGAATTAGCTGAGGGGGGGGGGCTGGATTTGGAGAGATAAGGAGAAGCAGAGAAAGTATTAGGTGAGAAAAAGAAAGGGCATGAGGTATATGTGTGTGTTTGGGAAGGAAGTGTTTTATGTTGCCAAACAGGTTTGTGCAATCAGTCAGATGAGAAGGTAAGATGGAGGGAGAGATGAATAGTTCCCTGCTGGGTGAATGGATGTGGGGGTATTTTAGAAGGTACCCACCCACAGGCCATAGCACTAAATGCGCAAGTTTCGACATTACTGGCCCTTGAAATGTTGCCATTTAGGCTTGTGGACACTAAGGCCTTCCGCAGCCTCATGTCGGCAGCCGTCCCTCGGTATGCAGTCCCCAGCCGCCACTATTTTTCACGGTGTGCCGTGCCCGCCTTACACCAGCATGTCTCCCAGAACATCACCTGTGCCCTGACCAACGCACTTACTGAGAAGGTCCACTTCACCACGGACACATGGACAAGTGCTGGTGGCCAGGGACGCTACATTTCCCTGACCGCACTCTGGCTGAATGTTGTGGAGGCCGGGAGTGAGTTGTACCCTGGAATGGCACAGGTGCTATCCACGCCCAGGATTGCGGGCCCTACGTCCATCAGGGTCTCCGCCAGCAGCTATGTTACTGGCTCCAACCCCCACTTCTCCTCCTCTGCCACCTCCTCCTCCACTTCCACCTTCAGCAGCAGTCAGCCATCAGTCGCTAGCTGGAAGCAGTGTAGCACTGCTGTGGGTAAGCGTCAACAGGCCATGCTGAAGCTGATCTGCTTAGGGGACAAGCAGCACACCGCCGCAGAGCTGTGTCAGGGTATAAGGGACCAGACCAAGCTGTGGCTCTCGCCACTAAACCTACAACCAGGCATGGTTGTGTCTGACAATGGCCGTAAGTCGTCCACAGCATCAGCCGGTCTGTCAACGCTGCAGCAGCGCTTGCGGCTTCTAGCTCACCGACTGTTGTGCGACGTGAGCACGCGCTGGAACTCTTCGTTCTACATGTTGGCCAGGCTTTGTGAGCAGTAGAGGGCAGTTGTGGAATACCATCTGCAACATGGTCGTCGCCTTTCAAATCAACTGCCACTATTTACAAGCGAGGAGTGGACATTGATTTCAGACCTCTGTAAAGTTTTAAAAAACTTTGATGAATCCACACAGATGGTTAGTGGCGATAACGCTATTATCAGCGTAACCATCCCACTGCTGTGTCTACTCAAAGATCGCTGCTCACAATTAAGGAGGACACTCTGAATGTGGCAGACGAGGAAATGGGGGAGGACATTACACAGTGTGATAGCCAGACCACCCACAGTTCCTCTTCTCAGCTCAAATTGGACCATGAAGAGGAGGAGGAGCTGGAGACAGTTGCCTCTGCTACTGAGGGTAGTACTCATGGAACTTTAATTCCATCTGTTCGGCGTGGATTGTCAGAAGAGGAGGAGGAGGAGATGGAGAGTCATCCTGATGTTGACAGCGACATCTTGCCTGTTGGCACTCTGGCACACATGGCTGACTTCATGTTAGGCCTCTTTCACACTTGCGTTCTGAGGATCCGGCAGGCACTTCCGTCCTGCCGGATCCGTCAGAACGCAAGTCGCCTGAAAGCATTAGAAGACTGATCAGGATCCTGATCAGTCTTCGAAATGCTTTGAGGTTACTATGGCAGCCAGGATGCTATTAAAATCCTGGTTGCCATAGTAGTAGTGGGGAGCGGGGCGCTCCAGAATGATGTCAGAGCGCCCCATGCACATGGATCACGTCTTCCATGTGATCACGTGATCCATGCGTGTAGGGCGCCCTGACGTCACTCTGGAGCGCCCCGGGAGCCGCACGGATGGTAAGTGTACTGCTCCCCCGCTCCCCACTACACTTTACCATGGCAACCAGGACTTTAACGTCCTGGCTGCCATGGTATCCATTAAGAAAAGGCTAAACGGCGGATCCGGCGATGCGCCGAAACAACGTTTAGCTTAAGGCCGGATCCGGATTAATGCCTTTCAATGGGCATTAATTCCGGATCCGACCTTGTGGCAAGTGTTCCGGATTTTTGGACGGAACAAAAAGCGCAGCGCCGAGGACGAAACTCTATGCCGGAAAACAAAAACGCCAGTGTGAAAGGACCCTTAGGCTGCCTTTCCCACGACCCTCGCGTTATACGCATTTTAGATAGCACGGATTACTGGGTGTTCACCCTTCTCGACCCCCACTACAAAAAGAACTTCTCATCTCTCATCCCTGTGGTGAAGAGGACGAGTAAAACGGTGCAATACCAGAAGGTACTTGTTGAGAGATTGCTCCAAAATTTTCCATCTGACAATGTGGCCGGCAGAGTCAGTACTTCCTTAGGCAACCGAGGAAGGGAGACAAGAGGAACACACAGCAGTTCTAATAAAAGCAGGGCAACACTCTCCAAGTCGTGGGACACATTCATGACACCCCGCCGGCAACCTCACCCTAAAGAGCAGCATAGTGGTACAAGGAGGAAAAGTTTTGGAAGATGAAAATGAACAAGGCCTGGATTACCCCTGAGGGATTACCCCTTCTCAACTCTACCAGAGGAGAGCTAAGATGATGATGAACATAAAGACAATTTCAATCTATCATTTATAATGTACTCAATCTACTGTAGTGTATTCCCATGCACCTTTTCCACCACAAAAAAGAGTATAAGGTTAAATCTTGTTTTCTCCTCCTCATCCAGATTGTATATATTCCCTCTACTCTAATTTTTTTATAGGGTCAGCTCAACTGCAGGCCCCCTCAACTCAAATTTTTTTTATAGGGTCAGCTGTACAGCATGCACTCGCATATAATGTTTTAGAGCGTCATTTGAACAGCTTGCACTCGCATATAATGTTTTAGGGCGTCAGCTCACCTGCAGGCACTAGCATATAATGTTTTATAGCATCGGCTCACCAGCAGGCCCTCACCCCTAATGTTTCAGAGGGTCAGCTCAGCAGCATGCCCTCGTCCCTAATGTTTTAGAGGGTCACCAGCAGGCCCTTGGTCCAAATGTTTTTGAGGGTCACCAGCAGGCCACCAATCATAATTTTTCAAGGGTGTGTATGATACCCTCCTTTATGTGTAATAAACGGTGTATTGTAGTGCCCGTTCCTTGTAATTTTTTGGCAGTCTTTCACTTAGTGCATAGGCTTTATGAGTGTAGGAGTCCCACTACCTGAACAATTGTACCACAATGTGAATGAGGCCCTCCTTTATGTGATATACAGGCTGTATCGGAGTGCCTCTTGCTTGAACTTTTTGACAGCACTTGCACTTTATATACAATTGAATATACAGGAAAGAATGTATCCTAACAAAAAAAAAAAAAAAATTGGGGGGGGGGGAGGGGGGGGGTTGTGCGTATTTTTGTCAGTCTGTGGTGTACAACTCGGACAACATGGTTCCCAGCAGCGACCTGGGAGTCCATGATGCATCCAGACATCGTCCCCATGCTGTTCCCGATCCATTTCGGTGGTGTTTCTATCACTTTCTGACCTTTTCCAATGGACCAGGCACCCTCCCCTCTTCAGAGCAGGGGATGCCTGGTTGTCTCCCATTGACTTCCATTATACTGGGGTGCTCGGCCGAGCACATGAATATAGCAATGTGTTCGGGCCGAACACTCGAATATTTTGGTGCTCAATCAACACTATTTGTTACACATTTTCTTCTGAAGACAGCAATACCCCATATATGGACATAAACTGCTGTATGGACACAGAAAGGAAGAAGCACCAGTCGGCTTTTGGAGGGCAGATTTCGTTGGAATGGTTTTCAGGTGCCATGTCACATTTCAGAGCCCCTTGAGTTACCAGTACAGTGTAAAAATCCAAAAAATTTTGGAAACTAAACCCTTGAAGCAATTTATCTAGGGGTTTTGTGTATAGGTTATCCAATATGAGATCAACAGGGGTGTGACTCCAGCCTCCCACCAGTCAGTTGTTTGAGAAAGCTGCAGCACTCAGCAGAACTCTGGTGAGTGCCACAGCCTTTTCGCAGTTCAACAGGCACAGTGCCATCCATTTGATAGTGGCTATACTTGCCAATGTAGCTCAGCCCCATTCAGTTGAGCTGCACCTAGGCCATGTGACCAATGAATGTGAAGTCACATGGCCTAGGAAGAGGCCTAAGCACTCACGGAGCACCACTGCCTCTTCATATAGCTGATCAGCGGGGGTGCCTTGAGTTGCACCCCCACCAATCTGATATTAATTATCTAAATTGAGGTTAGGCCATCATTATTAAAATCCCAGAAAATCACTTTAATAATACTTGCATACTCAACACTTTATCTTTACTGTATTTAGGTTTAGATGGCATGAAAGCACCTTTAAATATAAAGGCCCCCTCATGGAAGAAATGAGTTTCCTGGTCTTCTATTTAAGGAGAATGTTTCATAGGCTAGAAGACATTCCCACAGAATCCATAGTTGGCTGTTCTCTCTGCTTCTTCAAGCTTAACAATAGAGTCATTCAAAAAGTCAGAGCTCATATACACTGGACATTCTTCCTTTAATTAAAGCAGTGTTACTAAGAGACTGATATTTAGAGCAGACTGGCAGATTGCTTAATATTGTCTAAAGAAGGAATAAAACTTTAACAAATGTACTGTTAAATTATTCTAAAGTAGAGTATATGGCACACGTTCAACAAAGGGGAGGAAAGAAACAGTAATTATTAAAAGTTCCAAAAAAAGACAAAATGTTGAAATGAGGAAGTATTTCATATTGAAACTAATTAACGTTTATAGTTTTCAATGGGTTCCTAATCTATTGAAAACAGAAAATTTCTACTGACTACCCACAAAAATGGCTATTTGTAATATGAGTAAATTGAAAATGTAGACATAAAGGGTCATAGTAAGACATGCTATTACTTGTTGATTGGTGGGCAGCTGAACACAGTGACCCTCACATTGAAGCTGAGTTCTAAAGACCCACACTAGGCATGATTTCCAAAACTGTGCTGATAACCTATGGTCCCTTCTCTGGGAGGGATGGCTTCTTCCTCAACCTCCTTTCATCTCCCATAGGAGTGAAAACTCACATGATCCTTTTAAATCTGCTAATGGAAATGTTGCACTACTACATCACACATAATAATAGGTTGACATGACCACACCACAAGAGTTAGCAGAAATCTAAAGCTGTTGGATTTCTGTGTGACCACATTCATGATCAGTGGGTGCATCTGACAGAGTGAGCCCTAGCCTAAAGAGTGGAAGAAAATCAAGGCACCAAGGGCAAATACATTTTTTAGTGGTAGTATAATAATAATACAGTGGCTCACCTTCCTAGACTCCTGGAAAAAGGTGCTCTGTCTTTGGCGCACCCAATGCCAAATTGGTATTTATAGTGTCAGTGCATATATTCTATACTGATGAATTGATGAATAAATAGATGATCACGTGTCACTCCAGTAATAATGTGTTATTGCCATCACATTATTACTGGAATGACACGTGATCATCTATTTATTCTTTAGCATGGAATATATGCACTGATTCAACATAAAAAGGACATACCATATATTATTATTTTTATTTTTTATACTAGTTTTGTATTTTTATAAATTTTTATTACTAAAAGGAGGCTCAATTATGTATCAGTGATTATAATTAAATTTTTGATATTACATGCAAACAAATGGAAGTGATTTAATCAATGGTTTATAAGGATACTTATTTATACAATTGATTTAAGGATCATGATTCCATAATGTTTTATTTATACGTTTATGTATTATTGGGATGAATTTAGATAGATAGGAGGACAGTGAAACTTTTTATTTTTATTCCTTGTGTTTTATCTACTTTTATAAATATACTGTATTGATTATTAAAAGATATAATGATTAAAACAATATAGGGTAATTTTTTGTGCTGTACTAGATGATAGTGTGCCTGTGACTAAAACTATTTTTGACATTTTCCTTTTTTGGTTGATATTATTAAAGGCAAACTAGCAGTCATGGGCGACAACACTTAGGAAATCCACAGCATAAATTGAACTTCGGTGCAGGTCTTAACCCCCCTTAATGTATGCTGCAGATTTCCACCACAGATTTAACCTTTGCAATGCAAAGGGTGAAATATGTGCCAAACCTGAAGCAAAATCCAACACAAATCTAATATATAAAGTTGAGTGTATGTATGTATGTACAGTTGTGTTCAAAATTATCCAACCCCCACTGAAATTGAGTGTTTTGGCCAGTTTGACATTGATTTTGATCATTTCAGTCATCTTGTTTACTATTAAATCAAAGAGGCACTTGTAAGTCAGACAAATATACCATAACATTTATAATGAAATAACCACAAATGTCTTTTCTGTGCTCACATCATTATCAGTTTTATTCAACCCCCAAGTGACATTCAATCTTAGTTCTTAGTACAACAACCTTTTCCAGTTATAACAGCTTTTAAACGTGAAGCATAGCTTGACACAAGTGTCTTGCAGCGATCTACGGGTATCTTTGCCCATTCTTCATGGGCAAAAGCCTCCAGTTCAGTCACATTCTTAGGCTTGCGCGCTGCAACTGCTTTCTTTCAGTCCCACCAGAGGTTCTCAATCGGATTTAAGTCTGGTGACTGCGATGGCCACTTCAAAATGTTCCAGCCTTTAATCTGCAACCATGCTCTAGTGGACTTGGAGGTATGCTTGGGATCATTGTCCTGTTGAAAGGTCCAACGTCTCCCAAGCCTCAGGTTTGTGACGGACTGCATCACAATTTCATTCAATATCTCCTGGTTCTGAAGAGAATTCATGGTACCTTGCACACGCTGAAGCTTCCCTGTACCTGTAGAAGCAAAACAGCCCCAAAGCATGATTGACCTCCCCGCCATGCTTCACAGTAGGCAAGGTGTTTATTTCTTCATAGGCCTTGTTCTTCCTCCTCCAAACATAGCGTTGATCCATGGGGCCAAAAAGTTCTAATTTTGTTTCATCAGTCCACAGAACACTATCCCAAAACTTTTGTCGTTTGTCCACATGACTTTTGGCATACTGCAGTCGACTCTTCTTATTCTTTGGAGACAGCAAGGGGGTGCGCTTGGGAGTTCTGGCATGGAGGCCATCATTGCGCAGTGTGCGCCTTATTGTCTGAGCTGAAACTTCAGTACCCGCATCTGACAAATCTTTTTTCAGTTCCTCAGCAGTCACACGGGGACTTTTCTCCAGTCGAAGTCAGCATCTTCTTTCTTCCACGACCAGGTAGCGTTTCAACAGTGCCCGTTGCCTTGAATTTGCGAATGATGCTTCCTATGGTGTCTCTTGGTATGTGTAACATCTTTGCAATCTTATAGCCATTGCCCTTCCTGTGAAGAGAAATCACCTCTTCTCTTGTCTTCCTGGACCATTCTCTTGACTTCACCATGTCTGTAAACACACCAGTAAATGTCTAGAGGAGCTGAGTATCACAGTCCTTTTAAATCTGCCTAATTGGTGCTTATTATGCTTGATAGGGTAACGGAGCTCTGTGGAGGTCACTGTTAAGTAGGCGGGTTATTGCGGAAATCACTGTTAACGAGACGGGGTACTGTGGAGGTCATAAAGGGTCGGCTGCTATGGAGGTCACTGTTAAAGGGGCGGGCTCTGTGGAGGTAACTGTTAAGGAGGCAGGGGACTGTAGAGGTCAATATTAAAGGAGAAGCTGGTGTGGAGGTCACTGTTAAGGGGGCGGGTTATTGTGGAAATCACTGTTAAGGAAATGGGGTACTGTGGAGGTCACTAATAAAGGGGTGGCTGCTGTGGAGGTCACTGTTAAGGGGGCAGGCCGCTGTGGAGTTCACTATTAAAGAGACGGGCACTGTGGAGGTCACTGTTAATGGAGGAGGGGCCTGTGGAGGCCACTATTAAAGGGCCAGCAGGGTACTGTGAGGTCACTGTTAAGGGAGTGGGGTACAGTGGAGGTCACTGTTAAGGGAGAGGGGTACTGTGGCAGTCACTGTTAAAGGGGTAGTCCGGTGGAGGTCTCTGTTAAGGGGGCCAGGAATGGTGGAGGTCACTGTCAAGGGGGTGGGGTGCTGTGGAACACACTGTTAAAGGGGCAGGCTGCTATGAAGGTCATAGTTAACGAGGTGGGCTGCTGTGGAGGTCCCATTTTAAGGAGGCGGGGCACTGGGGGGGTCAGTGTTAATGGGTTGGGGGCTGTGGAGGTCACTGTTAAGGGAGCAGGGTACTGTAGATGTCACTGTTAAGGGGGATACTGTCTATCTTTTAACGACACGCACAAACATTAAATGAAGTAGATGAAATATACCCATGCAAAGCCCGAGTCCTTCTGCTAGTCCACATATAAATTGCGGATTTTGCCTTATATTTTTCTTTTGCAAATGACATTTCATGTGTATGTATCAGCACTGAAATGCTTGTGAGAAATCTGCAGTGTTTTACATTACCAGCAAAGTGGATGGGATGTTAAGAAATCCACAGCATAAATTGACCTGTATGTATGCAACAGATTTCGACAACATATTTCACCCTTTGCAATTTACCTGGTGGAATTTGTTGCATATAGTTTTAAAAGTTGTAGTGAGGTGGCTCACCCCTGTCACTCTGGCCTGGTGCTCTTGTCCTTTTTTTAATCACCCTCTTCAAAGTAGTATAAGTTTCAGGCTCTAAAGATGGACAGGCACTCATACAGTTGGAATCATGGGAGAGATACCGATATAAAAAATTATTTATTTTAAAATGTAAAAATATATATAAAATATGCTGAAAACAAATCTTGTCAACAAATATACCTAAAAATGATAACAGTTTATAGAGACCATTTGTACTGTTAGGTATCAAAGGGCTCAGTTAGGTATCAAGGGGCTCAATTGTTCAGATGGTTTGACCCTGTGGCACCACAGCGCAACGTGTAAGTTATTTCAGGAATAAAACAACAACAACAAATCCCTTAAGCATAGTTATTATTGGTCCCAGAATTGATCCCTAGAACTGGTTCCTCTTGTCTTCCTACCCAGATTAACTTGTCTTGTTATTATATTTGTAGTAAACTATATGTTAGTGTATTTCTGGATTCCAGCAATAAATCAGATCGAAGGTTAGTAGAGGGTTAATCGTCTCTTGTATAGTCCCAATGGGTTAAAAGTAAGTGTGTAAAGCAGTCCTCTTATGATATTAAATCCTATTTGCCATTGCCCATATATATAATATGGCGATACAGTCATACAGTGTGTAAGTTTTTCGATTGTCCGTACTTACAGTATAATGCTGTGGACTGGTTCTCTGTCGTATCTGTGGCGTCCCACGTGTGGGCCTTTTCCTCCGTTTGCAGCAATGAAGCAGGAGGATGACTGGCTTGTGACTTCGGCATCTCGCTGCTGTATCGCCATATTATATATATGGGCAATGGCAAATAGGATTTAATATCATAAGAGGACTTACTTTTAACCCATTGGGACTATACAAGAGACGATTAACCCTCTACTAACCTTCGATTTGATTTATTTCTGGAATCCAGAAATACACTAATATATAGCTTACTTATTTTATTTACAACTTACTTACATGTTGCGCTGTGGTGCCACAGGGACAAAACATCTGAACAATTGAGCCCCTTGATACCTAACTGAGCCCTTTGATACCTAACAGTGCAAATGGTCTCTATAAACTGTTATCATTTTTAGGTATATTTGTTGACAGGATTTGTTTTCAGCATATTTTATATATATTTTTATATTTAAAAAAATAATTTTTGATATCTGTATAAACGGTATCTCTCCCATGATTCCAAATGTATGAGTGCCTGTCCATCTTTAGAGCCTGGAATTTGTTGCAAATCTGCATGATTTGTCTAGGATTTTTCCACAGCAGATTACATCCGGCGTGAACAATTGCCTGTGCACTGAGTTGCACTAATGTCTTGAACAAGAAGGTCTCAAACTAGTGCCAAATATAAAATATATGCCAGGAGTTGGTGTAGTTTATGGTGGGAGAATTTAATGTGTTTGCAGTGTGGGCGCCAGCCTTAGGCCTCATGCACACGGCCGTTGTGCTTCCGCTCCGTGCTTGCGGTCCTCAACTTGAATGGGTCCGTGATCAGTCCCCACCGCAAAAAAAATAGAACAAGCTCTGTTTTTTTGTAGTGCGGTGGCACGGCCAGAAACACCGCAGAAGCACTCTGTATTGCTTCCGTGGGGTTCCGATCCATGCTTCCATTCCGCATCTCCGCGATTGCGGACCCATTCAAGTGAATGGGTCCGCATCCGTGATGCAGAGTGCACACGGGCTAGTGCCCTTGTAATGCGGAACCGCTGTATGTGGGCCGCAATACGGCCACAGGCACACAACGGTCGTGTGTATGAGGCCTTAGCCAGGGTAATGGTGAGGTTACTTAGTGATACCTTCCCCCTCTTTAGACTACTTCTATTTACCAATGATCTTCTAGACCAATTACCAAATATCAAAATTGCAGAGTCAAAATGGCAGTGTTTGTTGCTTATTCCTTTATGTCTCTACTACCTTACAGATAGTAGGAAATGACTGTCTTAGGGTATTTTCACACTTGCGTTGAAGGATTCCGCCAGGCAGTTCGGGTCAACACCGAACTGCCTGGCGAATCCTTCAACGCAAGTGTGAAAATACCCTAAGACAGTCATTTCCTACTATCTGTAAGGTAATCTGTTGAAAACAGATTTCATTTGCAAACGGATCTGTTTGCAGATCCGTTTGACAATTGTATTGAAATAACAGATCCGGCTTTCCGTTTTTATCTGTCAAAACGGATCCGATATTTATTAATTTACCATTTTTAAAGGTTTGCGCATGCGCAGAGTGGAGGAACGGATCCGTTAATGCGTTAATTTTCAATGTCGGATCCGCCCTTATTACATTTCAATGGAAATTAATGGCGGATCCGTCATTCCATCAAGTGTTTCCGCTTTTTTGGACGGAGATAAAAATACAACATGCTGTGCTTTTATCTGCGTCCAAAAAACGTGAAAGGACTGAACTGAAGACAAACTGATGCAGACTAAACGGATTGCTTTCCATTCAGAATGCATTAGGATAAAACTGATCAGTTTTTTTCCGTTATTGAGCCCCGAGGACGGAACTCAATGACGGAAAAGAATAACGCTAGTGTGAAAGTACCCTTAATCATGAGCTGTAAACTAGGATAAGAATGACAATGCAGTGATTTCCTACCTCTTGAAAGGGATTTTCCCGTACAGACATTGCTTATCCAGGTGCATCTCATTAAATAAGAATATCATCAAAAAGCTAATTTATTTCAGTAATTAAATTTAAAAAGTGAAACTCATATTCTATAGATTTATTACACACAGTGATCTATTTCAAGCATTTTTTTAAACAGAAATACGCCTAAATACGGCATACTTCTGGCGCAGATTGAGGTGCAAAGGGCCTTTGTGCCGCAATCTGCAACTTCTCCTTGCTCAAGTCAGATCTAAAAAGTGGGCGAGTTTTAGGCATAGAAAATTGTCTAAATGTAAGAGCTAGGAAACTGTCTTACATTTAGAAGCGTCGGCGCATCCGCCGAGGTTATGTAGAGGCTGGCTCCTCTATATAACTGCGACGGATCCACCGTCAGTGCAGAGCTTAGTGCCCCTTAGGCCTCTTTCACACTAGCGTTTTAGCTTTCCGTCCTAGAGATCCGTCCTCGGGTCTCTAGGACGGAAAGCTACTGTTCAGGATTATCCCCATGCATCCTGAATAGAGAGAAATCCGTTCAGGATGCATGAGGATGTCTTCCGTTCAGTATGTCAACGTTTTTTGGACGTTGACAAAAGCGCAGCATGCTGCGGATTTGTCTCCGTCCAAAAATCCGGAAGACATGCCGTAACGCCGGATCCGGAATTAATGCCCATTGAAGGGCATTAGTCCGGATCTCGCCTTAGCTAAACGTCGCTTCCGCGCATCGCTGGATCCGACGCTTAGCTTTTTGTCAATGGTTACTATGGCAGCCAGGACGCTAAAGTCCTGGTTGCCATAGTATAGGTAGAGGAGCGGGAGCGGCATACTTACATTCCGTGCGGCGCTCCAGGATGACGCCAGGGCGCCCCAGTGCATAGGTCACGTGATCGCATGGATCACGTGATCCATGCGCGCGGGCGCTCTGACGTCATTCAGAGCGCCCGGAGCCGCACGGAATGTAAGTATGCCGCTCCCCGCTCCCCACTGCTACTATGGCAACCAGGACGCTAGTAGCGTCCTGGCTGCCATAGTAACACTGAAAGCATTTTGAAGACTGATCAGTCTTCAAATGCTTTCAGTTCACTTGCGTTGTGCCGGATCCGGCGTGCATTCCGGCGACGGAAGTGCACGCCGGATCTTCACAACGCAAGTGTGAAAGAGGCCTTAGTGTTATTATCCATTGGGGACTTCCATGAACCATTTGTGCACAGATTCCCAGTCTGTGCACTGCCTTCTATTTGTACAGTTGATTTCAGAATATACCAAATGCTGAGCTAAACTTCAACTGTCTCAAATCATCCTGATGCAGTCCTGATACTTGAAAATAAGAGATTGTATCCTCCAGAATCAGTACTAGAGTACCATAGCAGGGGATTCCTTTTGCCAGTATTTTACCTCTCCTTATTCTCACAGACTCATCTCCTTGAAGTTCAGCTTTATCTATACCTAGAGGCCACTGTTGACCTTGTGAAACCTTTTCTTATTGAACAAAGAAAACAGTAAAGATAATAAATTAAGGCCTCATGCACACGACCGTATGGGTTTTGCGTTTATCAGTTTTTTTTTGTGGATCTGTTATTTTTGCGGATCCATTGTAATAATGCCTATTCTTGTCCGCAAACTAGAAAAAAATAGGACATGCTCTAATTTTTTGCGGAACGAAAAACGGACATACGGAAATGGAATGCACACGGAGTACCTTCCGTTTTTTTTGCAGACCCATTGAAATGAATGGTTCCGCATATGGTCCGCAAAAAAAATGGAACGAACACGGAAAGAAAATACGTTCGTGTGCATGAGGCCTAACACTGTAGGCAGGGCTCTCTTCTGCATTGGTAGATCCGCTATAACGGATCTGTCTAAACTGAAGCAAATTTGCAGTATTTTTATACGGATCCGTCGAACGGATCCATCAAAACGGAGACTCAATTTCTCTTATTTTAAAGGGATTCATCTGACTGATCAGTTCAAATGGCGGAACCAAGTGTTAATTACACTTCCGTTTTCATCTTGTTTTAATGGATCCGTTAAATGGAATAAATGACGGATGCCATTGGAGGTATCCATCATGTCATTGACTTTAATGTAAAACAAAACGGAAGAGTCACTTGCTGTTTTATTCCGTTTTTTTTATGCCAGAGGAAAAAAAGGTGCAACCAGCATTTTTTTGTCCTGCAAAAAAGACGTTGTTGAACGAAAAGGATGCAAACGGAGGCATCCTGACATACATTTTGTCCTATTCTTTTGAATAGGCATAATACTGGAAACGTTTTTCTTCCATTTTTCTATCCCTGAGATGGAACAGAAAAACAGAAATTCAAACGCAGATGCGAAATTTGAGTTTTTCACGTGCATGAAAAAAAAGGAAGGTTTACAAACAACATGTCCTAGCAACCATCAGTGAAAAACAATGTAAGGCCTCATGCACACGACCGTTGTTTGATTCTGTGTCCGTTGCTCCGTTTTTCGTGATTTTCTGCGGACCCATTGGTTTTCAATGGGTCCGTAGAAACCTCGGCAAATGCACTGTTTGTCCTCCGCGTCCGTGGTCCGTGATTCCTGTCCGTCAAAAAAATATAACCTGTCCTATTCTTGTCCGTGAAAAACGGTTCACGGACCCATTCAAGTCAATGGGTCCGTGAAAAAATGCGGATGGCCATCCGTGTGTCATCCGCTTTCTGTGTCCGTTTTTTTTGCGGATCCCTTGGCAGGCACTTGGGAAAAATTGTCAGCCTTTATTTTGGTAAAATCTTTTGGGTCATGTCCGCTAAAAAAAACGGAAGACACACGGAAACACAACGGAAGGCAAAAACGGACACGGATCACTGAACAACGGAACCCCTTTTTGCAGACAGCATAAAAAAACGGTCGTGTGCATGATGCCTAATCTGGATGCAATCTGTTTTTCACTGAAGCCCCATTCACTTCTAGGGGGCCAGGGCTGCGTGAAAAATGCAAAATATAGAACATGCTGTGATTCTCACGCAACGCAGAACTGATGCGTGAAAAAAGACGCTCATGTACTCAGACACATTGAAATGAATGGGTCAGGATTTAGTGTGGATGCTATGCATTCACTTCACACTGAAAGGGGCCTAACACCATCCAATCAGTGCTGACAGTGCCATACTATGTTGGGACACACCACTATAAAAAAGGAAATGGTATCACCCAGTTTTAAATTTATCATAGATTTAAAAAAAAGAGACATAACAGAGGAAAGACACAAGGTACCATTCTAAGAACTGATAATCAGGAGTTATTTCCTGAAAAATAAAGTATTTACTAGAACAGTGTTTCCCAACTAGTGTGCCTCCAGCTGTTGCAAAACTACAACTCCCAGCATGCCTGAACAGCCAAAGGCTGTCCGGGTATGCTGGGAGTTGTAGTTTTGCAACAGCTGGAGGCTCACTGGTTGGGAAACACTGTACTAAAACACACATTTGAGGAGAGTTGACAGGTTCTCTTTAAGAAATAGGAAATAATTATTGAATAGTTTTGATTTTTACTGGAAAGTACAGACTATTCTTCTAACAACACCACAATATTCCAAATCACATGCTATGTATGTAGCAGTATATACGGACACCAAAGAAAAATCACATACATAAAATAAATTTTTTATTAACGCATAATGACCAATATATTACAACAATAACATTAAAATAGCAACAAAATAGAAGGTGCAATGATGAAAAGCGGGGGGCTCCCCAGGAGTGGTCAAAGGTTAAAGTGCACTGTGCTTAATTACAACTTCAATGGACCACATTATCCCAACTTCTTGTATGGCACCAGAAATAATTAATTATCTGGGTCCCAACTGCCTTTAAATCTATAAAAATACAACAAAAGGGGGTGCTAGACAACCAAAGTCACACCACCCAATATAACTGTTCAAGCATACCAACATAAACAATAATAAATGACTCAGCAGGAACAAACCCACATACTGACCGTGCACTGGAGAGATGCGTGTTTCGCTGACGCTTCCTCCTCCTTGAGGAAGCGTCAGCAAAATGCGCATCGGGGTACGGGTGTCTCTTCAGTCCACGGTCAGTATGTGGGTTCAGTCCTTTAATTAAAGGATTTAGCATATGATCGTTTTTACCTTGTCTGATATCACAATAAAAAAAACACAACGTTATGTGAGGGAGGTCACACAGATGCAATATATTGAATTCACCTACCATTTAGGGCTCATGCACAAAACCATATTTTTCTTCAGTGTGCTATCCTTATTTTTTTAATTTTTTGACCCATTCATTTCTGTGGGGCCATGCACATATCTGCATTTTTGTGGATCCGTGGGGCCATTCCATAAATTATAGAACATGTCCTATTCTGGTACATTTTGTGGACGAGAATAGGCTTTTGTATTGATGTAATTAAAAAAATGTGGAATTCTCAATGCTCTGTATTTTGCAGATCCGTGGTTCTCAGACCAAAATATGGATAAGGTTGTATGCATGAGGTCTTACAAGGGGCTGAATTTTTTCCCATTCTAATTGTATACAAATAAGGTTTTTGTTTCCTGTATTTACAATAGTTCAGTGTTGAAACTTACATACACATTATACTGATGTCAGCTGAATCCACAGCCTTTGGCAGGACCGGTACATCATTTTTGTAGGAGGAGCCTATTGGCCGGAAATCGGATGTGTGCTCCTCACACACAGTGCTGCAGTGCCATCTGTGCCTGCAGGGGATTGCCAGCTCAGATCATCAGGAACGGGACAAGGTGAGTAGTTTCTGTTTTGTTTATTTCAGTTTTTTTTTTTTATTTACACTAAGAGGCACAATGTGAGCATTACTACTGTAAAGGGGCATAGAGAGGGCATTACTACTGTGAAGTGGCATAACTGTTATGGAGGCACAGAGAGGGCATATCTACTGTGAGGGGGGACACAATGATGGCATAACTACTAGTGTTGAGCGCGAATATTCGAAAAGCGAATTTTTTTAGCGAATATCGGCACTTCGCTAATTCGCGAATATTTCGAATATAGCGCTATAAATTCGCTATTTCGAATATTCGTTTTTTTTTGTTTTTTTTTTAGTTATATTTTTTTCTTTCCCTCTTCCCAACAGTAGTTCTTACCTGTCCTGAGGATTCCTGGCTTCCTGGCTGCTCTAGTCAGTGCCCATTGCCGCTTCTGCCGACTTCCGTGCTCATGGAGCGTCCCCATCCATGGGAGAATCTCCATATACTAAAATGTACTGTCGGATTTGAGGAATTACGTTGAAATCGCAATGCGATTAATTCAAGTTATATTAATCGCATTGCGATTTTAACTTAGAGCTGAGTTTATAATGGGTCAGCTTGCTAGAATGAACGAGTTAACGAATATGGAATATAGCAGCACTGCTAAGTTGAATTCGCAATGCGATTAATTTAACTTGAAGTAATCGCATTGCGATTTCAACTTGGCACTGCTAGTGCTATATTCCATATTCGTTAATTCTAGCCTATGTAAGAAAGCAGTGCTAAGTTGAAATCGCAATGCGATTACTTCAAGTTAAATTAATCGCATTGCGAATTCAACTTAGCAGTGCTGCTATATTCCATATTCGTTAACTCGTTCATTCTAGCAAGCTGACCCATTATAAACCCAGCTCTAAGTTGAAATCGCAATGCGATTAATATAACTTGAATTAATCGCATTGCGATTTCAACGTAATTCCTCAAATCCGACAGTACATTTTAGTATATGGAGACGTTCCCATGGTGATGGGGACGCTCCATGAGCACAGAAGTTATGGTTGGCTTGGTAGAATTAGTGAATAGCGAATATGACGAATGTATTCGTCATATTCTCAAAACGAAGATAACGAAGTATTCTACATCTTCGCTTTAGCAACCTATTCGTCAACCTCGCTAATTCTAGCAATCAAATAGGAAGGTTGACTATAGAGACAGCTGTAGTTAAATTGCTATGCGATTTTTATTTTTATTTTTTAATAGAATAATTATATTACTTGATATAATTATTATAATTATTCTATTTATTAAAA
Source organism: Bufotes viridis (assembly GCA_033119425.1). Taxonomy (NCBI): domain Eukaryota; kingdom Metazoa; phylum Chordata; class Amphibia; order Anura; family Bufonidae; genus Bufotes; species Bufotes viridis. Next base: position 297,870,942 of record CM065591.1, read on the forward strand.
AAAAAAAATCGCATAGCTGAATTAAACACAGCTGTCTCTATAGTCAACCTTCCTATTTGATTGCTAGAATTAGCGAAGTTGACGAATAGGTAGCTAAAACGAAGATGTAGAATACTTCGTTATCTTCGTTTTGAGGAATAGACGAATACATTCGTCATATTCGTCATCCTCGCTAATTCTAGATATGAAACCAATAGGAAAGTAGCCTTAAGTACAAATCGCAATATGCGATTATTTAAATCGCATGTTAATCGCGATAACTAGAAAAAAATGACGAATATTCGATTTCGACGAATATGAAACGAATATTCATTCGAATATTCGCGAATTTCGTCGAAATCGAATATGGCACCTGCCGCTCATCACTAATAACTACTCTGAAGGTGGCACATACAAGGCAAACCTACTGTGAAGGGGTGTCATGGACGTTCCCGCGACAGGTGGCAGGAGATTGGTAAAACTGGCAACATGTGGTTTGATCTGACATGTTTTCTGTTTGGATCAAATGACGTCTGTGTTGTTTCTGGTGCTTGCCACACCTTCTTTCCCCAGGTGTGGCTATTATGGTCATTTAACCTTCTCTATTTATTGTTGCTTCTCCCACTATGTTATGCAGTTTATAGCTTCTGTTTTAGTTGCAGATAGCTGGTGTGTGGCTCTCGGCTGAGTTCCTGGTGCTGCCATTGCCACTATAAATTAAGTGTTTTCTTTCCCTTTTGTATTTTGTTTGGGTTATTTTGTGTGTTGCATTTCCCTGTCATTTGTATTAAGGTCTAAAGGAGACTCCTGTTCGTCCTTACTTTTGGAGTAACAGGTTGTCTCAGTCCTGACATTAGTACCAGGGTCCTATAGGATGAGTTAGGACATTAGGTATTTCTGTGTCTGAACTCACCTACCTCTGGGGTCTGTACATACTGGTAGTTAGTCAGGACTTTGATTAGGGTTTTACTAGGAGGTGTCCATTTCCTTCCCCTAGTTCCCAGGCCTTATTTCCTCACCCTTTCCTTCCTATGTTCGGTGTGGTGTTTCCCTCCCACACCCGAACGTGACAAGGGGACACAATAAGGGCATAACTACCCTAAAGGGAGCACAGATAGGACATAACTACTGTGAAGGGGCATAACAACTGTTATGGGGGCACAGAGGGCATATCTACTGTAATAGGGCACAATGAGGGCATAACTATTCTGAAGAGGGCACAGACAGGGCATATGTACTGAGAGGAGGGCATAACTACTCTGAGGGGGCACAACGGAGGCATAACTACTGTGAAGGGGGCAAAATGAATAGATAACTACTGTGAGAGGGGACAATGTGGGCATAACTACTGTGAAAGGGGCACAATGAAGGGGTAACTACTGTGAGGGGGCACAATGTGGGCATAACTCCTGTGAGGGGATGCATTGCAGGCATAACTAATGTGAAGGGGCTCAATGAGAGCATAACTACTGTGAGGGGGGGGGGGACAGTGGGGGCATACTAATTTTTAAATAAATTTCAGGTGCAATTTTCACCAAAGAACTGGTGCACATGCTTAGCATCACATTCAACACATCAGCTGTTTTACACACTTTATCCTTTTTATACCTCATGTGGCAATGGGGCCTGACTTCATAAGAAAGTGGTCAGGCTTAAATATGCCTCTGTGAGGCAAAAATGCATTTTTGGATTAAAACCTACTTATAGGTGGCATAAGTCTAAATCCTGTATTACACAGGCCAATTGAGCAAGTTATTGTAGCGAGTGAAGTGTTCCTTCCCGGCAATCGCCTACTAGCTAGCGGAGGAGACGGCTGCTATTACTTACTCCACAGTTTGGGGAGGAGCGATCGTTATGCCATCACACTTCCCCATGCTGTTTAGTGGTTTGCCAGTGGCAGATCGTAATTAGATAGCACAAAAGAAATTTTAAGCATACTGTAACACAGTCTTAAAGAAGTGCCAGATTTATCAGCCAGCATCAGCAACCGTGATAAATCTGCCTCAGTTTAAGGCCTCATACACACGACCGTATGTGTTTTGCGGTCCGCAAACTGCGGATCCGCAAAACACGGAAGCTGCCCATTGTAGAAATGCCTATTCTTGTCCGCAAAACGGACAAGAATAGGACATGCTCTATTTTTTTGCAGGGCCATGGAACGGGGCAATGGATGCGGACAGCACACGGAGTGCTGTCCGCATCTTTTGCGGCCCCATTGAAGTGAATGGGTCCGCGCCCGAGCCGCAAAATATGCGGCTCGGACGCGGACCGCAACAGCGGTTGTGTGCATGAGGCCTTAGACTAAGGAAGCAATTTACTATTCTGAAATATTAACTGTTCCACCGCTCTCTGCTACTTCTCCCTGCTAGCGCCAGGTCTAAAATTGTGGGCGTGGTGTGGGCGGGGAAAGGGACGGGCCAGTAGGCCCATCTCATTCATCATTTTCTATGCCTGCATTAGGCGTAGAAAAAGGTCTAAATGTAAGATAGCTTGGAAGCTGTCTTACATTTAGAACTGGCGCTGGATGCGCCGAAGTTATGAAGAGGCCTGTGCCTCTTCGTAACTTTGGCGGATCCACCGCCGGCTTAAGGCTGTATTAAGACTGGCATCTGAAGTAGGCTTTTCAGAATTATGGGGGAAATCGGAAGTAGGCTTTTACAAATTTATTAAAGGGAACCTGTCACCTCAAAAATGCACCACGCATGCGCGAGACTCGGGTATCGCGGCTGCACTGCAGGCTGTCATTCTCAGGCAAGTGGGGATGGTTAGGGGGTGTGGTTACCTTGACTTCAACCTGGCCGGCACTATAGCGCTGGTGGAGAATAAAACTGCGTTTTTTGAACTTCTGCAGCATTGGACAACAGGATGAAACTACTCTGAGGTGAGGTACTGCTGGCGGGTGTAGATGCATTTTGTAGGTGACAGGTTCCCTTTTAAAGTCCGTGCACCAGAATAATAAATTTGTCTAAAAGTATGACTGACTTTTTAGATAGTGCAAAGTGCAACACTGTTAGTAAATTTGCCTCATTGTGCAGAAATAAACTGTACACATCTCAGATTCTCATCAGAACTAATATTGTGCATCCTTGTATAAAGTTCTTACCATGGACATCATTATGTCACATATTAAACTACAGGTGCATACATTCATTTCAGCAACATACTTTCATGGACTGTGAGATAGCGGTAATAAAAAGGTGGGATTCCTCACATTCTACATGACAGTTCCCACTGCATTTATTACTGACGATGTCAGTTCCATTTATAATTTTTGTCCCCTAATAGAAAACAGACCTAGCTTGAGATAGAATCATAGAGATAGGAAGGAAAGAGTTACCATTTCCATCTTGAATTTTTTATTTTTTTTTCCACAGGATGTTTGAAAATGACTTATTCAAATATCTGTCTGCTGAGTTAACATCTAGCTGTGGGGGAGTGTGACACGAGTAGAGGTACATCCAGACAGTGTCAGTGCTGGTTCATCTTGTATTCTGCATGTCATGCAATAATCACTGTTTACCTATCAAAGAAGAATATAAATACATGCAGCAGTTAAAAAATAACTGGGACCCATGCAAATGTATTTGAAGTTCGGAAACGCTGCTATCCTGGGACGGTCATTATTTATTTTGAATGGCTTCCAGTCCTTAAGAAGTGTTTGAAAACACACAGAGATCTGTCATCATCTTTTTCATGTCCTACCATTTTATTATTATTATTTGAGGACTATAAAGTGCTACAACGGAGGTCTTCCGGTCTTCTTAACCTTTCCATACCCAAAACTGCCCATATATTTTATACAGTTGGCAATAAATACATTCAGTGCCTCAAATCAACAGGCAATAAACAGATTCAGGAAAAGTGGGGTCACAAAACAGTTCCAAAGATTGGGGCAGGCTCACAGCACAAGGAAACCAAACGGCACCAGAAGCAGATTTGAATATGCGTGTATCTATATTATCTGAGTATGTTTTATGTGAAGTGCACACGTGTCATCAGCAGAGGCATCAGAAGCTCCATTCACATACCTTCCAACTTTTTGGACAGTCAAAGAGGGACACTTATGGTTTTTGGTGAAAAAGTCAATTTTTCCAATATATATATACACTTTAATTATCCAGATATCGAAATTTCTAAAATCCTAATTGCATCAAATAATGAAATAATATACAAGGTGGGCTATAATATATAAAGAGGAACCAGACAAACACTTTCTTGATCAATATTGTAAATTAAATAATACAAACCTATACCTCGGATCAAAAAAAGGGACATTTAAGGAGAAAAGAGGGACAGAGGGACTTGGGTCTAAAATAGGGACTGTCCCTCCAAAAGAGGGACACTTAGGAGGTCTGCATTCAGCCTGTGGAGTAGCTCATGCAAACATCAGAGCCCTGTGCATGCGGCCTAAGTGCTGTATTACAACAGGCGATCAGGCAGACGATTGTCAGTAAGGAAGCGTGTCTCCGGAGGAAAACGCTGCTATTACATGCAGCGATCTCCTCTACAGTATGGAGAGGAACAATTGCCATGGTTCGTCCCCATACTGAAGCAATGATTTTTAAACCCGATGAAAGGTGCGATTTTCTTTAATCATTAGGTAATTGGCGGCAGTATTACACAGGTAGATCATCGCTAACGAGCATTTCTATGAACACTTGTCAGCGATGATCTGCCCAAAAATCGGCTGGTGAACTACAGCCTTAGGACTCATGCACACGACCGTATGTATTTTGCAGACCGCAAAAAACGGATTTGCTAAAAATACGGATGACATCCGTGTGCATTCCATATTTTGCGGAACGGAACAGCTGGCCCCTAATAGAACAGTACTATCCTTGTCTGTAATGCGGACAATAATAGGACATGTTCTATTTTTTTGCGGAACGGAAATATGGGGTTTGTTGGGGTTTGAGCAGTTCCTCCCATCTAGGCCACATTTATTTCAGTGATTTTTGTTTTATATGTATTGAATGTGCCATTGCGTATGGCTGGTAACATTCTGCTGCACCTGGGAGCCTGTGTCACATGGTCTGTTGTAGGTGTCGCTTGCAGTCTCATTTGCCTCCCATTGCATTGGTGGTCCTGCAGTGCAGGTGAGTGGGAGTTGGGCTGTGAGCTGGATCTCAGCACCTTTCAGACCCTGTTCACACACCATAGGTAGTCTAGTGGTAGGACCCCATGCCATACTGAGAGACCTTGAACCAGCTTTCTGGCCAAGAAATCAACTAAAGATGAGCGAATTTTTTAAAAATTTGATTCGCCGGTTCGCCTAATTGTTTGTAAAAAATTTGGTTCCGTCCGAATTTATTTGCGGCAAATCGCGTTAAAAAATGTCTTTTTCCTGGCTTCAGAGAGCCTTTATATTGGTGTAGAACTCTGTGCCTTGTAGTAACACGCATAGGGAGTCTGCTCTGGAAATAATACTGAGAGTCCATATGACATGCAGATGACAGGCATCGCTCTTAGAATCACTGCACACTTCACTTATTTGGGCCAAATAAGGGTCACGGGGCCAAAAACTGACCAAATAACTCAAGTGTGAACTCAGCCTTACAGGTCAATGTTAGCATCAAGAAGAAGCGCACTCCTTTTACACCCTCGTCAGCTGATTCCACATAGATGTCTACAGAACCAGTTCTATTAAATGCTTATACAAGTAGAGCCCACAGACAGAGTTGAAAGGGTGTCCCTTCCTCTAATCTGTCAGAACAATAACCCCCCAAAAACGGATCCTGTCTGTTGAGCATCCGCTACACTCTGTCAGCATTTGGTCAGTAATCCATCAGTATTGCTAATGCCAAAAAAACAGGAGTGGGTCCAAAACAGAGATGACACGTGATTGGAATATTTGCATGTCTTCTGTGTTTTGTACCCACTCCTGCTTTTGGCTACCAAATCACAAGACAATTCTGATGGGACCATACAGGCCTTACAGCTTACACAGACAGGATCCGTTGTGCGTCGCATTTTTCCTTCCTTCTGACAGATCAGAAGAAGGGTCAAATAAATGATGATGTCAGCCAGGCCGAAAGGCAAAATAGTGGCCCAGTCATGAAGTCGGGAGGGTAGGAACAGCATGAGAAGTCCAAAGAGTGTCCCTATCACATAGTGGTGAGGTGGAAGCAGCATCAGGAGGCCATAGAGTGGCACAATGACAGAGTGTGGAGGTGGCAGCAGCAGCATCAGGAGACCACAAAGGCGGCAAGTTGACATAGTGTGGAGGTGGAAGCAGCATGAGGAGGACACAGAGTGGCACAATGACAGTGTGGCCCTAATTTTTTTCTACTTTTACACAACATAAAAGGCTTTTCAACAGATAAGTGCAACGCTGAATTGTGAATATATTTTCATTTTGCCACTAATACATGGCAAACTGGGCTTTTGAATATATCACTGCACCACAGAACGGCAATTAGGCCCTCATTTTTTTTCTACTTTTACACGACACAAAAGGCTTTTCAACAGATAAGTGCAACGCTGAACGGCGAATATATTTTTATTTCGCCACTAATACACGGCAAACTCGGCTTTAGAATATATCAATACACCGCAGAACGGCAAATAGGCCCTAATTTTTTTCACTTTTACACAGCACAAAAGGCTTTTTAACAGATAAGTGGCAAGTGCCATGCAGAGTGGCGAATATATTTTTATTTCGCCACTAATACTTGGCAAACTGGGCTTTTAAATATATCACTGCACTGCAGAACAATTGGTCCCTAATTTTTTTCCACTTTTCCACAACATAAAAGGCTTTTCAACAGATAAGTGGCAAGTGCCATGCAAAGGGCTTTACAACATATACCTGTACCGCACAAAGGCAAATAAGACGTACTGTAGAAATATTTCCTTGTAATAAACCCTGTTAATGGCTGTATCAAACAGCACTTGCACTCAACTAACAAGAACGGTTTGCTAGAATGACTGTATAATAGCAATTTGGATCCCCAGTCAGTATGCATGGCATTTTGGGTGATCCCACGTTCCCAGAGTTCCTTACTCCATGTCCTCACACGAGCTGCAGCCTTTTTTTAGAAAAAATATGATTCGTTACCATGAAGCGTGAGGAAATTCGGCTTTAGTGCAAATCGAATCTTTCCAGAAATTCTGATCGAATTTCACTTCGTCAACTTAGATTCGGTCATTTCTAAAATCAACCATCATGACACAGGCCAGGAGCTTCCTTAGGTCAGTTGCCTTAAGATGTAAAAACCACATCATCCGCCATGACACAGCTTTGAAGGCACCAACCAACTTTATTGCTGATCCAAAAGTTGCACATGAGGGTCCCCTAATACCTCAAGGCATGTCCCTGGGAGGAAAACCAGAAAGTGGGGAACCCCACAAAAAAGACCTCAGGACACTGATGCTGTGGAGCCATTCCTTGTCCACAAAGCACCACATGCTAAAACAAAACACCAAAGAGTTGTAAGAGACAATGTAATAGAAAGACTCATCAAAAACAAGATACAACAGTGAAGGATGATGTCTCTTTAAATTGTGACCAGAAAATGGCTGCTGAAGACCTTTTGAAGGCATCTTGTGAAATTTCCAAAGCCAGTCTTAAAAGGAAAGCACCAACCTCCAATGACAGTCAGTCCAGGACAGCCAAAAGAGCTGAGGCAGAAAACACGTCCGCTCCATCTACCAAAGATGTAGGAATCCAGAAGCTGGGAACACCACAAGTGGAGATGGCCTATACCCGGAGAGCACAGAACAACTTGTCTCCAGAGCATTTATCCATCCTGAAGAGCAGCGGCCAGGAAAGCATGCTGGAGGACAATGACATCATTAACAAGGCCCAGGATCTCCTGCAGAATCAGTTTGGGGACTTTAATGGCCTGCAGCCCCTGCTGCTATTCTCTTTCCAGGGTACAGTGTGCTAAAGAAGGCCGTACAAATCCACTACAACAAGGACAGGGTGCACTGGCTGACCACCTGCTTCAAAAAGTGCAACATCCTAGTGTCCGACAGCATCAAGACTAGCAAATTGCCTCTATCTGTTTGCTAGCAGATTAATAACATCTACAGTGTAGTGGTCCATAAGCCCCTGAAACATCTAAAATTTCTCAACATGGATCAGCAGAGAAACCTATGACTGTGGGGTGTTCGCCATAGCATTTGCCTTTGAGTTTCTGGCAGATGACAGTGAACCCACAGCGATCTTAGAGCACAAAGTGATGAGAGACCATCTAATATCCTGCCTGCTGAATGGATACAACAATGGGTCCCAGAACCAGAATAAAAGCTATAACAATCAATTACATTGATAAGGGTTGATATAGTTGTTAGAAACATGGGCTTATTTTAATACATTTAAAGGGATTAAAATGACTCAAAGTGGGAGTAAATTATGTGTCACATATATAATTTCCGCTGCTCCATGTTCAGTCATAATAAGTTATATTTTTTGCATCTGCAGATCACTGTACCAGACCAGGGGTCTCACTGTGTCCTGGCAATGAATATGGGATACAGCTGAAGGTGATGACTACCACAAGTCAACAACATGGTGGCCACCATGTCAGGATCAGATAACCTACGCTTCAGAAAGAGGCAGATTCCGGGCTCTGCACTTACCCACTGGATTTTCTGCAGTCAGACGTATTCACTAAAGAAGTGAGTTTCCTGCTGCATCAAAGGCAGATTCAAGGCTTGATCTCTGCAATAACCACTGGACTTGACATTCAGCGGACTTTCCGCAGATAGATGTATTCACCAAAGAAGTGAGTTTCCTGCTGCATTTTGAGGCAGATTCCGGGCTCGGTCTCTGCATTCACCACTGGACTTTTCATTCACCAGGCTGTCCGCAGTCAGATGTATTGACCAAAGAAGTGAGTTTCCTGCTGCATCAAAAGGCAGATTCTAGGCTTGGTCTCTGCAGAAGTCAATGTACTTGACATTAACTATTGATTCAAAGAAAAATCTACTGTCACATGCCATCTATTTTCCTCTACCGCCTATGGGAAGGACAGTCCTTCAGCCATAGTTCCCTAGCTAGAGGTTTCCACCACTGGGGGTTTTTCCTCTCCTGAGTGCCGAAGGCCCGACTCTTCATGAGTCAAAGGCCCATCATCAACAGGGCCACATTTAAGACCAGTGCCCTGACTTCTAATGAGAACATCTACTGTACTTTTGATACCTTGCAGTTAATAAAGAAGTCAGTGTATATTAAGTAGTGGTGTGCCTGAGCCTCTTTATGAATCTTCATAGTAAACTGAATGCAGGGTATCGGACCCCTGCTGATCAGATAGTGATGGTCTTTCTTGGTTTTACAGCTCAGCTTATTTTTTTATCCCCTACCTACAGGATAGGGGATAAGTATCTGATCGGTGGGGATTGATGGGCCCCTCATGATCATGAAAATGGGGATCCTGTGTCCCCAAAAGATGGAATAGTAGGTCAACCATGTTCCCTTCTGCTTCATTCAATGTCTATGGGACTTCAGGAAATAGCTGAGCATTGTACTTGGCTATCTCCAGCAGTCCCATAGAGAATGAACAGAGTAGCTATGTGCATGCTCGACCTGTCACTTAATTCATAAAGGAACACAGGTTCCATTTCTCGTGATTAAGAGGTGGTCCCTGATATTCTGTGGATAGGGGAAAGTTTTGTATTGACAGAAACTATCTCTGGACCACATACACATTCCCCCCCCCCCACCTTATCATGTGCCAGTAGAATCCCCGCCCCTCACCTTATCATGTGCCAGTAGAACCCCCCCCCCTCACCTTATCATGTGCCAGTAGAATCCCCCCCCTCACCTTATCATGTGCCAGTAGAATCCCCCTTACCTTATCATGTGCCAGTAGAATCCCCCTCACCTTATGATGTGCCAGTAGAATCCCCCTCACCTTATCATGTGCCAGTAGAATTCCCCCTCACCTTATCATGTGCCAGTAGAATCCCCCTCACCTTATCATGTGCCAGTAGAATCCCCCTCACCTTATCATGTGCCAGTAGAATCCCCCCACCCCTCACCTTATCATGTGCCAGTAGAATCCCCCCCTCACCTTATGTGCCAGTAGCCCCCAAAAAAACAACATGTGCCAGTAGAATCCCCCCCTCACCTTATGTGCCAGTAGCCCCCAAAAAAACAAAAAACAAACAAACAAAAAACACTTATACTTACCTCCAGCGATGCGATGCTGGCCTCTTTCGGCCTGTGTCCCTCGCTATTTGCTTGCAACAGCCTCTGATAGGCTGCCAGCCTAGTGCTGGCAGCCTATCAGAGGAACAGGGAGGGGACACGCCTCTCCCTGTTCTGCCGCAGCACAGACATCTGTATCGCTGTCCTGAGGAAAATGCGATATAAAAGGACACCATTTATCGCTGTGAAACCTGCCCTGAAAAACCTGGCCTCTGTATTAAGGATTGCTTTAAAGTGCACCGTTCATTCACAGATTTTTTTTTCTTTATGCACCCTGTAATTTTACCACCTTATTACACAGACACAGATTACATATACTTTTCACCATCCACTACAGATTAATTTCTGGAAAACACCTGTGAGGTCAAAATGTTCACTACAGCCCTTGAAACATTTCTTGAAAGATGTAGTTTCCAAAATGGAGTCACTTCTTGAGGGGGCTCTTTTTTTTAATTTCACATCAAAGCCTCAGCAATTGTTAGCAAATACTGTGTTAATCACCATATTTGGCCTCCACTACAAATTCATTTCTGGAAAACATCTGTTGGGTCAATGTGCTTATTATACCCCTTGAAAAATTCCTTGAGGAGTGAAGTTTCCAAAATGAGGTAATTTCTTAGGAGTTTCCACTGTAGGGGTAACTCAGTGTCTCAGCAAATGTTGTTATATTCAGGAGAAAATGGGTAACTAGTTGTGAGCAATTTTCTGCTTTTACCCCTTGTGAAAATGAAACATTTGGGGCTAAAGAAACATTTTATTTAAAAAAATATAATTTTTTTTATTTTGACAACCAAGTGTTTCTAAATTCTATAAAACACTTTTGGGTCAAAATGTTCAATACACCCCTTGAAAAATTTCTTAATGGTGGATTTTCTAAAATGCGGTCATTTTTTGGGGGGTTTTCCTGTAGGAAGACCCCAGGGTCTCTTAAAATGTGACATAGCGCCAAAAAACCATTCCAGCAAAATCTGCCCTCCAAAAACCATATGGCACATTTTGCTTTAGTTCCTGTGGAACATGTAAAGAGTTAACAAAGTTTCTAAAACCGGTTTTGAAAAATTTGAGGGGTGTAGTTTCTAAAAGGGGTAATTTATAATTGGTTTCTATTATGTAAGTCACTTCAGAACTAAGCGGGTCATTTACTAAGCTGAAATACATCTAAATTAGGCGTAATTAAGGTGCAGATGGTGGCGCAATTGTTATTTGTGCCACTATCTGCGACTTTGACCTGCTCACGACAGTTCTAAAATTGTCGGCGTGGTGTGGGCTGGGAAGGACCGGCAGGCCTGTCTCGTTCATCATTTTCTACGCCAGTTTTAGGTGTACAAAATAGTCTAAATGTAAGACAGCTCGGAAGTTGTCTTACATTTGGAACTGGCACTGGACGTGCCAGCTATGGGGATTTATTTAGGCCGGCGTCTAAAACCCCGGTCTTATTAATGTGCCCCTAAGGCCTCTTGCACACGAATGTTGTGCATCCGTTCCGTGCATTGGGGACCGCAATTTGCGATTCAACTTGAACGGGTCCGTGATCCATCAGCACTGCAAAAAAACAAGTTCTATTTTTTTGTGGTGCAGAGGCACGGACAGAAACACCACGGAAACACTCCGTAGTGCTTCCGTGGTGTTCTGATCCATGCTTCCGTTCCGCATCTCCATGATTGCGGACCCATTCAAGTAAATGGGTCCGCATCCGTGATGCGGAGTGCACACGGGCCGCTGCCCGTGTATTGTGGACCCGCCGTATGCGGGCCGCAATACGACCACAGGCACACAACGGCCGCGTGCAAGAGGCCTTAATTTTTTTTTTTTAAAAGTACGTTTTAGAAATATTCTTGAAGATTTGAAAAATTGCTTCTAAAAGTCTTCTAATGTCCTAAAAAACATAAAATTAAATTTACAAAAAGATGCCAACATAAAGTAGACATATGGTGAATGTTAATAACTATTTTTTAAGGTATGTGTCTTAAAAGCAGAGAAATGTAAATTTAGAAAACTACAAAGTTTTCTGTAAATTTGGGATAAAAAATAAAATAAAGGTAAAATATATTGACTCAAATTTACTACTAACTTGAAGTGTGATGTGTCAGAAAAGAGTCTCAGAATCCCCTGGATAAGTAAAAGCATTCCAAAGTTAATACCACATAAACAGAAACATGTCACATTTGCAAAATTAGAGTGGGTCCTGAAGGTGAATACTGGCTGGGTCCTTATGGGGTTAATTTGGGTTTGCGGAAATGTTTGTTAAAAACAGCAAAACTTTATAAAACTCTTCATTTTAAACCTAAAGTAAAAGACAATATCAGTAAGCTGATTCAGATCCTTAGTAGATACAAGATTTTGTCAGTTTTAGTTTCATCTGATACTACTTCAAATTTGATTGGTCTTTTTAATTGCTGAAAGGTTTAACCCTTTCATTACCACACAAGTTTTAAGCTTGGTAATTTAATACTTGCACATGCACATGCATACAGTGTGTAGACATACAGTATATTTACAGTATATACATGTATAAATATGCAGTAGTATCATACCTCACAACCATCCCAGAGCTGGCGAGACAGTCCCTGATTTCAGTGACTGTCCCATGGTCCTGGAATGGGTGAGGTACAGTATGTCCCGCTCTCAGGCATCTGTCTCTACTTCCATAGGATGCAGAGACAGTTGCCTGTAATGATGAAGCTGGGAGATCTCGACTTCATCATTCCCTCAGCAGTCGGCACTCCACACCATTGTATCCTGCCTGTTGCTGGGGATCGCAGGTCATCGAGGAACCAGGTGAGTATTTAGTGTTTGGTTTTTTACTTCCTGTGAGGGGGCACATATCAGGGCAAAACTACTGTGAGGGGGAACATATCAGGAGATAACTTCTGTGAGGGGGGCACATATCTGGGCATAACTACTGTGAGGGGACATACAGAAGGAATATTTACTATGTGGGGGCATTTAGGGGACTGGGTGGGATTAGGTATATAGTTATGTTTTGGGCGGAGTTAGAGGCGTGCCCTAGTGCAAAATAAATTTGCCAAGGCGCTCTTTCCACAAATAATCTTCCGCTTCCTACTTTTTAAAAGTTGGGAGGTATGTAGCACGTGTATTTATACTGCTTATGTAGTTGTCTATTACAGTGATCCTTTGTCAGATGAAACATAGATTGTAAGCTCTTGTGAGCAGGGTCCTCATTTCTCTTGTTGTTATTATTGACTTGTCTGTTGCTATGTTATTTATGACTGTTTGTACATAAAACCGTGAACAGTAAAGCGCTGCGGAATATGTTGGCCCTATATAAAGATTATTATTATTATTATTATTAAACATGGTGACATTTTCTTCCATTCATTTACATTTCTGTATTTCAACACACAACTCATTAGCCTGGCAGCTTTACCAAAGAAATACAAGGGACCAACTTTATGAAGGCAGACAATAAAACGGAGACTGCCGCTGTCTATGGTAGTTAAAGCAAGACCTTAGTGTGGCAGATCTATACGTAGAAATTAACTAAAACAGGCTATTACATCTTTATCATCTATAGATCTTACTTTAGAGATGGTCCTGACCAATACTACACATCCTGCTGAGTATCTACCGCCAGAGGCCTTGAAAAAAAACATGACTTTAGTGTCTGGTTTTTGGCATTAGAAAAAATTGCTAAATTTGGAACAAAAATGTTGCAACTTTTTTGCTGAAAGTGGCTTGGCCACCACAGCCCAACACATTTACAACTTGCCAGAAAACTGTCATAAATTATAACTGAACTCTACTCCAGCCAGAAGATCAGACAGCAGAAGATGCAACAAATTTGGGCATCTGTCTCCTAATAAATTGATCAGACTTTCCTCCAGTGGGCTCTTACCTAAGGCCTCATGCACACGGCCGTTGTTCGGGTCTGCGTCCGAGCCGCATATTTCGCGTCTCGGCCGCGGACCCATTCACTTCAATGGGGCCGCAAAAGATGCAGACAGCACTCCGTGTGCTGTCCGCATCCGTTGCTCCGTTCTGTGCCCCCGCAAAATAAATATAGCATGTCCTATTCTTGTCCGTTTTGCGGACAAGAATAGGCATTTCTATAATGGGCCGCGTTCCGTTCTGCAAATTGCGGATTGGAATGCGGAGCAGCTTCCGTGTTTTGCGGATCCGCATTTTGCGGACCGCAAAACACCAACGGTCGTGTGCATGTAGCCTAAGACTGATGTGTGAAAGGCCAGTCTTGGTAGTCATTTACAATGGCTTTACACCTTTTTGGCAAACTAAAGTGGCAAAAATTTGTGCAAATATTTTGTAACTTTTTGTTTTACACTGCTCTTGCCACTTTTGAAAATGTGGTCTGAGATTAAAATGTGGCTTGAGCAGCGATGTGATCACAAGCAGTATGTCGCCACTTAAGCCAGTCATTGTAACTGAAACCTACACCAGTTCCTAGCACGGATGCACGGACCTCACAGACGGGACAAATATATTAAGAGTCCTGTGCCTCCAAATACATAGTTTGCATCTTTTGTCTTATTGAGACTGGCATATGAAACACCAATCTATGACCTGCCACTATTCAATTAAACTGGTCAATTCAGAGAAAACAGATAGCTGTGTCTTATAAGGCTTATATACAGGGACTTGATACATGAGGAACATATGTTACATGTTATTAAAGTGTAGGTATTAAAGTAAAGGGGGTCATCTACTAATAACCCCTGTGCTGGCGGTGGATCAGCAGGAGTCATGTAGAAGTGCTGGCCTCTACATAACTTTGGCACATTCTCCACCGGTCTAAATCTACACCAGCTCTCTTGCTTGTGTAGATTTAGGACATTTTCTGCGCCTGTTTTAGGGCTCTTTCACACTAGCGTTTTTGTTTTCCGGCATAGAGATCCGTCGTCGGGTCTCTATGCCGGAAAAATCCTGATCAGTTTTATCCCCATGCATTCTGAAAGGAGAGAAATACGTTCAGGATGCATCAGGATGTCTTCAGTTCAGGACCGGAACGTTGTTTGGCCGGAGAAAATACCGCAGCATGCTGCGCTTTTTGCTCCGGGCAAAAATCCTGAACACTTGCCGCAAGGCCGGATCCGGAATTAATGCCCATTGAAAGGCATTAATCCGGATCCGGCCTTAAGCTAAACGTCGTTTCGGCGCATCGCCGGATCCGACGTTTAGCTTTTTCTCAATGGTTACCATGGCAGCCAGGACGCTAAAGTCCTGGTTGCCATGGTAAAGTGTAGTGGGGAGCGGGGGAGCAGTATACTTACCATCCGTGCGGCTACCGGGGCGCTCCAGAGTGACATCCGGGCGCCCTACACGCATGGATCACGTGATCGCATTAATCACGTGATCCATGCGCATGGGGCGCTCTGACGTCATTCTGGAGCGCCCCGGGAGCTGCACGGACGGTAAGTATACCGCTCCCCTGCTCCCCACTACTACTATGGCAACCAAGACTTTAATAGCGTCCTGGCTGCCATAGTAACCTGAAAGCATTTCAAAGACTGATCAGGATCCTGATCAGTCTTCTAATGCTTTCAGGCGACTTGCGTTCTGACGGATCCGGCGGGACGGAAGTGCCTGCCGGATCCTCAGAACGCAAAGTGTGAAAGAGGCCTTAAAATTACAAATAAGATGTCACACACCCTTTTTTAGACCTGGAGAAAACGGGGAAAAGTCACAGATTGTGGCGCAAATAACCTTTGAGTCGCAATCTACTAGTAACTGACCCCAAAATGGTGTGTGCTAATGTTGTTGTTACTGTGATTCCTCTTTGTAACGGCTGCTGAATAAACAGAACATGGTACAAGAAGTGTAAAAGCTGTTATTGAAATATAGCACCTCATTGTAAATGTTCTCACAAGTATTGTATAGGAGGTTTTTAGCTATTTAAAGGGGTTGTCTAGGCATTTAAAAATAGTTCTTTCGAATGCCTGTGTGAGCGCAGCAGGGACAGTGGCATAGGAGGAACGAGGAATGGGCAAGTATTAAGCTAATGACACTTCTTCCACAGGGCATTGGAAAGAAATTGGGCTGATTTACTAATCCTGTAGATAGTGTAAACTTTGAGGGCAATGGGTCAAAGGAATCCAAGTCTTATTTTTCTTGTTTTGTCAATGGAATAGGCCTTTTTGTCAAACTGTTTATGTATTTGTGCCATTTGTAGGGTGGTTTGCGCCAGGCAGCTTGCATTTACTAAAGGGCGGCCAGATGTTTTGTGGGCAGAGCTCCATTTTTAGCCAGATTTATCATTGCAACTTTTTGCAAAAAAAGTTGTAAGCGTACTCCAGTGCCCTGGTGGCATACAAACTAAAGGAGCCTTTGTAATAAACATGACAATACAGACCATACAATATGACTATACTATACAAAGTTGCATGTTGATAAACTAGACGGACTGTCTAGAGATTCTAAAGATGTGCCACATGTATAACAGTGACTCTGGCTGGATGATACATCTGGTGCAGGGATAGACACTTTTGTCTAAGTTTATACTATTGGTTAGCTTACTTTGCAACAGAATTTTGTGCTAACATTTTGGTGCAAAGTGTTGCATCTCAGGCTACTCCCTCTTTCCTGCTGCACTACACTAATTTCCTCACAAGCCACATGCCTTTGGCAAGCTAAATGCAATCGATTTTTGTATAACTAGATGCATCAATTGTGCTAAGTTTTGGTACAAGGTCTAGCTACAGAAACTTAAGTAAATGTGGAGCACCTGACTATATAGATGTAGGCCCCGATTTACTAAGCCTATAGATGACATAAGCTTAGACAGGCAGTCCAGACCAGCACCAGATTTAACACAGTGGACCAGACTGGATGATAAATGTGGTGCAGGTTTAGACACTTTTCTCTGACTCTATACAACTATTGGCACAATTCTGGCATAATGTTGTCTTAAAAAGGCACATCTTAGGCCCTATCCCTTCCCACAAAGCTCCTCCCTTTTAGCTAAGTCCACCCCCTTATTGAGGTTGTCGGGGAAAAAAGTGTAGAAACCCTTACGTGACTTCAGATTCAGGGACTTTAGGAGGGGACTGCAGTAAATCAGTTTCTTATCACTGCATTATATTGTATTTTTCCCTTTTCTTGCAGAATCCCCATTTCGTATGTGTTCCATTATTGACAGCGCAGTCCAGTGCACATCTTGTCTAATGTATGCAGTCCTGGAACAGCCGTTTGAGGGTGCATATCTTTGTTCAAAATGTGAGCAAATTGCCAGTTTGGAATCACACAAGTATCTAACCGGGCGAGTTTCAACCCTGAGAAGCGTTGGCAATTTGGAACAGAGTTAGCTGCTCACTGAGCAAACATTGTGGGGTAGATGCGAGGGAGGGTGGTAGAGAGGAGGCTCAGGAAAGTAAGGTAGCTAGCTGGGTAACAGTTAGAGAGCGGGGTGGAGCGAAGAGTGTCAGGGAGGATAGTCCTGATCTGACACACCCCCACAAGTTTGCACGGTTGGCAGATAAGGGGGATATCAGTTCAGGGAGAGCACTGCTGCAGCCAGAAACTTCCTCTGCCAGTCAGAGGAATGTCAGCTCCAGTAAGCCGGGAAGGAGGAGAGCAGGGCAGGCCAGACAGGTGCTGGTAGTGGGAGACTCCATTATTAGGGGTACAGAAGACCGGGATCGTCAAACGGTGTCTTCCTGGCGCTCGAGTTTGATACATTGCGGCTCGGGTTGACAGATTACTTGGAGACGCTGGAGAAGATTCAGCAGTCCTGGTCCATATCGGAACCAATGACAAAGTTAGAGGTATTTAGAGCGTCCTTAAAAATGATTTTAGGGATTTAGGTCACAAGCTTAGGGCGTGGACCTCAAAGGTAGTGTTTTCCAAAATACTACCTGTACCACGAGTCACAAAAAAAGGCAGTGAGAGATTTGTGAGGTTTCCCCGGAGGACTCCAAGTTGGCGCCCGGCTCAGGCTGTGTGAAACCTCTCGAGTTCTCAAGAATCTCGCGAGAACTTGAGCTTCTTCTCCCTGGCTGAGAGCGGGGCGCGCTAATTGGATGCGCTCTGTGCCAGGGAGAAGAAAGCCACGCCCGGGATAACTTTTGCAGGCCCGCCCAGTTGAGCCGAATGGCTCATTTGCATACGAGGCGCGAATTGTTGCGGGGGCCACTGTGGACAAACGGGGGCACATTTTGGAAAATGAAAAGCTGAAACAGCACCATAGGGGGCCGCCATGTAAGTGGATATATGTATTTTAACATGCATTTTCAGATGAAAGGTCCTCTTTAACATCTGTCGTGGGTAAACCTGTTTGAAGGTTTACAAAGAGATGCTATCTTGGAGTACCTCAATGAAAAAAAGCAAATAACAAGCATGGCTTCATGAGGGATCGGTTATGTCAAACTAAGTTAATCAGTTTCTATGAAGAGGTAAGTTCTAGACTTGACTGCGACGAATCAATGGATGTCGTATATCTGGACTCCAAAACATTTGACACTGTACCACATAAAAGGTTAGTATTTAAAATGAGAATGCATGGATTGGGGGAAAATGTCTGTATGTGGGTAAGTAACTGGCTGAGTGACAGAAAACAGAGGGTGGTTATTAATGGTACACACTCAGATTGGGTCACTGTCACTAGTGGGGTACCTCAGGGGTCAGTATTGGGACATATTCTCTTCAATATATTTATTAATGATCTTGTAGAAGGCTTGCACAGTAAATATCAATTTTTGCAGATGACACTAAACTGTGTAAAGTAATTAACACGGAAGAGGACAATATACTGCTACAGATGGATCTGGATAGATTAGAGGCTTGGGCAGAGAAGTGGCAGATGAGGCTAAACACTGACAAATGTAAGTTTATGCACATGGGAAGGAATAATGCAAGTCACCAGTACATACTAAATGGTAAAACACTGGGTAACACTGATATTGAAAGGACTTAGGAATTTTAGTGAACAGCAAACTAAGCTGTAAAAACCAGTGTCAGGCAGCTGCTTCCAAGGCCAATAAGATAATGGGTTGCATGAAAAAGGGCATAGGTGCCCGTGATGAGAACATAGTCCTAACACTTTACAAATGACTAGTCAGACCACACATGGAGTACTGTGTACAGTTCTGGGCTCCTGTGAACAAGGCAGACATAGCAGAGCTGGAGAGGGTTCAGAGGAGGACAACTAAAGTAATAACTGGAATGGGTGGACTACAATACCCAGAAAGATAATCAAAACTAGGGTTATTCATTTTAGAAAAGACCACTGAGGGGAGATCTAATAACTATGTATGAATATATCAGGGGTCAGTACAGAGATCTCTCCCATCATCCATTTATTTTCAGGACTGTGACGAGAGGACATCCTCTATGTCTGGAGGAAAGAAGGTTTGTACACAAACATAGAAGAGGATTTTTTATGATAAGAGCAGTGAGACTATGGAACTCCCTGCCTGAGGAGGTGGTGATGGTGAGCTCACTAAAAGAGTTCAAGAGGGGCCTGGATGTATTTCTGGAGTGTAATAATATTACAGGCTATAAGTACTAGAGATGGGTCGTTGTCGTTGATCCAGGGAGTTATTCTGATTGCCTGATTGGAGTCGGGAAGAATTTTTTTTCGCCTAAAGTGGGGAAAATTGCCTTCTACCTCACAGGGTTTTTTTTTTTTGTTGCCTTCCTCTGGATCAACTTGCAAGATAACAGGCTGAACTGGATGGACAGATGTCTTTTTTCAGCCAAAGCCAAAGATGCAACAGACTGCCTTGTAGGACGTTTGCCACATTGCACATATGTCATCTTAGTTAAATAGAAAATGACTGGAAACTTTTAAAGGTGAATTTAATTAAAGGGGTTGTGTCACTTCACCATATTGGTTCCTTTGTTGGCCGGATTCCTTTTTCCATCATGGTTGGTTACGGCCATCTTGCAATCCATTAGCAGTGGCTGTGCTTGCACACTATAGGAAAAAGTGTTGGCCTCTCTGGTGGCTGGGACTGTGCGAGCTCGTATAGGCTGGTGGTTTTTTGTTTATGATGTGCAAGCACGGCCACTGCTGACGGGCTGCAGGGTGGTCATAACTTCTGGAAATGAGCAGTTTATAATGTGATAGAAAAATGAATCTAGCCAGCAAAGGAGGCAATATGGATAATAACAATACATTAGGAAGTGCGTGGTATTAGCGCTCTCTACATAATACATGCTATTTGCTGAAGTGACACAACCACTTTACGGCTTTGCTTACACTAGTTTCATGCATTCCATTTATAAAGGAGGTATCACAGCTTTCCTAGATTAATTTTCAAATCAATAATGGCAACTTCCTGGTGGCCCAATGGCCTTGGTGGAGATTGTCAGGGTTCCTATATTTTAGACAGAAATAACACTACTGACCGTGCCATTCTTGGTGTCAAAAATATCAGAAAGGCCATCGAAACCCCTAAATGCAAAGGCTACTTCCACATATGCGTCAAAGAAATCCAGCTGGCTGTTCTAGTAAAGAACACCCTGCCCGGAGTTCTCTGGATCTGGCATAGCTGCTGGACTCCATTGAGTACAACTGGATGTGTCAGGGATACGCCGCTCCCCGGCATATCAGCTGGGATTCAGCCGGACAATAATTGCTGCATGCAACAGTTTTTGTTCAGCCGATTTCCAACATATATATCAGGGAGCAGTTGGATCCCCACTGCAACTCATTATAGTCAATGGGATCTGGCAGGCAGAGAACTCCGGCAGGCTATTCTCTGCTGTAACAGCCTGCTGAATTTCCTTGATCTGTGAAACTAGCCTAAGACCTAATTACCTTAAAACATCAGCTTCCTATGCCAATGTGTGTACCAGCTATATGATGGCCAGAGAGAGAGAGTTCAAAGCACAACCACTGTCCAATGCAGCAACAGTGATTATATTAAATACTATAAAACCCTCAGTATATAGTAAAGCGTATGACAAAAGATGGTAGCTTTGTAGCACTGGGTCCTGGGTTTAAATACGACCAAGAGTGAAATTGTATGTTCACCCCATATTTGAGTGGGTTTCTTCCGGTTTCCTCCTCCACTCCAAAGCATACTGATTGTACAATGAAATTGACTCTCGTGTATTAAAGAGGACGTGTCTCCACTCCTGACGTGTCTGTTTTAGTAAATAATTGTATTCTACATTAAATAATTATTGGGAGCACTGATTTGTATGATCCTATTTTGTGTATGTTGTGCCAGTCCTCTATTTTTCCCTCAAGAAGTGTATGAATAAATGTACAACAGGGTGTTACTATTTGGGGATGTGTCCTGCATAGTCTGACACTCCAATTAGTGCTACCAGGGTCAGACTGTGCAGGGACGTACAGCCAACTGGATATACCCAGTTATACCTTTATTCATAAACTTCATAAAGAATAATAGAATAACAGCACAATCTACTGTTATATGAAAAGATGCTCCAAAATTTTTATTACATGTCGAGTGCAAATAGTTACTAAAACGGACATGTCAGGAGATGTGACTGGTTCTTCTGGGGGCAGGGACAGATGTGGATGTGGACAACTTCTGTACAGTGCTGCAGAATATGTTGTCGTTATAGAAGTAATGGACTGTAATATAATCTTCCAGTCTATGCATATATTTGTCTTAGTACAGAACAGGGCTCTCCCCAGTCTCCTTCTCTTCCCTTAGCATGGGGCTTTTCCTGTCATTCTTCACTGTAAGTATTGACAGAAATGCTGTGCTTTCCTTGCTGGTTCTTGTAACATATCAGTGGAAAATAATCATCCAACGAAAATAACTCTAAGGACTGGAGTCTGGGATTTAGTATGTTTAGATGACATACCTTTTTTAATGCTATGTTTGCATGAAATAGGCATTAATTTGCCTTAGACTATATTCTGGGAGCACATATGTGGGTGTGGATGGTTGTACGGAGCTTGACCTGGTTAGACCATTTGTTTATGGAAATTGTAGAGTAAATCTCCAAGCAAGAGTTTCATCCCAAATAAATATGCAGACTGTAAATGAGAGCTGCACCTGGCCTGCCAGCTTTGCAGTAAATCCAGTTCATGTTTCAGACTCAGTGGCGTTTCGAATTATTTTAACTAAAGTGGTTGCATCTCAGCCAATTATGTGTCATACAATTTTATAGATAGGAGTCAGGACCAGGTTGCAATAACTGTTTTAGTAAATGCAGTTGCAAGAAAAAGTAAGTGAACCCTTTGGAATTACCTTGATTTCTGCATTGATTACTAATATACTCTCTGATAAGTCCCAATTATAGACTGACCAAATCGCTGCCCATAAACAGACAGGTTTTATTCTGATGCAGATTTGAAGCTATAACCAGGTGTGAATTCACAACAGAGGAGAAGCAGAATCTGCCTGTTATACATTCTTTACCTTTTCCTGACATCTGTCATACCATGTATGGCAGAATTCAGGTTTTTAATGATGGCGCTCACTGTTTTACACAGCAGGTGCCCGCCACTAGTGTCTGTGATCTGAGACAACTCTGATCACAGACATTCAACCCCTCTAATGCCATGGAAAGTTGTGACCGCAACTTATGCAGGGGGAGCAGGCTATTCCCAGTGAGCAAACAACAAGATTGCGGGAGCTGTTTTGTTTCTATAGTAGCTAGAAGCCTTGTGAAGGATCCCAGTTAAGTGGCTCAATATAAACCTAGCGATTCTCCCATAGACTGCAATGGTAAACCACTGTAATCTATGGTAGGAGTGATTTAATGATCATATGTTTAAGTCTCCTAGAAGGTTTTAAAAAAAGGAAAAATATTTAAAAAATAAAAAGAACTAAAAATTGAAATCACCTCTTTTCCCACATAAAATAAATAAACAATAAAAATAAAGATCACTGGTATCACTGTGTCCGAAAATTACTGAACTACTAAAATGTAAAAGTATTTATTCTGTATGGTGAATGCTGCAATGGAAAAAAATAAAATTGGCAAAACTGCTGTTTTTTGTTGCTTTGCCTTCAAAAAGATTTAACAAATGATTATAAAAAATTCATATCTACCCTAAAATAGTATGTAGGGTTGCCCCACAAGAAACGAGCCCTTACACAACTCCACAGGTATAAATATAAAAAATTACGGATGCCAGAATATGGCGGGAAAAAAAGAAATGGAAAATGGCTGTCAGGAAGGGGAAAAAAAGATAAACATTTGTACACATCTTTAAAGGCAGAGATCAGTTTCATCAAGCTTTTAATAAAGCATGGCTTCATGGGAAGGAGGGGATGGGATAATTCTCATTTGACCCTCTATTGATATCAATGACCTCAACCTCTCAGAACAGAGAAATGCAATGCAAAGTTTCTCTAACATTTAGATTTTGTTTTTCTTTGATATCAAAATGATTCAACACTGTCCCATTAAAAAGTTTATCTGTTTAGATATCAGATTCCCTTTGAATTTTTGTAGGATGTGCATAGTAAGCGTGAATTAGTCTTGAGGGGCATGTTTTATTATATTTCTGTGCTTTACAAATATAGCACTCTACTGTTCTGTATCTACAGCTGTTAGACTGAATTCACACACCAATCTTGCATGCATTAACAGATACAGACTACAAACAAACCCTGTGTAGTCAGATCCTTCAGTCATCATGTTTTCCGTCTGTCTCGATTTCTGATAACAACCGTTTGGTAGTAAACACCATGATGAGAAAGGTGCATGACACAGGCAACCTAGGCCAGTATGTAAGACCCTGCTCTTTACTTTATCTCAGTAAGCTTCATCCAACTTGAGATTCCTTCTTAACATTAAAGCGGTATTCCCATTTGGACATTTATAATGTAGCCACAGGATATTCTATAAATGTTATATAGGTGTAGGTCCTCCCTCTGGAACTGGCTCCTATTTTGGGTGCTTAACCACTTCCAGTCCGGGCCATTTTCCCCTTCCTGACCAGGCCTAATTTTGCAAATCTGACATGTGTCACTTTATGTGGTAATAACTTTAGAACACTTTTACTTATCCAAGCCGTTCTGAGAATGTTTTCTCGTGACACATTGTACTTCATGATAGTCATAAATTTGAGTCAATACATTTCACCTTTATTTATGAAAATATCCCAAATTTCCCAAAAATTTTCAAAATTTCTATTTCTCTGCTTTTAAAACAGAAAATGATACCTCATAAAATATTGATTACTTAACATTCCCCATATGTGTACTTTGTGTTGGCATCATTTTGTAAATGTAATTGTATTTTTTTAGGATGTTAGAAGGCTTAGAAGTTTAGAACCAATTCTTAAAATTTTTAAGAAAATTTTCAAAACCCACTTTTTAAGGCCAGGTTCAGGTCTGAAGTCACATTGTGGGGCTTACACAGTGGAAACCCCCCATAAATGACCCCATTGGAACACCCCTCAGGTTACTCAAAACTGATTTTACAAACTTTGTTAACCCTTTAGATGTTCCAAAAGAATTAAAGGAAAATGGAGATGAAATTTTAAAATGTCTCCTTTTTGGTAGATTTTCCATTTTAATCCATTTTTTTCTTTAAAACATCAAGGGTTAACAGCCAAACAAAACTCAATATTTATTACCCTGATTCTGCGGTTTACAGAAATAATACACCAATACTACAAATTTTAAATACTGTGCCATGTGATAATCCATCATACAACACCAAAATAGTCACACACACATACAAATAATAATTAATTTTATTAGATATCATATAAAAACATGATCGTACAACACATAATAAAAGAGTACAATGGTAAGAGCAATAAGGATGTGGAATGAATAGTCCCACAGACTCAAAATACTTACTGGCTCACGGGAGTAAAGCACTATTCAAATATTAACGTAACAGTGACAATGCTTACTCACCTATCCCTATCACCCACATTCACCTATATACCTAAAATGGGTAACAGGCAACACATATTAAGGGATTATAATCCACTCTAGCGGAAAATTTCATCATAAAAAAGCCTGAACATTCCTATCTGTATAAATAGGGGGGAGAAAAGAGAGCCATGCCGTACCTGTGAATGAGGGATGCTACCCCGACGTACGTTTCGCTGTTTGCTTCTTCACAGGTTTCGGCATGGCTCTCTTTTCTCCCCCCTATTGCATTGTCACTGTTACATTAATATTTGAATAGTGCTTTACTCCCGTGAGCCATTGCGTATTTTGAGTCTGTGGGACTATTCATTCCACATCCTTATTGCGCTTACCATTGTACTCTTTTATTATGTGTTGTACGATCATGTTTTTATATGATATCTAATAAAATTCATTATTATTTGTATGTGTGTGTTTGACTATTTTGGTGTTGTATGGTGGTTTACAGAAATACCCCACATGTGGTCTTAAACTGTTGTAAGGGCAATAAAGCATTTTTGAAAAAAAAAATTATGTTTGTGTCTCCTCTTTCTGAGCGCCATATTTTTTTTTATTTTTCTGCCGATCGTCTTGTGTAGGGACTTGTTTTTTGCAGGAAGAGTTGATGTTTTTATTGGTACCATTTTTGGGTACATATGCTTTCATTAAGCATTCATTATTACACTTTAGGGTGCAAGGTGACCAAAAAATTAGTTGTTTTAGCACAGTTTTTATTTATTTATTTTTACAGCGTTCACCTGAGGGGTTAAATCATGTGATATTTTTATAGAGCAGGTTTTTACGGATGCAGCAATACCTAATATGTATACTTTTTCTTATTTATTTAAGTTTTACACAATAATAGCATTTTTGAAACCAAAAAATTGATGTTTTAGTGACTCCATAGTCTGGTAGCCATAGTTTTTTTATTTTTGGACCGATTGTCTTAGTTAGGGTCTCATTTTTTGTGGGACGAGGTGACGGTTTGATTGGTACTATTTTGGGGGGAATATGCCATTTTGATTGCTTGGTGTTGCACTTTATGTGATGTTAAGTGACAAAAAATTGCTTTTTTGGCACTGTTTTTATTTTATTTTTATTAAGGTGTTCATGTGAGGGGTTAGGTCATGTGATATTTTTATAGAGCTGGTTTTTACGAATGCGGTGATACCTAATATGTATATTTTTTTAAAATTTAATTCACTTTAACACAATAATAGCTTTTTTTAAACAAAAAATTATGTTGTAATGTCTCCATGTTCTAGAGCTATAATTTTTTGAGCAATTTTCTTATGTAGGGGCTCAGTTTTTGCAGGATAAGGTGACGGTTTGATTGGATTTATTTTGTGGGACATATGCATTTTTGATCGCTTGTTGCTGCACTTTTTGTGATATAAGATGACAAAAATGTTTTGTTTTTTTACACAGTTTTTTCAAAAAAATTTTATGGTGTTTATCGGACGGGGTGGATGATGTGATATATTTATAGAGCCGGCCGTCACGGACGCGGCAATTCCAAATATATCTAATTTATTTTTATTTTTCTATTTTTAACTTTTTTTTAATTTATTAATTGGGGATTTAAAAAAAAAAAAAATGTAAAACCATTTTTTAAATTTTTTTTTTAAAAACACTTTATTTTTTATTTTTTTATTTTACACTTTGCGTCCCCCATAAGGTCATACAAGACCTCTGGGGGACATTTAACTTCACTTTTTTTTTATGCTTTTTGATTTCTCCTGTAACTGGGACTGACATAGTAGCCCCAGTTACAGGTGAAATACACCCCCCAGAGAGGCTGTACAGCATAGTATTATGCTGTACAGCCTCTCTGTGGGGTGTATTTCACCTGTGCAGTGCAGGGCTGATCGAGGTCTGTGAGGGATTACTGGGTCGGGAGTAGGAAGTGCATATCGCTTCCTGCAAAGCAGACACAGCGCTCACGGAGCGCTGTGTCTGCGGCGATTTAGAAGACGGGGACACTTGGGCACTGTCCCTGCCTTCTCTCTGGGTTGCCCTGCTGTCACTGACAACAGGCAACCCGCTCGGCATCATCACGATTAGCGTGCAGATGCCATCTCTGAATGGACGTTCTAAAACGTCCATTCAGAGATAGACAACCGCCCATAGGACGTTTATAGTCTATGGGTGGTCGTCAAGTGGTTAATCTGCAATTTTTGGAATCCCCATAGAAGTAAAATAGATACGATGGGTGATACAGGGCCCATTTTTGGAGATACATAAATGAAGCTGCCATAGGTGGGATCCACACCTATCATACATTTATATATATTTCCAGATGGAAACTCATAAGTTCTATTAGCATGCTTAACCTTTTTTCTAATCTGTATTCTAGAAATGTAGGTTCGTTGATATAGTTAAACACGAGATTTTCCATTTGTTAATATAGCCACGTTGAAGAATATGTACTGGACCAGAACACAAGTTTGTGAAAGCATTAGCTATTCTTTACCACAACCTAATGTGTAAATATCCTTTTTCCACAAGTACATGGAGAGATGACTAAGTGGTTATCCAGTAACAGCGAATGTCACTTATGTCACACCTCCTGGATGTACAAATAAAGGCAATACATGGAAAAATAAGGATTGTACAGCTTACATGTTGTGCAGGCTTTACATGTTGTTTATAGGAGTATAATACATAAATAGTCATAAACTGGTGATCTGGTGGTATATTTATTTACATTTATTTTAATAAATTTTCTAACACTTGCCAATATTTTTTTAGTGATAATTATTTTATGAAACATTATTTTTTGTTTTATAAGACGCACTTTTTTCTCCCAAAAGTGGGGGAAAATGGCAGTGCATCATATAAAGTGAATACTAATGAGTGCTTCCATTATGGAAGTTAGGACAGTAGTACTGGGGACCGGTGAGTTTAGCACTGGTATTACTCACTGCTCTCTGGTCTTTTCTGGCACCGCTCTGTGTCCTGACAACGTACCGAATCAGGATGTACTGCGCGTAAGCACGCACTATGACCTGATGCTGTCTGATGTCAGGTCACAAGGCAGAGTAGCAGGAAGAGCATGCAGGGTCTCCCTAGTGGCATCGCCGTCTAGAGCAAGGGAAGTAAGTGATTTGGGGATCTAATGAAGACTGGGGGTCTGATTTAGGGATCTAATAAAGATTGAGGGTCTGATCTGAGGTCTGATGAAGACTGGGGGTCTGATCTGAGGTCTGATGAAGCTTAAGGGTCTGATTTGGGGGTCTGATGAAGATTGAGGGTCTGATTTTGGGGTCTAATGAAGATTGAGGGTCTGATCTGAGGTCTGATGAAGATAGGGGGTTTCATCTGAGGTCTGATGAAAAGCATATTTTTTTATTTTCCTCCTGTAAAACCTAGGTACATCTTATGGTCAAGTTTGTCTCCCCTCTCACAGCATAAGTCTTGAAAACACAGTAATGCTGCATTTACTTAACCCAATTTTCGTGAACGAAGGTTAATAGAAGCACTTGTTCCTGATAATCTGCTCATGTAAAGGTACCGCAGATCAGCCGATGAACGAGCAAAACGCTTGTTCATCAGGTGAAATGATCTTTTGTGTAGACACCCGTGTAAATAGAGATCTGCTGCCTAGAAACAATTAATCTGTATGAGGACAAGCAGGGGCAGCTCTTCACATCAACTGACAAGCAGGCAGTTATTGGGAAGGAACAGTCCCTTCCTGATAATTGCCTGCTCAGTCAAGACTTCAGTATGATCCTTCTGATCCCCTTTGGCTGAAACCGAGCGACTGCAGTATCATCCTCTCTCCTCTTTCATCATTTACTGCACTACTGAAGAAAGGCTTTTTTTTCTCTCGCTCAGGAGGATTCTGAACATTTACAGAGTCAATTGAAACTACAGACTACCGGAAGGTATATTATATAGATATATTATATCCACACAATGAGAACAAATAATTCAGGCCTTTTATCATCAGTGTTTCAGAAGGTAATCAGGACAGCCATCCCCGGAGGAGCTGGTCACTCAGGAGGTACTGCTTCACTATATGACACATACTACTACCAATTTGTCCACGGAGATTATATGGCTGTGTGCTTGATTTTATTGACCTGTTTGTAATAGGTGTGGCTGAAACAGCTGAACTGAATAATTGGAAGGGATGTCCACATACTTTTGACCATAAACCATATGTACTATACATGTTTTAGTAGTTTCTTTAGCATACTATTTGCTCTCATGTCTACAGGAAGTATTTCTGTTGATAACAGTATGCTAGTAGAATTACTGTACAGTTTCATATGCACTTATTTAGCTTTCTCCAACTGAGAAGGAAACTGATGCATCAGGAACCAACCCCCACTCTCTATTTGCAGTTGGAGACAAAGCAGGTTTACATTTGCAGTTTATAGGCTGAAGTCGCCAAATGACAGCTATGCAGAAGGGGGATCCCATTTAAATTGATTGGGATATTCCCTTTTTAACTACAGGAGGAATGCCTTATTAAATTCCGAACAAGCTGCAGTCTGAAATACACATATACTCAGGCTTCCTACAGAAAATAAGGATATGTATCAATATGTTGAACTGCAACAGATATTTAGATTGTTGCATTGCATATGAGGAGCTATTTAAATAATCCCAAGTATGACCTTTAGGAACTTACACAGGAAAAAAAACTAACTGGCAACGTCAATATTATAAAAATACTCTTCTTTCCGCTGGCCTATAGTTTCCAGGCACAAGTGCATGTGTTTGAATATAACTCACAATGGAGCAAATCTGGCAGTTACAGCTCCTATTGTACAGAAACATTTTATTACAAGCACTTTCACAGAACTTCCTATCATTTGACCTTATCAAGACTCAACATAGACTTGGCACCAGTCAGTGCCAAACCCAGATTCAACGACAGAGCTGCCTACAAGTAATATTTTCCTACAAATTTAGATTCATAGCAAAAGAACAGTAACTGACATAAATGGTTTTGTTTCTTATGTCCTTGGAAAAAATGCTCAAGACTCTAGTTAAACAGTAGAAGGGGCGATAAATCCCAGTTAGTTCAATGTTAGTTCCTAGTAACTGTAGCAAAGAGGCAAGATAATCATAACTACTGTAGCAAACAAAATCTTTGCGTGTATAACAAGATAAGGAAAAAAAAAATTAGATTTTTGAATAGAATGAAATCTATGATTTTACAATTTATTAATATATACTGTAAAAGTGTGTGAGTGGGGGAATGGCGATGTGTCTTATAAAGCGAATACTAATAAGCGTCTCCATTATGGAAGCGCTCATTAGTATGCAGGAGGAACAGGGAGAGGTGAGTGTAGCGCTGCTAGCTCTGGCTGTACTCTCTGCTCCCTGGTCTTCTTCTGGGCACTGCACTGTGTCCTGATTGTGTCAGGACCCAGTGAAGTGCGAGAACTGTGGTAGACCTGGGAGTGGTGGGTGCAGGAAGAGACTGCCAGATCTGTAGAGTGGAGCTGCCATCCAAAGCAGGAGAGGTAAGTTCATTTATTTTATGTCTGATCTGAGGTTTGATGAGGATTGGGAGTCAGATATGAGGTCTAATAGAGATTGGGGGTCTAATCTGTGGTCTGATACAGACTAGGGGGTCTGAGCATAGGTCGATACAGATTGGGGGGTCTCATCTGAGGTCTAAAAAAGATTGGGGGTCTAATCTGAGGTCTGATAAAGTTTTGGGGGCTGAATTAAATTGAGGATCTGATCCAGGGGTAGACTGGGAACTTAAAGTGGTCCTGGAAAAAATATAAAAGTGGTCTCATCTTGTAGGCATTTTCAGATTGACAGAAGATGGGTAAAGATATGGGGGGGGGCAGCAGTGCCTTAGTGCACTGCAAAATACTGCCCCAGCAGAACCAAATACCACAGTATAGAATAAAATACTGAACACTAGTGTCACAGTATTCAACTGTATCACTATCCTGAGGATGGTGATACAGTTGAATTTAGGAGGGCACCTGAGGATGCCAGCCAGGGGGCATAAGTAACTGATGCTCCTAGCATTAATTAATGCTGAGAACATCAAATCATTATGTACTGTCATGTATGCCAGCAGCCTTGTGGAGGGTTTAGCCATCCCCCTTTGCATTGGCCCACTGGGAGATTTTTCTGTAGGGTCTATGGCTAGTTCGCCTCTGGTCTGACATGAGGTCTGATAAAGTTTGAGGATCAGATTTGGGGGTCTGATGAAGATTGGGGGGTCTGTACTGATGTCTGATGAAAATCCGGGTCTGATCTGTAGTCTGATGAAAAAAAATAAATCAGATTTTCTCCCTCTAAAACCTAGCGTCTTATAAAGTAAAAAATATGGTAGATTTATACAGTACATCACTTATTTAGATCCCAATATAATATGTGGTATAAGCAATAATCGTACACTACCAACATTTTTACAGACAAATTGGAAATGCAACATGAATAATTAGGATGAAAGGTAGTGTTGAGCAAAGCGAGGCAATCGAAGCGAAATTCGGTCAGAAGTTTAGGAAAACTTCGATTCACAACAAATCTGAATTTCCTCACGCTTCGTGGTAACGAATCAGTTTTTCCTAAAATGGCGGCTGCATGTGTTGGGTACTTTCACACTTGCGTTGGTGCGGATCCGTCTGTTTATTTGCACAGACAGATTCGCACCTATAATGCAAACGTTTGTATCCGTTTTCAAATGCACCATATTGTGTCATTAAAAACGGATCCATCCCCATTGACTTACATTGTAATTAAAAACGGATCCGTTAGGAACGGAGCCTAACTGATGCATTCTGAACGGATCCTTATCCATTCAGAATGCATTGGGGCTTAACTGATCCGTTTTGGACCGTTTGTGAGAGCCCTGAAACGGATCTCACAAACGGAATCCAAAACGCTAGTGTGAAAGTACCCTTACAAAGTGAAAGCAAGAAGTCCGGGAACTGCTGATAGCCAGGTGGTTATGACCACCCTGCAATCCAGCAGCAGCGGTCATACTTGTACACTGTAAGAAAAGGTGCTGACCTCTCTGGTGGCCAGGACTGCGGGAGTGCACAAAGACTTTTTCCTATAGTGTGCAAGCACGGCCGTCACTGCTGGATTGCAGAAGGATCGTAACCTCTGGATACGAGCAGTGTATAATGTGATAAACAATGGATCAAGCCAGCAAAGGAGGCAATATGGTACAAGTGCTTTGTATTAATTTTGTCTACAAGATAAATGCCATTTGGTGAAGTGAGACAACCCCTTTAAAGCTCAGATTTATGCTGGAAACATTTGTGAAGAAATAATAAAAATAGGGAGAGACTGGCTCAAATGTCTTTTGTTCGTTTCTTATCTTTTCCTTATCCTGTTACTCCCTGTTTCTCGTAGCTATGTCCTATACCAGGGGTAGGAGGTGAAGGACTTTAGTCCAACTGATTTCAATACTGTATTATAGTTAACTGATTATCTGTAAAATACACAGGGTCAGTAAGAATGGAAATTTCATAAATACTATATTTAGAAAAGCTGAGACTTTTGTGGGAGCGTAACAACTTTAAACTACAGTTCAGCATTCATTTCTTGTATAGTCTACTCATAATTTACATATATATTGATTACAGATACATTTGAATAGGATTAAATGCCATTGTCATATGGTTAACTCTCTAATGACTGTGCATGTCCCTAGTCTGAAGCAACGTCTTTTGGTGTTGCTGCAGTTATGCTCCTGCTCTTGCATTGCAATCTAGGGGAAGACATAAGCCAGAGATGGCCAACCTGAGGCTCTCCAGCTGTTGCAAAACTACAACTCCCAGCATGCCCAGACTGACTACAGCTATCAGCCTACAGCAGGGCATGGTGGGAGTTGTAGTTTTACAACAGCTGGAGAGCCGCAGGTTGGCCAGCCCTGACATAAGCAGTTTATAACAGCTACTGTCTTCTCCTTTTCAGCCTACACAGTACTCGATGAGCACTGTGTAGTGAGTGGAGAAAATGGCAATGAAGTCAATGTATTGTGGCCGTGCCTGGTTATTACAGCACTGCTCCCATTCACAAACAGCTGATTGGCCCGAATTCCAGAAGATGGACCTCCGCCAACCTCATATTGATAACCTCCGCCCCCCCCCCCCCTTCCATCCCCACCAGCGAGACCTATGAAGGGGACTGTATTTACCTGCTCCCTGCTGCTCTGTTCCAGCTCCATGAGTTCCAGACTGCCTTCATTTTACTTCTGGTCTCTGTGTGTAAACTTCCAGCATGGACAGGGTCACATGAAGTCAATAACTGGCCTCACCAGTGACATGTCTCCAAGTGATATGTGACAAGCTGCTTTGGGACATGTCACTGCTGAGACCAGTCAATAGTTGCAGTGGTGCATGTGACCATATTATTATTATTATTAAAGTGCCATTCATTCCATTGTGCTGTACATATGAAAAGGGGTATACATACATAATACAGACAATTGCACTAAGTATGAACGAGACAAGTTACAGACTGGTACAGAAGGAGAGAGGGCCCTGCCCGTGAGGGTTTACAATCTACATGGTATGGGAGAAGGACACAGTAGGTGAGGATGAAGCTGGTCATGGCGGTATAGAGGCAGCATGGTCACTGGTTGTAGGCTCGTCTGAAGAGGTGGGTTTTTAGGTTTCTTTTGAAGGATTCCACTGTAGGTGAGAGTCTGATATGTTGGGGTAGAGAGTTCCAGAGTATGGGGGATGCACGGGAGAAATCTTGGAGGCGATTGCGGGAAAAGGTGAGGAGAGAAGAAGGTCTTGTGAGGATCGGAGATTACGCGTGGGGATGTATCAGGAAAGTAACTCAGTGACCATATTCATGGAGGACATCTGGGGATCGAAAGTGCAGTGAAAATAGTCAGGGACCCATGGAGCCAGGTCCTAGTACAGGGGAGCAGATAAGTATAGTTCCCTTCACAAGTCCCACTACGTGGGGCAATTAAAAACAAATCATGAACATCCCCTCTAAGGCCTTTTCCATCCTGCTCATTGAGGGGTTAACAGTAGTGATCAAAGTGGCAGACCAGACAGCAATACATGATAGCTGCATTACATTTTCATAAACACATTGTACACTTCAATTAATATGTAATGGTTTTGTTAACTAGTGACAATATAAAAGGACAAACTTCATAACTTTGTGATAATAGCATTGCTTTCTATGAAGCTTTAATACACATCAGAAGTAGTACCAATTTTTCTAGTAACATTTCTACATAAAATGTAGAATATTGAGTCACAATCAGTACTAGTATGGACAGGATGACTTGATCATCTAACCTGTTGAATTTCCTATTGCCTTATAAAATAGCAGTGTACGTTATCCAGTAATCCCCAATTTGTGACTCTAATCATTTACCATCTTAGTAAGCACATATTCTGACAGACTGTACACCATTCCTGCGAATTTGGCAGACAATTTATTTATTTTCTAGGGAAAGCTAAGCCACTTATGGCTTTGTAACCCGGATACACCTGTTTAGTTAAGGTGAGGCAAAAAATACCTAACAAGTGAGCATACACAAATGTGTAGTTATAAACACCAACAGCTTACATTAAATACATACACAGAGAAAGTAACACTTCTTTTAAAAAATACTTTTTTTGAGGCTACTAATACATTTTAATTATGGACTACTCTACTACTACTGTATTGCATTATTACTACTACTATTTTGGTAGTTACAACTGCCAAGGATTTAGTTTGTTCAGAAAAATGAAACATGATTATAGAACTTGAAAGCTGCTCCACATTTATGCAGGAGCTACACGATTCCTCTTCATCCTCCCACTATCCTGAAACTTTGCAAGATGTTGAAAGTTTAGAGAGGTACATGGAGCTGGTTCATTGATTTACCTATTTTGAATAACTGTAAACTTGTCCTTGATTCAGATTCATGTTGAATAAATGACATAGGCATTGCACAACTTTTGCAGCTTCTCACAACTGATTAAGAGTCAGAAGATGCTTAGAGAAGCTATATCTAATACTCAGCATTCACTCCTTTTAATTTCTCAGCTAGGACACTGTCAATTAGTTTTCTGTTTTCTTAACTTACTTTCCCTGCTGCCATCTGTTTCTATTTTTGAGAATGTCTACTATATTCCTTCAGCTGTAATCTTGACAAGTTAACTTTTCTAACCTTTCTACAATTAGCAGCCATCAGCCATTAGCACCTTACCAGGAATCCTTCCACACACCTGAAGGAACAGAGAGAGAAGCAAAACAGATGCAGCACTCAAGACCTCTTCTAACAGCTGATAGTTTGGGGTCCCAGGTGTGGCACCCCTGCAGATCTTGTACTGATGACCTGTCCAGAGGATAAGTCATAAATATATTTTCCTGGATAACTCCTTTAAGGGTGAATCCTAGCTTGGTACTTAAGGTGAAAGACAGTTCTAGTTCTTGTTTTTGCATCTCACTCAACAGTCTTTTACAATTTCCCCTTTGGGGGACTTGAAACTGCAGCTTTTATCTTTCACTGTGATAGTTCAGGTCATCATAATGGAAAAATAACAGGGGGTTGTGCAGCTTTGAAGGACGGGGTTTGGCAAACCCCCTCCTGGACAGACCCGCTTCCTGGAGCCGTCTCCAAACTCCTCCACTCCTTGGTCTCCGGTGCTCTGCTGTGCTTCTTGTATTTGACCTTCTTTTTTGATGGTGCTGCAGCCATTTGTTGGCTGCAGCAGTGACCTGTTTCCCTTGCATCACAATACCATTTGTCATGATCATTGCTGCAGCCAGCGAGTAGCTGCAGAGGCATCAAACAAGAAGTTTATATCCACGAAGCCCAGCTGAGGCCATGGGGCGAAGGCACTGGGAACCAGCACAGGGAAGCAGTTAAGTATGTTTCCCTTTGCAGGTCTGCACAGGAGGGAGATTTCGGCAACAGTCTACAACCCCTTTAAGTTCTTATTTATTTAAAGAAAACTTGTCAGATACTTGATGAGGCTCTCTCTGAGAGCACCATGTAGTAGAGACAGGCACACTGTCAATACTATAGGATCATTAGGTCAAATTCACACTTTAATTGTAGCAAAGTTGTTACAACAGCAAACAACTTGAGTAAAGGATCTCTATGATAAGTGCCTTGTTGGGTGGTTGCTCAGGATCATTTCCTCTGGTAGGTCCACGGAACTTCACTGAAAGTGAAATCTCATCTGTCGACATGTGCACTGCTGCAACCATCCCCAGGCCTCAGTGGTGATGTGTCCCCAAGTATCTCATGACTGCTGAGGTCAGTGAATGGCTGCTGTGGTCAACAGGAAACCAGAAGCAGCAGGGATGGAATCATCAATGATGCAACAGAGCTGCTAGCAAAAGGTAAGTGGCTTTAAAAAATTTTTAGAGCACACATATTCCAGCCATTATTTTATTTTGATTTAGGGGCTGGACAACCCCTTTAATTACTACATATTAGGGACTTTTACTTTGTATCACTTACAGTATCTCACAAAAGTGAGTACACCACTCACATTTTAGTAAATCTTTTATTATATCTTTTCATGGGACAACATTAAAGATATGAAACTTTGATACAATGTAAAGTTGTCAGTGTACAGCTTGTAAAACAGTATAAATTTGGCGTGCCCTCAAAATAACTCAACACACAGCTATTAATGTCTAAACCGCTGGCAACAAAAGTGAGTACACCCCTAAGTGAAAATGGCCAAATTGTACCCAAAGTGTCAATATTTTGTGTGGCCACCATTATTTTCCAGCACTGCCTTAACCCTCTTGGACATGGATTTCACTAGAGCTTCACAGTTTGCCACTGGAATCCTCTTCCACTCCTCCATGACAACATCATGGAGCTGGTGGAAGTTAGAGACCTTATTTTCTTCCACCTTCCGTTTGAGGATGCCCCACAGATGCTTAATAGGGTTTAGGTCTGTAGACATCCTTGGCCAGTCTAGCACCTTTGCCTTCAGTTTATTTAGCAAAGCAGTGGTCGTCTTGGGGGTGTGTTTCAGGTCATCATGTTGGAATACTGCCCTGTGGCCCAGTTTCCGAAGGATGGGTATAATGCTCTGCTTCAATATGTTACAGTACATGTTGGCATTCATGTTTCCCTCAATGAACTATATCTCCCCACAGCCGGAAGGACTCATGCAGCCCCAAACCATGAGACTCCCACTACCATGCTTGACTGTAGGCAAGACACACTTGTCTTTGTACTCCTCACCTGGTTGCCGCCACACATGCTTGACACCATCTGAACCAAATAAGCTTATCTTGCTCTCATCAGACCACAGGACATGGTTCCAGTAATCCATGTCCTTACTCTGCTTGTCTTCAGCAACCTGTTTGCTGGCTTTTTTGTGCATCATCTTTAGAAGAGACTTCCTTCTGGAACGACCAATTTTATGCAGTGTCAATATGCATATGGTCTGAGCACTGACAGGCTCACCCCCCACCCCTTTAACCTCTGCAGTAATGCTGGCAGCAATCATACGTCTATGAATCTAGAATCCATGTCCTTAGTCTGCTTGTCTTCAGCAAACTGTTTGCTGGCTTTTTTGTGCATCTTCTTTAGAAGAGACTTCCTTCTGGAACGACCAATTTTATGCAGTGTCAATATGCATATGGTCTGAGCACTGACAGGCTCACCCCCCACCCCTTTAACCTCTGCAGTAATGCTGGCGGCAATCATACGTTTATTTTGAAAAGACAACCTCTAGATATGACAATGAGCATGTGCACTCAACTTCTTTGGTCGACCATGGCAAGGCCTGTTCTGAGTGGAACCTGTCTTGTTAAACCACTGTATGGTCTTGGCCCCCATGCTGCAGCTCAGTTTCAGGGTGTTGGCAATCTTCTTATAGCCTTGGCCATATTTTTGTAGAGAAACAATTCTTTTTTTCAGATCCTCAGAGAGTTCTTTGCCATGAAGTGCCATGTTGAAGTTCCAGTGACCAGTATGAGAGAGTGTAAGAGCGATAACACCAAATTTTACACACCTGCTCCCTATTCACACCTGAGAACTTGTAACACTAATGAGTCACATGACACTGGTTAGGGAAAATTGCTAATTGGGCACAATTTGGCAATTTTTACTTAGTGTACTCACTTTTGTTGCCAGCAGTTTACACATGAATGGCTGTGTGTTGAGTTATTTTGAGGGCACACCAAATTTACACTGTTATACAAGCTGTACACTGACTACTTTGCATTGTATCAAAGTGTCAGATCTTCGGTGTTGTCCCAGGAAAAGATAGAATAAAATATTTACAAAAATGTGAAGGGGTGTACTCACTTTTGTGAGATACTGTATTTTCAATAGAAGTCAAGTTTGCTATAATGGAATACCCCTTTAAATTGCACTCAGTTGCTCTGAGGTGGAATTCCAGGCACAAGTACAAAAGTCCCTGGCATTGAAAGGGTTAAACTGTTCCCCCAGCTAAATTTTTTGTATGTCGCTCGAGATTCTTTCATTTTACTGTACTTTGCAATGTAGTCTACTAATGTTCAGAACTTCTTTATATTTATACAAATCTCTAGAGCACTATTCCCCTTCAAAAACACCTAGTAGAATTTTGGCAGGCATTATGCATAGGTGGGTAGCTTTACTCATAATTTTTTGGTATGTGCCCCTTCTGCACTATGAACACCCGTTTAC
Organism: Bufotes viridis; assembly: GCA_033119425.1. Lineage (NCBI taxonomy): Eukaryota > Metazoa > Chordata > Amphibia > Anura > Bufonidae > Bufotes > Bufotes viridis. The sequence goes on from CM065591.1 coordinate 297,909,439, forward strand.
CTAATGAGATCATATCATAATCTGCATGTTTCTAATAATCGTACAAAAATAGTGGTTATTTTTAAATACAATGCGGCGGGCTATAACCGGTGCCAATTTCATGAAATGGCCAAAGACAGAGAACCTAATGTATCAAATCTTAGAAAATGTGTCCCATAGCAAATGCTGAGATGAAAACTAAACTATGTTTTGTACGAGCAACATTGGCAGAACAGGACTGAGTGAGAACTCAGCACCAATCTAGCATCTTTGTATCCTTTGTATCCTTTTGTATGTGCCAGTGGACAGGTGGATTGCTACAACAGGGCGACAAACAAGTTGGAGTAATAGTGCTAAACATACATTCCTCACTTCCATTCTTAGAGAAATTCTACCAGCAAATAATGGGGGTCATTTATTACACAGAAATGCACCTAAATAAGGCGTATTTTGGTGCAGATTGTTGCGCAAAGGCCCTTTGTGCCGCAATCTGCGATTTCTCCCCACTCATGCCAGGTCTAAAAAAAGTGGGCATAGCATGGGCGGAGAAGGAGACAGGCTGGCAGGCCCGTCTCATTCATCATTTACTACACTAAGTTTAGGCATAGAAAATGGTCCAAATGTAAGATAGCTAGGAAGCTGCCTGAGCTTCTTCATAACTCCGGCGGAACCACCACCAGCGCAGGGCCTTATTAGGACTGGTGTCTAAAATGCCGTTCTTAATAAATGTGTCCCAATGTCTCTAATTTAGAATGGATCTCTAGGCGTCCGAACCCTCCAACCCTCCAATATTATACTGTGCTGGAACTTACTAAGGATTTCTACCTAAATATGATCCCTTATTGACAATCAAATATTTTTTTTTTATGCCCCCACTTTCACCATTGTCAAAGAAGATTTTTACCATAAAAGGACAACTATTTTACATTTCTACTACCCTTATTAGTATAAGGGTAACAGTACTATATCAAGTCAATTGCATTCATTTCTTAACTTGCTGAAGAGACTCAGTATAGTCTTATTTCTAAGGGGTTATCTATCAGGGAATCTTAATTTTGGCCAGCAATATGCAGTGATCTATGTAATCAGCACTGGCAGCATTCCTAGCACATGATGCAATGGAAAGCTGGGATATCTGCCTGCCTGCCAAAGCTAATAAAATACTTCAGGAATGGATGGAGATAGACAACATACACATTAAAATGATGTATTGGGGAATAAAAAATATGACTTTCTTAAGGGGATGTGTCACCTTTTTTCTGTAAAAGTGACACATATCCTTTTTTCCTCATCTGCTTTTATTTTCTCATTGTAGTTTTTTTTTTTTATTTCCTGAACATGATTATCGGGGAAGCCATCTTGCCCGAGCTGTTGCTAACAGCATTTAAAGAAATGCTTTACAGCAGTCACCATGGGCCATGGACACAACAGACTGAATATGACCACATTAACTATTATTACAGTTTTCTAGACATGTGCTGTGTCCTGTGCAGAGGAAGAAGTAGATAAGTTGTGACATTACCTATTGTGAATTCTTGATGCAGTCTTATCTATACATGAGGTGATATCTGGCATTGTAATCCAGCCTGTGATAATAATGAGATGACTGCTGAAAAGTAATCTGTACAGTGGCGCCTATTATTAGGCTTTGGGACCATTGTAAAAACTGCAGGATTTTAGAAATTATCTAAACAGTGTAGACCTTGTTCACATCTCCGTCAAGCAGATCTGGCAAGCTGGGACAGTAATGACTGTAATGAGGTCCAGCATTTTTCCGTCTGGCTTTCTGGCAATAATTCTGGGTTTTGGCCGGACAAAAACTGTTGTATGCCTAACAGATATATGAACGAGGTCTTACCTAAAAAAAGGGTTGAACTTGCAGGCCTATAGTTTTCAGACTGAATTTTTGAATCCTTAGGATAAGGGGATGTATGGCACCTGAACCTAGTGATTTGTCTATTTGAATACTTTTAAGATAGTGCTTCTTCCTGGGTCAGACAGGCCTCATTTAATGGAGTCTTCAATTTGTCACCCTGTGTTTCATCTGACATTTTATTTTCCTCTGTGAATATAGCAGAGAGGATATGTTTTGTAAATTTGCTTTCTCCTCATCACCCTCTACAAACCCTCAACATCCATTTTCCTTGGCAATTCTCGAAGGAGTTTCCATGTGTGTTGGCTGTTATTCCTTGACTCACCAGTCCAACCCACAACAAAACATCTTTATTTGGCTTTAGTCAGGAGACAACGAAGACCAGGTCATCTTACACAGCACAGTGTGACTAGCAAAGAGCCCACACACAATTACATTCCATAACCATGCTTTAAGTGGAAATTGCTCATCCAGACGTCATCCGTTCACATCTTCTAAATCTAACAAAGACACAATGATTAGTGTAAACATTTGGGCTCAACAAATAAAGGACAAATTCCCACTCTTCTGGTGTCCACGGTCTGTGTTCCTTGGTCAAAGCAAGTCTATTGTTTTACCTTCCTCCTTCAGTAGTGGTTTTCTTGCAGCAATTTTACCATAAATGTCTGACTTACTCAGTCTCTTCTGAACAGTTGCTGCTGAGATTTATTCAACTATATTCTAATCTGAGGTGCTATTAACTTATGATTTCAGAGGCTGCTGACTCAAATATACGGATGTAGCAGGGTTAACACTCCTTTTTTCTGAGATTGGTTAAGTTCAGTTCAGTTTACTAAACTAGTGAAACAATTGCTTCTCAATGGCTTTTCTTTTAAGATAACGCGATGAGATAATGAAATTTGAGTTAAGGGTGGGAGTGTTACCCCTGCTCCATCTGTACATGTCCTGTATAGAAGAAGTAACTCTTCGTCTTGTGGTGACCTTCATTGGACCCTCTTTCAAAGCTGTCACAATTTTCCCTTCTGGCTGGCCAGTAACGATGGCTAAAAAATTTCCCTTTCTTGAAGGGGATGCATCAGCTACAATTTTTTCTGACAGTTAAAACCAGATATAAGTGAAAAGAAGACTCCTGCACTCAATAAGCAGCATACGCTGTATAACTTTTCTACAGGACATGGGCCCTAAAGCAGATATAAGGGAGAAGAACATTGCTGTACTCAAAAGTGGCAAATGCTTTATAACTTGTATTGTGAGGGCTCTCAGTACAAGTATCATAAATATTTTCGGTCTACAAGGTCTTCCTCAGATACAGGAGTCTTGCAGTCCCCCAACTGTTGCTGGTATTATACAGGGCAATTGACCATGAGTGTGGCGCAGGATTGTACAGGGCAAAATATCCCTACGGGAATGGCAGATTATTTTCCTAGGGCTGTTGCACAGTACAAACCTGCTTCACACTCAGCAGCTATTGCCCTGTATAGTAACACCTACAGTTGGGTGCTTGAAGGGGTTGTCCGGGTTCAGAGCTGAACCGGGACATATCCCCATTTTCACCCAGGCCGCCTCCTCATGCTCCAATGCTCTCCTTTGCCCTACGCTGAATTACTCAGACATACCGGGCTCTCCATGGGTAAAGCTAGTCAGAGGATTCCACCTAGCAGTGAGCTCAGTAACATCCCCAGCACTATTGGGCGGGCCTTAGCCTGTAAAACAGCTAGGCCAGCGCTAAAGCCTGGCCATCATTGCCAGTGATGTCACTTGCAACATTGCTAGGCAGAAGCCTCTGCAGCTGATGTTTTAGTGGAGATTTTTAATAGACTCTTGCAGGAAACTAAAACCGTATTGGAAAAAGCCTCTCTTCAGATGAAATAATTTGCAGACTGGAAGCATACAAATTCTCCTCAGTTGGCTCTAAGTGACAAGTTATGGCTTTCATCAAAATAGATTAGGCTTAAAATGCCATCCTACAAACTGACTCTTTGTTTTCTTGGACCACTTTTAAATTATCAAGAAAATTACCGTATTTTTCACCCTATAAGACACACCGGTCCATAGGAAACACCTAGGTTTTAGAGGATTACAATAAGAAAAATATATTTTTCATAATACCTCAGGTCAGACCACCAGTTAGACCCCCAATGTTAATAAGACCCTCAGCTCAGACCCCAATGTGAATGACCCCCAATCAGATAAGCCCCAATATAAATAAGACCCCCCCATTCAGACCTCAGATCAGCCTCCATGCCTCATATCATCAGCCTCCATGCCTCATATCATCAGGCCCCAGGCGCCCTTACACTGTGCGCAGCCATAGCACAGTCGACAGCAGAGGACCAGGAAGCAGTTAGTACAGAGCCCGGGGAGTGCTGCATTCACAGCTTCCCGGTCCTACGGTACTTTCCCCACTTTGGGGGAAAAAAGTGTGTCTTATGGGGTTAAAAATAACATAATCCTCTCTGTTATAAATTAAAATTTCCTGCATCTCTGCTAAGTGCTAAATTATTTTCATGTATCTTTGTTCAAACCAGTGGTCTTCAATGAATGCTGTAAAAATTCTGCTCTCTTCTGTCAGTTCTGAAGATTCTTATGAAGTCAAGAATATTCTGGGAATGAAAAAAGGGAAGAGCAAAACATATTTTCTGCTTGACTGGAAAGGCTGTGGTCTAAAGGAAAGGTCTTGGGAGCCAAGGAAGAATATTTATGCTCCTCTTTTGTTAAAGAAATTTCTGCAACAGACCAGCCTGAAGAAGAGAGGGGTACTGTTAGGTCTGCAGTCCCTGCCTACCGTCCTTCTGCTGTTTCCTGTGGGCTCAAAAGCTGTGCCACCTGCAGTGTCCCACTATGTGTGAAAAGGGGACACTTCAAACTGTTATATATGTCATCAATTTCCATTGTCAATTGCTATGTATTAAGCTGCTAATTCCATACAACAGGCTGGTGGCTGCACTTACAAACATTCTCCACTAGGCGGTGCTAACCCATCATTTATATAGGACAGTTCAGTGACAGGAAGTTAGTTGAGAGTTGGGAGGGGAGGAAAGCAAGGAACTTAAGCTGTGTGCTCCTAGGTAGTACCCAGGAGAAGGGCAGGAAAGATAGGAAACCAAGTCCAAGGACTACTGGGACCCTTCCGTTTTGTAGTGCCACTGTCCTGGAGTCAGAGACTGAGTGGAATAGTAGTATTGAAGCAACCTGTTCAAATAATGGGGCAGAAAACTGATGCCTGCTGCTAGGGAGACCGCCCTGTTGGTTGCCAAGTGCTAAGTTCTAGTTGAGAGGAAGATCCAAGTACTCAAAAGGCTGAATTTCTAGAGCAAGTGAGTCAAGTTAAAGAAGAAGTGCCATCCTCACTCAGATTGAGTTGTAACCTGCCATGCACCATTGCTACACTGCGCCTGTTGTCTGGAGTAGCAGCTGACCTCCATCTTATGTACCAAGGCTTTATTTGCATGGATGTTGTCAAACTCAAGGCAAATATCAAGTAAAGTTCCTGTGGGTTCAACTACTGCCTCTCTCCTTATTCCATACCATCTCTCAACGCACCTTACGGTGCTGGCGTCACAAACACCAAGGACCCTGCCACCAAGGCACCATAAGCACCTTACACCATCAAGGGCACCTCAACCACCATCTGGCAGGAATCCCTGGTCCAATAGAGAGTGCAACGAGGGATCTTGTGCCGTCCTTCCCTTCACTGCATGCCGGCCCAGGGAGCTACAGAATAGTGAGTAATGCTACTACCCCCATCAGCCCACCACAACACTCACACACATTGCCCCTGCGGTCCGGTCGCCGCACACCTACCTTGTCATCTAGCGTCCTGATCGCCGATGCTCTTTCCATGCTGCCTCCTTTATGCTCCTGCTGAATGCTGCCTTAGGGTAACTGGACTTACCCCTTAAAGGATCAGAATGCATGCTTTCAAATCCTTCCCCAGCCAATGGCTGATAGTCCCTGAGTATTTAAGGCACCCTCTCCAGCAGGAGAGGGTGTCTGAGCTTCATGTTCCCTTGTGACCAGCAAACATTTTTAATAGTCTAGTGCAGGGGTGGCCAACCTTACAGACACAGTGAACCAAAAAAAAAAAAAAAAAGGATGATTACCAGGAGCCACAAGCTATACATTTACACAGTCACCGTATTTTTCACCCTACAAAATGCACCTAGGTTGTTACAAAGAAAAATAAGAGAAAAAAAATCGATTTTTCATCTGATCTGAGGTCTGATTAAAAAAAAAAAATCTTACTTTTCATTAGCAGAGAAAAAAAAAGAAAAATATATTTTTCACCAGACCTCAGATCAGACTCCTAAATTGGATCCCCAATTCTCATCTGACCTAAAATAAGATCCCCAAACCTCATCAGACCTCCAAATCAGACCCCCAATGCTCGTATCAGACAACAAAAATCAGACTCCCATTGTCAGACCCTCAGTGCTCAGATCCCCCCCCATTCTCAGATCTGGCCCGCATGCTCAGACCTGACCAATCCATGCTCACACACGACTCCCCCATGCTCAGATGTGACCCCCATGCTCAGATCAGACCCGATTTCTCAGATCAGGACCCCCCATGCTCAGATCAGACCTCCATTGCCCAGATCAGGACCCCTCCCCCATGCTCAGATCAGAACCTCCCGTGCTTAGATCAGACCCCCATGCTCAGTTCTATAATTTTAAAAAATCTCTTCCCTCTCCTGATCAGGCACTGGTCTACTGTTCGGGCAGCTGCTACTTTGCAGGTCTGACTCGCTCTCCACTCTGACCTGATGAGCACAGCATCAGGTTATAGTGCATGTCTTCACGTACTACGTTCTCACACTGTGTGCATCAGGACGTAGTGGAGAGTGAGCTAGAGCTGCAAAGTAGCAACGGTGCCCGATCAGGAAAAAATATCTGAGCATGGGGTGGAGAGTGAGCCAGCTTGACTGCTTCCCAGCTCCACAGCAAGAGCCGCACTTGAAGAAGCAAAGAGCCACATATGGCTCAAGAGCCACAGGTTGGCCACCCTGGTCTAGTGCTATTGCGATTTACCTGCATTAATCCTGCATTATACCTGTTGTAGAGGGAAGGGTGATATTTAAATATATATATGTATATATGTCTCAGTTGTAATATACATAAATACATATATATTGGCCCTGAATGGCCAAGTGGGGATGTATGATGATATATATCCCTGCATGATATATATGGGTGTAGATAGATAGATAGATAGATAGATAGATAGATAGATAGATATGCATATCCCCTGTGATCGGTGGGCATGTCTATATATATATATATATATATATATATATATATATAGTTTAGAAAAAACCATAGGCAGCACCATCCAAGGTTAGCACAGCGGGTGCAACGTCCAACTCCGGGTTCCAGGTATTGTCCCAAAATATAAAAAGAAAAAGATCGGACTGCACTCAAGCATGGACAAACGTGAAATGACAGAGTATATATAGTGATCTTTAGGAAACACACATCCAATCACAACATGTGATCAATTAAGTAATACAAATCATGTGATACTTCAAATAAATGTCATGTGACAAATGCCGGTAAACAATACTGTGATTGAGATAATATAAATAAAGTGACTTGTGCAGATAATATTTCAATAAAGATACCTGTAGGTGAGACATAATAATCAAAATATTAAAATGAAGCGAGGAATGTAATGGATCGCTGCTCACTTCTCCATGGCGCCCACACATACCTTCACGCTCAAAAGAGCGTCCCGCAGATGATACTGCGCATGCCAAGACTGGCCCCTGTATTTCCTCCGGACGAACTGGCGCATGCGCTTCAATGAAAAACCGTATGCGGTCGCCATCTTGATTAAGGGCACATAGCTCAACACTTGGACATGTCATAATCCATATAGATATTGTAACCACTGCCATCTTCAGCTGTATATAATAGGCACCGTGAGGAATCTCTCTTATGCTGACAGGCGGGAGTGAGTCTCAAACTTGCCGGAATGAGACACACCCCCTTATGTTACCGCCTACCTGCAAAGACACGCCAATGCCTTAAACAGGCAGCGATACAGCTGTCTGTCAAAATCGGCAGCCAGGAGGGTTACTCCTCCCTAAAAACAGCATAGGACAGTGTATTGAAATAAATAATGGTGACATGTATCCAAAACAGTAACATAATAAAGTGCAATTAGTGTGGGTGTCATTTGAAGAGTTAGAGCGCGATCCCCGAACATTCTCTCGATTCAGTGAAGAATATCTAAAAGACAAGAGAAAATGAAAGAAAGTTACTAAAACAATATTCACAAATCCATGGCATTAAATTACATGCAAGAAAGAGGTAACAAATGCCAAATACAAGAAGTAGGGGGTGACGCCACCCCTCTATTTTTACCTAAATTCCACATTTAAGCCATTTGGCTATAAGCAATTCAGGTCATATATCCACTTCAACTCTTTTTTCTTTAGGATAGCTACCCGAATTACCTCAGCATTAACCCCTGCTATACCCCTGAATTAACCCCTGCTGTACCCCTCAGTTACCCCAGCATTAACCTCTGCAATATTCCTGCCCTATATTGCCCTGATCCCACTCCAATTTCTTCAATCCAAACTCTTTATTCCACCAAAAAGAAGCGACGTTTCGACTCAAAGTGAGTCTTTATGAAGCTTGATAAAGACTCACTTTGAGTCGAAACGTCGCTTCTTTTTGGTGGAATAAAGAGTTTGGATTGAAGAAATTGGAGTGCTGCGATCTTTGATCGGCTTTTATGCTACTGGAGGAGTCCCTAGGGCCAGGACCTTGCATCGCTCTGCACCGCCACGGATTGGATTGATGGACATTGTTCTATAGATAGTGCTGTCTCATCCTTGTTTCTTTTCTCTGCCCTGAACCCACTGCCACCCTGCAATTAACCCCTTCACTGCTTTGCACTAAATTGACCCCTGCCCTATATCCCCTGGACTGCATCGTATTAACCCTTGCAGTGCCACTACCATATACCCCTGTTTCCCACATCTCTGTAACCCTTGTTATCTTGTAGGGACAGTATAGAGCCAGGTGGGTGGGCGCTGCTAATAGTGTGTGTATGTGAATGTATGTATAGATAGTTTGTGGGGTGGAATTGGGATTGTATATTGTATTGTGTTAGCATAGTTAGCTGTATTATAGTGTTGTTAGTGTATGGCGGTGTGCGTCTGTATGTATATATTTTTATAACCATTGATATAAATATATATAGATATAGCGATAATAATGGACTGTAGACTTGTATCTGTGTAATAAATTATAGTCTTTTGTAGTCGCCGCTAGTCAACAAATGTAGTTCAGGAAAATAGGTAAAGCAACAGGTAGTTTGTATTTATAGCATAAATAGGAGTCAGCAATAGACGACTCACGCCTATTTATGAATATTAATTATTGATATTAACCCAAAATATTAATAATTCATATTCCATTTAACATTGGCGAGCCAGGCCCACTGCTAGGACTTTGTTTCTTTGAGGACTTTGTTTCTTTTTTTGGCTTTGGTGAAGCAAATCGCTTACTCTGTGAACTAGTCAGGCAAGAGAGACGTGGTCAGTGGATTCTGAACGCCCAGGGCTTGATAGTTTGGATGGGTAACTCGGTTCTTCAATCAGGGCTGAACACAGAGCAATATCTACAACAGAAAACCTAAATCTTTAGATTTTTGTAGTTTAACGATTTTTTTGTTGCCTTGCACGAACCTTAAACACATGCGAGCATCTACAGATGAAGTCTCATACAGTCGCTCGGAGAGAACCAACGCCGTTGGAGCTGATCAGAAGATGTCCGGCTGGACGGGAGAAGGCATTCTGGGTACTAGAGGACCTTCTCCAAGCATCGAACCAAGGACAAGAAAAGACAGCACCAGGGAAGATGGTTTATTAACAAAACATGAGTATGGACTTCTCAACACTACTACACTAAGCTAAACACAGCACATTTAACCCCGTCCTCCCCACCACTTGCAAGTCAGCAGAAACGCTATGGTCTGATTTGTTGACACAGGTTTGTAGTTATGACAAGCTCTGCATTAACAAACGGACGGTATTGAACAAGGCAACCAAACGGCTTCAGATAGCATTTGTAATCCAAAGCGTGTTGCACTGGTATCTCGGTCAACAGAGACAATTCCTCCAACCATTTATTGCCAGAGCTGTGCCAGTAATTCGAACCAGGTTTCAGAGGCAGAAAGAGGAAATTGAGGCTCAGTTGACTCAGTTGTATGCTGAGATCAAGGACTTTAAGGAACAGGCTACCTCTATTAACGTGATGGTAGCAAAATTGAATGATGAGATTGTTGCAAGATCCCTGTTGATGACTGGCTTGCAACACGTCATCCAAAATTTTTCAAAAATGGTGCCGGCCCTTTCTTTCTCCTTAAGGTCAGGGCCAGAATCTCCAAAAACTTTGCCCTGTCCAGAATAACAGAGATTGTTCCATGACTTTGGGAAAAAGAAATATCTTGAAGAGTGCATCCCTGAGGATGAAACCATTCAGGAGAAAGGAGCATGACGACAGTGTAGACAGACCTAAGCCATGCAGGGCAAACATCAGATGTTTTGCATATGCTGGCTTAGGTCATATAGCGAAACATTGTGAATCAGGTAAGCAGAAAATACACAGGACAGGAAGCCAAGTCAGGTGTTTTAGGTGTGGGAACAAAGGACACATTGCCAGAAATTGCCCTTGTGTAAGTAATTGCAATGTGTCCAGTAGCCAGGTAACAAATCGTGCAGTGGGGCCTAGTCAGCTTGGCCATAAAGGGGTTACCTCTCAGCAGAATACGCCTCTCCAGGCTCTGAGGGGTCAGAATGGCCAATCTAGGCTAGAAAAGAATATTTGACACCCCTGTACTATTTGTTCCCCGTGTATATCCATGTCATGTGCTTTTGTTATCTGTATGTTTTTCTTGATGTTGATGGTAGTAGTTCTTGTTTACGAATGTGTTTCGCCCTGCTGATTTTTGTAGTTTGCATTCCCGGCTGTGAGTCCAGTCGCTGCTTTTTTTGATTTATTCTTATGTCTCCTTTGAGTAGAACTGTGTTATACTGTGGACTAAGATAGTTGTTGGTTTGCGGACAGGTAATATTTTCACACGGTATAGTGTGATGTTATTCTGTGCAGACAGGGTCTCGGATCTGAACGGGTAACACTGTTTTGCTCAAGGTTTTCGGTAGGGCTGTGTTATACTGGGGACTACAGGCAGTGGGTTGCGGACAGGTAAACTTAGCACTAGGTTCAGTGTGAGGTTACACTGGGCACTCACTTTTGTTAGTCCGGACAGGTAACACAGCTCTGATTGAGGTTGGACGCAGAGTGATTGACAGCAGAATGTGGCCTGTATTTTGTGTTGTGGAGTCCTAAAGAGTCAAGGTATGACCTATGCCATGGATTCTACTGACCTCCACAGCATATGTTAACAGGGTGAAATCAGCCTGAGTACATATGAGTAAGACAAGGATGCAGTGCCATCAATAACAAGATTGTACTTCGTCCACAGCTCCCCTCGGATATCCTAACCTATTAGGGTTGCCATCCTTATCTGTTGGTGCAGAGGGATGTGTAATCAGAGGATGGGATCCTCTGATAGTTGGGTGTTCACATACCAGTGTTGGGATAACGAGGGGTCCTGTGAGATGAAGGTCAGCCCAATGCCTTTCTCTTCACTAGGGTCAAAGGTATTGGTGCTGTTATTTGGCAACTAATTGCACCATGAGGGGAAAATTACCCCAGGAGCACAAGGTATTTTTTTCTGTTCTAGGAATGGGTACAACAGAGGAGAAGGAAACATCCTGATGATGCCAGAGAAGAGACCTGATAGCCGTCCTGACACCCTTGTGAGGCTCCAGAGGATCCCACTCGGTTTTGGCAGTCAGCTCCAGCGACTCTTGTTAGACTACTGCAAATAAGTAATTCTCAGAGGTCGTCAAGAGACTGAGAACTAAGCCACAATCCAGCAGGAGCATTAGAGGATAACAGGGATCTCCCATGCCTTAGAAAAGGACTCCAAGGTTTCATGGTGCGAGAGTCTATTCGGTTACAGTCCAAAGGCTCTACAATCTCTTGATACACCCTGTGAAAGTACTTCTGGTTCTGGTTATCATCATCTACATGGGACTGTGACCGGAGGGTCGAGGGACTTGCTGACCAGTTACACCAGAACTAGACAACTTCACAACGCTAACCAGAGAAGGAGGCTCAGGATGTAACTCCAGTGAAATCCTGAAGCCAGGGACCACATGGACACACTTTGTTTCCTATGAGGGTTCAGGATGTATAACCTATGCACTCCTGAACCTCATAGTAATGTGTATTTGTATATTTGTCCATGGAGTTAAGGGTGTTGGGTGGGGGAGGGATGAGGATCTGTTTTTGAGTGAATGGGGAAAAAAGTAGATTCCCTAGGGACAGGCCCTCTCCTCTACTAGTTATTTGCCACTTTTAGGTACTTTCACACTAGCGTTGGTGCGGATACGTCTGTTTATTTGCACAGACGGATCCGCACCTCAAATGCAAACGTTTGTATCCATTCAGAACAGATCCGTTTGCATTAGCTTTAAAGAAAAATGACAAAATGATCCGTTTTGAATTACATTGAAAGTCAATGGGGAACGGATCCGTTTTCAAATGCACCATATTGTGTCACTGACAAAAGATCCGTCCCCATTGACTTACATTGTAAAAAAAAACGGATCCGTTAGGCTCCGCCTCTTCAGACGGACACCAAAATGCTGCATGCTGCGTTTTGGTGTCCGCCTCCAAAAAGGAATAGAGGCGGAACGGAACCTTAACTGATGCATTCTGAACGGATCCTTATCTATTCCGAATGCATTCGGGCTTAACTGATCCGTTTTGGACCGTTTGTGAGAGCCTTGAAACGGATCTCACAAACGGAATCCAAAACGCTAGTGTGAAAGTACCCTAATTACTCTAAGAATGGTGAAGTTCGTAAGGGTTGGACTGAATGTCAGTGCAGTGGTCTTTCACGCAATTAGATTTTATGTACTATGACATCACCTCTTACTCAGAAATTCTGACCTGTCTTGTAAAGGCCTACGTATGTGTCCAAGGGAGAACTTCCTCAATGAGAGATTCTTCAATCAAGATAAAAGGAGAAGTGTCAGATGAAAGTCTGACAGCGCGCCTGCAGGTGGGAGATGCTGATAACTGGACAATTATGTCCAGTTTCGGTCACTTCAAAGGACAGAGGATCAATAGAGATCCTCTGCCTTTTGATAAAACATGTTTTACATAACAAAGACAGGGGAACAAAGGGCCGCGGACCTCCGACGCTGTAATTATGGCGCCGGAGATGCGCAGTCATTTCACAGGTGGGAGGATCAAAGCATCCCCAGCCTGTAAGAGCGCTCCAGGATGCGCGGGCTGGTGCAGTGATGTCATATCACCGCGCCAGCCCACGTGGACTTGCCGGCAGGCGTGCGCACACGCCTGCAGCTTAGGATGCTCAGTAGCGAGCGCCGTGGGGTTTAAATAACCCGGCAGCGCTGCGCTCAGGGTCAGTTAACCCCAGCTGCCCGAAGCATGAAACATCCCCCGGACGACGAGCGTTGAAGTGGGAATTGATCCACAAGCTCAAGTGAGGATCATCCCCTAGGACAAGCATTAACACCCTAGGCTGGCTGAGTATTATTAACCCCTGAATATCCCACTACCACCAATGACCCTATACCACCACAACATTAACCCCTGTAATATCATTATCTATCAACCCCTGCTGTACCCCTGAATTACCCCAGCATTAGCCCGTGCTGTACCTCTGAATTAACCCCTGCTGTACCCCTCAGTTACCCCAGCATTAATCCCTGCAATATTCCTGCCCTATATTGCCCTGATCCCACTGCCACCAATAACCCCTGCAATTAACCCCTTCACTGCTTTGCACTGAATTGACCCCTGCCCTATATCCCTGCCTATACCCTTGGCCTGCATCGGATCATCCCTTGCAGTGCCACTACCATATATCCCTGTATCCCACATCTCTGTAACCCTTGTTATCTCGTGGGGACAGTATAGAGCCAAGTGGGTGGGCACTGCTAATAGTGTGTGTATGTGAATGTATGTTTAGATAGTTTGTGGGGTGGAATTGGGATTGTATATTGCATTGTGTTAGCATAGTTAGCTGTATTATAGTGTTGTTAGTGTATGGCGGTGTGCGTCTATATGTATATATATTTATAACCATTGATATAAATATATATATATGTAGCTAAGGCTGAGTTTCAGCCTGTATTTGTGGGAGGTAGGGGTGGGACGATATGGCGATATAGACGATATGCGATATGAATTTGTGCCACGATATCGATTTTGTCTATATCGCCATATCGCGGTAGAACATGGTATGCGCCGCTCTCGGCACATACCATGTTCTCCTGAGCCGGCACAGTGGAGAAGGAGGGAGTCCCTCCCTCCCCACTGAGAGCCGCCAATGAGAGAGGAGGAGGGGAGGGACTGTAGCCACTGCTACCAATGAGAGCGGAGGAGGGGAGGGACTGTGGCCTGTGGCAGAACGTCACAGGCAGGGAGAAGGAACGCCCAGGGAGAGAAGCTGATGTCTCCTCCCTGGTGTTCCCACCATGTGACGGGGGGCCAGAGCGGGCGAACGGAGCCCCGCACATACATAATAGTAAGTGCCCCTATGTGCCCCCTAATTAAAGGTCCTATATGCCAGCATGTGCCGGCCATATATCATACCCGCTTCTATGACTGCCTGCTGCGATCCGCCGCAATTAACCCCTCAGAACCTGAGGGGTTAATTATGGTGAATCGCAGAGTGCAGTCACAGAGGCCCAGTATGGTATATGGCCGGCACATGCAGGCTATGTTTCTATTCACTTATTGGTGGCACAGTGGCCCCCCCATCATTGGTGGCAGTGGCAGTAGTGATCGGAGCCCCAGCAGTGTAATGCTGGGGCTCGATCGATCACCATGGCAGCCAGGACACTACTGATGTCCTGGCTGCTATGGTCAGCTCCCTGCTGCTGTGTGCACAGAGCACAGGGCATCAGGGTCAGTTTCAAGTCCTATTTACCCTAATAGAGTTCTATCAGGGTGAATAGCACAAGAGTCCTAGCCCCTAAAGGAGGCTAAATAGTTATTAAATAAAAAGTTGAAGGAAAAAAAAAAAAAAAAGTTTAACAACCCCCCCTCCAATATAGAAAATTTATATCGCGATATATATCGCATATCGCACATGCTTCATATTATATCGCAATATAAATTTTAGGCCATATCGCCCACCCCTAGTGGGAGGGGCGTGTTATATTTATACACCCCTCCTGCAGAACACTAGGTGCACTGACAGCCGGTCAGCTTACCTACGATTGCGCATTTACGGTTCCGGTCCCGCAGGTTACCTCGGCAATGCTGGCACGCTCAAGCCGCCTCTCGAACAGCCTCTCCGCCAGCGGCCGGGTAAGTGTATGGGGAACCGCAGCTGGTGCAGTCTTCCCCTCCTTCCGGCTCACCAGTCGCAGGATTCCGCACCCCCTTCAGCGTCAGCTGCACTTCTAGCTACTAGCCGGACTGCTGCCGGAGCCCGCAGCAGCCCGGTCCCTGTAAGTCGGCGGCATTTCTGCACTCTCTCCGCCCCCACTACTCGCTGATACTGGGCGGCGCGCTGTTCCCCGTGTTCTGTACAAACCCAGTCTTAGCGATTTTTCATCTGGGCTGGGGTGTCCGGTGCGCGGGGCACAGGGAGCATGATGTTATGTTTGATGGGCCATCAGAGGATGGCAATTGTTTGGCGCTGGTTGGCAAGTGCTATTTCTTTTTGAGCAGGTTACATGGGCCCCGTCAAGTGTTAATAAAAGGGGTGTTCATTCCTGTTAGGGGATCAAGTACTGTCTGGGGTTCAAGTTCTATGTCTACATCTGTATCCATATTTTCCAGCTATATAGTTTCGGTACCTTAGGGGCCAGTTGCTTCAAAGCTGGGCTGGTTTGTAATTCCATGCGGTTGGTGGCCCTACTTAGATAGCTGATACATTCATGCTCCCTGTCCCAGCCGCACTATTTTGTCATGTGTGCCTCCTGTCGGCATTGATGAATGTATGTGCAGCTACTCTTGTCTGGAGTTGATTTCTGTAAACACGTCTAGTCGGCATATATTTGGTTAATGCCACAGGGGCTGTCTGTTCTTTTCCTGCTATCAAGGGACTAGTTTGCTATAGTGTGTTGTTTCCCGCATCAGGGTGGGGTCTGGTCGACGTCAGTAGCGTTCATTTCATATTCAGAACTTTGGTAGCTCACTGGCGCAGTCTGAACGCTTATATACTGTTGTTCATATAATCACACACATATGTTGCCTGACATGCTGCAGGTAGACCCACGTGTCCACACATTGGTTCTTCTTGTCCGCTAATTTCATTTATGCAGGGTGTCACGGTATTATAAGCGTCTTCTGTCATCGGGCCTCAGTGTCATTACCTGGATCGCCCAGGCTGGGTTCTCGGTATGTGAATAGGCCCCTCTTACAGATGTTATGTGTTCCATGTCTCATAATTTATTTTTGGATTGCTCAGGTTCATTTCATCTCAGATGTCTCTCCTCCCACTGATCGGTGGACCACGTTCTGGTTGCCTCTGGTTCTCCAAGTACGGATCACCAACCAGTTCAGGTCCATGGCTTAGTCTCCCGGATCGCCCGGGTTCGCTCTCTCTTCCATTCTATTTTACTGCTGGCTCTCGGTGTATTAGATTCCGCTACCCGGTCCATCCAGGTCTCCGGTTCCCGGGTCACCCGGGTTTCTAGTCTCCTGGATCGCCCAGGTCTCTGTCTCCTGGATCGCCCAGGTCTCTGTCTCCTGGATCGCCCAGGTCCCTGTCTCCTGGATCGCCCAGGTTCCTGTCTCCTGGATCGCCCAGGTCCCGTCTCCTGGATCGCCCAGGTCTCCATCTCCTGGATCGCCCAAGTCTCTGTCTCCTGGATCGCCCAAGTCTCTGTCTCCTGGATCACCCAGGTCTCTGTCTCCTGGATCGCCCAGGTCTCTGTCTCCTGGATCTCCCAGGTCTCTGCCTCCTGGATCGCCCAGGTCTCTGTCTCCTGGATCGCCCAGGTCTCTGTCTCCTGGATCGCCCAGGTCTCTGTCTCCTGGATCGCCCAGGCTCTCTATCTCAGGATTGGTCTGTTAAGTACCACATGTGCCTGGACCCCAGGCCCGCTCACCATGGCGCGTTTCTTTGGTCACTGCTTAATGGTTCTGTTCTGTTAACACTTCAGGCGTAGGGGCGAAGCACTTTCCTCCGGGGTCTGCTCGAGACTTCATATTTCATGGCGTTTATTGCTTATTGCCACTTTCAGCTTCACCTTTCCCCAAACACCATCAAATTATACTTGACAGGTATACAACATCATCGCATGCTGCTGAACCCGGATGGAGGCTCCATTCTTTCGATTCAGGCCATCAAAGCCACTCTCAGGGGCTTACAGAAAACTGAAGGGGGTTCTCGAACCAAGAGGCAACCTGTTTCAGGCGAACTGTTTAGAGCTCTTTCATCTGCTCTAGACGGCTGCCCTTTTGGGCCCTCTTTCAGCTTGACACTGAAAGCCGCAATTTATCTGGGGTTTTACGGCTTCCTCAGGCCTGGCGAGTTTACCACCAGACCCGGTCAGCGCAGGTTCCTCCAGAAGTGCCATCTGAAGAAGATAGATAATCACCTCGTCCTCTACCTCCAGATCACCAAGACTAGCCAGACAGGTCCGCCAACCGAAGTCCGGTTCTGCCCCACGGGGAATCAATGGTGCCCGGTCAAGGTTTGCGACCAGCTTTGTTCTTTATTGCTGGAGTCCTCTCCCGATGGTCCGTTGCTTCCCTGCGAGGGCAAACCTCTGACCACTGCTATATTCATGTCCTACATTCGCTCCCTCATTCAGGGGATCGGTTTAGATCCTAGCACAATTTCCTGCCATTCTTTCAGAATTGGGGCGGCATCGGCTGCATCCAGGCATAACATCCCGGCTCACAGCATTCGATCCATGGGGCGGTGGCGTTCGTCCTGCTTCGCCAGATACATCCCGAATCCGCAGCAGGAGATTTCTCGAGCATTTTGTCACCTGGCTTTGTAATCTGGTTCAATAAAGGATTTATGCTCATATACATCGAGTCTTTTGCTCCCTTTCTTGGCATACCCACGTCGTGGCTCCCGGCACACCTCAGCCACTGTTGTGGGTTTAGGGTTACCGTTCGCCCAAGTTACTAGCCCTGACCACAAATATATATATATAAAAAATCATGAAAGTCCGCAGCACTCCTTAAAAGTGAAAAATGTGCTTTTATTCACACATGTAGTACAGCAACGTTTTGGTTCTCTCTCAGAACCTTTTTCAAGCCAAGTGAATTACAAAGTGCATCAGTGCTTATATTTATACATCATAAAATCAATCATATATGCGGACAAAAAAGCACAATGATGTTAAGCGTCCATTCGCTTTTTTGTCCGCATATATGCGCGAGCGCATTGTGTGGATAAACATTGCGGGTGCGTTCCACATTGCGATTGTTCCCTTTTTCGCCCTGAGCAACGCGCATTCATCACACCTGATAGGGAGGAGGGAAAGAAATTGACGCATGCGCATTGCAAATTAAGAGACGCACAGAGTACAGCATGGAGTCCTAGTAGAGATCGGATTATCGCTATGGATCATGCGAAGTACAGCCACAATGTCCCAGCAAGGTATTTTTTAAATGTATAGGGCTGAGTTGTTTTTAAGCACTATGCACTTTATGTGACAAGGGCACTATTATAATACATTGACACTGAGATTAATATTATAAATATGGCTACCAATGTGGTTGCTATTGACTATGCACATTGCACTCATGTATTGGCTCACACTGATGAGTGGTTTATTGAAGGGCGTTCATAGTTTTTTATAGGAGGATCAATTAATGCTGATTGATTTAATGATGTATAAATATAAGCACTGATGCACTTTGTAATTCACTTGGCTTGAAAAAGGTTCTGAGAGAGAACCGAAACGTTGCTGTACTACATGTGTGGATAAAAGCACATTTCTCACTTTTAAGGAGTGCTGTGGACTTTCGTGATTTGTCTACTACCGTGATTTGAGGGGTTACCGCTGGCAACCGGTTTACTGCTGACTGAGGAGTGCTGCCCTACTTTTCATAGGGCACTGATAAACTATAAGGAAAAAAATAGAATATGTAAAAAACTAATAAAAATTGCCAAACTAGAGGCCGAGAGATTAAATGCCAAAGAGAGTAAAACTAACCCTAAAATATTCTTCATTTATATAAATAGTAAAAAATATAAATCTGAAGGAGTCGGCCCTCTACATAGCAATGAGGGGGGTGTTGCAGAGAGCGACGAGGATAAAGCGACGAGGATAAAGCAAAACTATTAAATATTTTTTTCTCCACTATATTCACTGAGGAAAATAAACTGTCAGATGAAATGTAGAATGTAAAAGTAAATTCCCCATTAAAAGTGCCTGTTCAAGAAGAAGTACATCAGCGACTTAAAAATATTAAAATAGACAAATTGCCAGGACTGGATGGCATACACCCCCGTATCCTGTGGGAATTAGACCTTTATTTCTGATATTAACGGACTCTATACTGACAGGGAATGTTCCACAGGATTGGCGCTGTGGGGGGGTTGCTCTGGTAGACAGCGGTGCGGGTGCAGTATAGAGGCAAAGAGAGTCCAGGTAGTGCAGCAAACAGTGTTTTATTTCACACTTGCACAAACAAAACTCAAAACAGTCTCTTAGTGTTACTTCACACACACAGCAAAAACTTGAGGCAAAACAAAAGTCCAAGACTGAATCAAATTCACCTGTGTGGTTTAGGTGCGTGTTCACACCCGGCTGTCAGCCCAGCCGCAGGAAAGTCCAACCTCAGGCTTCCAGGCAGACTGCACGCCTCTTTGCAAGCTCTTGCTTCCAGCCCTGAGAGCTCCACGGAACACCAGCAGTTTCCAGGTTAAATCACCTCAAATCCTAGGTGTTAGTTCACACCTGGCTGAATGCTCAGCAACACAAAAAGTCCACTGACCGTCTTTAAATGGCCTGCTCTTTTAAAGGCTTTATTTGTAATTTTTTAGTATAAGGTAGTACAGAAGAGAACAAAACATCAGTCTCAACATCCGAGTTCACAATATCCATAAATCACAGAGATTTCTGTCATCTGCATTTCAATACATATTATGTAAGAAAAATAAATAAATAACAATAAAAAGAAAAAGAAATGCAATCAATATGTTGACACTCCCAGGGTTTCTGAGAACTCGGAAAGGAGACTACCATTCACACACACATACAGCCCAGTCCACCGCGGCGCCACCGTCTCCCCCCACCACCACCCAACATCAAATGAAGATGCGATTTATCAGTATCGCTTTATAGGCCTCTCTTAATACTGTTAATAGCCCCATGAAATTGGAATCTGCCAAATTCCTAAATCAGTTCTCGGGTTTTCAACCAGGGCCCCCAATGGCCTGCTCTTCTGACACACAGGTCTCAGCTTTTTCAGCCCAGCACAGGGCTCAGATCCCAAACACAGAGAGAGCGTTTGCATAAAACCCAGCTGTCTTATAAAGGCACCTAGGCATTAACCCAAAAAAAACCCGGACCGGCACTAAAATCCGGTCCAGTATTTGCCCTCACCTGGCTGCAATCAACCCAGCAGCACAGGCTGAGAGGAAAATACCTGCTTTTTTACCACCAAACCTCTCACTGTGTCACATACCCCCCCCCTTTGTTCAACCCTGAGGGGGTGAACACATGCCAGACAGTATACCCAGAACCGGGCACTCGCTTTTCCCTGTAACTGCCCTGCTCTGTGTTCCACTGAAAATCTAAAGTTCTGAAGTCACCCGAACCCTCTGGTGACCCAGGACTTTCCTTCTTTGTCCAGATGGGGACAGGCTGCGGCCAACCCCATATCACTCTTTCAGAGATGGCTTGTCGCCGAGCCACGGGCACCTGGTACGGCTTTAACCAGACTTTTGCCTGGGGCTCAGTGACAATATCACGGTGAGTTATGGAAGGGCATTCAGGGAAATCACAGAACACCTCTGTGTTCCGACTAACAAACTCCTTGGCTCTCTGAGTCTGTTCAGCGGAAAGGCTGCCAGTAATTTTATTTGTGGCAGCCGCTTCCCTGTTAGCAGACAGAGGGACCGGAATCTCTTTCCCTAGATAAACCGGCCGCGGGTTGTTCTCAATACAAGTCTCTCTAACCTTCCAAGGTTTCCGTAAAATTACATGGTAGACCGGCTCCGGCTTTTGCAGTCCTGGCTGGTGTACCTTGTAATTTGGGTCTCCAACTTTCTGTGCTATTTTATAGGTCCCCTTCCCCTAGCGCTGTCCTTACTGTTCACAGGTGGCCCAACAACCAAAACCGGGTCCCTTTGGCTACGGACCCCAGACACTCGATTGCAGGTCCGGCTTTGGCCTGGCTGAGCCACCTTCCTATGTTTTCTACCTATCCTATTTAGGGGGACTGTCTTCTCCTCAACCACCGGACCTACTGTGGGTCCCTCTGCCTTGGGTTTCTGGGGTTCTAACACCTCACCTGGGCTAGGCCTCACTACTGGAAGTTTTCCTACCTGTCTGGGAACTGTATGTACAATGGCCGGCCACAGGGCTGGGAACAATGGAAAGTGTCTTCCTATTATCACATCATAGGGCATACTCGTGGTTACAGCCACCTCATGGACCTGCCTGCCGGCACACGTGTTTACAGACAACAGAGCAGTGGGGTATTCCTTTACATCTCCATGAATGCTGAAAACCCCGACTCTCCGGCCTGTAAACTCTGTGGGTCGCACTAGGGAAGCCCTCACCAGGGTCACCTGACTCCCTGAATCCAGCAGAGCTGCCACTGGAGTGTCTCCCACCTCCACCCGACACAAATGTTCATCATGGATAATCTCTGACACATCAACCCTTCTGGCATACAATGACTGTTGATACCCAAAGTTTACATCCATGGGCTCACCCAGGAGGGGACAGTTGGCCCGTACATGGCCAGGCTCATGGCACCGCCAGCAGATTATAGAGTCCTGATCCCCAAAAGGCACATCCCGTGCGGTCTTTCTCAGCTCAGGCCGCAGGGTCTGGGGAGGGGATTTTCTGGGTTTTATTACTCCCTTCCCCAGAGTCCCCCCCTTAAGTTCCTCAGTAGCCCCATAACGTTCAACCAGGTCCACCATCTCCAGGGCACTAGTAGGAGAGGTCTGGCCAACCCAGCGCTGGAGGGGTAGTGGCAATGCCCTCCAGAATTTGTCAGCTACAATACGGTCCAGCATAGCAGTGGGACTAAGTACATCAGGCGGCAGCCATTTTTGTAAGAGTTTTAGCAAATTGTAATACTGGGGTCGTGCTGGCTCAGCTGGGTTAAACTCCCACTGATGTACCCGCTGGGCCCTAACCAACACATTCACCCCCAGTCTCGCCAGGATCTCACCCTTAACCACAGAGTAGTCTGCGGCTTGGTCGTCCGGTAAATCAAAGTAAACCTGTTGGGGTCCGGACGCCAGAAACGGAGCGATGACCTCTGCCCACTGGTCTCGGGGTAGTCTCTCTCTCACGGCCACCTTTTCGAACATTCCCAAGTAGGTTTCAACATCATCTGTCGGTGTCATCTTGGGAACGGCCATGCGGACTGCTTTCCAGGCATCGTGCACTCCCTGAGGCATCCCTGACTTTTCTAGCACCATTACATGTTGCAGCAGCCGCTGGTTCGTGTCCTGCTGTCGCTGATTAGCCTCTAGCAGTTGTCTGTTCGTCTCTTGCTGCTGTGCGATGGCCTGCTGTTGGACAAGTAAGGCTTCTTCATGTCTCTTTTGCTGTTGTGCGATGGCCTGCTGTTGCTTTAAGTTGGCCTGGACAAGCTGCTTTATCATCTCCTCCATCTTGTCCTGTGTTGGTGGTTGCAGCTTGGCAGGCTTAATCCAGGACATACAACAGTGCCCAAAAAAAAATGCTACAAAAAGTTTTGGCTTCACGCCAGCCTCACTGCAATTGCCCGCATCCTCCACCAAATGTGGGGGGGTTGCTCTGGTAGACAGCGGTGCGGGTGCAGTATAGAGGCAAAGAGAGTCCAGGTAGTGCAGTCTCTTAGTGTTACTTCACACACACAGCAAAAACTTGAGGCAAAACAAAAGTCCAAGACTGAATCAAATTCACCTGTGTGGTTTAGGTGCGTGTTCACACCCGGCTGTCAGCCCAGCCGCAGGAAAGTCCAACCTCAGGCTTCCAGGCAGACTGCATGCCTCTTTGCAAGCTCTTGCTTCCAGCCCTGAGAGCTCCACGGAACACCAGCAGTTTCCAGGTTAAATCACCTCAAATCCTAGGTGTTAGTTCACACCTGGCTGAATGCTCAGCAACACAAAAAGTCCACTGACCGTCTTTAAATGGCCTGCTCTTCTGACACACAGGTCTCAGCTTTTTCAGCCCAGCACAGGGCTCAGATCCCAAACACAGAGAGAGCGTTTGCATAAAACCCAGCTGTCTTATAAAGGCACCTAGGCATTAACCCAAAAAAAACCCGGACCGGCACTAAAATCCGGTCCATATTTGCCCTCACCTGGCTGCAATCAACCCAGCAGCACAGGCTGAGAGGAAAATACCTGCTTTTTTACCACCAAACCTCTCACTGTGTCACAGCGCATAGCAAATGTGGTGCCAATATTCAAAAAGGGTCTAAAAACAGAGCCTGGAAATTATAGGCCGGTAAGTTTAACATCTGTTGTTGGTAAACTGTTTGAAGGGTTTCTAAGAGATGCTATCTTGGAGTATCTCAATGAAAATAAGCAAATAACGCCATATCAGCATGGCTTCATGAGGGATCGGTCATGCCAAACGAATTTAATCAGTTTCTATGAGGAGGTAAGTTCTAGACTTGACAGCGGCGAATCAATGAATGTCATTGTACATTCACACTGTACCTCATAAAAGGTTAGTATATAAAATGAGGATGCTCGGACTGGGAGAAAATGTCTGTATGTGGGTAAGTAACTGGCTGAGTGACAGAAAATAGAGGGTGGTTATTAACGGTAGATACTCAGATTGGGTCACTGTCACTAGTGGGGTACCACAGGGCTCAGTATTGGGCCCTATTCTCTTCAATATATTTATTAATGATCTTGTAGAAGCCTGCACAGTAAAATATCTATTTTTGCAGATGACACTAAACTGTGTAAAGTAATTAACACGGAAGAGGACAGTTTTCTGCTACAGAGGAATCTAGATAGATTGGAGGCTTGGGCAGAGAAATGGCAGATGAGGTTTAACACTGACAAATGTAAAGTTATGCACATGGGAAGGAATAATGCAAGTCACCCGTACATATTAAATGGTAAAACACTCGGTAACACTGACATGGAAAAGGATCTAGGAGTTTTAATAAACAGCAAATTAAGCTGCAAAAACCAGTGTCAGGCAGCTACTGCCTAGGCCAATAAGATAATGGGTTGCATCAAAAGGGGCATAGATGCCCGTGATGAGAACATAGTCCTACCACTTTACAAATCACTAGTCAGACCACACATGGAGTACTGTGTACAGTTCTGGGCTCCTGTGAACAAGGCAGATATAGCACAGCTGGAGAGGGTTCAGAGGAGGGCAACTAAAGTAATAACTGGAATGGAGCAACTACATTACCCTAAAAGGTTATCAAAATTAGGGTTATTCACTTTAGAAAAAAGACGACTGAGGGGAGATCTAATAACTATGTATAAATATATCAGGGGTCAGTACAGAGATCTCTTCCATCATCTATTTATCCCCAGGACTGTGACTGTGACGAGGGGACATCCTCTGCGTCTGGAGGAAAGAAGGTTTGTACACAAATATAGAAAAGGATTCTTCACGGTAAGAGCAGTGAGACTATTACGGTGTCCATATTAGGACATCGTCAGACATCATCCACAACTCCATCCTCCGTCAGGCAAAACACCCTCCTTCGTCAGCCCAAACTCCATCAGTCCTCTTACCTCAGACAAAACTCCATCCTCTGTCAGCCAAAACTCCTTTCTTACTCATACAAAACTGCCTCCTCCCTCAGACATCAGCCAAAATGCCCTCCTCCCTCATCCAAAACTGCCTCCTCCCTCAGACATCAGCCAAAACGCCCTCCTCCCTCATCCAAAACTCCATCAGATGTCAGCCAAAACTCCCTCAGACATCAGCTGAAAATTCCATCAGAGCTCAGCCAAAACTGCCTCCTCCCTCAGACAAACCTCCCTCATCCAAAACTGCCTCCTCCCTCAGTCCTCAGCCAAAACGCCCTCCTCCCTCATCCAAAACTCCCTCAGAAGTCAGCCAAAACGCCCTCCTCCCTAACTCAAAAGTATGTAATACACAACTCTTAGCCTGAAGAAGCTGCTAGCTGCTGGAAAGCAGGACCTGTGATGATGTCATGACCATGTGATGAGTCATGTGTGGGAGGGTCAGATTTACAGCGGCTGTGTACAGAACTGTAGTCATCAAATAGAGCTGTGTATTAGAGATGTGTGTACTGTGTAAGAGAGATATGTGTGTATCCTATCTCTATTACACAGTACACAGCTCTGCAAAATGCAGGATACACACATATCTCTATTACACAGTACACACATCTCTAATACACAGCTCTATTTGATGACTACAGTTCTGTACACAGCCACTGTGAAATCTGACCCCTCCCACACACATGACTCATCACATGGTCATGACATCATCACAGGTCCTTTGCCTTTCCAGCAGCTAGCAGCTTCTTCAGGCTAAGAGTTGTGTATTACATACTTTTGAGTTAGGGAGGAGGGAATTTTGACTGACTTCTGAGGGAGAAGGGAGTTTTGTCTGACATCTGATGGAGTTTTGGATGAGGGAGGAGGGCGTTTTGGCTAAGGTCTGAGGGAGGAGGCAGTTTTGGATGAGGGAGGTTTGTCTGAGGGAGGAGGCAGTTTTGGCTGAGGTCTGAGGAAGTTTTGGCTGACATCTGATGGAGTTTTGGATGAGGGAGGAGGGCATTTTTGGCTGAGGTCTGAGGGAGGAGGCAGTTTTGTATGAGGAAGAAAGGAGTTTTGGCTGACAGAGGATGGAGTTTTGCCTGAGGGAAGAGGACTGATGGAGTTTGGGCTGACGAGGGAGGGTGTTTTGCCTGACGGAGGATGGAGTTGTGGATGATGTTTGACGATGTCCTAATATGGACACCGTAGACTATGGAACTCTCTGCCTGAGGAGGTGGTGATGGTGAGTACAATAAAGGAATTCAAGAGGGGCCTGGATGTATTTCTGGAGTGTAATAATATTTCAGGCTATAGCTACTAGAGAGGGGTCGTTGATCCAGGGAGTTATTCTGATTGCCTGATTGGAGTCGGGTAGGAAATTTTTTCCCCTTAAGTGGGGAAAATTGGCTTCTGCCTCACAGGGGTTTTTTGCCTTCCTCTGGATCAACTTGTAGGAAACAGGCCGAACTGGATGGACAAATGTCTTTTTTCGGTCTTATATACTATGTTACTATGTAGGTAAAGCAACAGGTAGTTTTTATTTCTAGTATAAATATTAATTATTGATATTAAGCCTCATTGGCGAGCCAGCCAGGAGACTATAAATAGGCAGAGTCAGCAATAGACGACTCAATCCTATTTATGAATATTAATTATTGATATTACCCCCAAATATTAATAATTAATGATTCCTTTAACACCTGCCATGTTTAATGTGTGTGCCTCCCTGCCTGTATGCCCCTGCATTTTCAGTGCAAGTGCAGTTCCTATTTAAAGAGGACCTTTTATGTTTTCTTTTTTTAGTTTAACTAAATACCTTTCCTTGCGGGGTACCCCCCGCTGATGCTGCTACCCTGCCTGTTTTTTCAAATATCGCTCGTAGGCCCTGCTGTGCCGCCCTGCAGTTTTCCCGCTCAGTATGTTAATCCTGAGCATCGGTACAGGGAGTAGGAGATGCCAGGGTTTTTCAATGGGTGTCTCCTTCTCCTTGGCTGTGTCGCGATCCAATCACAGCGGAGAGCGTCACATTCAGGGAGAAGGTGAGCTTTTTTTTCTCCTTGGCTGTGATGCTCTCACACTCTCACACCGGGACTATCCCAGCAGGTAGTAGTCTGGTTTCTTCTCTGCAGTGAAGTCCAGATCCCTGTATAGGAGTTACAGGGTGAATACCAGGGGAGTGGCAGAATAACACCCCTAGGGTTAGATCAAAGCCAAACCAGTTAGTTGACACAGTCGGTCCACACTCACTGATCCGCAACAACATTTTGTTAGTTGTGTTTTTTTTCTTCTTTGTTTGAATTCTGAGTTTAGTTTCCTTTTAACAACTGCATTTTAAAACCTTACACTAACTTAGTTATTGGAATACTTTCCCAACTAATTTTATTTTTTAACCCGAGTCAGTAGAAATGTTTTATTTATGCACTTTAAAAAGTAGAGGCCATCCATATCAGTAGAGGTGATGCACATTAGAGCTATATCTTGTGACACACATGCCTGCTTTTAACACTGTTTTCCTTGAAATACAAAATGAAAAATGTTTCCATGGTAACTGTCACACAAGATTGTAGTTATGTTTAGAAATGTGCGGGTGTTGAAATAGTTGCTAACCTCTTCTTCAAACCACAGTGTGCCAAGACACTTAGGTAGCTGTTAACCCCTGTAGGGTCTGTGACCAAAGCTGTCTACAGGTCACCGCGTGATTGTTGTATGTCTGTCTACTAACAGTATCAATTTCTCTTCGATGTAATAATATAAAGTGCTGCCATATAATGATGTTCAATGTAACCAGTTTAGGCAGGGGTAACCATACAATTGTTCCAGCTTCAAAAGATAACCCTTAAAACACTATACTTTATTTAAGTCGCTTAAGAAATGGGAAACCCCCAAAAATATAGAACTTACGGTCATCACTGTTCGAGGACCATATTAAGGCAAATAACACCATTGAGGGGAAAGCAAGAACAAATGGAGAGGGGAAAATGCCCCTACAATATCCCTAATCTACACCTCATCCCAGACACGGCCCCTGATGGTGGGGACTCCCTGTCTTCGAGCCTGGGCTAATTTGACCCTAAAAGAGCCCTCATCATGTGTCAATTCAAAAGTAATACAGATCCAATCCCCTATTGTGGTGTCATTGCCGTTATAGGTCCTATACATGTACAAATACAAAGCACCCAGCCCTGATTAGTACAAGGCATAGAGGTAGATAACGTTCCCACTCACAGCCTTGGTCATTAATGGGTATAGGAGTGGAAACACTACCCACCCGCTGATTCACAGAGAATATAATGTTCCCCGACGCGTTTCCCCCCAAACAGGTTCATTATTCCTGCCCTATATTGCCCTGATCCTACTGCCACCAATAACCCCTGCAATTAACCCCGTCACTGCATTGCACTGAATTGACCCCTGCCCTATATCCCTGGCCTGCATTGTATTAACCCTTGCAGTGCCACTAGCATAAACGCCTGTATCCCACATCTCTGTAACCATTGTTATCTCATAGAGACAGTATAGAGCCAGGTGGGTGGGCGCTGTTAATAGTATGTGTATGTGAATGTATGTTTGGATAGTTTGGGGGGTGGAATTGGGATTGTATATTGTATTGTGTTAGCATAGTTAGCTGTATTATAGTGTTGTTTCTATTTTTAACCATTGATATAAATATATATAGATATAGTGATAATAATAGACTGTAGACTTGTATTTGTGTAATAAAATCTTTTATTGTTCAGAGCGCAGTTTCTAGTCTTTTGTAGTCGCCGCTAGTCAATGCATGTAGTTCAGGAAAATAGGTAAAGCAACAGGTAGTTTGTATTTATAGTATAAATAGTCAGAGTCATCAATAGACGACTCACGTCTATTTATGAATATTAATTATTTACAGGGGGTTCGTCATACATGGGTGATAGAAAGATACTGAAACTCAGATAGCAGTGCAGGAAACACCCACAACCAAGTAGAAGAGAAGTAATCATTTCACAACACATGAGTGTAGGTCATCATAATTGGACAAGAGTCATCCACATCTGGATGGTGTGATAATTGTACCATCCCTGGGAACTCGATGGCATCTGTGACAGGCATATCATGCGCAGGGTATCGGCAGTCCAAAAGCATGACAACAGTAACCAGCACGAGAATCAGATAAATCCCTCAATTAGTAATGGTGCCTGCCACTGTAATAAAACATCAGATGATGAAACACACAGTGTCACAATGCAGGCAAAAAGGACTAGTGTTCCGTAACATAAAGATGTCGGCGCCCAAGACCCGTCCAAGAAGTGAGCTTCTCCTCCATCAGAACTGCACCCAAGTACAGAGGGTGTCCTGTTTAAATACTGCCCCAGTTATGGACCCCGCCATGTGCACCCAAAGCAGACGCCGATTGTGTCACTTCCGGTCACGTGACACGCGCCTTCCACAACTTCCTGTCTATGGACCGCATATGAATGAACAGTGCACGTATCCCATCACGTGATGCATTACACACACAGCTTCCTGATGGTGGAACGCACGGAAATATAGGAAACAGGGTATTCAAGTCAAGTAGGCTGATGCGTACTAGCCGCGGCTTCCTGCCAGTGGGACGCAAGTAAAAAGGGACAAGCGCTATACATACCTCGCAATAGAGGCAATATGACCCAAAAATCAGTGCACCAAAAACGCCATCTACTTCAACTGCAGAAGCAATGGGCTATCCCGCAGGGTACAGATGTGTCTCAAAAAACTGCACTATGGGTGGCAAATTACAGGCGCGGTGGAGAGCCTCCATTATATAAATATGCTCCATAAGCTAATGAATAGCTCAGCTTACATGGCGGGATATAAAGGTACGACAGTAAGTGACCAGGGCCACAAACTGCCCAATCACCAATAACCATCATGACGACCTTTCAGGATAAAAAGTAATCATAGGAATCAAGTGGATAGACGTAATCCTCTTGAAAAGATAACACTCAAATTATGACGCTTCTCGCATCAAAGCAAAGGCCAAGTTAGGGACATCACATTTACCTGAGGGACCAGGATTTCAAACAAAGATAACCCCAGCTGCTATCATAACCAATGCAGTAAGACATGTAACTTCCATTACAAAAAGCAACTGAATGTCAGCTTTTCATTGATACCCCGAGGGGACTGGGAACGGAACCGATGTATCCACTCACACTCTTTTTGCTGAATTTTCCTATCCCAGTCCCCTTCTCGGAGTGACGGTGAAATCAACTCTGATATTGAAAACCTCAAACACCTAGGATCCCCACCATGGATTTCATTGACATGAGATGCAACCGGAGTAATATTGTTTTAACGACATCATTGATATGTTCGCATATCCTCCTCCTCACTTCTCTTATTGTTTTGCCAATATAGTCCATAGAGCACGGGCATTGGCAAATTAAGATTGCACCTCTGCTCCTACAGTTGGCAAAATCCCTAACCCTAAGGACCTGTTTGGTTACTGAACATACAACAACCTTAGAGGTTGAGACATAATCACAGGCCTTGCAGGAGCCACATCTAAACATCCTAATTGGCTTCCGATCAAGCCATGTCTCTGCCTTAGCCGGAGGTGTATAATGGCTATGGACCAGGCGGTCTCTGAGGCTTCTACCTCGGCGATAGGTAATACTAGGATAATCAGTTATTACATCAGATAGGTCAGGATCCATCCGTAAGATGCGCCAATACCTCCTTAGTACTTCCATTACTTGATGATTAGCGGTATCATATGTGGATATTAAACGAATGAGTGCCTGTAACCATACAATTGTAAGAAGAATTTAGTAAAGAAATATTGTAACTAATAGTAGATATTGTATAAGCATAGACTTTATAAATGTCTTGAAGAAAAAGGAAGAAATTTGGCAAGTGAAATGTCAATAGTTTTTTTTTTGTGTCACAATAAAGATTGGTTAATTTGAATCTGAAGTCACCATGTAGGCACTTGGCCAGGGAAAATGAGCAAGGCGACTATGGTAGTTTTGTGGGGAGCGGGGTTCCCTTATGACTATAGACTTTGTCCCCTTGTGTTTCTGTCCACCTGGTTTACTTTATAAAGATAATATAAGAAGGTTAAGGATTTATAGGGCATTTGAGGTATCACTGCTAAAGTAGGGTATACTGTAGTCTGACACATTTCTTAGCTTTTTTTTTGCTATATTTGTATTTACATTTTTATAAGGCCTCACACACATGACCGTATTTTAGGTCCGCATCTGAAGCATTTTTAGTGGATCGCACACAGACCCATTTTTTTTGTATCGGTCTGAAATATGGAAAGCACACAGATGTCATTCATGTGCTGTCCGCTATCATGCGCCCGTTCCTCAATTGATGGAACGTGTACTATTCTCGTCTGTTTTGTAGACAAGAATAGCCAGCTCTAGTGAAAGGAGTGAGAAAACGTCTTCGTGCACATGGAAGGTATCCATATTTGCGGACTGCTAAATGGGTAAGAGGCCTAAGACACACAAAATATTGCAAAAGTCAAACTACCATCAACACGTATCAATACACATCCCTCTTCTCCCACCCTATCTATACCTACCGGCGGAAAAAAGCGGGGGGGCATGCAGTGTATAAAGATGATAATATACTTTCCTTTTTCTGCTTCACTTCAAGTCATATTAATATCTATAATATTCTTCCAACCACCCCTTCCAAAAGACATGCAAATTTATTACTATTTCGTTTGATTACTCCAAACCATGTGCTCACCTGCTGACTGTATGGCCATGCATACCCTCCCTTGCTACCCTAGGCAACCACATATTCTGAAGATTGATCATTGAGGTATTGTTCATATTGAAATTCTGTGTAATAAATAATATGTCAGAACGTCACTTTAAAGATCATAAAAATGTCTTTTGGGGAATTCTGTAAAAGTGAAGTAACACAGTCACCGAGAACAACAAGGCAATGAAAAGTGAGAAAACTTATATATTTCAGTTCATAAATGCAGTGGGTCTGTGACCTGCTCTCTGCATATTATGCTACTTACTTCTGAAATGAGACTGAACATGAGAAGAGAGATTTTCCATTTAATCTTGATAGAATTAAAGCCAACATTGACTAGCATTTATTTGAACTCATGAATCCCAGATTCCCACGAGCCATATACTATATACATTTAATTAATACTTAAAGACTATGTGAAGTTGATTTAGACACCATTAGCCTGCAAGGCATTTTCCTGAGCTGGATTTTATAAAAAGTTCTCCATGGGAATGATAAAAGATATGTACACTAAAGTGTAATAGAAAAGGGAAGGAAATATGATTTCAACTCCAAGGCTTCAAGGAAAGTTGGCTGAGCAAGGCACGTTTTAACACATTTTAAATGAACTGGAAAATGTTAAGCCATTTGGCAGAGGCTGGTGTAGAAGAAATACATGAAAATCATGGCATAAAGAGTGGTGCCACATAAGTAATTAAATACTGCAAGTGCAATGTTACACAGTTAAGAATAGACATGAATACTGGATATATAAGTAATGGCTTTATTTGGATTTCGTGGCTATGTTAGTAAGGAGTAAATAGCTGCTAGGTAAGGCTACTTTCACATCTGCGGTTTTAAATTCTGGTTTTGAGATTCAAGATAGGATTTGTCGCCATGCATTCCGAATAGAGAAAAATCCATTCAGTATGTATCAGTTCCTTTTTGTTCACTTTTGTACACCAGACACAAAACCACAGCAAGCTGCGGTTGTGTGTCCGCTCTGCAAACGGAACAGACCAGATCCAGCACCAAGTAGGTCAATGGTGCCAGATCGTTTTTTTTCTTTATTATTTAAAATAAAAGGATCCGTCACCCATTGACTTACAATGAATTTAATGGCAGATACGGTTTGTTCGTTTCAATTTAATACAACTGCATCCTAATGGAACGGATGCATCGTGGTGCATTAAATCAATTAGAACCGTTTTGCTTCAGTTTTGAGATCCTCCGGATATGCCTGGCAACATTAACCCCTCCAGGACCTAGGACGAGAATGCTCATCCTAACTTGTGGCTACTTGATGCACTAGTACGAGCGTCCTAGGGTTAACCGGCTGCCCCCCGCCTCCTGCCACGATCAGCAGCAGGGGCCGGCTGATACTGACAGCCGGACCCCTGCTGTATCCGCCAGCATCGGTGAAAACACCGATGTCGGCGGATTAACCCCCTGTATGCCGCGGTCGCACTGACTGCGGCATACAGGAAGTTTACGGCAGTGCTGCGGTGACGGGGACCCAATGGTTGCTATGGCAGCCCCGATGCCTTGAACAGGCATCGGGACTGCCAACTACAGAAGCCCTGGAGATCCAGCCCCAGGGCTAGGTCTCCTAGGCAACTGTTAGCGTCTTACTAACAGTTCAATACAGCACAATACAGATTTATTGTGCTGTATTGAAACAGGGATCAGACCCTGAAATCTTGAAGTCCCATAGTGGGACAAAACATAAAGTGAAAAAATAAATAAAAATAAAAAAAATTCAAGTTTTAAGTAAAAAAAAAAAAAGCGCCCATTTCCCAAAATAAAGTAAAAAAAATTGTAAAAAATAGGAAAAAAAATAAAAGTAGACATATTAGGTATCACCGCATCCGTATCGACCGGCTCTACAAAAATGTCACATGACCTAACCCCTCAGGTAAACACCCCAAAAATAAAAACTAAAAACAATGTAAAAAAAGCCATTTTTTTGTCACCTTACATCACTAAAAGTGCAACACCAAGCGATCAAAAATGTGTATGCCCCCCAAAATAGTAACAATCTAAAAATAACCTCATCTCGCAAAAAATGAGCCCCTGCACTAGACAATTGCCCAAAAAATATAAAAAAAACTATGGCTCAGACTGTAGAGACACTAAAATATTATTATATTTTTTCTAAAAGTGATGTTAATGTGTAAAAGGTAAATAAATAAAAAGAAAGTAGACATATTATGTATTGCCGCGTTCGTATCGACCGGCTCTATAAAAATGGCACATGAACTAACCCCTCAGGTAAACACCGTAAAAAAAATAAAAAAAAAACAATGTAAAAAAAGCAATTTTTTGTCACCTTACATTACTAAAAGTGCAACACCAAGCGATCAAAAATGTGTATGCCCCCCAAAATAGTACCAATCTAAAAATAACCTCATCTCGCCAAAAATGAGCCCCTACACTAGACAATTGCCCAGAAAATAAAAAAAAACTATGGCTCTCAGACTATGGAGACACTAAAATATTTTTTTTTTTTGTTTCAAAAGTGATGTTATTGTGTAAAACCTAAATAAATAAAAAAAGTATACATATTGGGTATTGCGACGTCCGTAACGTAAAATACCACATGACCTAACCCCTCAGATGAACACCGTAAGAAAAAAATAAAACGTGTCAAAAAAGTATAATACCAAGCGATCAAAAAGTCATACGCACCCCAAAATCATAGGGTAAGACAATCGCCCCAAAAATATAAAAACTATGGCTCTCAGAATATGGAGACACTAAAACATGATTTTTTTTACAGAAATGCTTTATTATGTAAAACTGAAACAAACAACCAAAAAAAGTACACATATTTGGTATTGTCGTGTCTGCAACAACCTGCTCTATAAAAATACTGATCTGATTTAACCTGTCAGATAAACACTGTAAATAACAAAAAATTAAAACGGTGCCAAAACAGCTATTTTTTGTTACCTTGCCTAACAAAAAGTGTAATACAGAGCAACAAAAAATCATATGTACCCTAAAATAGTAGCAATAAAACTGCCACTGTATCACGTAGATTCCAAAATGGGGTCCTTTTTTTTCTACTCTAGGGGTGCATCAGGGGGGCTTCAAATGGGACATGGTGTTAAAAAAACAATCCAGCAAAATCTGCCTTCAAAAACTGTATGGCATTCCTATCCTTCTGCGCCCTGCTGTGTGCCTGTACAGCACAGAATCAGGGCAATAAATATTGAGTTATTTTTGGCTGTTAACCCTTGCTTTGTTACTGAAAAAAAATTATTAAAATGGGAAGTCTGACAAAAAAGTGAAATTCTAAAATTTCATCTCCATTTTCCATTAAATCTTGTGGAACACCTAAAGGGTTAACAAAGCTTGTGAAATCAGTTTTGAATACCTTGGGGGGTGTAGTTTCTAAAATGGGGTCACTTTTGGGTGGTTTCTTTTATTTAAGCTCCACAAAGTGACTTCAGACCTGAACTGATCCTTAAAAAGTGGGTTTTGGATTTTCTTCTAAACTTCTAAGCCTTCTAAAGCCAAAAAAAATAAAATAGCATTCCCAATATGATCCAAACATGAAGTAGACATATGGGGAATGTAAAGTAATAACTATTTTTGAAGTTATTACTATCTATTATAAAAATAGAGAAATTGAAATTTGCTAATGTTTTCAAATTTTTGGTAAATTGACTCAGTTTTATCACTTTCATGAAGTACAATATGTGACGAGAAAACAATCTCAGAATGGCCTTGATAAGTAAAAGCGTTTTAAAGTTATTACTACATATACTGACACAGATTTGCTAATAATGGCCTGGTCCTTAAGGTGAAAAATGGCTAGGTCCTTAAGGTGTTAATAGGGTTATCTACTTACAGAAGAAGGTACAGAATGCTTTTGTACAGATGTTCATAAAGGCTTTGTAGTGCACATACATTTGATAGACAAGTGCTGACAGATTTCTACACAAAAGGAATAACTGTGCTACACATATTTTCCACAAAATAAACTAAATAATAAGTACACAGGTGTACTCTTGTATAAAAGCTTTTAATATTTTTTGTAACCCTATCTCTGGATAAGGATACCTCTGGATAGGTCATCAGTATCTGATTGCTGGGGGTCTGACACCTGTGACCACCGCCAATCAGCTGTTTGAGAAGGCAGTGGCACTTGTAGTAGCGCTGCGGCCTTCTCCAGCTTTTTCTAGGCCAGTGATGTCATGTTCATCGGTGACGTGGCCTAGGCACAACCCTCGATAACAGCTGCGATAACAAGCAGAGCTGCTATACAATGTACGGTGCTGTGCTTCGTGAGCACAGGGAAGGCCGTGGCACTACTGTGAGCGCTGCTACCTTCTCAAACAGCTGACCGCAAAGGTCCAGCATGTTATACCCCCATCAATCAGATACTGATGACCTATCCTTTGGATAAAAAAACTCTTGGAAAAGGAGTTGTCCCATGAAAAATATTCTACATTTTTTCAAATCAGCACCTGGATCTGAATACTTTCATAATTACAAGTAATTAAATGCATTATAGCAGGCATGCTCAACCTGCGGCCCTCCAAGCTGTTGCAAAACTACAACTTCCATAATTCCCGGACAGCATACAGCTATCAGCCTGCAGAAGGGCATTGTGGGAGTTGTAGTTTTACAACAGCTGGAGAGCCGCAGGTTAAGCATCCCTGCATTATAGCATAGTATTAATAACTGAGTTTTTACATAAAATCTGTATAATACCACCGGCTGTTTGATCATTTCCTTATTTCTCTGTCCACATCCACAACATTCATGTGGACTGAGGTGGTCACACATGCTCAGTTCCACCTTTCAACTGCCACCAGCTGTATCTACTGTTAGAAGCTGTGACAGTTACAGGGAGAGATCTGCAGCAGACAGCATTGCATTCTTTTGCTAAGGATGCTGTCGCGTAATTCCAGGTGTGCTACGACTCCCCCTGGCGTGGATCAGGGGAGTCGGATGCATTGTGGGGCAGCTTCTTTCCTCCCGAATGAACAGAAGCTGACGCACATTAGTTCCTATAGAGCCCCTGCTCCATAGAAACATTGTGTATTTCTCATACATTCCAATGCGGATGCATTGGCGTGTATGAAAGAGACAATATGAGGATTGCTTGTTATAGTTCCCTATGGAAACTAAAGAAGTGTAAAAAAACGTTTTTTAAAAATGAAACATTAAACAAATATACAAATTCCAATCACCCCCCTTTCCCAAAAATTGTAAATAAAAATATGTAAACAATAAAAAAATAAACATCATGGGCATCGCCTCGTGCGAAAATGCCTGTACTATTAATGTATAAAAATATTTTTCCCAAATATAGTATATAGCAAACGGCAAAATGGAAAAAGTAAGAATGGCCGAATCACCATTTTTTGGTTGCTTCACCTCCCACAAAAAATAAATAAAAAGTGATTAAAAAGTCATAAACACCCCAAAATGTTATCATTAAAAAGTACAGATCACCACACAAAAAATGAGCCCTGACCCAGCTCCATAAACATAACTACAAAAAAGTTATAGGGGTGAGAATATGATATGAAATTAATTTTTTTCAGTATTAAAATGCATGAAAAACTATACATATGTGGTATCATCATAATCGTACTGACCTAGGAAGAATAAAAAAAACAAGTCAGTTTTACCGCATAGAAAATGATGTAAAAACCCCCCATAAAACTGTGGTGGAATTTTTTTTATCCACTTCCCATTACTTTATATGCAACCGTAAAGTGCATCTTGTCCCGCCAAAAACAAGCCCTCATATGGCCATGTGAATGGAAAAATAAAGAAAATGATGGCTTTGGGAGGGCTGGGAGTAAAAAACGAAAACGAAAAAAAAGGAAAATCACCCAGTCTTGAAAGAGTTAAGCATTGTATTCATCTGTATTGTAAGGATGCAGATACAGTTGAAATTTTGACATGCGGCACAATCTGGGACTGTCCCAATGGATCTAGGATGGCTGGGAAGCTTCCAATCATAGTAGCAATTGTTCATTCCTATACAGAGGGGGATAACTGCTACATGTGAATACAACGCTACTGCTTCTGAGCAATCAGGCAGGGATTGGAAATGCAGGGTTAACTCCTGAATTGATCACTGCCCTATGCATCACCCCATGTAAATGACCCCTAAATTTGCACTGTCTATCTCTTAGACAGTATTAGTAAATCTGTCTCACTGTGTCACTCATGCTGGTGCACCCTCCTCCAAAAAAAGACATGTACTCACCTAGTTCTATTAGCATGTTCCTCTCGTCATAGCTATGTGTTTACTGTAGTTCTATACAGGCTGCCGCATGGATGGGATAAATCTATAGCCAGGGCCAAAAGAAAGGAGGTTTATATGGGTCATTGCCCCCCTCACCAGCATTTAAACAGCTTTTTAGATTTTGCACACTCATTTGCCAACACTTCAGGCACAGTGCCCAGTGCTAAGCCTCAGCTGCCACCATACACTTTTTATTTCCTAAATCCTTCAGAATTCTAGCCTTATAAGGTATTATTTGCATATTTTATGCTCTAATGAGCAATATATCTAATTCTTTAACATGAAAGGGCAGTGTGAACAATGAACAAAGAACACCACCACAAATGAAGTCCCAGAAATATATTTTAATGAAATTGCACATTGCTAAATTTAACTCTACATGTGCTCAGTTCTAGTACTTTTTGAATGCATTTCTATATGGTTGCACTAGCTTGAAAGTTATATTTTGTACTATGTCATGATAATCAACGTTATTAAGACCACGCAATGAAACTATGAGCATAGTTTGGTTATGATGTCAGCCCTGATATCCATTCTCCAATACAAAATGTATTGCAGACTGGGCATGCTGGGAGTTGTAGTTTTGCAACAGCTGGAGAGCATCAGGTTGGCCAACCTTGTGCTAGAGGATAAAAGCCGCCAGCATGAACCTTTTGATAGTCATGGCAATTTTCACTATGACTTTGATTACTGGTTCAATTCAGTGGCAATATTCGAAAAGGGGTAGTGCAGTGGTCTGTGAAGAGTGAGTAGTGGATGAGTGTGAATGTGTGACTGTTATCGCCCTGAGGGTGTTTTTTTTTACTGACAGGTCACAGTGACAATCTCTCCATTGGGCACTCTCTGGGGCCATGTAGTGACAGGGGGGTGCACCCTTTCTTCCCTCAGGGCTCTCCTTGGAGTTAGGCCTCCTAACTGTTGGTAGTTGGGGTGTCCGTGATGTCAGGTGTTGGTTTGGGTGTAAGGTAGAGGGCAGGGGAAATGGCCAGAGAATAGTGGAGTCTACTCTCACCTAATAAGTTACCTGTCTGCAAACTCTCTTCTTAACCCCATTTAATCTGGCTTTTGCCCCCTACACAAAGTTTCTAATGATCTTCTACAGCGAAAACGCAACTACTCTCTACTGATTCTTCTGGATTTCTTTGCAGCATTTGATACTGTAGACCACAAACTTATCCTAAGGGTACTTTCACACTTGCGTTATTCTTTTCCGGCATAGAGTTCCGTCAAAAGGGCTCTATGCCGGAAAAGAACCGATCAGGCATATCCCCATGCAATCTGAATGGATAGAAATCCGTTCAGTTTGCATCAGTATGCCTTCCGTTCAGTCACTGTCAGGCGTTTTGGCCGGACATAATATTATGTCCGTCCAAAATGCCTGATCAGTCGCCGGAATGCCGGATTCGGCATTAATTTACATTGACTTGTATTAGTGCCGGATCCGGCATTGAGAAACAACTGAAGGACGGCTCCGTCCTTCCTATCTGCGCATGCGCAGACCAGGAAAACTGTGAAAAAGACTGCAGGATGGATCCGTCCATCCGCATGACAAGCAGAGGGACCGATCCGTTCTTGCAATGCATTTTGTAGACGGATCCACACCCGGATCCGTCTACAAATACTGTCAGTTGTCACACTGAAGGGCGGATCCGGCAGGCAGCTCCGACAACGGAACTGCCTGCTGGATCACACTAACGCAAGTGTGAAAGTACCCTTAGTATGCTCCACTCTATTGGCCTCAATGACACTGATTTCTCTCTTAGTTTTCTTCCTATATCTCTGGCCACTCTTTCAGTGTGTCATTTGCTGGTTCTGCTTCTTCTCCTCTTTATCTTGCTGTCAGGCAGGGGCGTAGCTAACGGCTCATGGGCCCTGGTGCAAGAGTTCAGCTTGGTCCCCCCTTCCCTCAGTGCTTTGTGTGTCTTCTTATGCTGCACAAGGGTCTTTGGGCCCCCTCAGGCTCCTGGGCCCGGTAGCGACTGCTACCTCTGCACCCCCTATAGCTACGCCCATGCTGTCAGGGTTCCTCAGGTTTCAGTCCTAGGTTCTCTCTTCTTTTCTTTCTACATGACCCCTATCAGACAGAGCATCAGCAGATTTGGTTTTCAGTATCATCTCTATGCTGATGACATTATGAGTATAACTATATACCTCTTCCCGTGACATCACTCCAGCAGTACTACAAAACACCAGTGATTGTCTGGCAGCTGTGTCTAACATCATGTCCTTTATCTATCTTAAAATGAATCTCTCAAAAACTGAAGCTGCTAACCTACCTAAACCTGATATTTCAATTTCAGTTTCTGGTACTATTATAACTCCAGGGCAGTTATGTTTTACTCAGATCTTTGACTCAAATCTT
Source organism: Bufotes viridis (assembly GCA_033119425.1). NCBI lineage: Eukaryota > Metazoa > Chordata > Amphibia > Anura > Bufonidae > Bufotes > Bufotes viridis. Next base: position 297,949,621 of record CM065591.1, read on the forward strand.
TCACTGCACCTCAAGAACATCTCGAGAATCTGTCTTTTTCTCACAGTGGAAACAGCCAAACTCTTGTTCATTCTCGTCCTGACTACTGTAACTTATTATAAGTCGGTCTTCCCCTCACTAAAATCTCCCCCTTTAGTCTGTCCTAAATGCAGCAGTCAGGCGCATCTTTCTGTCCTACTGCTACGTTGATGCCTCTAGTCTGTGCCAGTCATGTCACTAGTTGTCTATCCACCACAGTTCAAACTCACCACAAAGCTCTCTACAGCGCTGCACATCTCTACAGATCCTCCTTCATTTCTGTCAACCACCCTACTTGTGCTCTCCATTCTGCAAATGATTTAAGATTAACATCCTCCACAATTAAAACCTGTCACTCCTGTCCTCAAGACTTTTCTTGAGCTGCACCAGCTCTCTGGAATGCAGTGCACCAGACAATCAGATAAATTCTAAACTCCCTTAGGCCTGTATTGCTCCAATACATTATCTGACCAATATCTGTTAAATCAGACCAATAGTTGGTGTGTATAACAAAAGATCTGAGTGTATAATTGGACATCTGACCAATAATTGGTCAGAAAATGTATCAGGTAATCTGTTGGTATAATACAGGCCTCAGCTTTAAACATGCCTTAAAAACACATGATTTTAGGCTTATCATGTTCAGTAAACTGACTTCCCCATTTACCCCCATGCCCTTCATTCTTTAGAAGCGAATGCTATCTTCCAGCAGTAATCCCCGCACTTACTGCATTAGCTCATACAGATCCTCCTGCACTATCCCATTTAGTACAAAGATGGCTGGACCACTTGATAAAACAATCAATTTTACCTTAGATTGTAAGCTTTTGCGAGCAGGTCCTTAGTCCTAGTGTCTCATTTGTATATTAGCCAGCAATCATGTGATGTTTTGTTGTGGAATATAGTGATGCTATATAAATTAAGATTATTATTCTGATACAGTAGGACAGAACAGATGCCATGAAGAAAAAAGAGGCTAGATGAGTATTAGTTTTAAACAGAAATCAAGCCTGTAAAAGATCCAAAGGTCTGCACAGCCACTTAATTCAATTTCTTATAATAACTAATGATGGCTTGCCTATTTTAGAGCTGTCTGGCTATATTGTTGCCATGTTACATTAGCAATCGGAGATTACATCACATTTTATTCTCTTTTTAGTAGAGACCAGTGATTTGTCTTAGTATTTTCATTCTATTAGGAAAAGGGAATATTTACCACTAATTTAGCACTTCTTTTGCCACTTCTTTTGTGAATTATGGTACCAACAAATAGGCAACACAGGTACTATAATTTAAAGAAATCACTCAACCACTAATCAGAAAGCTTCATTTACCTTCACTAGCTGGTCATACACGTTAGATGTCTGTTGGCTAATTCCACTGATTTCTTTGCGACTGGCCAACATTTAATATGTATGGGGTCCTCCCAACTCTTCTGCAGTGGCAGATGTTGGGGTTAGTGATGAGCGGGAGGTGCCATATTCGATTTTGCGATATTTCACGAATATTCGATTGAATATTCGTCATATATTCGTCGAAATCGAATATTTGTTATTATTCTATATATTGTGACTGTTACGCAAATTTATATTGGTTGTAACTTGTATTGCTAAAATTGACGAAGATAACGAATATCACGAATATAGCACTATATTCTCAATCTTCGTTATATTCTAGCAACAACTATTAGGAACTCAGCTCTAAGTTGAATTCGCAATGTCAACATATACTCGCATTGCGAATTCAACTTAGAGCTGGGTTCCTAATGGTTGTATTGCTAGAATATAACGAATATCACGAATATAGCACTATATTCTCAATCTTCGTTATATTCTAGCAAGCCAACCATTAGGAACCCAGCTCTAAGTTGAATTCGCAATGCGAGTATATGTTCGCATTGTAAATTCAACTTAGAGCTGAGTTCCTAATGGGTGTTGCTTGAATATAACGAAGATTGAGAATATAGTGCTATATTCGTGAATTTGTGATATTCATTATATTTTATGTGTATGGATGATCATATCATAGTATACCACATTTGTAAAGTCATAGATTCATATTTGTTAGAATACACTAATTTCAAATGTTAAAGAGGACCTTTCACCAGTCCAAAGTTTGTTAGTGAAAGGTATGTACATGCAGAGCGGCACCCAGGGATGTCCCTGCACTTACTTGTGTCCCTGGGTGCCGCTCCGCTCGCTGCAGCCCTGCTAGCGATGCAGCTGAGGCTAATTTGCTTGGGTGGAGACATCTCTTTGCTCTGGTGTCTCTTCTCCCAGGCTGGAGCGCTGGCCACCGCAGCGCTCAGCTCATATCCTGGGAGGTTGCAGGATATGAGCTGAGCGCTGCGATTGGCCAGCGCTCCAGCCTGGGAGAAGGAGACGCCCAGGGCAGAAGAAGATGTCTCCTCCCACAGCAAAATTAGCCTCAGCACGTGCGCCGGTACCGGGGGCTACAGCAGTCGAACGGAGCGGCACCCAGGGATACAATTAAGTGCAGGGACATCCCTGGGTGCCGCTCTGTGTGTACATACCTTTCACTAACAAACTTTGGACCGGTGAAAGGTCCTCTTTAAAATTATGGTTATCACATTGACCATTTATATCACCACAAAAAAGCAAGGTTTATTCTGCTAACTTTTATTTATTTACTATAGCAAATGATATTCAGGAGAAAAATAGCAGATTGCTAAAAAAAAAAATTAAGAGAGAGAGTGAGAATAAAGAAAAATTGTTGGGAATAAGGGCTCATTCAGATGACTGCATGCATTTTGTGGAGCACACACAGCCAACTCTATGATAGAAATGCCTATTCTTGTCTGCAATTATAGGACATGTTCTAACTTTTTTGTGGGGCCGTGGATCAGAAGTACGGATGCAGGCAGCATGCGATGTGCTGTCGGCGTCTTTTGAGGCACCATTGGAATGAATGAGTCTGCTTCCGTTACACAATTTTGAATGAGCCCTAAATGGCACAAGCGGAGAAAGATCACAAATAATGATCCTGATTAGATATGTTTCTGGATGAATACATGCAAATCTTGCCAAACATAGTGTGATCTAATTTTATTCAATTCATGGTGAAGAAAAAATATTTTATTAGTATAATTATTGTCATGGTCTTCAAATTTCTAATTGAATTGGGAAGTTTATACACAATTGTAGCACTTTACACATATACATCCTCATACTATGAAAGTTTAAATGTTTAATTTTGCCCACCTTGAAAAAAAAATGTTTATATGTCTTTAAAACAGAATAGTTACCACTTGCTAATATACTTGAATTAACAAAGGTTTATTGATCTCCAGATATCAGTGCTAGGAATGGCAACTCTACTCGTATTCAACTCATGAGAAAGTTCACTGTGTTGGCATGTGATCTGTAGGAAAAGCCGCCAGCCTATACATACTCCTGCAGGCCTGGCGACTAGAGAGGACAGAACATTTTCCTATAGTGTGCAAGCAAGGCCACCGCTGCTAGATTGCAGGAAGGTCGTAATCCCTGAATATAAGCAGTGTATAATGTGATGGAACAATGAATGAAGTCAGAAAAGGAGGCAATAAGGATAATAACAATATATTAGTAAGTGCCTTGAATTAACTTTCTCTACATGACAAATGCAATTTGCTGAAGTGACACAATAGCCCCATAGCAACTAATCAGATTCCACCTTTCATTTCTCAGTTTTTCAGAGCTCCTTTGGAAAATAAAAAGATCATTCTGATTGGTTGCTATGCACAACTAAGCTGTCTTTCCTTTGAACCACTTTTGATAAATCCCCCCCCCCCCCCCAAACACACACAAATTATCTATGCATACAGAATTTTATTGTGGGACCAGATCCCATTATAGTCAGTGCAATACAACAGGTGGCATTCACTTACATCATTTAATGAAAAAGGAACTTCCATTATTTTAATTGTTCTTCCTCTATAATGGATAGTTTTGTGATGATTGTCTCTTTTTTTGTGCCATTAATTAAAAAAATACAAAATTATACTTCTGTTTTTGATCCCTAAATAAAAAAAAACACCCAAACAATGTCCTGCTATATATAGACATGCAAATGCTTGATCATCGGGCAATCCAAATCTTTTGACATGTTAAAAAATTATCGTTTTCCGACAGCAAATCGTGGTGTCTAATATGGCATGCACTCAACTAACACAAATACATTATGTTTGTTTAACGTTTGTAAGGGACAGAAGTGGTCCTAGAAGTGGCTATAGTCCACAGCTTTAATATTCAGCTATCAATGTCCTATTTTACCTATTTGAAAAGGAAACAAAACAAAAAATGCATAATTTAAAGAAAAGACTATTTAGACAGAAATTTAAATGGTAAAATAGTGAAACATACTGCACTATTTTGTCTTACATTTTTCACAGACTCTGCCACAAAGTCACCTAACAGGGCCTACAATGCAGATATGAACTCAGCCTAAGGCCTCATGTACACAAACGTATTTTGGGTCCGCGTCCGAGCTGCATATTTTGCGGCTCGGACGCGGACCCATTCACTTCAATAGGGCCACAAAAGATGCGGATATCGATCCGTGTGCTGTCTGCGTCCTTTGCTCCGTTCCGTGGCCCCGCAAAAAAAATATAGCATGTGCTATTCTTGTCCGTTTTGCGGACAAGAATAGGCATTTCTACAATGGGCCGCACTCCGTTCTGCAAATTGCGGAACGGAATGCGGAACAGCTTCCGTGTTTTGCGGATCCGCGGATTGCGGACCGCAAAACACCTACCGTCGTGTGCATGTGGCCTAATATGTGCTTCCATAAGACATTCTCTGCAGCGTACATTACATAACACGTGTTTTCAGAAACACATACAAAATTCCCTTTTAAGCGGCACAACTTTCTGTTCTGACAGGCTCTATCTACATCTAAGGCTACATGCACACGACAGTTGTTTTTCTCGGCTTCCGTTTCAGTTTTTTTTTGCAGATAGGACAGGAACCCATTCATTTCAATGGGTCAAAATGCTGACAGTTCATCAGTTTGTGTTCCGCGTCCGTTGTCCATGTTTTCCTTCAGCAAAAAAAGTAGTGCATGTCCTACTTTTTTCTCATTTGCGGACGAGGATAGGCATTTATTACAAGGGATCTGTGAAAACAAAGGAATCCTCCAAAAAAAAACTAATGGACATGTCGTGTGCATGTAGCCTAATACATATTTACATGTTAACAGTAAATACTGAGATTACTTCTGGTTTATCATAAAGTAGTATAGATATTTAATACACTAGGCTCGTACCAGGAGGGCTTGGATGCAGGCAGAGAAGATGTGATCTGCATCTTCTCTGCCTGTCTGTGTGTACAGAAGATCACTGATAAGGGGGCGTGGCCTGACCGTTATGGAGTAAGGACGTGTGCTTGAGAGCTCTCCACAAATCCTGATAGTATCCTGCTTTCCCTTGCCTGTCTACCCTACCTGCGGTGGAATTTCTGACTGGAGCTGGTGCTGTGCCTCCCCTGCAGTGCTGTGTAACGGTTGGTGGACGGAGTTTGCTGGGATCCGGCTGTGGAGAAAGGTGACCGGGCGGCTGCGGCCATATTACAGAGGGCTGGTGCGGAGTGGAGCAGGAGAGGCCGGCCTACACAGCAGAGGAGAGATACTAAAGGGGCAACTCGGCAGAGACTATTTGCGGGATCCCGCTGCGATCCGGTCACGCTGCTGCAGAGGTGGGTGAGGGGAGGAGGCGGCGGCCATTTCCTCCTGCTGTGCCATGTGTCTGTCTTGGCACCGTCCGGGAGTAGATGAGTGGTGCTGTCCTGTGAGCACCTTACTGCTGGGGTTGAGCAATAAAATCTGCAGTGACTTTCCAACGATATTAACCCCTTTACCCCTGAGATTGTGGATCCTGCTGCACCATAGCAAGAGAGTGTGGAGCTTACCTGGACTTTTGAGATCTACTGACATAATAGTGGTGCTAGTGGGGGCCGCGGGCTGCTCACAAATCGTCTTACTGCCGTTATATGGGGCGTAAAACTACTTCGTTACCCCCTCACACCCCGATTAAAAGAGTGATGGATAACACGTGCCAAACTGAGGCGGCGGATATACTTGAGGCCGAGCTAACTGACCAGACGCAGGCGGCAAAAATTATGGCGGCCATTGCAAATTGTCAAGCTGCGTTGACAGCAAAAATAGATCATCTCCAGAGCGATGTAAATTTTTTGCGTCACGATATGGAAAAGATGAGAACACGGGCAGCTGAGATGGAGCGCAGAGTGGGAGAGATAGAGGATACGGCCAGAGGAACCTCTGAACTAACTAATTCCCTTCATCAGCAAGTAAAGACCCTGCAAGCACGGGCTGAGGATGCCGAAAATAGAAATCGGAGAAATAACATACGTATTCTTGGATTACCAGAGAGAGCTGAGGGTGCAGCACCTGAGGAATTTGCAGAAAAGCTGATGAAATCTTGCTTATCTTCCCTACACCTCTCCCAGTGCTTTGTGGTGGAGAGGGCGCACAGGATACCAATGAGACCCTTGCCCCCCGGCTCAGCCCCAAGGCCGTTCATCATGAAGATATTGAACTACAGAGATAGAGATGCAATCCTGGCGGCTGCCCGGAGACAAGGGAGTGTTTCATATGAAAATACCAAAATTTCATTTTACCCGGACTTTACTACGGAGATACAGAAGAAGAGGAGACAATTTGCGCAGGTCCGATCCAGACTTCGCGAACTGGGAATACAATATGCTATGCTTTACCCTACAAGACTTCGGATCCAATTTGAAGGAAGAACACGCTTTTTCCAGACCCCGGAGGAGGCCTCAGATTGGCTGGACACCCGACGATCGGGAGAAAATGGGCAGCGACCAGATATTTAAGAGTTGAATGACTTTCTGTTATTTTCTATATATGCAGTTTACAATAGTCTTCTAGCTGATGCGAGAAGTCAGAGGAGATGATATGTCTTCAGTCAGCAGGGAGGGTGGATAGGATGATATAAAGTGCAGGGAAGAAATGTATGGAGAATAGAGAGCTAAATGGAAGGTTATTTGTTGTTTCACTTTTAGTTCCTGTATGTAGGCAGGTCATTTTAGTTCCCAGGGGAGGGACGCTCCCTTACTTAATAGTTGTTTCCTAGTTGGGATCTGAGGCTCAGACAGGTTGGGGATGTGTGGGCAGGGAGGGGGTTGTTTTTTTTTTATTTCCTATTGTTTTATGTTGGTCTGAATGGATGTGTGATAGTCGCCGCGACGCTGTGGATCATCCCGCTGCTCCAGTCAGATTCAAAAAAAGATTATGGCGAAAATTAATGTAATCTCTTGGAACGTGAGAGGCCTCAACTGCAAGGTCAAGAGATCACTTGTCTTTAATTATATTAAGGTCTATGCTCCTGACATCCTTATTTTACAGGAAACGCATTTGAGAGACAGGAAGGTGTTGTCCCTCCGGAGGCCTTGGGTAGGCCAGACCCATCACGCGACGTACACTAACAACGCACGTGGAGTCTCGGTGTTGGTGAATAAGGCGTTGTCCTGGCATCTAAATACAGTAAGGGTAGATATACATGGGAGATATGTTCTTTTACATGGTCTCGTCAGAGGATACCCTTTGCTTATTGTAGGGGTTTATATTCCCCCGCCATTTCGAAGGGCTCTTCTAGACGAAATTATGATGGAGGTGTCGATGTTACCTCAGGCGCCATTGCTAATTATAGGGGATATTAATGCAGTATTGAACGACCAAATGGATAGAATGAAGCCCCCGCTTAGGAGCGACGCAACCTTGACTAACTGGGTGAAAGCTCACTCTCTGGAGGAAATCTGGAGATGGAAAAATGCATCAGTGCGGCAGTTCTCTTGTTATGCTGCTTCAGGGCAAACTATGTCACGTATAGACCTGGCCTTTGGCAATCAGGATTTGATGCCCATGGTTAGAGATGCGTTGTACCTACCTCGGGGATCTCTGATCACGCTCCATTGCAGGTTATTCTGGTGCAACCTCTTAAAGGACCAGATAAAGTATGGAGGCTGAACCCGATGTGGCTACAGGTACTTCCCGTTGAATCAGCCTTAAGAACTAGTATGCAGGAGTATTGGATAAATAATGAAGGATCATCGGACCCGCTCATTGAATGGGACGCCTGCAAGGCTGTTCTCAGGGGTACGTTTATAGCCGAGATAGCATCATATAGGGTGCAATTAAAAATCCATCGCATGAGCCTGGAAAAAAAACTGTCCGAGGCAGAGGACCTGTTTGTTCGTGACCCCAGTGATCAGCATAGAGAAGAGTGGCTTTCCCTCCAAAGGGACTATAAGCTTCATCTCACTAAATATACCCAAAAGAAGCTATTGCTGCAGAGACAAGTAGTATTTTCAGACGGAGATAAAAATGGCAGGGCGCTAGCATACTTATCAAGGGCGGAGACTCCTAAGACTGTAGTGGCTGAAATAGTGACTGACTTAGGGTTGACGGTCTCTGGGTCTGATGAGATTTGTGCTCAATTTGCTCAGTATTATGCTACGCTATATACCTCTACCATGAACTGTACGACGAGAGGAAATTAGGGATTATTTAAACAGAATTCCAATTTCTCAATTGAGTGTGGAGGATAAGGATATGCTTGATGCACCTATCACTTCCCTTGAGATCCAAAAAGCTATCTCTGCGATGACCACGCGTAAAGCTCCGGGTCCTGACGGTTTCCCGGCAGAATGGTATAAATTATATGGAGAGGACCTAGGTGATCGTATGAGTAAATTATTTGCTTATTCGTTGGAACGATCTGTGCTACCATCCTCCTTCTATGAAGCTACAATAGTGATAATCCATAAAACCGGGAAACCGAAGGATCAGTGTAGTTCTTATCGGCCTATCTCTCTTATTAATTTGGATGCCAAAATTTTGGCAAAGGTACTTGCGCTGCGTTTGGCTGAGGTCATACTAGCTATAGTAGGTCCGGATCAGTCCGGCTTTATGCCTGGGAAATGTACAGACATAAATTTAAGGAGGCTCTACACGAATCTTCAGATATCCCACGACAATGTAGGCAATAGGGCTATTGCTTCGTTAGACAACGAAAAGGCTTTTGATTCAGTCGAGTGGGCTTTCCTTTGGGAAGTTTTGGGAAAGTTTGGATTTCCCAATAATTTTCGGAAATGGATACGCCTATTATACCTAAAACCCACAGCGAGAGTGCTGGTTAATGGAACTTTATCAAAGCCCTTTTCTTTGAACAGGGGCACAAGACAGGGGTGCCCACTGTCCCCTTTATTATTTGCTTTAGTGATGGAACCTCTCTCTATTCTGATAAATGGGTGCACGGGGATAGAAGGTTGGAATGTGGCAGGTATAACGGAAAAGCTGTCGTTGTATGCTGATGACATGCTAGTCTACTTAGGAGACACCAAGTTATCCTTAGAGACTCTTCTAGATTTAGTAAATGAATATGGAAGTTTTTCAGGTCTAAGAGTCAATTGGACTAAGTCTGCCTTATACCTGATGGATGAAGTGGGGATCACGGATGTAACACCTAAATCACAACTGTCGCTAGTTGACAGCTTTAAATATCTGGGTATTGTGGTCAAAAAAGAGCCTAAACATTTTGCTTCGCTTAATTTGATACCCACTATGGAGTATATTACTCAGAAATTGAAGGCGTGGGTGAGTCTTCCCCTATCACTGGTGGGTCGCATCAACATTTTTAAAATGATATTGTTGCCTAAGCTTCTATATCTATACAGGGCGTCCCCGGAGCTAATACCGAAATCTCACTTCCGGGCCATTGACAAACTACTCACCCCCTTTTTGTGGCCAAATATGCAGCCGAGAATTGCTAGAGACACGCTGAAGGCTTCTTATGTCAGGGGGGGTTTAGCCTTGCCGGATTTGTATAAGTACTATCAGGCAGCTCAGTTGCATTATGCTAGCTGGTGGATCCGGGCGGATGCTAACAACCCGGCAACGGTGTTGGAGGCGGCACTGGTGGGCTCTTATGAAGCGCTAACCAACTTTATATATAGAGATGGTGATTATCCTGTCAAATGTCTTACCACTAATATGAGGGCAGTTTTGGTGGTATGGAGAAGGATTATAAGGGGTCATGGAGAGCAGAGGAGGTTGGAGGAATGGTCGCCTGTAACGCCTTTGTGGAGAAATTCCAAACTGAAGGAATTGTGTAACATGCCAGACTTTGCGTTTTGGCCACAGCATGGGGTAAAATATATAGATCAGCTCTATGTTGACGGTAAATTTAAAATGTATGCGACCCTCAGAGAGGAATTTACATTACCATCAACTAGTCTCTTTCGTTACTTTCAGCTACGACATGCCTGTACAAAACAATTTGGTAAAGACCCGGTCCAGATAGCATATAATTCCATTGAAAAGATCATAAGGCGGAGGGAGATGGGCAAGGCAGTGTCCCTGATTTATTCGGAGCTACTGCTGAGTTCTCCTTCGCCGCTTTCCGGTCCTTAGCTAGATGGAAAGTAGACATCCCAAATCTTGAGGATATTCATGAGAAAGAACTGATGTATAACTGGAGAAGTACAGTCATCAGCGCTAGGGATCAATTGATACAAGTCAAATGGCTTCATCGCATTTATCTTACTCCAGTTCGGTTAGAACGAATGAAGAAACTGGACAGTACTCAATGTACCAGATGTGGGGCTGAGAGAGGCACTTTGATACATATGATCTGGAGTTGTCCGGTTATAGCTGAATATTGGACAAGGATACACAGATTTATTTGTGACCAATTGAACCTACCAGCGATATGTACTCCTGAGGCTAGCTTACTAGGGTTGATCAATGATGTCATTCAAACTAAATATGCTAGAAAGCTTTATCGTCTATTGATGTTCTATGCTAGAAAATCCATATTATTAAGTTGGAAGCCTCCAGCGGTTCCGTCAGTTCAACAATGGACGCAGATTATTGATAGTGCCATGCCTATGTATAAATTGACCTACGAGCGAGGGGAGATGCTGGGAGATTTGATAAAATTTGGGGGCCCTGGTTGAAAACCCGAGAACTGATTTGAATTTGGCAGATTCCAATTTCATGGGGCTATTAACAGTATTAAGAGAGGCCTATAAAGCGATACTGATAAATCGCATCTTCATTTGATGTTGGGTGGTGGTGGGGAGACGGTGGCGCCGCGGTGGACTGGGCTGAATGTGTGTGTGAATGGTAGTCTCCTTTCCGAGTTCTCAGAAACCCTGGGAGTGTCAACATATTGATTGCATTTCTTTTTCTTTTTATTGTTATTTATTTATTTTTCTTACATAATATGTATTGAAATGCAGATGACAGAAATCTCTGTGATTTATGGATATTGTGAACTCGGATGTTGAGACTGATGTTTTGTTCTCTTCTGTACTACCTTATACTAAAAAATTACAAATAAAGCCTTTAAAAAAAAGAAGATCACTGATAACAGTGATTTAATAGGCTGGTACCATTATATATTCAGTGTTATCAGTTATCTGTATGTGGTGACAGCAGGGAACACAGCGCAACAAATAAATAATATAGTTTTCATGGTAAATATTATTCAAAGATCAAACTACGGTAAAGCATCAGAGCTAAAATAAATAAATTAACTTACCTCTCCTGCTTTGCTGCTATTCTTCAGTCACACTCCCTGGTCTTCTCCGGGCCCACGCTGCACTGTGATCTGATGCTGTACACAGACAGGCCAGTGCAGCAAAGGTCCGGAGAAGACCAGGGAGCAGTGAGTACAGCCAGTGCAGCATTTCACTCACTGCTCCCTGTGCCTCCTGCATCGTAATGAGTGCTTCCATAATGGAAGTGCACGTTAGTATTTGCTTTATAAGACACGCTTCCATTTCCCCCCACTTTTAGTGCGTCTTAAAAAGCGAAAAATACAATATACTTTTTAGATTAGATCCCACATACCTAGAATGCAAGATCAGGAATCCATATGATCAGTCACCATCCAGATATGTAAAAGGTTTAAACAAGATAGACTCACATTGGAACAATTTCTATGCTCTCTGAATGAACATTTTCACATCCAACTTAATAGACACACAAAGTTTATAATGACTAAAATGGGATGTCTCCATTAATTTATACAGCTTTAGATACAATCTGATGTATGAGTCATGTAAAATTGCAGTGTTAAGCAGTAATAGCGTCAGATCTGAAGCCAGATTTTGGCCATAAAAAATCTGTTTACAGAATGTGTAAAACACTATGCCATCGCCATGTACTTGTTTATATAAGCTAATCCATAGCAAAAATGCAAAGGATATTATGGCACTTACATAAACATTTTCATTGTTTTACCATTATATAATGTGAAGACAGTTTATTTTTTTACCTTGGAACTTTAATGATCTTTCCTTTTACCATATCTCACATATGAACTGCAGTTACTTTCACAATGTAAATTAGGATAATGTATAGTACGATATGTTACCTTACAGCCATTTGTAGAAATTTTGTAAGATACACACAGGCATGCATACTTCCCAACTTTGTAAACGAACAAAGAGGGACACATTATGCGAAATTTTTTCTGTACTAGGCCACGCCTCTAACTCCGCCCAAAACATAACTAGACACCTAATCCCACCCAGTCCTCTTAATGCCCCACATAGAAATTATTCCCCCTTCATGCAACCGCACAGTATTTATGTCCACATTGTGCCCAGCTGTGCCCCCAGTAATATGCCCACATTGTGCCCCCAGTAATATGCCCAGCTGTGCCCCCAGTAATATGCCAACATTGTGGCCCCCAGTAATGTGCCCACAGTGTGCCGCCCATTAATGTGCCCCCCAGCAGTATGCCCACATTGTGCCCCCCAGTAATATGCCCACATTCTGCCCCCAGTAATATGTTGTGTCCCCAGTAATATGCCCACATTTTGCCCCTCACAGAATGTAAAAAAAAATAAACACCACATACTTACCTTCTTCCTAGCAGCAGCAGCAGGACATCGGCTGCTCTAGTCTGTGAAGGAGGCGAAGCCGAGGCTGCACCCCGCACAGACCAGAGGTGTGGAGAGCCGGCAGGGGGAGGAATGATGAAGCAGGGAGCCGATGCTGGCTCTCTGCTTCATCATAACACACAGGCAACTGTCTCTGCTTCTAATGGACGCAGAGACAGCTGCCATAAAGTGGGACAAACCTCACCCGTACTGGCACAGCGGGACAGCCACTGCAATCCGGGACTGTCCCGTTGGATCTGGGACGGTTGCGAGGTATGGGCATGACAATGACATAAGTCATTTTTTTCATTGTAGTTCAAAACACTTTTAACTTTTGGCCCCTTATTCTGTTGCCATGTTGAATGCATTTTCTCTGGGCAGGCTATGCATAAGCTGCTGCTGTCAGTAATGGAAACTATGCACTTGGCCAGAACAGGCTGTGAGATCAAAGGATACATATGGACCTCTCATAGTCAAGTAAAGCCACTACTAGGAGGACTGGCTATTAACTACAGCAGGAATTTTCCTACTGCTTCGTCTTTTCCTGTCTATTAGTTTGTTTTGGGCACCGGAAGAAGCTGACTGTGAAACTCGAGTCAGGTCATTTACCACTCGTGTGGTTTTAGCTATCTAATGTGCCAATTTTTTTATCTCATGTTTGTTAGCATAAATTCTATTTGATTGGAGATCTTTTCTGCGGTGCTTCATTATTCTAGGTTCCTCTCCAATCTCGTGAATAACAAAATCCTCATGTGAAATGCGTCATACAGTGAATGTTGGAGGAGCGTCATTGTTTCTCTGTCACTATCTGGTAACACTGAAGCAGAGAGGATCTGACCCAAAGGTGGTCAGTCACAGGCTGGGGAATATTGAGGTGTGGAGTAGGCCTTTTAAAAAACTGCTGGGAGTGCACGCAAGCACTATGGGCAATGAAAGGTGGGGGATTTCTTGGTAGGTACCCAGTATCCTGTGCCCGGAGATAAGACAGAGGAGTAATTATTTCTCTTTTTTCTCAGGAGAGATAATTATTGTAGCCACTAGGTGGCAGTATCGCACAGTGATGCAGCCTCCTACTGGTGTAAATTGTACAGGAGGCCCCGCAGTATCTTCTAAGCTTCCCGGGCTGCTGGCAGTGAAGGAGGAGAGAACATGTATGGCCATCCTCCTGCCCTCCCTGCTGTCAGAAAACTGTGATTGCTGGAGAGAAAAACTCCTCTGCGGTACTGGGCTGATTTCTCAGTGTGACAGTAGAGAGCTGTAGGAGACTGTAAGGGGGAAATGGGGGATTTGTTTATAGTAGACTCAGATCTGTGTATGTGTGCTGCTCTCTGCATAGTTCAGAGTGGTATTGGGGGGACTCTTCCTTAGGTCTACCCAATGCCTCTGCTTTAGGTGGACCCCCATTAGTGCCACAGCTCCAGATGCCCCCCAACGCCCCCACTCTAAATGCACCACTAATATTGCCTCTTCTCTAGATGCCCCCCTAATACCTCTGCTCCAGGATCACCACTATTACCCTGCCTCAGGCGACCCTAATGCCTCTGCTTTAGGTGTACCCTTTAGCTGGCCAGCTAAGACCTTTCCTAGGTTGCTAAGATGGCTTATATGTGTATATAGCTAGACCTGCCAATAACCTTAATACAGTTCCTATGTTTATATATTAGAGACAGAAAGAGAGTTATTTACAGTGACTTCATGTTTTGGATGTCATATAACAGTTATATATATTGTGTTCACAGAAGCAGAAAAGATAATATGCCTTTAAGATTCATTAAATGAATGAAAGGTAAGCTCAGTGACACAGCAGAATTAACAACAGAAAGAATAGAGTTAAACTATTGTTACTGCCAAGGAGTCTTAACCAATCACAGCCAGCCTCACACTGAGCAGGAGTCTTGCCATTCTCAGCCAATCTTACACTCAGCCTGTGTAGGAAACTCCCTAGCAGAAGCTGCTAGAATTATTACACCAGAGGAGAGGAGCTGAACAAACATTCACTCCACTAAGAACTGAGTTTTATGGAAGCAAAGAGGTATTTAGAACAGTTATATAATGTTCCTATTGTATTGTGAGCAGAACTGTATACTGAACTAGTTTTATGTGTTTACTTACAGTTCCACCAATCTGCAAACTGCTCATACTAGATCATACTGAGCCACAAAAAGCAAACAATCTGCAAATAGTTACAAAAGCAAACAATCTGCAAATAGTTACTGCTAACTGCATATCGCAAACTGTAAACCAAGTTGAGCAAGTAGAACTATTGGTTAAACCTCAGATATACCTCTCAGAGCGATCATAAAGTGCTTAAATAACTTAAAGTGAGAGTACAGATACTGGGGAGAGAAATATATCCACCATTTTATGTTGACTGACAAGATTGAACAGTTGAAACACCATTTTGTGATACTTTGTTCAACACGTGTTTGTACATGGACTATCTGCTGCGGAGGTGGCAGTGTTATATATGAAGAAAAGTTGAAGTTATTAAAGAAGTTATTTCAAGCATTTGGTGTGCTCTTTAAGCCTACTGTTTCCATAGAAAGGCGCTAGAAGTATTAAAGCAGAGTAACAGTCTGGTTGGACTAAAGTTAGAGATATCAAATTCTTTTAATGCCAAAGCGCAAAAGGCACTTCATTGTGCTGCGCCTGCCACACCCCTCCATAAATGCCCCAGCTCCAGATGCTCCCACTTTAAATGCACCGCTAATATTGCCTCTTCTCCAGTTACCCCTGCTCCAGGATCCCCCCTATTACCCTGCCTCAGGTGACCTTAATGCCTCTCTTTCAGTTATGACCCTCCGTTTGTGCCCTTTGCTTACGTTGCTCCTCTAGCACCTTTGCTTGGTCTTTGTTAAAAGGTTATGACCTGCAAAGGGGGTTGGGATTATGACTGAAAAATTCTGCACAGTGTGTCACATTCTCTAGTATTGACACATATGGTTTACATGGCGGTAGTGATGATATTCCGTATTTATAGGCATCACTGGTGCCATTTAAAGAGATACTGGTGGTGGAGTGGTAATAGGGCATAACTATATGATTCGTGGGGTCTGATTCTGCAACCCCCACTGATCACAGGAACAGGTCCTGTTCCCCCTTTTTGGTGGTGTGGCAGGCCACACATATGTCCTGCTTCTCCATTTATTCTCTTTCGGACCACTGGAAATAGCCAGCGCTGTACTCTGCCATCTCCAGCAACCCTATAGAGAATGGATGGAGAGGCAGGGCATATGCTTGACCTGCCACTCAATCAAGAAGAGGGATCAGTAGGGGCTCCAGCGTTCAGACCCCCACGGATCACTTAGTTATTCCCGTTCCTGTGGATAGAGGATAACTAGAAAAGTGGACACAGGTCCTTTAACAGACGAGCATTTCTCTTTTAGTTTGACACATATTTTGGGCCAGATTTTTAATTAATTTATTTTCTTACACCCAAAGAAAACCTTTAAGGGAGAATGTGAAAAGAGAATGTGAAAAGTTCCAACATCTATGACATGACAGATGATAAGTGTCTGATTGATGGGGGTCTGACTGCTGGGACCCCCTTATTAAAGGGAACCTGGTCTTAAGACCCTTGTGTACATATATTGGTGGTAATGTAGTTGAATGTCTCAGGACCCCTTTTTTCAATATCAGTAGGTGTCCCAGCAGTTAGACCCCAGCAATATGATATTTAGAGAGGTCACTATGGTAGGACAACTCTTTTAATTATAATGTAGATTATGTACAATATGAGGAGGTTAAGATTTGGTAAATTTCATGCCAGACATTTAAGCTTAAAGGAGTTAAAGGGTTTGTCTCACTTCAGTAAATGGCATTTATCATGCAGTTAATACAAGGCACTTACTAATGTATTGTGATTGTCCATATTGCCTCCTTTCCCTCACATTATACACAGCACATATCCGTGGTTATTACCACCGTGTAATCCAGCAGTGGTGGCCATGCTCACACACTATAGGAAAAGGCTGGAAGTGCGCATAGGCCAACACCTTTACCTATAGTGTGCAAGCACGGCCACCGATGCTGGATTGCAGAGTCGTCAAAAACATGGATACGTGCTATATATAATGTGATGGAAAATAGTCAATATGGACAATCACAATATATTAGTAAGTGCCTTGTATTAACTTTCTCTACATGATAAATGCCAATTACTGAAGTGAGACAACCCCTTTAAGTGTGCTACACTAAATAGGCTGGTTAAAAGATGGCTGCACAATAAATCATAAACTGATAGCAAAAAATAGAAAAAGGGGCTCATTCAAAAAAAAAAAAGGAATGAAGGAAGCACTTAGCACACATTTTTGATCAAAAGTATGTCGAGCCCAAGTACCACGTCACGGTGGCTTCCGCACAAGAGTCCCTAACATTACAGATACTGCCTCTCATGGACTCACCATGCTCCTTTTATTCAGGGCACTGCAGGAACAAGCTAAATTGCTTTTGTGCTAAGTCCCAGGTATTTGGGCGTTGCATATGTTCTTAAAGGGGTATTCCCATCTCATTAATCCTATCTTAAATTATGCCCCTTCTGATAATCATTAGTTTTCTAAATGCTTCTTTTTATCTAAAATGAATACCTAAAAAGATATTACAAATTTTCTATCTAATTGTTTACAAGCTGTAACCCATAGATACGGCCCTTCTCCAGGGCCGCGCTTGTGCAGATGTCACTTACTTTTCACCCAGGCGGCTGCGTCTGCTACAGAGCCGCACTGCCTACAGGGTAGAGGAGCTGCACCGTCAGTGTGAGCTGGGGGCGGTGCAGAGGGGCGGAGCCAGAGACGTGGTGAGTGCTGAGGGGGAGTGGTCTGGGCCGGCATCTCTGCTCCTACTTTGTACAGAAGCAGAGCAGGAAGGAATTGACAGCACTGAGCCTGGGGTGCAGCAGTGTGATCAAAAGGACAATGAGGGGAGATCTGTGGGTAACATGGATGGATGGATGGATCTGTGGGTGACATGGATGGATGGATCTGTGGGTGACATGGATGAATGGATCTGTGGGTGACATGGATGGATGGATGGATCTGTGGGTGACATGGATGGATGGATGGATCTGTGGGTGACATGGATGGATGGATGGATCTGTGGGTGACATGGATGGATGGATGGATCTGTGGGTGACATAGATGGATGGATGGATCTGTGGGTGACATGGATGGATGGATCTGTGGGTGACATGAATGGATGGATCTGTGGGTGACATAGATTGATGGATGGATGGATCTGTGGGTGACATGTATGGATGGATCTGTGGGTGACATGGATGGATGGATCTGTGGGTGACATGGATGGATGAATGGATCTGTGGGTGACATGGATGGATGGATCTGTGGGTGACATGGATGGATGGATCTGTGGGTGACATGGATGGATGGATCTGTGGGTGACATGGATGGATGGATGGATCTGTAGGTGACATGGATGGATGGATGGATCTGTGGGTGACATGGATGGATGGATCTGTAGGTGACATGGATGGATGGATCTGTGGGTGACATAGATGGATGGCTTGATCTGTGGGTGACATGGATGGATGGATTTGTGGGTGACATGGATGGATGGATGGATCTGTGGGTGACATGGATGGATCTTCGGGTGACATGGATGGATGGATCTGTGGGTGACATGGATAAAGGGATCTGTGGGGCTGATGGAGGCACATGGGGGGCTGTTTGAGTCACATGGGGGCTGATGGAGGTATATGGGGGGCTGTTTGAGGCACATGGGGGGCTGATGGAGGCACATGGGGGCTGTTTGAGGCACATAGGGGGCTGATGGAGGTATATGGGGGCTTATGGAGGCACATGGGGGGCTGTTTGAGTCACATGGGGGCTGATGGAGGTATATGGGGGCTGTTTGAGGCACATGGGGGGCTGTTTGAGGCACATAGGGGGCTGATGGAGGTATATGGGGGCTGATGGAGGCACATGGGGGGCTGATGGGCGAGGCACATGGGGGCTGATGGAGGCACATGGGGGCTGTTTGAGGAATATGGGGGCTGATGGAAGCACATGGGGGCTGATGGAGGCACATGGGGGCTGATGGAGGCACATGGGGGCTGTTTGAGGTATATGGGGGCTGATGGAGGCACATGGGGGGCTGATGGGCGAGGCACATGGGGGGCTGATATAGGCACATGGGGGGCTGATGGAGGCACATGGGGGCTGATGGAGGCACATGGGGGCTGATGGGGGCACATGGGGGCTGTTTGAGGTATATGGGGGTTGATGGAGGCACATGGGGGCTGTTTGAGGTATATGGGGGCTCATGGAGGCAATGCGACTGAACCACTTGATATACTGCACTACTACATCGGTCTATTCCCCTCCCCCACCAGCAATGTGGCTGTCTAAATACATATATTGTCCTGCTGTAAATAGTAGACAGAAACAGAAATATACCCCAATAACTAAAGTAAAGTGCTACATTGACATACACAGCTCTGCTGTGTGAAAATGCTGCAGTAATGTGTATGCTGGTGTAGCAGCTTACTATACTAGTATAAGTGGGTAGGTTTCAATCTATGACATACAGCAGGGCAGTAGAACTATATGTACAAAGCTATATTGCTGGCTGTGGGAGGGTAAAAGACAGATGTAGCAGAGTTGAAACCTTTGCTTGTGGGGGAGGAGAAGACAGATGTAGCAGAGCTGTATATTCATGTACACAGATAAAAGACCCAAGGATTATACACCAGTGCTATATTAGAAAAATATCTTCATCAGTGCTGGTCGGTGGGGGGTGGTCATGTTTTATGGGAGTCAAATGCACAAATCATATGGATACTACTTGACATGCTTGTGGGCCCATGTGTAGTGGTGAATTATTATTTAGCTGCACAGAATGGGTTTGTAAAAGATAAGACGGGTTCTGTGTGTAAGGCTGTACTAGACTGCAGGACAGTGACCTTTTACTGTGTAAAAAAAAAAGCTCAGAGTGAGGATTGAACAGCAGAAGCTGCTTCCCAGAGACTGCAGGCTGCCAGAGAAGCTGCTTCCCAGAGACTGCAGGCTGCCAGAGGGATGAGTCATACATTCCTCATGAAGGAGCATGGCAAGGACTGAGCTCTCAGTGTGATGTCATAAGGAGGCGTGGCCGGCCTTCACTCAACTGCCTAAGCCCGCCCAGCCTCAGAAGCAGGAAACCAGGAAGTGAAATGTAGAGCTGGCTGAGATGAGGACGAAATAGCAAGATGGGAATACCCCTTTAAGGTTCTTAAGGTTATTCTACCCAGAGACATCAGCTCTCCTTACTGTAAATGTAGATACCCTAAAATACGTAGCATTTGTATACGTGGTTATTATATCTCAATTTGTGGTTATGATGGAATAAATTAGAAACCAGATTAGAAAATGAAACTTAATTTAATTTATAATATTTTGAAATAATTTGTGCTTTATTTGCCATAAAGTTTATGACAAAAAGCAAACACAAATATAGGTACCATGGCTCTATTGCAGCACATAAGGCATCGTCACCAGATCCTGAAATAGAAATGAACAGCATTCTGAATCGGAACAAGTCTGTCCTCCTTCTCCTGGTCTTTTTTGTGGTAGCCAGGCCTTAGTGTCCTTGCTATCATAATCAGCTGCGTCTTCTCCTGCTCAGACTCCATAACTGGATCTACAGCGATGAGAAAACTATTTGCGACTAGCTGGTGTGAAAGTTTAACTCCCACCTGGCCAACTTGCTAGCAGTACAGTCACTGCTTTACCGCCTAGTGAATTCTATTGCCTAAAGGCTACTTTCACACTAGTGTTTTTGCTGGATCTGGTAGGGTTCCGCAAAAACGCTTCCATTACTGATAATACAACCATCTGCATCCATTATGAACAGATCCAGTTGTATTATCTTTAACATAGCCAAGACGGAGCCGTCATGAACTCCAATGAAAGTCAATGGGGGACGAATCCGTTTTCTATTGTGTCAGATTGTGTCAGAGAAAAAGGATTCGTCCCCATTGACTTGCATGCTGCGGTTTGCTCTCTATTGGAACGGAATGCATTTTAAAATATTACGTTCTGTTCAGTTACGTTTTGTCCCCATCGACAATGAATGGGGACAAAACGCAAGCGTTTTTTCCCGGTATTGAGACCCTATGACAGATCTCAATACCAGAAAATATTAACGCTAGTGTGAAAGTAGCCTTAGGTAACTGATGGCTTCTGCTCAACCTCACTGGAAGATATTTAGCCGCCATTATTTCTCCAAAAAAGCCATCCCCGCCTTGTATTGTAATGTGACGGAAAGAAACCTTCATGGAAGTCGCAGCACTCTCAATCTTGAATCAAATCTTTGTGTTTATTCACACCAAAAAAAATAGCAACGTTTTGACACACAGGTCTTTCTCAAGCTACATATGTATAAAGCAGTGAATAACTGTGTCATGCACAAGACCATCTTAGCAGGAAGCATGTACTGATTTGAGTTCAGGCAGGGGAAAATCATCAGAGACGCATGTCACATAGTCAGGCCCTTCGAAAAGGTCACTAGATTTGTCAGTAGGGACAACTGCAGCATCAACCATGTTGTCCCCCTGATATTTATCTTAGAGCAGATGATTACACTGATCAACAACGGAGGAAGGAAGAAGAACGGCTTCTGCATCTTGCTGGCCACCCTGTATCTGTTAGGGACCCACATGGACAAAGTCCCATGCACAAGGAGTCATGGTAAAGATGCTTGAGGCTGATGATGATGAAGACACTGGCCATGGTGACCAATCATAGCAGTAGGGACCGGGGCTGCGAAAAACTGTCTTTGGGTATGCTAGCAAGCATGTCTAGCTGTATGCTTGCTTGCTAACATACTGACTGGCATATTATCCATATCAAGCAATCTGATGATTACTGAATAGCCATTCTTTTAGACCCTCGCTATCAAAGCAAAATTGGGGAATGTTTTCCTGTTGCTGAAAGGGAGGACAAATTGTTTTATTACCAGGATACACTGTGTACACAGCGTGCTGCAGCTTTTGGTAAACAGGTGCATGTGATCCTCATGTCTGATCAAGAGGCCTCTCTCCACCCCATGCTGAGTCACCCAGTTCGATACCATGAACATGATGGAACAGTGTTTTCAGATGCCATGCCAGGCTGACGAAAATCCGGTAGATATCATGTTTTCTGAGCCCATGGCCCAGTTTGCTGGCCCAACTGAAGAAGAAATTCCAGCGAGTTGGAACATTGTGGATCAAATGGTGCAATGGCGCAGACCATTCTGTTGCTGCAAGTCCAAGTGGGAGTTCCTTACCATATGAAATGCGAGGACAGTCTTCTGGACATGGCCAGCATCCTCTGCATGCCACAGTACTTTTTGGGCCATTGAAGTGAACGGGGCTGAGCAAGATACCAAGCGCAGCCACTATACAATGTATGGCGCTGTGCTTGGTAAGCTCACAGGAGTGCCGTTCCTTCACAAACAGTTGATCAGCAGGGGTCCTGGGTGTCAGACCTCCACCGATCAGATACTGATGACCTATTCTGAGCAGGGCCGTTTCTAGAGCCGGGCGAGGGGTGCCACTGCACGGGGCGCATCACATCAACAAGCAAAAGGGGGCGCTGGTCACTGGTGTTTTCAGCTGATCAGCAGCAGGGCCAGGACGCAACTAATGAACGCTTTCATTGTGGAAGCGCTCATTAGTAAAGGAGGCTGAAGGAACAGTGAGTACAGTGCTCCCAGCACTAGCTGTACTCACTATTAGCCCTCTTGGCTGCAGTATTTTCGGGGATAGAGCAGCCTGTGAAGTGTGTGTGAGGGAGGAGGAAGGGCCTGTGGGAGCGCGTCAGGCAAGGAGGCGGGGCCAGTGTGAGAAGAGGACAAGGCACTGAGGGCTGTGTGGAGCGGCATGAGGGAGGAGAAGGAGCTTATCTGGGGAGGAGTCAGGCAGCTGACCTGTGAGGAACTTTCTTCATGGTGAGTACAAACTGTAATGTAAATGTGCTAGAGCCTGTACATGAGGGATAATCAGTGTATGAGGATGGAGAAGGAGGGGAGGGCAGGGGGTGCTTAGTACATGAGGGGAGATGCTGGGGGCTCAGTACATGAGGGAGATGCTGGGGGTGCTCAGTACATGAGGGGAGATGCTGGGGGCTCAGTACATGAGGGGAGATGCTGGGGGCTCAGTACATGAGGGAGATGCTGGGGGCTCAGTACATGAGGGAGATGCTGGGGGTGCTCAGTACATGAGGGGAGATGCTGGGGGCTCAGTACATGAGGGAGATGCTGGGGGCTCAGTACATAAGGGGAGATGCTGGGGGAGCTCAGTACATGAGGGAGATGCTGGGGGCTCAGTACATGAGGGAGATGCTGGGGGGCTCAGTACATGAGGGAGATGCTGGGGGCTCAGTACATGAGGGGAGATGCTGGGGGCTCAGTACATGAGGGGAGATGCTGGGGGTGCTCAGTACATGAGGGACAGGGAGATGCTGGGGGCTCAGTACATGAGGGAGATGCTGGGGGTGCTCAGAACATGAGGGGAGATGCTGGGGGTGCTCAGTACATGAGGGGAGATGCTGGGGTGCTCAGTACATGAGGGACAGGGAGATGCTGGGGGCTCAGTACATGAGGGAGATGCTGGGGGTGCTCAGTACATGAGGAAAGATGCTGGGGGCCTCAGTACATGAGGGGACAGGGAGATGCTGGGGGGCTCAGTACATGAGGGAGATGCTGGGGGCTCAGTACATGAGGGAGATGCTGGGGGCTCAGTACATGAGGGAGATGCTGGGGGCTCAGTACATGAGGGGAGATGCTGGGGTGCTCAGTACATGAGGGGAGATGCTGGGGGGCTCAGTACATGAGGGGAGATGCTGTGGAGGGTGGGGGTGCTCAGTACATAAGGGAAAATGCTGTGGAGGATGGGGGTGCTCAGTGTATGAGGGGATATACTGTGGAGGATGGGGGTGCTCAGTGTATGAGGGGAGATGCTATGGAGGATGGGGGTGCTCAGTGTATGAGGGAGATGCTGTGGAGGATGGGGGTGCTCAGTGTATGAGGGGAGATGCTGTGTGGAGGATGGGGGTGCTCAGTGTATGAGGGAAGATACTGAGGAGGATGGGGGTGTTCAGTGTATGAGGGGAGATGCTGTGGAGGATGGGGGTGCTCAGTGTATGAAGGGAGATACTGTGGCGGCACTAGTGCTGCCCTATGTCTTGGCAGCGCACAGCTCCCGGAAGTATTGCACATAGGAGCTCACTATGACCTGGCGCTGTGTGATGTCAGGACATAGTACAGCACTGGCGCCAGGACTCGGCCCTAAACCAAGAGCGATGGCGCCTGGAGGAGGAGCAGAGAGGGAAGTATACACCATATATATATTTTTTCTAGTCTGATGGCTGCATTTAATGTACTAAGGAAGGAGTGAGGTGGAGGTTATAGGGGGCAACAGGGGTCTGAATAAATTTGAGGCCTGTATAAATTTGTGGGATGATCTGTATGAATTTGGGGGTTGTTCTAGGGTCTGAATGGATTTGGGGCTGACTTGGGGTCTAATCTGGGGTCTGTATGAATTTGGGGGATGATTTGGAATCTGGATTAATTTTGAGATCTGGTTTATCCAGCCATGTAAAATTCATTTTCTAAAACTGACTTGAATGTGATAATAAAAGTAGTGACACATCGCTGCTCCCCGCTGCACTCCTTCCACTACTTCCCGTGTCCTTGCTGGTCTATGTACTTCTATGTCCCCTTCCACTGAGATATGAGACCACTGCAGCTAGTGATTGAGAAGTGAGCGGTGGGATTAAAAAGTTTCACTACTTTTATTATTTTATCAAGTTCTCAGCAGTTTTAAAGTAAACTAATGTAGGCACATGGGGCAGCACCGGGCATAGTATTGGTGGACACTACAGGGTGGCAGTGTTAAAAGGGGCAACTACATAGGGGGGTTATTTTCTATAGAGGGTTGGGGTGGACTTCAGAAACAACAAGCCAAAGTCAAAGGAATAAGCGGAATTCCCTGGTCCCTAATGCAAAATCTGTAACAGACCTCCTCTACCCTGTTCCATTTATTAATATTGGGGTCTTTTTATGTGGTAGAGGGGGCTGCGAACCCCTGGCTGAAGACGTGTGCGCATGAGCTTCTGGAAGCAAACTTAAAGAAAAGGAAAGTGAACAAACTGAGATCTGTGGAGACGTCGCCTGTAAGTCACTTTACCTTGGTAACTGATTCTTTTAAAATGTGTTTTAATCTCTTCATTAGAAAGTAAAGTCACTTTAAACAAAAATGGGGAGGGGGGGGGCGCTTTTGTATTGTTCGCCCTGTTGTCCACATTCCCTAGAAACTGCCCTGATTCTGAGGATAGAATTATAGTCTTGGAAAACCTTTTTAAGATTGTTAACAAACCATCACATTTATATGCTTTTTTTTATTAAAAACGTTCAAAAAATGGCCCCTTATTTTTTAACCCTTAATGGACATTTTACTTAGCATTCTGTATTAAAGAATGCTATTATTTTCCATTATAACCATGTTATAATGGTAAATAATAAAGTAAATGGACTTTAATGGGCTCATCCCTATTTATACACATCATCTCCTTAGCAACCATCCGTGAAAATCGCATTGCATCTGCACTTGCTTGCATATGCAATGCGATTTTCACACAGCCCCATTCACTTCTATGGGGCCTGTGTTCCGTGAAAAACGCAGAATATACAGCATTCTGCGATTTTCACGCAACGCACAAGTGATGTGTAAAAAACATCGCTCCTGTACACAGCCCCGTTGAAATGAATGGGTAAGGATTCAGTGCAATGCGTGCGCATCACACATTGCACCTGCGCGGAAAACTCGGCTGTGTGAAAGGGGCCTAACAGAGAGGTCGTGTACATTTTTGGTGGTGTGTAAAGTATAAAATTACTTGTTTATCCATTGATCTGATTCTAATCAAATAATGTATACATGCCTTGTCTCATCAGGTAAAGTACTGGCAAACATCTTCAGCCAATTTTACTATTCCAACTATACAGATCTTTCAGCTTCATTTTATTTCAGTAAATGCATGAAGTTTATGACATACAAATGCTTTGCAATTCATTATCTTGTTTAGTAAATTTAGCATGTTATTAATCATTATAAGATAATCTTGGAAAGTTCATATAGGGTAATGTCATTCCTGTCTTGAGAATGAAAATGACAATAAGTGAAATGTACTGACATCCATTTCTAATAATATTAGTAGTAATAATAATAATAATAATAAATGTACTCCTATACTTTATTTTCTCCATTTATGTTTATGTAAATAGAGTTATCAATTCAGAGTGTGAATGTGCCAGTTCTACAGGACATCACTTATACTGGAACCATGCTTCTGTCCTGACAGACCATTCCCACCTGTGATAGTGTTTGCCTATACATTTTATAAATACAGTATTTATAAATATTTTCAATCAGTTTTCTATTTATGCAAATTACCTACAAATACAAAGATATAGGATAAAGATTTGCAAATACACTACTCACAAAAAGTTAGGTATATTTGGCTTGTGGGTGAAATATCAGGATGAACCTAAAATGCACTCTAATCTTTACAGAAGACCTTAATGTGACCTTCTCTGAACTTTTGAATGCACATGTCCAACTGTTCAATGTTTCAGTACTTTTTGCACAACTTGCTATTCTCTAAAAAGGAGCATAACTGCAAAATTCACAACAGATGTTTGATCCATGAATCGCCCAATACATTTCCTGGTTCAATTAGGATTGCTATTTAAACAGTCCTCCTCATTATGCTGGTAACATTTTGACATCAAGAGACCAAGACGAAACCTAACAATTGATCAACAGTGCCATTGCGAGGCTTTAAGCAGGATGTTCTCAGTTGGAAGTGGCCACTGAGCTTAGAGTGTCACCAGCAGTTTTTAACAGAGATACAGAGAGACTGGAAGAAACAAAAAAAGGCATAGAAGTGGACATCCTTTGGCATCCCACACTGATGACCGCTTCATTGTGAACAATGCCCTGCGGAACCGGATGATGAATGTCACACAGCTCCAGGCACATTTACAGGAGGTGAGAGGTACCCAAGTGTCACGTCAGACCATTCAAAACTGTAACAGCATGATCTGTGTGCTAGACAACCTGCAAGGGTACCTCACCACACCACCAGGCACAGGTCTCATCGTATTGCATGGGCCAAGGGGCACCTACGCTGGACAAGGGAATGGTGGGCCTCATTGTTGTTCATTGATAAAAGTTGATTCATGCTGAGCAGAAATGATGGCCGCCAATAATGCTGGAGACATCAAGGAGAGCGCTATGTATTGATCACCGTTGTTGCTAGAAGAGCCTTTGGTGGTGGTGGTGTTACAGTGTGGGCAGGTGTGTCTAGTCAATACAGAACTGCCCTACACTTTGCGAATGGTACAGTGACAAGCCCATACTATTTTAATAATATCATTAATCCAGTTATTGTTCCTCAGCATGAACAACACAGGCCTAATTTCATCTTCATGGACGACAATGCGTCATTGAGGTTGCATCATTAGGGAACAGCTGCAGGAGACTGGGGTACCTGAAATGAAGTGGCCTGTACTTTCTCCAGACCTGAATCCCATTGAAAACCTATGGGATCAGCTAAGTCGTTGTGTAGAGGCCTGTAATTCTGTACCCCAGAACCTCAATGACCTCATGGCCTCCCTTCAAGAAAAGTGGGATGCCATGCCTCAGCAGACAATAAGTTGATTTGTGAAGAGCATAAGACGTAATTCATGCTCAAGGCCACATGACAAGTTATTGAGACATTGACTGCTGTTGTTTCAATAAATTGTTTGAGATAGGGAAATAACCATTGCATACTTCTACTTAAATGCCCTACTTTCATAATATAATATCACTGTAATAATATAATATCACACCATAAATTTCACCCGAAAGTTTGCAGACTAAGATTTGGCTGGGGCGGACCAGAAGCAGGTGGTGGTGTGCAGAGTGCATTGGGCTAGCACACATGTGAACAGTGTATGGTTGAAGGCCCTGTCAGTCATTTTGACACTTTTTTTCCTCTTATCATTTTCCTATGGAGCCCTGTGTAACACCCGAGAGTGGTGTTACCACTTCTGCACCTTGCTACTGTCTTTATTGGTCTAACCTAATGTCATCCTATGCATTTATTCCAGGTCCTC
The DNA here is from genome assembly GCA_033119425.1 of Bufotes viridis. Classification (NCBI taxonomy): domain Eukaryota; kingdom Metazoa; phylum Chordata; class Amphibia; order Anura; family Bufonidae; genus Bufotes; species Bufotes viridis. The sequence goes on from CM065591.1 coordinate 297,977,700, forward strand.
CCCACTATGCATTTCTAATGTTATGTAACTGTTCATGTAATGTGCTTGGTTCACCACCAGGTGGCAGCAAACATGGCAGCGCTTCCATTCCATTCTAACCCCCCCTCTGGAGATAGGTGGGCAAGTCCTACTTCCTGCAGGATGGGTGGGGCAGAAGTTCTAGTTTACCCCCTAGTTTACCCCCAGCTAGGGGAAGGGTGTGCAGGGGCATGTCTCTGCTGGATGTGCCCACACCAGCCAGAGCACCTTAAGCTCTGCTTGCCATGGAGGCCAAAGCTTAAAGCCTCAGGAGCCAGGAGGAAAGTTCCCTGGCATAACTTAGAGTCAGACTACAAAGTGAAGTGCAGCATACAGAAGAAGCTTAGTTATACAGCCAGCCTGTCATTACAGCAGCGAGAAACAGATATAGCAGAGTGGAGTTTGCTTAACAGTTTTAATGCTAAAGCCTGCTGGAACCAAGACAAAGCCTGTAAACCATTTTGGAGAACATTAATGCAAAGTAAAGCTGCCATTGAACTTCATCTCAAGGTCTGGACTCAAGTTTCCCCTTAATCCCTCAATTATTCCCTTTATTTTTCGCTTCGGAGCCAAAGCCTGGGGTCCAGCGGTATCCAGGTAGGAGCACTGTGACACACATAAAGAGACATTGTAGGCCGCAACAAACGACTCTGCATTTCCTACACCTGGGACACGCGTTATATAGAGGGCCCTAGGAGGAAGCGCCCGTTGCACCTGCTACAGACAAGGGCTCCATAGGAAACACTATGCAGCTACCTCCTGTCATTCTCTATGCCAGGAGATGCTGCATACAAGCTCCAGCTCCTCCGATCGCCACACGGGGAGCCAGAGCATACCCAGAAGCTTGTGCTTCCGGTAATACAACTGCTCAGATGCTGAGGTCAGGTTTGACCACAGCATTTGAGAGGTTAAATGTCCGCAATCGGCATTAACACCGGTCGCAGACATTAGCCACTGGTGCCTACTGTATGAAACGCCAGGCACACGGTTTCTATGGAGCCTGAAGCACCTGGGTGCTATGTCGGGAAGGGGTTAATAATATGAATGCTGCTACAGTTATATGTATGTGTAACGGACCGTTTCTGCAGACAAGGGGTAAAAACCGTTTAGGCGATCGGCCCCCTTTACAGAGATATAGGCACAGCTACTGCAGAACACCAAACTCCCGAACTGGATACAAAATAGCACTCCAACTCCCGTACTGGAACCTCCCAAATAGCTGCTAGCAGACGAACAGGAAAAGCAGACAATCAGCTTACACTCCTGGCAATCAGTCTCTAACAGCATACAGTGAATCCCCCCAAGAACGAGACAAGGCTCCGTATTGATGGTAAACAGGAATTCTCACATTTATTAACGGCTACCTGCCTGGTATTTATCCAGGTCTCCCACCTGGTGGACACTCCCCTAGAGGACCAGAAGGAAGACTGCGACACGGGATACAGCAGCCAATCACACACATTGGGACAATACAGACACCCCCAGCATATCCCTCCCCTCTGCCTGTGATACCATCACCCTACATGGGTAATGCAATCATCACAGGCAGACGAATACACAATGTCTTCTGTCCTGGAGACAATTGAGGAGTCATTCAATTATCTCTCAGGACAAAGGGAAATCGCCAATACACATGTGGGGACAATAGGACAGACATCACTATTCAATACACAATGTCCCACCCTTTACAATACACACAGACATTTCACAGACAAGACTCCATTATGCACATGGGGACACAGAACAAGCATTACTGTTAAAATACACCAGGTAAGACACATTACATTAAAACTATACATTTAACATATCCCCAGATAGCTCAGGTCTGAGCGCACATTATTAAGTGAATGGCGCTCAGACCACACGAATACAGTTTAATCGCCATGGAGCCAAAGTCTTTACAGTCAGTTTCATACGAATGGGCTCCATGGGATTCCTATCTGGGGTATAACACATTCAACCAAAACTACCGAACCCCAGGCAGAAAAGCACGAATTAAGCTTTTCTGCAGGTAAAAAGATGTCTTTTAACAGGGGGCCATAGTCCAAAGGCAGCAGGCGAGCAACCAGGTTTCTCCAATGCAATGTGGCGAGATTGGTCTCGTCACATCTCTCCCTTTTTCCAAACAGACTAACAGGGTATCTGACCTCCTGCCGGTCAGTGCCCTTGTTAGTCCAGCAGCCCACCCACAAAACACAATCAACAGCACAGCCCACCCACAATAAATAGTTACTGCAACTGGGTAGAGGAGAAGCTTGTCCATGTCCAGGTGCCTCACCACGGCTGTGCTGGGTACGGGTACGCTGACTTGGTGGGGTGCTGCATGGGCAGAGACCCGCGTCACTCTGCTCCTGTTGCCAGCGCTACTGGGAGGGTAGCCTGGTTGAAGCCTGGTTGTTGGAGGGGAGACCGACTGTCTCCCCTTTAGATATACAGTCCTGCTGCTGGAGACCGACTGTCTCCCTTTGGTTACACAGCTCTGCTGCTGGGGAAAGGAGACTGAGCTCTCTATTCCCTGCCCATTAGTGATCCGCGCTGGGGAGAGGTGGTAGTAAGCTCCTCTCCCATACATTCCTTCCTCCTCAGTGGAGGGAGACCGACTGTCTCTCCTCCCAATACAGAGTCCTGCTGCTGGAGAAAGGAGACTGGGCTCTCTGTTCCCTGCTGGTTACTCTGCCGCTGGGGACTGGAGACCGGGCTCCCAATTCCCAACAAATAATACTGCCACTGGGGAATGGAGACCGGGCTCCCAATTCCCGAAAAATCCCACTGCTGCCACCAATTGTAACGGACCGTTTCTGCAGACAAGGGGTAAAAACCGCTTAGGCGATCGGCCCCCTTTACAGAGATATAGGCACAGCTACTGCAGAACACCAAACTCCCGAACTGGATACAAAATAGCACTCCAACTCCCGTACTGGAACCTTCCCAAATAGCTGCTAGCAGACGAACAGGAAAAGCAGACAATCAGCTTACACTCCTGGCAATCAGTCTCTAACAGCATACAGTGAATCCCCAAGAACGAGACAAGGCTCCGTATTGATGGTAAACAGGAATTCTCACATTTATTAACGGCTACCTGCCTGGTATTTATCCAGGTCTCCCACCTGGTGGACACTCCCTAGAGGACCAGAAGGAAGACTGCGACACGGGATACAGCAGCCAATCACACACATTGGGACAATACAGACACCCCCAGCATATCCCTCCCTCTGCCTGTGATACCATCACCCTACATGGGTAATGCAATCATCACAGGCAGACGAATACACATGTCTTCTGTCCTGGAGACAATTGAGGAGTCATTCAATTATCTCTCAGGACAAAGGGAAATCGCCAATACACATGTGGGGACAATAGGACAGACATCACTATTCAATACACAATGTCCCACCCTTTACAATACACACAGACATTTCACAGACAAGACTCCATTATGCACATGGGGACACAGAACAAGCATTACTGTTAAAATACACCAGGTAAGACACATTACATTAAAACTATACATTTAACATATCCCCAGATAGCTCAGGTCTGAGCGCACATTATTAAGTGAATGGCGCTCAGACCACACGAATACAGTTTAATCGCCATGGAGCCAAAGTCTTTACAGTCAGTTTCATACGAATGGGCTCCATGGGATTCCTATCTGGGGTATAACACATTCAACCAAAACTACCGAACCCCAGGCAGAAAAGCACGAATTAAGCTTTTCTGCAGGTAAAAAAGATGTCTTTTAACAGGGGGCCATAGTCCAAAGGCAGCAGGCGAGCAACCAGGTTTCTCCAATGCAATGTGGCGAGATTGGTCTCGTCACAGTATGTTTTGTGGAAAAGATACTGCACCTGTCACTGTTGAAATATAGTTGCATATACAGAAAGAGTTAAATGCGCAGATTGTCCAAATCTGTTGCCCATCCACCTGCACCTTATACCCCAACTGTATAGATCCACAAGGATGAAGTGCAGTGGCCCAGGAGGAACCAGTGAGGAGGATGGTTGCTTTGGCTGTTATTGTCAATCACAGTGGCTTTCCTCACACTGTTGCCTCCTAGGGCAGTGAAAGGAGAGGGCACCCTTTCTTCTCTCAGGGCATACCTTTATTCTGGTGCTCCTTCCTGATGGTAGCTGGGGTGCTCATGATGTTAGATTCTTGTATAGGTGCCAGGCAGGGCATGTAGAGTGCAAAGGCCAGTGTATGGATGTAGGAGTCAGAAAACCAGGCCAGTGGTAGAAGAAAAGATGTCTCTTTTTATTTGGGCAAAATAGGTACTACATTAAGCAACAATAAAGCACAGGTCTGTCTGTGCACAGTGAAAAGCCTTTCCCCAGACAGCGAAAAGCTGGGAGTCATGGCACTCTGTACACTATCTTGCTAAACTTTCTATCAGTAGGATCTTTTTTAAGGCTACTTTCACACTAGCGTTTTAGTTTTCCGGTATTGAGATCCGTCATAGCTTGGGGACAAAACTGAACTGAACAGAATGGAATGCTCCAAAATGCATTATTTTCCGTTTAGTTGCGTTCCCATACTGGAGAGCAAACCGCACCATGTTGTAGTTTGCTTTCCGTCCTGGGATGCGGAGCAACATGATCCAATGCAAGTCAATGGGGACGGATCAGTTTTCTCTGCCACAATCTGCCACAATAGAAAACGAATCCGTTCTCCATTGACTTTCAGTGGAGTTCATGACGGATCCGTCTTGGCAATGTTAAAGATAATACAACCAGATCAGTTCATAACGGATGCACATGGTCGTATTATCAGTAACAGAAGCATTTTTGCTGAACCCTGCCGGATCCAGTAAAAACGCTAGTGTGAAAGTAGCCTTACCTGTTGCATTTTATTTTGTCCTTGGTTCAGTGCAATATAATTCCTTAGGGTACTTTCACACTTGCGTTGGTGCGGATCCATCTGTTTATTTGCACAGACGGATCCGCACCTATAATGCAAACGTTTGTATCCGTTCAGAACGGATCCATTTGAATTAGGTTGAAAGTCAATGGGGAATGGATCCGTTTTCAAATGCACCATATTGTGTCATTGAAAACGGATCTTTCCCCATTGACTTACATTGTAATTAAAAACTGATCCGTTAGGCTCCGCCTCTTCAGACGGACACCAAAATGCTGCATGCTGCGTTTTGGTGTCCGCCTCCAAAACGGAATAGAGACGGAACTGATACATTCTGAACGGATCCTTATCCATTCAGAATGCATTGGGGCTTAACAGATCCGTTTTGGACCGTTTGTGAGAGCCCTGAAACGGATCTCACAAACGGAATCCAAAACGCTAGTGTGAAAGTACCCTTAATTGTCCATAATTCCTTAATCATTCCAATTGTCAATAAAAAGGGAGGGGGGAATGAAAATTTCCAAAATTAGCTACGCCTTCAAGGGATTAATAGTTTTTATCACTTTTAGGCCTCATGCACACGGCCGTGGGTGTTTTGCGGTCCGCAAACCGCGGATCCGCAAAACACGGAAGCTGCTCCGCGTTCCGTTCCGCAATTTGCGGAACGGAACGCGGCCCATTATAGAGATGCCTATTCTTGTCCGCATAACGGACAAGAATAGGACATGCTCTATTTTTTTTGCGGGGGCACGGAACGGAGCAATGGATGCGGACAGCACACGGAGTGCTGTCCGCATCTTTTGCGGCCCCATTGAAATGAATGGGTCCGCGGCCGACCCGCGAATTATGCGGCTCGGACGCGGACCCAAACAACGGCCGTGTGCATGAGGCCTTACTATACAATGTAGCTTCACATTTTTATGTACAGGAAGTATAGCAGTAATGCAGTTCAGGATAAAATATGATTTCAGTGTCTGGATATATTAAAAAGCAGTGTGCTGCTGCATGTAGTGTCTATTTTTTTTTGCATGTCAGCCAGGGTAGTGCATACCTGAACATTGTTTCATATTGCTTGGAAGTGCTGCTCTAACTTTTATTGTTTTGTACATTTAGGGGAGTGGCTGCCAAATTGGCTATGCACTACGACCCATCTGTCCAATGCTTTTAATTACGTCTGACCTGTCTTACATTTAGACCTTTTTCTACACCTAAAAGAGACGGACAAAATGGTAAATGAGACAGGCCTGCTGGCCCTTCCCCACCCATGCCACGCCCACAATTTCAGACCTGGCGTGAGCGATGAGAAGTCGCAGATAGTGGTGCAAGTAACCTTTGCACCGCCATCTGCTAATATAGGTGTATTTCAGCTTACTAAATGACCCCCTAAGGCTACACACTAGCGGTTTTCTTCTGGCTGATTCTTGGCATATTAGCCTGGTAGTTAATGGGGCCAGATGGAGAGTTTGAAGCTTCTGGTAATGCCGGAATGCAGGGATCCAGCAGGCTGTTCCCTGCTCAAACAGTCTGACAGTCCCTAGCACTAGTGTGAAAGTAGCCTAAGTTTACATTGACTGTATTAATAAACTTGGCCCTTTGCTACCTGCTTCCCTTCAGTACATAATAAAACTGGCTGGCTACAAAAGATACAACACTGCAAGGGTCCCTGTTTTCCCTGCATCCAACAAGCCAATGGAAGTCAACATGAGGAGTCTTACAGGTAATTGGATTTTCCTTTAGTCCCCACAACGGCACCACCTGGAGGGTAACCCGCCTTCTCAGGGACAGGAAACAACTGTGAGATCAGCCCATAAAAGGCCTCCTCCCTCTTACCTTACCTTCTCCAGTTAATAACCTAGGACTCAGAAGTAGATGCCACAATTTAATAAATGTTTAGACATAAAAGAACAGAAATACCTTCACTCAGTAACATGAAAATAAAAGAACATAACACCAACCCTTCAATAAAGAACAATGGGGTGGGAATTCCTCGTGCCGTTGTGGAGGCTAAAGGAAAATCCAATTACCGGTAAGAGTAATTTTTATCTTTTCCCCACACCTCCACAATGGCATTACCTGGAGGAATAACAGAGAAAAAAGTCACCTTCACCTTCAAAAAGTGGCCAATGTTCTAGTGAAATGAGCCTTTAAACCTAAAGGAGCAGAAACTCCCTTCTCGTTGTAGAAAAAATCAATACAAGTCTTAATCCACCGAGCAATGGACGACTTGCTTGCCGCCTTCCCCCGATTAAGTCCAAGATGTTGAACTAACAACTGATTTGATCTCCTGAGGTCCTTGCTCGAAATACTGAAGAACACATCTTCTCACTTCCAGGTTCTGGAACAACTTCTCCTTATCAGAAACCGCCTGGGCACAAAAGGAAGGAAGAGAGATTTCTTGTTGACAATTAAATCTAGAAACAACCTTAGAGAGGAATTCAGGAGAATTTCTCAACACAATCCTATCCTCAAAAACTGTCAAGTAAGGCAGCAAAATCGAAAAAGCCTGAATCTCCCCCACTCTCCTAACCATTGTAATGGCCAATAAAAAAAGCTGTTTTAAGGGTTAACATCTTCAAAGAAATATCACTGATAGGTTCAAAGGGGGGATGTATCAAAACAGAAAGGACCAGATTCAAGTCCCAGGGAGGAACACAAAACCTAAAAATAGGGCGTATTCTACTTGCACCCTTGAAAAATCTACTAACTAGGTCCAGATCTGCCAACTTTGCCCCCCTGAAGACACTTAGAGTTGCCACCTGAACTTTCAGAGTACTCATCCTCAGAACTTTGTCCAGGCCTGACTGCAGGAAGTCCAAGATCAATTTGACAGTTGGAGGCATGGAGGGATCCCAGGCATCCTTCACAAACCGTAAAAAGGTCTCCCAAAATCTCAGATAAATCTTCTAAGTTACTGGCTTTCTACTGTGCATCAAGGTATTGATGACCGCATCCGAGAGGCACTTCTTCTTTAAGATGGCCCTCTCAATCTCCAGGCCATCAGACAGAGCTGAGGAACTCCAAGATGCAGTAACGGGCCCTGAGACAAGAGATTTGGGAGAACAGGGAGAGTCCAATAATCTTCTCATGCTAAATTCCTGAGTACGGGAAAAAAAAGCCCTGGGCCAAAAGGATGCTATCAGGATGACCTGAGCCCTTTCTTCCATTGTCTTGGTCAGTACCTTGGGGATTAGTGGAAACGGAGGGAAGGCGTAAAGGAGACCTCTGGGCCATGGAATTGACAATGCGTCTACCTGAAGAGGTTGATCCCAAAAGGACAGAGAGTAGAATCTTTCCACCTTTCTGTTTTTATTTGAAGCAAATAGGTTGATCTCCGGAAGCCCCCATTTCGCACAAATTTAATTGAACACTATTTGATTTAGACTCCATTCCCCTTCTCTTAGCTTTTCCTGCTCAGAAAATCCGCTACTCTATTTTCTTTTCCCTTCCATGAACGGCTGAAAGGGACTTTAAATTCTTTTCGACCCAAACAAAAATCTTCTTCGCTATCATATAGAGAGAGTGGCTTCTCGTTCCCCCTGTTTGTTTAGATAAGCCACTGTGGTAGTATTGTCCGACAGAATCTTTACATGATTCTGCTGAAGATGGAAGATGCATGTGCCAGACTTTCCTGCCAAAACCTCTGTTTCATGGCATAGTTCATGTGCGCTCCCCAACCCTGGCTGCTGGCGGTTGTAATTACAAGCTGATCCGCCTGCCGCCATTCCATTCCCCGGGATAGATTTCTCCACCTGACCCACCATGTCAGAGAGATCTTCACATTGAACGTAATCCTTACACTTCTGTTCAAAGAGGTCTACTTCTTGTCCCAAGACTGTAACAGAAAGGACTAAAGAACTCTCGAGTGGGCTTGTGACCATTTTACTGAAGGAATGGTGGATGTCATGAGGCTAGAATTGACATGATCTCTCTGATTGGAGCTCTGCTTATCCGTTGAAACTTTAGTATCTTTTGGATCAAATCTTCCTGTTTTTGTAAGGGGAGAAAAGAAGACATCTGATGAGAATCCAGAAGAACCCCTAAAAATATTCTCTTCTGCTCGGGAAGAAGACTCGACTTCTGAATATTTACAATTCAACCCAGGTCTGAAAGGGTGCTTAATACTGTCTGAAGCTGGAAAAGCAGGAGCTTCTCCGTTGGAGCTGAGATTAGGAAGTCATCCAAGTAAGGTATAAACAGAATTCCCGCCAGATGGAACTTTGGTGGCTGGGCCCCTGTGTTGTTTGTGACGCCAGCACCGTAAGGTGCAATTAGGGGATAAAGTAGAATGATGAGAGAGGCATTAGTTGAACCAAACAGGAACTTTACTTGTAAATTGTAGTCTTGCAATAAGTATCATCCAATAGCAGCACTTTATCATAAATACAGATGGTAAAGCTGTAAATCCCAATAACAGGCTCAGTGAAGTGGTGTATGTAGGTTCCAGCTTGACTGTATAGGAGTGATGATCTTACTTGTACTTGTTTCCTGATCTTGCTCTGGTTACTCAAACTTTCAATAATAGTTTGGATCCTCTGTAAGTTCTATTCTGAAATTCAGCAATATTCAGTGCAGGGGTGTGGAAATCGTATCGCCCGACGCCCGGGACATGCAGTTCCGGGCACCTGGCATGTAGTTTGTTCAGAAGCTTAGCGCTGCTTCGGGCAAGTTGCAGGGATGAGATAGGGTTGGGCAATATGTCTCCTGCATTGCTACTATCGTGCGGAGGGCTGGACATGACCACAAGTGCACTGGAGGGAGAGGGCGCGCACCAGACTTGTCATAAATAAACCTGTCATAAACTGCCGCACAAGTCTGGTGCTTCACCGCCGCCTCTCATTTTGCTCTGCTTCACCTCCGTTGCCTCTTGTCTTGCTCTGCCTCCTCCTCATTCTGCTCTGCCTCGCTTGGCTCCGCCTTTCCCTCGCTTGGCTCCGCCTCTGTCCTGCTCGACACCGCTTCCCCCTTGCTCTGCTCTGCCTGGCTTAGCTCCCCCTCGCTCTGCGCCGCTTGGCTCCACCCCTGTCCAGCTAGGCTCTGCCCCCTGTCAGTGCAGAAGTTTGAGTGACATGCCTACAACTCGGTGGGACCTAATAAATAGCCTTTTCTCTGAGCCATGGGGCAGCTAACATATACAGCAGTAAGTGATCTTGCTGCCATCTACTGGAACAGTACCAGGACGACTTTGTATAATCATTAAAGGGAGTCTTTCACCACAAATGTCCATTATATAAAATTAACACCATTTTGTCCATAACAGTCCCCATATTAAAGTGCTTCTTACCATATTTTGGTCTGTTGCAAAGTTGGCTAAAAAACACTTTTATTTGATATGCAAATGAAGGTCTGAAGGAGCCCAGGAGCGGTGTTCCAATGGCCAGTGCCCAGGCCCCTCGCTGATTTTCATATCCAGCCACTCCCCTTTCACCTGCCATTTGTTTGGCTGATCACCTCTGTCCTCCATTCTGAAATCCCACGCCTGACAGCCCTCTGATGCGGAGCCGGCTGGAAGGTGACATACAGGCTGGCGCATGCGCACTCAAAACTCTGATGCCTCTGCCCATAACGGGTCATACAGTGCACAGGCGTGAACATCCTGTTCATCGGCGCAGGCGGAGGATTTCAGAACTGAGGAAGGAGGTGATCAGCCAAACAAAGGGGGGCCAAAGGGGTGAAAGGGGAGTGGTTGGATATGAAAATCAGCGCGGCTCCTCGGCACCTTCAGACCCTCATTTGCATATTGAATAAAAGTGTTAGCCCAACTCTGCAACGGACCGAAATATGGTAAGAAGCATTTAATATGGGGACTGTTATGTACAAAATGGTGTTAATGTTATATAATGGACATTTGTGGTAAAAGACTCCTTTAATATGCCACCAACACGTCTTCACTCCAGTGTCACAGGTTGTCCCCCTGTGATGTGACACGCATGTAAATAGAGAGATCACTGTGTACATACAGGACATGTATATCTGTATATATCGTGTGTACTGGGCTCCGGTAGACTGATGGTTTACATTGATGGTGTTTTCAGATGCGTCGCCCCCTGACAGCCCACTACTGATTGCTAACATAACCCCTGGCAATTCCACTACTCCTTCAGGTAATCCAACTGTCCATGGGGGTGATTTATAGGGGCAGGAGAACTTCCTATTTGAAGTCAGCTTCCTCATATACTGCTATTTTGGGGGTGGAGAGTGACAGCTCCACAGAATGACCCCCCCGCACACCAGCTGTCACTTATAGCCCATGTGGAGCCCTGTCCCCTTCTTTAAAATCTCCCAAAGAAGACTTACTGCACTAATTACCCTAATAGGATCTTACCCCAGTTACATGGATCGTAAGAGGCGTCCCTACACTACCACACACAGCCCCTTGTGGGTCTGTCTTCTAAGTTGCTATCAATAAAGACCTTATTTAAATATGGTTTTGATTTAAAATTATTTTTTGTATCAGGACAAGTAGATGGTCATGAGGGACAAGTAGATCGAGCCCCCACTTTAGTCCTTCGACAAGTAGTTTTTTTTTAAATTTCCACACCCCTGCAGTGATTCAGTAATTTAGCAACCCAAGGGCGGTCTCCCTCATGGCAGGCAAACTCTCTGCGCCATTCTTTGAAGACACAGCAATTATTCTCTTAATCCTTGGAAGGGTCCCCGGTAGGGTATTACAGTAAAGGATCAATAAGTCCTAGTCTTGGACTACAAAGGTTTAAGTATCTTCATTCCCTGGGCTAGGCCCAGGACGACAGAGCCAAGTCTAATCTCTCTCTAACTTCCTGTGGCTGACCTATATAAATGGTGTTACAGAGACCTCTAGTGTTGGATGTATGTAATGCATTCACCAGCCTGAAATAGGAATTCAACAGCAGTCAAAGAAAATACAATAACCAGGAGCAGCAGTGCAGTACCAAAGGATGTGGCAGAGGCAAAGTCAAACAAGCAATAGGTCAGGGCAGGCGGCACAGGTCGGGCAATCCGGGTCGGCAACAGTCAAGGCATGCAGGCAGGGATCAAATTGGTAGCGGAGTCCAGAAACACAAGCACGAGTCAGGTACACAAGCAAAGAAATCAGCAACCTTAGCAGGACACAAGGACCTTGATGCTGAGGCATCTGGGAAGGGGGCTGAGCCACCTATATATGTTCAGGAGGGCTAGGATTGGTCAGCGAAGTCACATGATCCACCCCATAAAGCACAGGAAGTGACACGTGCCAGCCCTTAAAGAAGGGCTGTAGGGAACCAACAGCAAGCATGCTGTGGCCAGGGTTGAAAGAAAACTGTTGAGCGGATCCCAGAACAAACAGTACCTAGAAGGACAGAGCCCAGGACTGCAGTGGTGAATGAGGAAGCACTGGCAGCAGATCACTGCTGAACACAGCATCCAGGACCGCAGTGGTAAGCAGGGGAATAGCGGCGCACAGCACCAGCTATTACACCGCTAAGTTTGTTTTCAGGTCCAGAGGTCACAGAACAGATAGGGAGGAGAAAATCACACTTACTGAAGAGCCATATTCTATGTCTCTGTTACTAGGGATGGATTTTGCTTGACAACAGGTGTAGTGGACTGCAAATAAGGTGAAAGTGAGATCCCCTAGTGGCCATACTGTTTTCAGATGGATGCAGGCATAGTTTTTTTCAACTAAAGTGATTTAGAAATGTGCTAGTTAAATTAAATTAAACTGTGTGAAAGTACAGTGAGTCTTCAAAGTTCCTCTTGCAAAATCTGTAACTGATGACATGCATTATATATAAAGGTATAGAGGATGTATATGCACTATAAAAATAAAGGGGAACATTTATTAATACAGGAGATTTAGACGCCAGTCTTAATCCCTCTGCGCTACCAGTGGATGCAAGCCTCTACATAACTTTGGCGCTTGTTGTCGCCAGCCGTGCGTCGGGTTTTAATCTACAACCTAAATACACCAAAAAGTGGCGTATAACAAATAATAAATGACCTCCGAAGTGTTTATTTGCATATAAGTCTGTTTAACCTTTGTTATCATATCCTCATCACACCCTCCACCCAAGTGTACAAATTTCAGTGATATAACACCCTCCAAAATCAACAGATATCAAAGTGTATTTACATTTTTTAATTCATTCTTTCTTCACATTGAATCAAACAGCTCTCAGTGGTAGTGGCTGATGTGACAATATGCAGCATGTCTGATACAGAAATCATATTAATAGATATCAGGGTGGCACAGTTAGCACCTGCAGCTAAATAGGTAATTATACAACAAATGTCTTTAACGTGGACAGCGCTATTAAAGCACTTGTGATATTCATGAGATAAATGACCCATCAGGCGAAGGACGGATATAGCATGTGTGAATTCTGTGAGGCTGCACAAGGATCTAGTAGGTAGGGGTCACTACTGCCACCTATCACTTTAAACACTGTGGTCTTTTATGTTACTAGGCATTTCAGTTGTATTAAGGATTCATTAGGATTCTTTTCCCCCCTCTGTGCATGAGCATTACTATATAACTTAGCCCCCATAGAAATTGCAAGATTTACACTGACAAGCAAAAGGGTAACAATGTTTTGAACTTTTGACTTTCAGGCTCCATATCTCACCATCCACTACAGCTTCCAATGTGAGACTACCATCATCTTGCCTATCTCATATGTAAATTGGATTTGCAGCTATTTAGCATATGATTAGTTATGCGGATTCTTGTCATGTAACTGCATTGCTACTGTTTTGCTCCTAAAATTCTACATTTTTATTATTTTGTTAGTAGTTTGTAAATCCACCTTTGGCTTTCAACACTGCCTGAATCCTTCTGGGCATGTTCTCATTCATATTCAAGCATGTCTTGACCGAAATCTGGTCCCAGGTCTCTTCTACATTTTCCCAATGTTGCTGCATAGTGGTAGACTCACTTGGGTACGAATATAGTTTTTTCTTAAACTCTACCCACAACTTTTCGATTGGGTTGAGGTCTGGGAAATGTGGGGCCAATCCAGCACCTCTACTTCATTGTCATTGAATCATTTCTTCCACAATCTTGGCGTTTGTTTCGTGTCGTTGTCTTGCTGGAACACTGTCGTCCTTTTCATACCCATAGTACTCGAGTGTATGAAGTAACTCGTCTTGTAGGATACTCATATATAGCTCAGCATTGAAACCACCATCGATCCAAGTATCTAACGCTTTTGGCTGTGAAAAAACCCCATATCATCAGGCTTCCGCCACTGAACTTGACAGTTCCTTCAATTTCTCGATCAGTTAGCCCCGTTTCCCTGGTTTCTGCACCCATCAGAGCCCAGTCTATATACAGTACTTTCGTCTCATCGCTCCCAATCACCTGTTTTTAATCTTCTACTATGCACTGTTCGTACTTTTTTTCAAGCTCGAGCCGATGCTTCTTATGATGATATTGAAGTCGAGGCTTCTTCACGTTTTTTCAGGCCACCATTCCAGGCTTGTGTAATGCGTGTCACACGGTGCTTGCATGGACCTCTGTGATCTCACTATTATGAAGCATACGAGACCCCTACACTGCCATGTTTGTTGCATCAGAACTGATGGATCTTGTGAGAAGCCGACTTGTTGACTCCGGTATTTTGTCTGGACGTCCACCTGGACGGCTACACATGAGCTGGTATGGAGGAGATTTATGAAGACAGGCGTTTTTCTACACTGGTCTTGGTATCCCCTGCACTGTTGGAAGATGCACCACATTTACACCTCTTAATAAAATAGGGGCATCCTCTGGCAGTCCGTGTCTAAACAGAAATCTATGTCAGACCACAGCTGCTGCAGATTTCTGGATTCATATGCGCCAGAAAACTGGCATAAATGAAGATAAATTTGTCTCTGCTTTTGACCACGCCCCATTCTCACCATGTACCCTTTTGGAAAAGTGGTGAGGGTGGCGTAAAAAGAGGCACTTGCGACTTTTTTCCCCCATAGATCATTGGTCATCAATATTAAAAACCCCTTTACGTTTGCTGTCCACTAAAATTCCTAGATCCTTTTCCATGTCAGTGTTACCCAGTGTTTTACCATTTAGTATGTACTGGTGACTTGCATTATTCCTTCCCATGTGCATAACCTTACATTTGTAAGTGTTAAACCTCATCTGCCACTTCTCTGCCCAAGCCTCCAATCTATCCAGATCCATCTGTAGCAGTATACTGTTCTCTTTCGTGTTAATTACTTTACACAGTTTAGTGTCATTTGCAAAAATGTATAATTTACTGCCAAACTCATATTGCATGTCCTTTTCTATAAGGGCTATTCTCTGCTAAAATACAGTGCAATAATTTAAGTTGTGCACTTTGTGTCTTCCCTGATCTTTGTATGCCAATGTAGTGGGCTGCATACAATTTTTATCTCAGTGTTCACCTCATCTAACTTGTGGCTAGGCGGAAATTACAACCACTGCCAGCCAGAATGCCACATGATCTTCTAGCTGCGTGCGTCTGCTTTCCAGTCCAGTGCTGTTTGGATGGATGTGGGGAAATGGTGGTGCAACAATCTGTAAAGGTATGAGAGAGACCATTTGGGTAGAGGCCACAGGGCACCCCACTCAGGGCCCTCCCTATAATCCAGCCCTGGGTGTGTAGTTGCAGCCAATCACTGGCCTCAGTGATTATGACTAAACCAGCTAAATTGCTTTTGTGCTGAGAAGTCCCAGGTTTCCTATTTTGCTTTCAGTTTATGATGTATTGTGCAGCCATCTTTTAACCAACCTTGTTTGCCTTATGGCTATGCACTTGTGAGTGTAGATGCATATCTGCTTAGTCTGAACTCTGTCTTATAGTATATATTGAGGGTGGCACCTCTTTTGGAATGAGCAACGCCCAAGTACCTGGGACTTCTCAGCACAAAAGCAATTTAGCTGGTTCCTGCAGTGCCCTGAATAAAATGAGACTGGTAAGTCCATGAGAGACAGTATCTGTAGTGTTAGGGACCCTTGTGCGGAAGCCGCCGTGACGTGGTACTTGGGCCTGACATACTTTTGATCAAAAATGTGCACTAAGTGCTTCCTTCATTCAATTTTTTTTGGAATGAGCCCCTTTTCCTATTTTTTGCTATCAGTTTATGATGTATTGTGCAGCCATGTAGATGCATATCTCCTAAGTCTGAACTCTGTCTTGTGGAGGACTAAGGTAATGAATTTCATAGCTCACAATTTAGCACAAGGATTAGCCTCATTGTTATTCAAGGTTGATTTTATTTCCACAGTTGCACTATAAATCTGCTCAGGAGATTTAAAGGGGTTTTTCACCCCTAGGTACCTCTTCTGCACACCCCTAGCATGGCTGGACATGCCGTAGAATTTATGCTAAACTGATCGCCACTGCTGGGTTTTGGCTCCAACGCTCCCCTTTGGGTGCTGCTGGTCTTGTGTCTCTCTGCATCAACATCTGGATAGACATGGGCCATATTGCCACTGCAGCTAGTGACTGGCTGCAGTGGTAATGTGTTACCTACACATGACATAATCCACTGACATGACACATGGGTCTGAACACTCAGACTCTCACTGAGTGTTCAGACCCATGTGTCATGTCAGTGAATTATGTCATGTGTAGGTAACACATTGCGGTTCCTGTGTCCTGTTGGCCTTGAGCAATGGTCAAGCATGCACACTTTCACTCCATGCAAAGTCTCTAGGACGCCAGAGATAGTTGTGTTGTACTCATATATTTGAAGCAGTCCCATAATGACAAAAAGAGCAGCAGTGTGCATGCTCAACCTGCTGCTCTATTCATACGGGGACCTGGGACCCCCCCCATTCATCTGATTGGTGGGGTCGCAGGCAGTAATGCTGAATATATATGTTATGCATCTCAATAATCTACTATTCACCTGTTTGATATATAGAATGTTAACTGAATGCTAGAGGTCACATCACAGCCTTGAGGGTCACATGACTGACGCTAAGTTTAGTCCTGTTCAGATCTCCTACGGGTGCATTTTATAGGACTAAAATGGGCTGTACCATTTTTTATCTTTAGAGAGAGTCTGAATTGTAAAACTGCCTATTCTCTAAACAAAAAAATGTAATTATTAAACCGGAATACCTGGTTAATGCTCCCGGAATCGGCGGGATGGCGGAAGAACAGAGGACGTAGAGAAGAAGGATGAGAAGAAACCACTGGAGGAGCAGGAAGGGTCGCTTGTACAGATGAACGAAGCTTATGATGATGATGAAAACGACACTGGCCATCATAACCAATCATTTCAATGAGATTGGATGGGTGGGGCTGGGGGGGGCGGCGTAGCTGGAAAGAACTGGTCTCCAGCAGCTGTATGCTTGCTGGCTTACGTACTAACCGTGGTATTGTTAACAACAAGCAATCTATTAAAGCAATATGGGGGAATGTTTTCCAGTTGTTAAAAGGGAGGCCAAATTACTTTATTACCAGGATACACTGTGGACAAAGCTTGCCGCAGTTTTTGGCGAGCAGAGGCTTGCTGCCCACATGTCTGACCAGGAGGCCCCTCTCCACTGCCAAGTCAAGTCGCCTACCTATTACCGTCTCTGCTACCACAAACAGCAGAAGCTGCAGCAGCCATTTTAGTTTTATGAACATGACTGAGCAGTTTTTTCTGCGCCAGGCTCACACAAATCAGCAAATGGAGACATACCACCAGAACAACCAGGTTCAGTCCTACCTGGACTTTGGCCTTTCCCCGCTACATACCGTGTTCTCTGACCCCTTGGACTTCTTGGCTGGCAGATTGGAACAGTGGCAGAAACTGGTCCAGTTTGCTCTCTATGTACTGTCTTGTCCAGCCTCCAGAGTCATCTCAGAGAGGCTTTTCAGGCTTGTCAAACCTAAACGGAGAAAGTTGGCCTCTGTCAGTATATGAAACATCACTTTTGCCAAAATGAATTAGACATGGATACAGGAGGATTCTCAGAAACCTCCGACTGAGGCTGATAAATAGATCACCCATTGCTGATGGTAGCTATTTATCGCCTGCCTCATCACGCCACTCCCAGTATCTGCCTGCTTGCCATCATGTTCTGAACAGTATGGCTGCTACTGCCACCACTGCTACTCCCCACCAATGCTACCATTACCCCTATACAACCGCCACTACTACTACTACACTAACACAGCCACACATACATCTACTGTCCTAAAGTTCCATGCTGTGCTACTACTTCTGGTGCCACTATTGCTGCCAGTTATCACCCCTACACACCTTACACTTTCCACATCCACACTGTTTTGCTGCTGCTCCCAAATAAAAATGAGAATTGTTAGAACAAGCCACTGTTTCTTCTAACAATTAACACTTATGTGTATAAATATAGGCAGGCATTCTGCCCCCTTTTTGGATGCTTAGGCAGAATTAGCCACTGGTTCTTCTGACATTAACCTCTCCACTACCGGCTCCGTACATGTACGATGCAGGAGCGATGGCAAACATGGCACCCACTCGAGCGTGCAGCGGGCGTCATGGCCAGCGGGTCTCTGCTGTTTCAAATAGCAGAGATCCACGGATAATGACCACGGCTGACAATAATGCCGATCGCGGTCATTAAAGCCTCAAGTGAGATCACGACATCTAAAGGGTTGAAAACCCGGAAGCTTGCGCTTTCAGGCTTCTTACTGGCATCCTCTGCGGCAAATGAGGATGCCGGTAATTGATTCAAATGTGCTGGGTCTCGCTGAAGACACCCAGGGCATTTGAGTGCGGTTCTTATTTTGGCCAGCAAGTGGCAAGCCAACATAAGAAATTAGCAATTCTGAACAATAAATGGATGTAAAAAAATCCATAATTTTTCTGAATAAAAAAAGAAAAATGGATTTTGTAGGCTAAAATATGAGCTTCAAAATCATAAAAAAGTAAAAAAAAATCAAAAATATATAAAAAAAATATAAAAATTTAAATCACCCCCTTTCCGTAGAATTTAAAAATAAATACATAAATAACAAAAAATTTAAACATCATGGGTATCACCATGACCAAAAACGCCCATACTATTAAAATATAAAAATATTTGTCCAATACGGCGAATGGCGTAACGGAAAAAAGGGTCAAAATTGCCAATTTGCAATTTTTTCATCGCTTCTCTTACCCAAATTTTTTTTATAAAATGTGATCAAAAAGTCACACAAACCCAAAAATGGTACCAATAAAAACTACAGATTGTCCCGCAAAAAATTAGCCCAACAAAGCTCAGTAGATATAACTATAAAAAAGTTATGGGGGTCAGAATTTGGTGATGTAAAAAATTTCCTCAAAGTTTACATTTATTTTTCCACTCTTTAGGGTACTTTCACACTAGCGTTAAAGTTTTCCCTTTGAGTTCCGTCATAGGGGCTCAATACCGGAAAAAAACTGATCAGTTTTATCCTAATGCATTCTGAATGGAGAGCAATCTGTTCAGTATGCATCAGGATGTCTTCAGTTCAGTCACTGTACAGTTTTTGGACGTATTTTCTCAGTTCAAAATTCCGGAACACTTGCCGGAATGCCGTATCCGGCATTATTTTGCGTTGAAATGCATTAATGCTGGATCCGGCACCAAGTGTTCTGGAAAAACTGATCCGGTTTTCTAGCCTGTGCATGTGCAGACCTTTAAAATGTGAAAAAAAAACAACCTGATCCGTTTTTCCAGATGACACCTGAAAGACGGATCAGGTATTCCAATGGATTTGTCAGACTGATCAGTCTGCAAATGACATGCGTTTGCATACAGTTTTCCTGATCAGGCAACGCAATTGCATTAGGGTACTTTCACACTTTCGTTTTTGTTTTCCGGCATAGAGTTCCGTCGTCGTGGCTCTATGCTGGAAAGAAACGCTTCAGTTACAGATAATTCAACCGCATGCATCCGTTTGAACGGATCTGCTTGTATTAACTTTAACTTTTTATTCACATTGCAAAGACGGATCCGTCATTAACTCCATTGAAAGTCAATGGAGGATGGATCCGTTTTCTATTGTGGAAGATGTTTTGCTCCGCATCCCAGGACGGAAAGAAAACCGCAGCATGCTGCGGTATTTTCTCCGTCCAAAAAACGTTCACATACTGAACGGAAGACATCCTGATGCATACTGAACGGATTTCTCTCCATTCAGAATGCATGGGGATAATCCTGATCAGTATTCTGCCAGCATAGAGCCCCGACGACGGAACTCTATGCCGGAAAACAAAAACGCAAGTGTGAAAGTACCCTTAGACATAAAAACCTATACATATGTGGTATCGTTGTAATTTTACTGACCCAGAGAATGAAGGGCAAAGGTCAATTTTGCTGCAAACGGAACGCGGTAGAACGGTGGAGGAATTGCGTTTATTTTCCAATTCCATTTTGGAATTTCTTTCCTGCTTCCCACTACATTGTATGCCATATTAAATGGTGGCATTGGAAAGTACAACTTATCCCACAAAAAATAAGCCCTCATACAGCTATGTGAACAGAAAAATAAAAACATTATGGCTCAAGGAAGAAAAAAAGAAAATGCAAAAATAAAAAAACCTCTAGTATCCTAAGGGTTAACATTAGAAATGAGCACATTTCTCAAAAATTTGGTCGATTCGCCGAATTTTTCGCATCGGGAGTCTGCTGTGGTAGTGAAATAATACTGTGAGTCCGTATGACATGCAGATGACAGGCGTTACTCTTACAATCACTGCACACTTCACTTATTTGGGCAGTCACGGGCCAAAACTGACCACATAACTCAATTATGAACTCAGCCTTACAGGTTGATGTTAGCGTCAAGAAGAACCGCACTCCTTTTACACCCTCGTCAGCTGATTCCACATAGATGTCTACAGAACCTGTTCTATTAAACGCTTATACAAGTAGAACTCCCCCGACAGAGTGGAGAGGGTGTCAGAAGTAAGTTTGTGTTGACGTCACTGATTATTTTGCCCTTCCTCTGATACGTCAGAACAATAACCCCCAAAAAACGGATCCTGTCTGTTGAGCATCCGCCTTCACTCGGTCAGCATTTGGTCAGTAATCCATCAGCATTGCTAATGCCAAAAAAAAACAGGAGTGGATCCAAAACAGAGATGACCGAGTCAACCATTCAAGAACCACTGGGTTGCTGGTCAAGACACGACCGCTGGATGACACCTGGAGCTCAGGCCTCTCGCTGCGTCTCCTGCTGCCACACCCCTTTACTCTGCTGCGACCTGTGCCTGCGCCAGAAACATTTAGGCCTCTGCCACTCTCCTGTGCAGGGCCTGGCACTTCTCTGTCTGACATACTGTTAGATCAGATAAATAAATGAAAAGGAAATTAAAACACCCCAAAAAAGTCTGTAATTTTCTCACTTTACCACGCAACGGTTAATAAGCCCTTTTTTCCCCACTAATACACGCCAAAAAGGGCTATCATTTTCTCACTTCACCATACAACAGCAAATACTTTTTTGTGCCACTAATACACGCAAAAAAAGGCTTTATAACATATAACTGCACTGCGCAAAGGCAAATACATTTTTTCCACTTATACACGCCACAAAAGGGCTTTAGAACATATAACTGCACCGCTGAACGGCGAAAATATTTTTCTTTTGCCACTAATGCACGACAAAAAAGGGGCTGTAATTTTCGCACTTCACCACACAACGGCTAATAAGCCCTTTTTTTCCCACTAATACAATACAAGCCAAAAAATGCTTTAGAACATATAACTGAACCGCACAAGGACAAATAAGACATATAAATATTTCCTTGTAATAAACCCTGCTAATGCCTGTATCAAACAGCACTTGCACCCCAATAAGAAGCACGGTTTTCTGGAATTACAGAGCTGTATAATGGTAATTTGGGTCCCCAGTCAGTGCAGCAAGGTGTAATAGGATTGCTCCTATTACCCAGGCTGTAACCTCCTCTACTGAACCCTGTTCAACATAAATGCTGTGGAATGATTCCTCCCTATCCTTTCCCTACACCTTGAATAATATTTCGGTGAACTTGTAAACTGTTTTTTCAGCACAATGAAGTCTTTCCTACCACTGTCCCTTTCGCCTGCTGACATCTCTCCCTGCACTAAGTACACTGGAAAATGGCTGAATCCAAGATGGCTGAGGCTATAGGGCTGTGACATCACAGGGCTAGCTGGCTGCTGATTGGCTGCATGAATGGCATTATGGGTGATCCAGCATCCCCAAGGTTCCTTGCTCCATGTCCTCACACATTCCACAACCATTTTATGAAAAAATGCGATTCGTTACCAAGAAGGGCGAGAAAATTCGTATTCGGTGCGAATTGAATTTTTCCTGAAATTCTGATCCAATTCGACTTCGTCAACTCCGATTCGCTCATCTCTAGTTAACATGTTTGTGTGTGTGTGTGTGTATAAACAGTCAGGGATCTGCCCCTGTTAAGGCATAGTTTTTGGATGCCTGGTCTCAACAGGCCAGTTTTTTTCCTGATAACACCATGTATGTTCAACCCCTTCACAACATCCACTGTACATGTACAGCAGATGCCAGAATTTTAAAGATGGCGATACATCTGACCCCAGACATTTAACCCCTCAGATGCAATAATCCATTGTGCAGCACTCTTGGGGCCCAATCGCTTCCCTGTGCTGAGATCGGAAAGCAGTTTGTTGGTAGTCATAGGCTGGAGCCTGCTGAAGGCTACCAGGCCTATCTCAGGTATATTTTTATGGATGCCTGCAGGTGGCAGTGCTCTATAGGAATATACAGAATTTTTCATACACAGTATTGTATGGGAGAAGTGATCTAAAGATCACATCTTCAGGTCCCCTGGCGGGGGCTTGAACACAAAAAAAAAAAAGAAAAAGTTTCAAAAAAATATACAAATTTAAATCACCCCTTTCCCCCATTATTGAAAGAATAAAAATCATTTGCACTGCCGTGTCACAAAACACCCAAACCATTAAAAAATAAACGTATTTATTCCATACAGTGAACACCATTATCAAAATGGCTAATTTGCTATTTTATATCATTTCACTTCCCACATTTTTTTTTTATAAGTAATCAAAAAGTCATAAGCATCCCACAATGGTATCACTGAAAACTCTAGATTGCCCCTCCCTCCAAAAAAGAGCCCTCACATATCTCCACAGACATAAATATAAAACATTATGGGGGTCAGATTATGGCGATGAAAAGAAAAAAAGAATTTCTTCCAAAGACTTTTAAAAAATAAAAAATAGAAGAAAACACAATTGTGGTATAAGGCTACTTTCACATTAGTGTTTTTAATTCCGCTATTTTTATTCCGCAGCGGAAAAAAACGCTTCAGTTTTGTCCCCATTTATTGTCAATGGGGACAAAACTGAACGAAACGGAATGCACCAAAATGCAACATGTTCCGTTTAGTTGCATCCCCATCGCGGACAGAAAAATGCTGCAAGCAGTGTTTTCTGTCCGCGATGTGGTGCAGAGCGAGACGGATCCTTCCTGGCACATAATGTAAGTCAATATGGATGGATCCGTTTTCTCTGACACAATCTGGCACAATAGAAAACCGATCCGTCCCCCATTGACTTTCAGTTGTGTTCAAGACGGATCCTTCAGGGCTATAGAAGACATAGTACAACCGAATCCGTTCATGACGAATGCATGCAGTTGTATTATTGTAACGGAAGCGTTTTTGAAGATCCATGACAGATGTGAAAGTAGCCTTACTATTATCGCACTGATCCAGAGAATAAAGGGCACAAGTCAGTTTTATTGCATAGGGAATGCTCTAAGAACAAATTCCATAAAACTTTTTTTCCAGTTTCACCCGATTCAGATTTTTTTCCAGTTTTCCAGTATACAATATTAAATATACTATATTTAATATACTATATTTTATATTTAATATTATATTAAAGTACAACTTGCAAAACACAAGCCCTGATATGACTATGTGAATGGAAAACGAAAAAAAGTTACTGTATTTTTCGCTCTACAAGACACATTCTCCCCCCCCCCCCCAAAGAAAAGTGGGGGGAAAATAGCACTGCGTCTTATGGGGCGAATGCTGCAATTTACACAGTGCGGCTGGCGTGTGTATCAGCGGGGAGGGAGGAGGGGCTGGCATCTTGTTTTATAATGGCAGTGGGCCCCGCTCACTGTAGTAATCATAGAAACTGTAGAATTCCTCTCCAATCCAGCCTGTAGTACTTACTACAAACTTCCATTGCAGTGCAGGAGGCCGGCCGAGCAGGCGGGAGGCGGCAGCGTAACTCACTACGTCACGAGCCTGCTCCTCCCACTTTATGAATGAAGCAGGCGGCGCAGGCGCCTGACATAGTGAGTTACGCTGCCGCCTCCCGCCTGCTCGGCCGGCCTCCTGAACTGCTATGGAAGTTTGTAGTAAGTACTACAGCCTGGATTGGAGAGTAATTCTACAGTTTAACATTGCCTATATGATTATTACAGTGAGCGGGGCCCGGTGTAGTAGAATACAGTGACTGCATCGGGCCCCATTGCCATTACAAAACAAGATGCTAACCCCCACCCCCTGTATTGGGGGTCATTCACTACACAGGGATATTGTTATGGGGGGATCTGTGGATGACTCATAGCATAAGATGCTATGTGTCATCGCCAGATCTCTAGGGTTGGGCAATATACAGGTGTCTGCGATATACCGAGGTATTAAGAAACTGCGATATGGCGATATCACAGTTTCCTAATAACCGCGGTATTTAATGACGTCATAGGAGTGGTCGCACGTGTGCTGACCACTCCTAAAACATCCATGTCAGGGGTGTGGAATTCCTATCGCCCGGGACATGTAGTGCCGGGCGCCGGGCAGGTAGTTTGTTAAGTAGTTTGTTAAGTTTGTTAAGTGCCGGGAATTTAGCACCGGCCAGTGGCGTGCCCAGGGGGGGGGGGGCGGTTCGCCCCGGGTGCCGGCTGTCAGGGGGGTGCCAGGGAGAGGGACTGACAGGGGGGAACGGGGAAGCACTCAGCGCTCCCTCCTGTCATTCCCTTGTAGCGTGACCGAGCTCTGTCAGGTCCGGGTACAGAGAGCATCTGTCTCCTGTACCCGGCCGGACTGACAGGAAGTGCGCACACAGCTTGCGCTTCCAGTCAGTCAGCCCGGGTACCGGAGACAAAAGCTCCTGTACCCGCCGCAATGCTCGGCCACGCTACAGCAAAGGTAGGGTGGGGTTCAGAAAAAGCATGACAAGATGGGGGGGGATCAGAAAAAGCATGACAAGATGGGGGGGGGGGATCAGAAAAAGCATGACAAGATGGGGGGGGATCAGAAAAAGCATGACAAGATGGGGGGGGATCAGAAAAAGCATGACAAGATGGGGGGGATCAGAAAAAGCATGACAAGATGGGGGGAGTATGAAAAATTACTATGTGGGGGCACTACTGTGTGGTTGGGGGTGTCGGGGACACTACTGTGTGGGGGCAATGTGGCGGACACTACTGTGGGGGCAGTATGGGGGACACTACTGTGTGGGGACAGTGTGGCGGACAATACTGTGTGGGGGCAGTGTGGGGGACACTACTGTGTGGGGGCAGTGTGGGGACACTACTGTGTGGGGGGACAGTGTGGCGGACACTACTGTGTGTGGGGGACAGTGTGGGGGACACTACTGTGAGGGGGCAGTGTGGCGGACACTACTGTGTGGGGGACAGTGTGGCGGACACTACTGTGTGTGGGGCAGTGTGGGGGACACTACTGTGTGTGGGGGGCAGTGTGGGGGACACTACTGTGTGTGGGGGGCAGTGTGGCGGACACTACTGTGTGTGGGGGGCAGCGTGGCGGACACTACTGTGTGGGGGCAGTGTGGCGGACACTACTGTGTGGGGGCAGTGTGGCGGACAATACTGTGTGGGGGCAGTGTGGCGGACACTACTGTGTGTGGGGGACAGTGTGGGGGCACTACTGTGAGGGGGGCAGTGTGGCGGACACTACTGTGTGGGGGACAGTGTGGCGGACACTACTGTGTGTGGGGCAGTGTGGGGGACACTACTGTGTGTGGGGGCAGTGTAGGGGACACTACTGTGTGTGGGGGGCAGTGTGGCGGACACTACTGTGTGTGGGGGCAGTGTGGCGGACACTACTGTGTGGGGGCAGTGTGGCGGACACTACTGTGTGGGGGCAGTGTGGCGGACAATACTGTGTGGGGGCAGTGTGGCGGACACTACTGTGTGGGGGACACTACTGTGTAAGGGACAGTGTGGCGGACACTGCTGTGTGGGGGACAGTGTGGCGGACACTACTGTGTGGGGGGCATTGTGGGGACACTGCTGTGCGAGGGGCAGTGTGCGGGGAGTGTGGCGGACACTACTGTGTAAGGGGCAGTGCGGGGGACACTATTGTGTGAGGGGCAGTATGGCGGACACTACTGTGTGGGGGCAGTGTGGCGGACACTACTGTGTGGGGGACACTACTGTGTGGGGGCAGTGTGGCGGACACTACTGTGTGGGGGACACTACTGTGTGAGGGACAGTGTGGCGGACACTGCTGTGTGGGGGGCATTGTGGGGAACACTACTGTGCGAGGGGCAGTGTGCGGGGAGTGTGGCGGACACTACTGTGTAGAGGGGCAGTGCGGGGGACACTATTGTGTGAGGGGCAGTGTGGCGGACACTACTGTGTGGGGGCAGTGTGGCGGACACTACTGTGTGAGGGGCAGTGTGGGGAACACTACTGTGTGGGGGCAGTGTGGGGGACACTACTGTGTGGAGGGGGACACTACTGTGTGGGGGCAGTGTAGGGGACACTACTGTGTGGGGGCAGTGTGGGGGACACTACTGTGTGTGGGGGCAGTGTGGGGGACACTACTGTGTGTGGGGGCAGTGTGGCGGACACTACTGTGTGTGGGGGCAGTGTGGGGGACACTACTGTGTGTGGGGGCAGTGTGGGGGACACTACTGTGTGGGGGGCAGTGTGGGGGACACTACTGTGTGGGGGCAGTGTGGCCGACACTACTGTGTGGGGGGCAGTGTGGGGGACACTATTGTGTGGGGGGCAGTGTGGGGGACACTACTGTGTGAGGAACAGTGTGGCGGACACTGCTGTGTGGGGGAAATTACTATATGGGGGCAGCGTGAGAGGCGTTGCTATTGGGGAGGCATTGTAGGGGCAATTCTATTATTTCTGGGGATAATAATAGGGTATTATTATTACTGGGGGCAATCTAGGAGACATTATAACCTCTGTAGACACTATAGGGACATTTGGGGTCATTTATCAACCTGGTGTACAGTAGAACTGGCTTAGTTGCCCCAGCAGCCAATCAGATTCCACCTTTCATATTTGACAGCTCTTTAGGAAATCCAGTTCTACTTTACACCAATTTGATAAATGACCCCAATTATGTCTATTAGGAGGTTGATGGAAAAACTGAGAAATCTAACGTGTCTGTGTCACTAACTCTGCAGAGACGAAATGAGACGAAATAATGTGTCTTGGTGGTCTGGGTCTAACGAAGGAGAAGAGGAAAGAGAAGGTCTACATGACAGGAGATGTCCCTGATGTAAGAGGTATGTGCCCAAGTAATGGGTGGGGGGGGGGGGTCAGTGCCAGAGAAAGGACCCGCCCCGGGTGCCAAAAACCCTGGGCACGCCACTGGCACCGGCCCCGCAGTGAAGTAGCCCGATCTTATTAACTATTGTTGCGCAGGCTCCCCAGGCAGCTCTCTGCCGGGGGAACCTGCGCAACAATAGTTAATAAGGTCGGGCTACTTCTAAAGACATTAACTACATAAATACTGGATCAGAGGTGCGGGGCCGGTGTATTACTGCAGAGTAACACTGCACCGGCCGCTGCGAGTGCCCCCCACCCCACAGTGTTGGGGGTCTGTGGCTGACACTGTTATGGGGGATCTGTGGATGACACATATATAGCATAAGATGCTATATATGTGTCAGCCACAGTGCCCCCCCATAACAGTGCGTCCAGCCACAGTGCCCCCATAACAGTGCGTCAGCCACAGTGCCCCCCATAACAGTGCGTCAGCCACAGTGCCCCCATAACAGTGCGTCAGCCACAGTGCCCCCATAACAGTGCGTCAGCCACAGTGCCCTCCATAACAGTGCGTCAGCCACAGTGCCCGCCCATAACAGTACGTCAGCCACAGTGCCCCCATAACAGTGCGTCAGCCACAGTGCCCCCATAACAGTGCGTCAGCCACAGTGCCCCCATAACAGTGCGTCAGCCACAGTGCCCCCCATAACAGTCGTCAGCCACAGTGCCCCCCATAACAGTGCGTCAGCCACAGTGCCCCCATAACAGTGCGTCAGCCACAGTGCCGCCCCCCCCCCCATAACAGTGCATCATACAGTATAACGCCTCCTTGCGGCTGCCCCAGTGCCCCATACAGTATAACGTCTCCTTGCGGCTGCCCCCATACAGTATAACGCCTCCTTGCGGCTGCCCCCATACAGTATAACGTCTCCTTGTAGCTGCCCCCATACAGTATAACGTCTCCTTGCGGCTGCCCCCATACAGTATAACGCCTCCTTGCGGCTGCCCCCATACAGTATAAATGCTCCTTGTGGCCCCCATACAGTATAATGTCTTCTTGTGGCTGCCCCATACAGTATAACGTCTCCTTGTGGCTGCCCCAGTGCCCCATATAGTATAACGTCTCCTTGCGGCTGCCCCCATACAGTATAACGTCTCCTTGCGGCTGCCCCCATACAGTATAACGTCTCCTTGCGGCTGCCCCCATACAGTATAATGTCTCCTTGCGGCTGCCCCATACAGTATAACGTCTCCTTGCGGCTGCCCCATACAGTATAACGTCTCCTTGTGGCTGCCCCCATACAGTATAAGGTCTCCTTGTGACCCCCGCCCCCATACAGTATAACGTCTCCTTGTGGCTGCCCCCATACAGTATAATGTCTCCTTGTGGCTGCCCCCATACAGTATAAGGTCTCCTTGTGGCTGCCCCATACAGTATAACGTCTCCTTCTGGCTGCCCCCATACAGTATAATGTCTCCTTGTGGCTGCCCCAGTGTCCCATACAGTATAAGGTCTCCTTGTGGCTGCCCCCATACAGTATAACGTCTCCTTGTGGCTGCCCCCATACAGTATAACGTCACCTTGTGGCTGCCCCCATACAGTATAACGTCTCCTTGCGGCTGCCCCCATACAGTATAGCGTCTACTTATGGCTGCCCCCCCATACAGTATAAGGTCTCCTTGTGGCTGCCCCCATACAGTATAACGTCTCCTTGTGGCCCCCATACAGTATAACGTCTCCTTGTGGCTGCCCCCATACAGTATAACGTCTCCTTGTGGCTGCCCCCATACAGTATAACATCACCTTGTGGCTGCCCCCATACAGTATAACGTCTCCTTGCGGCTGCCCCCATACAGTATAACGTCTCCTTGCGGCTGCCCCCCATACAGTATAACGTCTCCTTGCGGCTGCCCCCATACAGTATAACGTCTCCTTGTGTGGTGTCTGGCTGCCCCCATACAGTATAACATCTCCTTGTGGCTGCCCCCATACAGTATAACATCTCCTTGTGGCTGCCCCCATACAGGATAACGTCTCTTTGTGGCTGCCCCCATACAGTATAACATCTCCTTGTGGCCCCTATACAGTATAACGTCTCCTTGTGGCCCCTGCCCCCATACAGTATAACGTCTCCTTGTGGCCCCCATACAGTATAACGTCTCCTTGTGGCCCCCATACAGTATAATGCCTTCAAGTGTTTTTTTCTTCTAAATGGGCATTTATCGTGATATATATCGTTATCGCGATAAATTTCTTAATATCGTTATCGTGGCAATATTTTTGATATCGCCCAACCCTAGATCCCCCTTAGCAGTGTCATGCCATCTCCAGATCCCCCCCATAACAGTGCCATCCCCAAATGCCCCCCATAACAGTGCCACCCACAGATCCCCCCCCATAACAGTGCCATCCACAGATCCCCCCATAACAGTGGCATCCACGGATCCCCCCCATAAGAGTGCCATCCACAGATGCCCCCCATAAGTGTCATCCACAAAGCCCCCATAACAGTGTGTTATCCACAGATCCCCCCCCATAACAGTGTCATCCACAGATCCCCCATAACAGTACCATCCCCAGATACCCCCATAACAGTGCCATCCCCAAATGCCCCCATAACAGTGCCATCCACAGATTCCCCCCCCATAACAGTGCCATCCACAGATTCTCCCCCCCCCATAACAGTGCCATCCACAGATCCCACCCATAACAGTGTCATCCACAGACCACTATTAGTTCAAAACCCACCAAAAGCACACCTTTTGGTTCAAAAAAATTATTATTTTTTTTCCTCCTCAAAAACCTAGGTGCGTCTTAGCATCAGGTGCAGGTTATAGGGCAAAAAATACGGATATGTCTCTTGGAAAGCAGGGTGGCAAAAAAGAAAATGCAAAAAACAGAAAGTCATAAAGGGGTTAAATATCACCCAACCCCAACAAGGGACAATTTTTGGAAAAGCATAAAACATGTGATGATGCGGCAGGTTTGTAAACGTTACCCAGCGCTGTGTATGTCACTGTCACTATTATTTGCTGTCATTAAGGAGGGGTAAAGAGCAAAAATTTAGCATAACATTTTAAAAAAAAACAGCGAGATATAAAAAGAATCCTAGACCTCAGCGTCAATTATCAGGCCAATTACAGCACTTTGGACTTCTTTTTAATTTGATGAATGTGATATGAAGGGAATTTCAACCAGTTCTCTCATCTCTGCACAGCACCACTGATGACCTGGCCATTCTCTCATGCTGTGGGCCCTCCAAGAGTAGGGGCCCCATTGCACCTCCGATAGATGCGCAGTCCTTGCAGCTCACCGCCGGCTGTGGCATACACGGACATATGCCCAATTGCATCGAGATATTTTCCATAACACGGCAACTGTCAGCGTTATCTCCTCAGCGCTGCGGTTTCCCGCCTTAACCCCTTCCCCGCTGCACCCTTGCTTTCTAGCTTGCAGCTGTAGCTGAATAAGAGGAAGTGAAGCTGGGAGGGAGAGGAGGGTGCCCATATCTATATCTATACATGCTCGACAACATTTTCCGCACTGACATTACCGAAGGCTACATCTTCAGCATGCTAATGTGGCGCTAGCAGAGGCCAATGGGCAGAGGTGCAGAGCTGAGGCGGGGGCTGGCGCTATTTGGGTGCTGAAGGCAGCCAATGAGGAGGCTTCAGGTAGCGCAGGATAAGTAAGTTACCACAGAACAGGAACTTTCAGTCAGTGCGTTTGCTGATAATACAGTGCGACCCAGCAGAAGGCAAGCAGTAGGACTGGCAGGGCTCGGCATGGCACAGGCAGGAGCGGAAAGCCGGAGGAGGGGAGTGCAGTGCTGAAGCTACTCAGTGCAGAGGCGGATCCCACACAGGAGCTCACCTTTCACTATAGGAAGACAAGGTGCTCTGAGAGAAGAAGAGAGCCCACTCTTCATAGTGCAGCCGGGAGCCCGTCCTCCTCAGCCTACACCCGCTCTGCTTGTCTGAGGGGCGAGGGGGCACCCGACCACCATGGACAGCGCGCACGCCAAGACCGTGTCCGAGGTGCTCCGCCACTTCCAGGTGAATGAGAGCTGCGGGCTGAGCGCTGAGCAGGTCCGGAGGAGCCGAGAGAAGTATGGACCGAACGGTGAGTAGTTCCCCGGGGCTGCGCCTGGACGGGGCGCTCCGCATCCACCCGGTGCCTCAGCTCGGGTGTTCTAATCCTGTCACCCGGAGTAGTGGCATTATAACGTAGGCCTATGTAGGGTAGACATCGCTCTCTGTGCCTGGTACTTGTAGTGCGACCATGGGTGGGAGTCTGACTGCTTTTACCTATCATTTCTAGGGGAGACCTCACCCATGACTTCCGGTACAGTGTCTGTCCCCACACCTGTGGGTGATGTCTGAAGGAAGCGCTTCTCATGACAGATGTGAGATGCAGGGGTCACCCTCAGTCAGGAGCTGGCAGATCACCTACCTGTGCCTGAGTCACCCCACAGTCATCAGCCTGGGATCTACCTGTGCCTCTGTCACCCCTCAGTCAGGAGCCGGGGATCTACCTGTGCCTCTGTCACCCCTCAGTCAGGAGCCGGGGATCTACCTGTGCCTCTGTCACCCCTCAGTCAGGAGCCGGGGATCTACCTGTGCCTCAGTCACCCCTTAGTCAGCAGCTGGAGATCTACCTGTGCCTCGATCACCCCTTAGTCAGCAGCTGGGGATCTACCTGTGCCTCGATCACCCCTTAGTCAGCAGCTGGGGATCTATCTGTGCCTCCCCAGTGGGCATATCCTGGTGATGAAGTGCAATGGGAGCTATATATTATTTTCTTCTCTGGGTTTGTGGTGTTTGTAGGTCTGGTGCTGCAGGTAGTTATCTCTCTCTCACCCTCTTTCTCACACTCTCTCTCTCACTCACTCTCCAGAAAGAGCAGCTGTACCCGGTGCCACCTCTGCTGTGACAGACTTTTGGCATCATTTATGTAGATACCCTGCGCCTATTTTGGTGAGCGGTTAGCTTGAGAGGTGTTCCAGTTACTGAACCTCAGTGCACGTAGAATGAGCTGGCCGCTTCTAACCAGAGATGTCTCACGCTTACTGTAAGAGAGTAAGTGTGCCCTTACGTCTCCGTTGGAAATTCCAAACCCAGATCTGGTCCGAGAGCCCGGACAAATGGTATTATTTTGTCTGGTAAACTGGCGAGCCCCCTGTAGGAAACCCAACAGACCCCATAGTCAGTGGGGTCAGAGGGGCACAGTTTGTGTCCGTCATAAAACAGATCCGGCGCTTGTTATTTTCATTGTACTGCTTGCATTAAAGAGCAGAACGGAAATACGCAGCGCAGGTGTGAACAGAGCCTTACCAACATGAGCTATGTGTAAGGCATCTTGACAACTTTTTTTTAATGTTTCTATTCTTTCTAGGCAGGGGCTACACACAGACCTCACAATTTGCACTTTTTTTGAATTTTTATACAGACTATTTAGGTTTTATTATCATGTGAAGGTTAAAGGTAGATGCCATTGTAATGCAACTCAATGAATCCCTAATGGTGGCAACTGTCTCATAGAAAGGGGTCACCCCCAAGACGTAAAATATTGTCAGATTAGAAAAAGAGGCATGCCTTCTTTTTAGAGACCGTTTCTGCCCATGTGAAGTGTCTGGCATTGCGGATCAGTTCTATTCAAGCAGAAAGTTCTGCTATACCAGGAACAGTTTCGGAAAGTAAGGCCATATTCACACGACAGTAATGACAAACGGCCCCCGACTTCTATGGTGGCTTTTGGGCTGTGAAGGATGTCCTATTTCTTGACGCCAGGTATTGATGTTGAATTAACAAAACAGACGTATGAATACACCCGTAGACTGTTCCGAAACAGACATCACACAGTGTTGTGTGAATAAGGCCCTAAACAGATACATTTTTTTTTTACTCTGTTTTCTTCGTCACCTGTTTTCGAATTCTTATACCCTCACCTCCATATATTTTTTTAAAGTGCCACCAAGCACTTTACAGTTACGGATGCCTTCATGCAATTTTGCATCAAATGGTAAAATTTCTAAAAACGATGTATAAAAAGCCATATTTGTACCTAAAGTGTGACCAAAGCAGAACATAAGACACACAACTCTTCCTAAAAGTAATATTTCAAGATGGGATTAAGGCCTCTTGTGCCTGTGTACGTTGGATCATATAATTCCTAGAACTTAGTAGACCAGAAATCTCTATGAGCCAGGCGAAAAATGTCCTGATTAGGGGCTAGGGGTGAATACATGTGACTGGGGGTGCATATCCATGCCAAAAATGTCCCTTATCCACCCTTGGAAGCTGATGACAGGTCTCGTGCCCCCTGAATATTGCATCTACTGTAGAACATTGTTGGGCCATCACAGAAAGTGCTGGCGGTCCATCTTCCCTATTGATCTTAAGACTAAAGGGAGAGCCCAGCTGTGCAGGGGGGTAGTCCGTTTTCCTATATTGATGATGTATCCTCAGGATAGGTCATCAGCATAAGATCGGGGGGGGGGGGTGACTCCCAGTACCCGTAGCACACGTATGAGCGCTGTGTTCTCCTCAACTCTCTGTTTACCTGCTCGCCATCGGCATTGCAGCAGCCATGCAGTGTAATTACTACTTTACCGCACCATTCAAGGGTAGGGGTGCCAGGAGTATGACCCCCGCCGATCTGATATTGATGACCTGAGAAGAGATCATCAATCTAGGAAAACGGACAAGCACTTCATAGCCTTTTCCTGCACTGCCAGCTGAAACAGTGAAGGGGTTGGTGGTGGTCCCAGAAGCCAGACCAGTCCCACCAGTCGTAAAGTATCTCAGTATTTATGAGGTGGGAACACCCCTTTAAACTACAGTGGAATCACTTTGCCATTTATGAAAACCAGCAGGTGCAGTAATAGGGGGAATAATCTTCATTTCTATTGATGTGGCTGATTTAGTTTCCTTCTACATATGTTCAGATCCTTATTCCGAGCATCACTGGTTATTAATAAGATGTTTAATGCATGTGCAGGAAAGCACTACCTATCCTGTAAGAAATGTGACGGCAGCTATAATTATCATAACACCTTTTATGAATTATGTATGCGTTAAAACCCCGCTATAGTATTTCAGTATTTCTTGTTGTTCCTCTGTTCATTAGAATTCGTGTAGAAGAATAGTAACTCATTCAACGTGTGCAAGATATTTTATAGCTACACACTGTGTGTCATAGACCAAGATTTAGGGGTATTTTGTTCTCACAACAAGCATTGCACTTCGGTTTCATGCACATGACCGTATGTATTTTGTTGCAGATCCGCAAAATACGATACTGTCCGTGTTGCAAACACAATTTTGCAGACCCTTTGACTTCAATGCGTCTGTTGCGCCCAGGTATAGGGCCTGTTCTATGTTGTTTTGCGGAACGGACAAGGATCATCCATGTGTCCACTGTCCATATCCATATTTCCGTTCTGCAAAAGGATAGAATATTTCCACCAAATATTAACCACAGATCCATTAGGTCAGTGAGTCCACAGAAAAAATATGGATGGCACACGGACCCATCTGTATTTTGCGCATCCGCAGTTTGCTATTTGTGAACCCAGGCTTAAAGTGCATTCACAATGGGCAACAAAGGGCAATTCCATTGCCGTCTTATTTAAAAATGCTTTGCAAACTCGCGGCTACAAGTGCGATTCAGCAAGAGTAAGAAGTCTAGGCCTTTTTTTGAGAAACTGGTATACGAAATCTACATGGGGAAAAAAGGCTGCAGTACACCCAAGTTAGGCCCCTTTCACATCGGCGTTTTTGCTTTCCGTCCTAGAGTTTTGTAGTCGGGGCTCTGATAGATACTGATCAGGATAATCCTAATGCATCCTGAATGGAGAGAAATCCGTTCAGGATGCATCAGGATGTCCTCAGTTCAGTACGTGAAAGTTTTTTGGAAGTTGACAAAACCGCAGCATGCTGTAGATTTGTCTCTGTCTAAAAATGCGGAAGACATGCCGCAATGCCGGATCCGGAAATAATGCCCATTGAAGTGCATTAATCCGGATACGGAATTAAGCTAAACGTCGTTTCGGCGCATCGCCGGATCCAACGTTTAGCTCTGCGCATGCGCAGCAGCAGTTCTGATCGGGGCCCCAGTGTAAGCTGGGGCTCCGATTGGTTACCATGGCAGCCAGGACGCTACTGAAGTCCTCCGGGCGCTCCTTCATGACATCACAGGTTTCTGCCAGAACTGGCGGCCGGATTACAATGCCGGGGATGTGAAACTAGCCTTAGTGATACTGGAGTAAAACATACAAAAGTCTAAGCAGTGTATTATTAGCATTGCATACCTGACTGCTATAGTAAAATATTACAGCATAAAATGTCTAGAGAAAGGCTTGGTTTGTAATATTATATCATAAGGAGCTGTAACCTGATACCCTACATGTGAGGATGTATAATGTAGGGCTTTCATTGACTGCCATAATATTGTTTAACCCTGTGGTTTGGGCTTCTAAGTGACAGACCACACTGGTGGTTTTCCAGACCCTTTATAGGCTACAGGTTAGAGACCTCTTTTCTGATAGGTTTATTTATCCTAAAAGAAACAAGACTGGTTTCCTGCTACTCATTGTGGTGGCCACTGAACCACTGGCGGATGAAAGGTATTGCGCTTGGTGGGCAGGAGCGCTGTAGCAGGTTTTAGGCTGATTAGCTTAATTTTTAGGCTCATTGGTAAACGGTCCTTATTAAGCTTTATTCCTCCCACTGAGAACACCCAAATGAAATAGTCTTTGTTTTGACCTTCAATGGAAGGCAGACCCTCTCCAGCACACACACTGCTCCTCTTCTATCTGGCTAGCTACTGGAAACTTTAAAAAAAAAATTTATGTGGACTTTAACCTAGAATCCTTACGTTCAATATAGTGGATGCGTCAAGTGGCCTCCAATGAGATGATTCTATTATGAAGGTTAGGTCACTTCTTTAGAACAGAAAATTAAGTTGTGACCATCCAACAGTGATTGCTGATTCTCGGCAAGCCTTCCGGAACATACTCTTTGTGCCATAGTTGACTGATGGTCTTCTCCATACCAGGTCCTTAAGACTGTTGCACAACATGGCTGATTGTCCGCTCTCTAAAATCTGTCTTGACCACCTTGGAGATTCACCGTGGAGCATGTGGCTGATGGCCCCACACCTTGGAGATTCACTGGGGAGCATGTGGCTGATGGCCCCACACCTTGGAGATTCACTGGGGAGCATGTGGCTGATGGCCCCACACCTTGGAGATTCACTGGGGAGCATGTGGCTGATTGCCCCACACCTTTGGAGATTCACTGTGGAGCATGTGGCTGATGGCCCCACACCTTTGGAGATTCACTGTGGAGCATGTGGCTGATGGCCCCACACCTTAGAGATTCACTGTGGAGCATGTGGCTGATGGCCCCACACCTTCTGTGTGGTACAACCTTTCTTCCTAGTTTCCAAAATGATTTGTGCTATTGCTGTGTTGCGGTCATAGAGCATTACTTACACTGATAGACTGTATTCAACCATTGTGTGGACGATATGTGGTGCAATGTACACCGCCTCTATAGCCAGCATAACCATGGTAATTTTTTTATGTCCCACTCCTTTGTATGGCTTGCATTTTGTGGAATGACTTTACTTTCTTCATTTATATCGCTCTTTTCTTATTTATCTATTTATTTTATTACTATTATTACAGAGTTTTCTTACTTTTTAGGACCTTGTCCTTTTTGAACAGTCCCAGTGATCTCTTACAAAGTGGGCAGGGCTGTTCTGTAAATAGTCAGGCTAACAGCACCTCTTTTATACTACCAAATGTACTTTGTATGCATGCCAGGTATTGCTCAAAGCTAAAAATGAATCCTAACTGAGCTATTGTCCCACACATTGCTGCTGTCACGGCAGCTCCTATCGCCTTGGTGTGTTTAGGACCAGAATATTCAGTAGTCTAAATTTGTCTTCATTTGCATCCTATTACTTAGAAATGTAATGGTAGCAGGGAAGCTGCTTGTGGCCGAGCTGCAGGGCCACATAGCCTATTGGGCAACCTGAAGCAGCAGTTGGATTGTGTCACCAAATCCTCATTTCTAAGAGCCCATCTCTTCCGCTTATACAGAAAACAGTAGGGCGGAAGCAAATGGTGGCATTGCATGAACCGCTGCAAAGATCGTTAACCTCATAGTGACCAGCCTCTTTTGGACCTTTGTGACCAAGACATTTATTTCATCCTCTTATTCCAAGATTTTTATTTTTAATTTTTCCCACAATGTAGCCGTATGAAGGCTTGTATTTTGTAAGTTGTAGTTTTTAATGGCATGATATGGTACACATAACTTACTAGGGAATGGGAAAAACAGCAATACTGCCAGTTTTTAGGTTATACATTTTGAGGCGTTTATTTATTGGTATAAATAACACGATAACTTTATTTGCTGTCAGTACTATTACAACAATACCAAATACATTTAGTTTTTTTTTTAAGTATCTTTGCACGATTAAACCTCTTTAAAAAATGCTTTTTCACTGCATTTTGAGACCCGTAACGTTCTTCTTTTTCTTTCTACAGAGATACTACTTCTCTGTTGCAAATCCACTTCTGAATTTAGCTTCACCAGTGGAGGTGATAAGTTGCATGTACATGCAGCAATCTCCTCCACTGTATGGGGATGGGCGATGGCTACTGCTGTCACTCATCTTTACCCAAATTTATTGTTTCTGAGCAGCAGATTGTGGATCACACAGCACAATCTGCTGTCCAGAAACGATGACTGGGGTGTCTGCGTTTTGGTAGTTTATCGGGCGATATATGGCGGTACATGATAGATGTATTAAACGATCTGTTTACCAGACCAGGATCATCCGATTTAGAAATGTGATTTTATGTTTTCAATGTTTTATTGTGGTTTTTGATGGATGGATGATCGCCTGAGACAGTGATTTGATCTTTTTAATAAATTGGTATTATAGATGAAGTATGTTCTGGGTACTTGAATGCTAGTACATTTTTATTCAGTTTTGCAGAGACTGGTCTCTCTGTTCCAACCAGTGAACCTCCCTTGTCCGTTATTCTGCCAGGAAACTGAACTGGTTAACTTTAGGCTTGTACATTACTATTAATGCATACAGTTCTGCCCTTTTCAGTAAATTTGATATTGCTCTCCTTATGCTTTATGCAGATTGGCATAAATCTACCAGGTGCTTACTCGTCAGTTTCCAAGTCCTTTGCCAATTTTTTAGAGAATCTATGACATGTTTTCATGTGTTCAGAAGGTCCTGTGGTACTTTTCGTATGTAGGCACTCAGTAAAAAGAAATTAAAGAGTCAAATCCTGGAACGTCTGAACCATTGATCGACGTAGATTGTAACTGCGGACTCGCTTTTGTAAAACAGCTGTCTGGCTATCTTGATGCAGTTTTGATTATCGTCTGCTAATTCACCTTAACACCTTCCCAATTAAACGATTAATCGTTTTTCTGCATTTTTGTTTTTCACTCTTTGCCTTCATAAAGCCATACCTTTTTTTTTTTCTGCTCACATAGCCGTATGAGGGCTTTTTTTTTTTTGCAGGAAAAGTTGTACTTTCTAATGGCATCGCTTAATATTAATATACTGTAGTGTGAAGCTGGAAAAATTCCAGATGTGGTGGAACTGGAAAAAAAATCCAAATTCCACCACAGTTTTATGGGTTTTGTTCTTACATTGTTTCCTATGCAGTAAAACTTCATTCTCTGGGTCAGTACAATTACAGCAATACCACATTCATACAGCTCTTCTTAATTGCCATATTCTGACCCCCATAACCTTTTTTAATGTTACCTCTACGGAGCTGTATGGGGACTCATTTTTTGCACAGTAATCTGTAGTTTTTATTTATACCCTTTTAGATTGTTTATAACTTTTTGATCACTTTAGTCTCTTTTTTGGGGTGAGGTGAAGTGACATTTTAATTTTTATTCTGTTACGGCATACACCATATAGGAATTAACAAGTTTGTATTTTAATAGTTTGGGTTTGAGACACAGCAGTGCAAATGATTTTCATTTTTTTGGTCTTTTATTTTTATTATGGGGAAAGGAGGATGATTTTCAGTTTTATATATATATTTTTTTTTATAGTTTATAAAATGTTTTCTTTACTTTTTTTTCACTTACATTCATGGGTTTTCCTAGATTTTAATACTGATGACCTGTCTTCAGGATAGGTCATCAGTATCTGATCGGTGGGGGTCCACCACTCAGGACCACCGCCGATCAACTGTTTGAGAAGGCAGTGGTGCAACTTTGAGCACCTCAGCCTTGTCTCAGCTTTTCCGAGGCCAGTGACGACATGTTCATCTGTCACATGGCCTACGAGCAGCTCAGCCCTATAGAAGTGAATGGGGGTGAGCTGCAATAGCAAGCACAGCCGCTGTACAGTGTATGGTGCAGTGCGTCTTCTCAAATAGCTGATCGACAGGGTTCCTGGGTGTCAGACCCCCACCGATCAGATACTGATGACCTATGTTAAGGATAGGTCATCAGTAGAGATGAGCGAACATTTAAAAAAAGTCCGTTGTTCGGGGTTCGGGTGGTGGTTAATTGCGCATCCCGTTATGGATTCCACAATACCGCATATGGAATCCATAAGGGGCGGCTGCCACCAACCCGAACTGTAGAACAGCTGAAGGACCTGGCGTGACGTCACTGTCATGTGATCAGTGCAGGGGCGTGGCTCAGCACGGGATCAAATCCGTGCTGAGCCACGCCCTGCACTGATCACATGACAGTGACGTCACGCCAGGTCCTTCAGCTGTTCTACAGTTCGAGTTGGTGGCAGCCGCCTTATGGATTCCATATGCGTATTGTGGAATCCATAACGGATGCGAATTAACCACCACCCGAACCCCGAACAACGGACTTTTTTTAAATGTTCGCTCATCTCTAGTCATCAGTATTAAAGGGCTTCTTCGGGCTTTTTTTTTATTAATGACCTATCCTCAGGATAGGTAATCAATATCAGATCAGCGGGGGTCCGACAGCCGGCACCCCCGCCGATCAGCGGTTTGAGGAGACGGCGCGCCCAGTGCGCCGTCTCCTTCCTGCCCGCTGCTGCTGTCGCATAGACATACAGCGGTGAGCAGGAAGAGAGAAGGGGGATGGCACCTGTGCACTGTGTCTCCTCAAACAGCTGATCCTAAGGATAGGTCATCAATAAAAAAAAAAGCCGGGAGAACCCCTTTTAAAATCTGAGAAAACCATTTTAAGTCCTCTTAGGAGATGTAAACATGCAATTGCTAGATTGCTTCTCCCATACACTGTAATTAGTCACCACTGCAGTCTATGGGAGAGTCAATACATACCAGTAAGCGTACATGCACACGTTCAGAGAATCCGCGCTGAAATCTGCAGGTGTTCCCAGGCAAATCTGTGTGGTCAATCCACATCAATTGGTGTGGATTTGCATGCGGATTTTCCTCATAAAGTGAATAGAGAAAATCCGGTCAGGAAAAATAAAATAAGTTGACATGCTGCGGATTTTTATCGCAAACAGAAACATAAAAGTTTTAATCTTGCAACTATGCTGCCTGCTCTGGAGTGTGCGCAATGTTTAAGAACCTCACATGTGCTGTACATGTATCGCACGTGTTGGGAAGGAGTTAACGTGAACCTGTCACCATGAAAGTGCGGTGTAATAGTCAGTGTAAGGCCTCTATTAAGTCCGGATGCCTTGCTGATGCGTTCAATGAAAACTGTGCGATTTCACAGGCAAAGCCATTCAGTTTTGCCTGCGATTGCGTTCAGTTGCTCAGTTTTTTCCACGCGGGTGCAATGCGTTTTGATGCGTTTTTCACGCGCGTGATAAAAAAACTCAAGGTTTACAAACAACATCTCCTAGCAACCATCAGTGAAAAACGCATCGCACCCGCAGTTGCTTGCGGATGCAATGCGTTTTTCACGCAGCCCCATTCACTTCTATGGTGCTAGGGCTGCGTGAAAAATGCAGAATATAGAACATGCTGCGATTTTCATGCAACGCACAAGTGATGTGTGAAAAAAAAAATTGAAATGTATAAATTAATAGTTGTACTGAATCACTATACAATAATCTGCTCAGCTCCTCCTGCTCTATAACATGCTGCCTGCAGCTCAGACACCATGGTCAACCTGATTGGTTAATTATTTTCGGTGCTTCTTTAACCCAGTTGTTTCCCAGTTATCACTTCATTTGCATATTCATCATGTCCTAAAGGTAAAGCCATAAGCGGAGTTCGTATTAAATTTATGTGAACCCGGTGGTTTTGATGGGATCAAATGACCCCTTGGGGGGAGAAAGGCAAGTCATGGTGGCTTTTAACATCCTTTTGTTTTTGGGGAGATAAGCCACCCTCTAGAGGCGTCTGGCAGTATCTTTTTTCCTATTACCATTCACAACACATGCATGCTCAGCCAAGCTGACATATGAGTGACAGTTAGGTCAATGTGTATGGCTAGCTTTAGGCTTCTTTCACACCCGCATTGTTATTTCCGTTGTTCTTCTTCATTACAATAGCAGAAGTGCTGGATCTGTTGCATGACGGACACGAGCGGTACCCAACAGACCCCGTTCACTATAATGGGGTTTATCAGGTTTCGGTCATAGTGCCTGGCATTGTACTAGACAAAATAGCACAGTACTCCGCACTATTTTTAGGCCTCCTGCACATGACCACATTTTTTTCCCATTTCCGCTTGTTTTTTTTTGCATTCTGTTTGCGGTCCATATGCGGAACCATTCCCTTCAATGGTTCCGCAAAAATAACGAAAGGTACTCCGTATGCACGCCGTTTCCGTATTAAGATAGAACATGTTCTTTTATTGCCCGCAAATCATG
Organism: Bufotes viridis; assembly: GCA_033119425.1. Lineage (NCBI taxonomy): Eukaryota > Metazoa > Chordata > Amphibia > Anura > Bufonidae > Bufotes > Bufotes viridis. The sequence goes on from CM065591.1 coordinate 298,019,817, forward strand.
TTCCGTGGCTCCATTTAAGTCAACGGTTCCGCAGGAAAAAAAACAGAATGCATCTGTATGTCTTCCATATCTGTTCCGTTTTTGCTGACTCATCTATTGAAAATTTTATGCCCAGCCCAATTTTTTTATGTACTTACTGTTTAAACATTATTGTATACTTCCGTTTCCGATCCACAAAAAAGGGATCACAAACGGAACTGGAAAACGGAACAGAAGCGGAACGGAAACACTACTGAAGCGAAAAACGGATCAGTTTAAAACGAACTGCAAAACCATACGGTCGTGTGCAGGAGGGCGACCTAACTGTACTGTCTCTCTAAATCCTTTGGCAATATGACTCTCAAAGGATGGATACACACGTTTTTTGGCTCCGTTTTTTACACGTGTTTTTGGTACAGGATTTGCAGATATTAGCTAAACGTCTATGGGAATTATGAAATGCAGGTCATACAAGTGTTGCGTCTGGCGTTTTATTTAATCATTTGGCAGTTTCTGTGTCTCTGGTGTTTTTTTTTTTTTTTTAACACAGTATGGTCGAGCAGTTGTGTTTGTTTCTTGCCTGTTTGCATCCCCTTCTCTATCCGGAAATACTGCCTGAAAAAAAACCTCTATTCACACATGTGCCGCAAAAAAAATCTTTAAAAATGCAGTACGCAAAAAGTTTGCCTTTTTTAAGGCATTTTTTTTAGCAGTCACAAAGGCCGTGTGTAGAAAATGAAAAGGTGGGCATACATTTTTGTAGCTGCCAGCTATTTCTTCCCCCATAAACAGTGCGCATGTCTTCTCATTAGTGAGAGGGGAATAAGCTGCTGCATGATACTTCTGGTGGCGAGTTACCTATTGTGAGAGAAAAGGATGGGGCATGCTAAAAACCAGCTTTCCCCCAACACCTGCTGTCAGGGAACGCCCCCATACAGATGAGACGGTCGGTTCATCCCACCAAAATCACTGTGTTTGGCCAGTGCTCATGTCATGTGTGGCCCGATAACAGGTACAGTACACAGGTCCCACTGTTCTCATTTTATTCTTATTCATCGGTAATTGTTTATTCTATGGCCTCCATTGCTGCTTCCTTAAAAATGATAGTGGAGAGTATCCCGTATAAACTGTGAAATGTGGCCCACAGTGAGTGACTAAGAAGAGCATTAGGGGGAACCCAGCACCTTTACCCCCAAAAATGTGATTTCCAGACATACCAGAAGATTGTATTAGTGAAGTGTGTAGCGCTAGATGTTCTTCTTACCCTTATTTATTGTGTGAGTCCTGTCCCATTGTCACCTCTTCTTTACATGTATTTATGCAGTCGTATAGCAGAATGTCAGCAAGCTGCGTCAGGTTCATTGAAAAGCCAAAGAAATGACAAGCATTTAAAGCATGTTGTGCAGCTGTGAATCTAATGTAATGGCTGCTCTCTAAGCAGATCTGCATTGCATTCATCTTAGGTCCTTGACATTTCTCTTCTGATGTATTAAATACAAGCTCATTAGAACTGATCTTTAGTGAAGGTCCTGTTGGACCCGCACCTATACTTAGAATGGAGGGTTCACCGTGCATGGCCACCCTCCATTAATTCCTATGAGAGTGTATATTTTTAGAAGTCCCATTAAAGAGGACCTTTCATCAGGGTAAAAAATGTGTACTAACTATGCTGACATGTAGAGCGGCGCCCAGGGATCTCCCTGCACTTACTATTATCCCTGGGAGCAGCTCTGTTCGCCTGGTATAGGCTCCGGTATCTTCTGGGACTTGGTTATACTAGGCGGAGCCTACTATCACTTGGTTATACTAGGCGTATCCCAGGCTGTAGCACTAGCCAATTGCAGTGCTCAGCTCACAGCCTGGGAGAAAAAAAAACTCCCAGGATATGAGCTGTGCACTGCGATTGGCCAGCGGGAGAAGGAGATGAAGGGCAGGCTCCACCTACTATAACCAAGTCCCCGCCTACTATAACTTTGTTGGCACAGAGACCGGAGCCTATACCGGGAGAACGGAGCGGCGCTCAGGGATAATAGTAAGTGCAGGGAGATCCCTGGGCGCCGCTCTACATTTCAGCATAGTTAGTACACATTTTTTAGACTGATGAAAGGTCCTCTTTAAATGGCACTTTCCCATTAAAATGGCACTTTGCGGGCTTCATTCTAAGTAAAGGTGTGGTCCCAGAGGTAGGACCTGCACCAATTAGAGCATATCCTAGAGCAGGTATCCTCAAACTGCGGCCCTCCAGCTGTTGCAATACTACAACTCCCAACATGCCCGAACAGCCTACAGGTTATCAGCGTACAGTAGGGCATTGTGGGAGTTGTAGTTTTACAACAGCTGGAGGGCCACAGTTTGAGGATGCCTGTCCTAGAGGTATGCCCCCAATGTCCGAGATGGGGATACCCCTTTAATTACGCATCTTTTGAGGACCCATCGAAATTGATGGGTCTGCACCCGTTCCTCAAAATTGCAAAACAGATGCGGACCCATTTATATGGTTGTGTGCATGCACCCTAAAATAGGCACAGCCTCCGGCAGCGGAAGGAGATATCCTAGAACTGCGTAAAACGCCAGTCTATGGTAAATCCACCCTGATGTTAGTATATATTTTTTTATACTTTTGTGTAGTATATGCGGAATAGCTGTGATGTTCTCAGCCTTGAATAAAAAGTATGCTATTCATAGCATTTCAGATGTTCCTCTCTAAATCTACCTGCCATATGACCGGTTCTGTATAAACCTATTTGTTTACAGTGTATTTGCCTCCGTAAGTTAAAGTACTATGATATGTTAATATCCTGCATTTCCTTTTTCTATTTCCAAAATCCCAGACCATTTCCATACACCTTATTTTATTTTCTGAGGTTCCTTTTTGTTCTTTGCAGTCTATAGCCTGTGCCGCCATGACTAGTTTGCATGTAGTAATTTCCTTATAAGCAAAGGTAGATCATATTTGGCTTAAAACCCACTCCTTATTTGTAATGCAAATGGAGCTCTAGTATAGGTATTAACTATTATGCTGCTTTACAGCTTCCGTCCTGCTTGAAATGACTACTAATATGTAATTTTATATAAATCAGCACGATTGCACCTCCTGCTTCCTTTGCCAGCGCCTCCCTCTCCATCTTGATTTGCTGGGCCAAGTAAGGGTACTTTCACACTAGCGTTTTGGATTCCGTTTGTGAGATCCGTTTCAGGGCTCTCACAAACGTTCCAAAACGGATCAGTTAAGCCCCAATGCATTCTGAATGGATAAGGATCCGTTCAGAATGCATCAGTTAGGCTCCGTTCCGCCTCTATTACGTTTTGGAGGCGGACACCAAAACGCAGCATGCAGCATTTTGGTGTCCGTCTGAAGAGGCGGAGCCTAACGGATCCGTTTTTTTTTACAATGTAAGTCAATGGGGACGGATCCGTTGTCAGTGACACAATATGGTGCATTTGAAAACGGATCCGTTCCCCATTGACTTTCAATGCAATCCAAAACGGATCCGTTTTGGACTTTGTCATTTTTCTTTAAACCTAATGCAAACGGATCCGTTCTGAACGGATACAAACGTTTGCATTAGAGGTGCGGATCCGTCTGTGAAAATAAACAGACGGATCCGCACCAACGCTAGTGTGAAAGTACCCTTAGATAGCTATGCAGGAGGAAGCAGGAGGAAGGGTGCACAGAGTGGCTTTGGCCTGCCCTCTGTGCACTTAACGGCTCATTTGCATGTAGATTAAAAGCACTGTTTCTCCAAAACAAACCAGCGAATCACTAAGTGAAAGGTATCATTACATTATGCTGAACTAGCCCTACAGGCCTCGTTTACCAGTAAATGTTCAGAGTTCCTTCTAACAAACATACGGTTAGTATAAATTCATAAACAATAGGTGCTGAAATGGGTGATGCTATCTAAAATCTATTAGGTTGGGTTTTTATACTCATGACCTATCCTCTGGAAAGGTCATCGGTATCGGATGGGTGGGGGTCCGACACCCGAGACCCCCAGCTATCAGCTGTTTGAGAAGGCACTGGAGCTTGCAGTAGCGCCGCGCCCTTCTCACTGCTTTCCATAGGCCAGTGACGACACGTTTATCTGTCATGTGGCCTAGGAGCAGTCTTTATTAGGTGGACTGCAGCCCTTAGGTCTCTCACACGAGCGTGACGGATTGGCTCCGGATGCGTTCAGGGTGCATTCAGTGAAACTCGCACCATTTTGCAAGCAAGTTCAGTCAGTTTGGTCTGCAATTGCGTTCAGTTGTTCAGTTTTTTCGTCGCGGGTGCAATGCGTTTTGATGCGTTTTTCACGCACGTAATAAAAACGAAAGGTTTACAAACAAAATCTCTTAGCAACCATCTGTGAAAAACGCATTTCATCCGCACCTGCTTGCGGATGCAATGCGTTTTTCACGCAGCCCCGTTCGTTTCTATGGGACCAGGGCTGCGGTAAAAATGCAGAATATAAAACATGCTGCAATTTTTCATGCAACGCAGAAGTGATACCTGGAAAAAGACGCTCATGTATGCAGACTAGGCCTGCACAATATATCGCAAAAGCAATAGCAATTAATCGCAATTTGCTAACCCAAAAATTACCGTATTTTTCGCTTTATAAGACACACTTTTCCCCCCAAAAGTGGGGGGGAATGGCAGTGCGTCTTATAAAGCGATGGTTGACTTTCTACGTGACACTGTATCTCCCGCCGCTATGCTGCACAGCACGGCCAGCAATTCCATAGTTACAGTGCAGGGAGGGAGGAGGGGCTGGTGGAAAGTCGTTATTTTAATGAACACATGTTCTTATATCTATTCTATTTTATCTGTTCTGTGCAGCGCTATTAAGAAAATGGCAAGTTTTGTATTTTGTACTTTTGCAGTAATGCAAATATGTATTTTATTTTGAAAAACACTGTGCATTTCAGTTCTTGAGTTCAGCATAACTACATTTCGCATTATCAGTAGTTTGTGTGTGCGTTTACCTTGAAAATCCAAGCAGATAGACCTCTAGCACAATTACGTTAAAATATCGCATCGCATATCGTTATCGCAATTTATAGGGCCCTAATCGCAATCGCCCAAAATGCAGACCTATTGAAATGAATCGGTCAAGATTCAGTGCGGGTGCCATGAGTTAACGTCACGCATTGCACCTGCGCGGAAAACTCGCTCGTGTGAAAGGGGCCTTACAGCAGACATTTAAGGGAGTCTGTCAGCAGTTTTTGTCAATGCTAAACTGCTAACAGTACTAGGTAGTGGCTGGGGAGAGCAGCACAAATATACCTTTTTGTGGAGATTATATTATCAGGATTAGGGCACATGCACACGACCGTTGCCTGTTTTGTGGTCTGGAAATTGTGGATCCGCAAAACACGGATACCGGCCGTGTGCATTCCGTATTTTTCAGAACGGATCAGCTGGCTCCTAATAGAACAGTCCTATCCTTGTACGTAATGTGGACAATAATAGGACATGTTCTATTTTTTTGAGGGCACATGGAAATAGAATGCGCAAGCAGTATATTCAGTTTTTTATACAGACCCATTGAAGTGAATGGATCCGCATAAAAAACTGCACGAAAACAGACAAAAAGTAAGTTTGTGTGCATGAGCCCGTAGACTGACTAGAAAGTTTTATTCTGCCAGATTCTGATGCTAAAAGGGGTTATCCAGTGTGTTTTTTAAATAGACCATCACTATTTGATCAGTGGGGGTCCGACGCCCTGCACCTCAGCCGGTCAGCTGTTCTGCAGCCGCTCTGGCGCTGGTCGTGGGGGCCTGAACTACACCACTGAATCCTTTGAAGTAGGTGGGATCAGTACTGTAGTAACTGGCTCTGTCCACCACACAATGGACGCAGCTAGTAAATGCAGTACTGCTCCCATTCAGTTATCTGATTTGGAGAGGTGGGGCCCGCACCTCACATTGATGGGAATTCTAGCAATGTGCCATCAATGTTTCATAAGGCCCCATTCACACGTCTGCAATTCTGTTCCACATTTGCAGAACGCACATTGCTGGTGTCTGTGTTTTGCGGATCCTTGGATCCGCAAAACACACACGGATGTGTGAATGGAGCCTAAGAGTTTCATAACAGATGGATATTTCACTATGTCTGCGGCTACTTGGAAGTAAAATTTTAAAGGATAGCTGTCATATTTTCACTAAAAATTCAATTTTCATACATGTTGTTGCTGCTGTGGTGATAATCCATAATCACTAATTATTGTGTTCACATACCACTTGTTTAATAAGATTCCGTCCATAGCAACCGCTCCTCACAAGACTTCTTTCTGACTATCTTCTCAAGATGGCCGCCGATGCCCTTAACCTGAGGCTAAAATCTCCCTCCCTAACTACCCAGAATTCATTCGGCTCATCTCGGAAACGCGCATCCTCATGCCAACCAATCAGCTTTCTCCACGTAAACACGCCCTCTTCCTCCTGAGTAGTGTTGATCGTGAATATTCTAATCGTAAATTTTTATCGCGAATACCGGCACTATCAGGGTCCGACGGTAGCGCGCACGCAGAGTTCGGGACTGCCCACTACTACGTCCTCCGTCATCTGTATATAGAAGATAGGAGACGGAGGACACCTAGCAACGCTGTTTTAGCTGCACCACTGAAGTTCCTGGGGGAGGAAAGAACATGCTGCAATTACCAGGTAATTCAATACTTATACAAAAGTATTAACTAGGGAACTAAGGTAAACTTAGTCAGACCAAGCCAATTACATAAAAAAAAAATATGACAGTTCCCTTTAAGTCTTTTATCCTGCTTTAAGGAGAATTTCTTGAAAATAGCACGTAGAGAAGAAAAAAAAATCCCCTGACTCATATTTCTTTGTTGCACACATCATCCACCTACAGAACCCACATTAGATAAAATATCTGATTTGGAGAGAAGTGAATGCCAGCCTCTGATCCAGGTTCCTGCAGGGAATTTGCTCTTAATTGAATGGTATGACTAATTTGCAATAGACTCTTACCACAAAACTAGTTATAAACATCAGTATTTTCTTCTCAGACTATAGAACTGGAACAGAACATAATTAGGTAAAATGTAATTGGTGACAGCAGTTTGTGTATAAAGTGCTTTTTAAAGCAATTTTAAATCCCAGCTAAGATTTTTGAATATATATGTGGGTAATATGAAAATCAATTGCATAATATCCGTGAAGATAAAATGTTAAAGGGAGTCTGTCACCTACTTGACACGTTTTAAACCGGTTATATAGCTCTGTGGGCCACAAATACATGACGCCAATGTTGCCTTTGTTAAATTTGTTTTTAGTGCTTTGGAGACTCACAAAGTTTTAAAAGATATGCAAATGAGCCATCGCAAGTGCCCAGGGGGGCGCGTCTGCTGCTAGTGCCCTGGCCCTGCCCCGCCTTACTGACGCCTAACTCCTCCCCTGTGTATCCTCCGGCCAGCAATGTATGCTTGTGACATCATTCTTTCCTACAGCCAAAATCTGGCACCTGCGTGCATCAGCTCCAGACCCGGAGGTCACTTAACCAGCACGCACGCACTGCATAACACTATCCTTCTGCCCACAGTGGGCAGTGTACTATGCAGGCGCCGGATTTCGGCTGCAGGCAAGAATGATGCCACAAGGACATGGGGCTGGCCGGAGGATACATAGGGAAGAAGTTAGTGATGTCCTTTCCCGTGAAGACGCCAGTGTATCTGGCGAAACATGTTGGGGGGCAGAGTTTAAGGGAATTTTAGGAACAGGAGTGTAGCATTTTATGGTTATAAGTGGAGGTCTAAATACACTAACAGCAAGGGACGGAGACAATAGGGGAGGCTGGTAGCAGCGCGCAGCTACCAGCCAGCCACCATCCACAAAAGAAGGAGCGCCGTGAAAAGAACATTATAAAGTGCCTATATATACCTTGGGTCAAACTATTGTAGCTGAACTGAGAAATCTCGCCGCGCTTCTTCTTTTCCAGCAGAGGATGAAAACGTCACTGGTCTCGGCGCATGCCCAGTAAAACTTTTGAGGCTGATGCCTTCAGCTGAACTGGAAGAGCGGATGCGCAGGCAGTGTTTCGGAACTGAGGTATCAGCCTCAAATGTTTCACTGGGCATGCCCCAAGCCTAGTGACGTTTTCATCCATTGCTGGAAGAGAAGAAGCGCGGCGAGATTTCTCAGCGACATTGAAGGCAAGGGTGGGTGGGGTTTTCTGCTGTTAGTGATGTAGTGGGCTTCAGCAACGGCGCAGCTGGGGGGCGTAGAGTATGAGCCGAGGAGAGGCGTGCTTGGGCTCTGCTGGAGGGTGGGCATGGGCACTCGAAGGGGGTGTTCCTGAGCACCTTTGAACAAAAATAACACCCCTCTGGGCACCTTTCTGTCTCATTTGCATAAGGGATAAATTGGATTTTTTCAAGATAGAAACCAAGCAGCAAGGAAACTAAAGCACATCTGTAAAGGAGGTAGTAAGTGCTGCAAGACAATAGTTTTAGTTTAATAGTAATGATTCTGGTGACAGATTTTCTTTAAACCAATGCCTTGTAGGGCTTGTTCGGCTTAATGTAATGATACCTTTCACTTAGAAATCTATTGCTTCATTCTGGAAAAAATTACTTTTAATCCATATGCAAATGAGTAATTAAGTGCACTTAGGGCAGGTCCAAAATACTCTTTGCACTCTGGCCTCTCCTACTTCCTCTGCCAGCTCCTCCCTTTCCTTCTTGATTGACAGGGCCATGTTCCTGCATGGCCATCTTGCCTAGCTCTGTCAGTCAGGAAGGAGAGGGAGGGCTTGGCAGAAGAAGCAGGAGAGGCCAGAGTGCACAACATGGCTTGGGCCCACCTTCAATGTACTTGGGGTACTTTCACACTAGCGTTTTGGATTCCATTTGTGAGAACCGTTTCAGGGCTCTCCCAAACGGTCCAAAACGGATCAGTTGAGCCCCAATGCATTCTGAATGCATTTTTCTGCAAATCTGACGTGTTACTTTATGTGGTGATAACTTTAAAATGCATATTGTACTTCATGACAGTGGTAAATTTAAGTCAAAATAGTTCATTTTTATTTATAAAAAGAAAACCAAATTTTTACAAAAAAATTTGAAACATTCGCAATTTTGAGAATTTCAATTTCTCTGCTTTCAAAACAGATAGTGATACCTCCTAAAATAGTTATTACTTTACATTTCCCATATGTCTACTTCATGTTTGGATCATTTTGTAAATTACATTTTCTTTTTTTGGGACATTAGCAGTCTTAGGCCCCTTTCACACAAGCGAGTTTTCCACACGGGTGCAATGCGTGACGTGAACTCATAGCATTTGCACTAAATCCTGACCCATTCATTTCAATGGGTCTGTGTACATGAGCGTTTTTTTTCACACATCCGTTCTGTGTTGCGTGAAAAACGCAGTATGTTCTATATTCAGTGTTTTTCATGCAGCCCTGGCCCCACAGAGGTGAATGGGGCTTCAGTGAAAAACATATTGCATCCGCAAGCAGGTGTGGATGCAATGCATTTTTCACTGACGGTTGCTAAGAGATGTTGTTTGTAAACATTCAGTTTTTTTATCACGCGCGTGAAAAGCGCATTCAAACGCATTGCACCCACGCTGAAAAAACCGAACAACTGAATGCATTTGCAGACAAAAGTGACTGAACTTGCTTGCAAAATGGTGCGAGTTTCACTGAACGCATCCGGAGCCAATCTGTCACGCTCGTGTGAAAGAGGCCTTAGAAGTTTAGCAGCAAATCTTAAAATTTTTAAGAAAATTTCCAAAACCTAATTTTTAAGGGCCAGTTCAAGTCTGAAGTCACTTTGTGGGTCTTACATATTAGAAACTGCCCATAAAGGGCCCCCTCAAGGTATTCAAAACTGATTTTACAAACTTTGTTAACCCTTTAGGCGTTCCACAAAAATTAGAGGAAAATGTAGATGAAATTTCAGAATTTCACTTTTTTGCCAGATATTCCATTTTAATCAATTTTTTTTTCCGCTAACAAAGCAAGGGTTAACAGCCAAGCAAAACTCAATATTTATTACCCTGATTCTGTAGTTTACAGAAACACCCCATATGTGGTCGTAAACTGCTGTACTGGAACACGGCAGGGCGCAGAAGGAATGGAGTGCCATATGGTTTTTGCAAGGCAGATTTCACTGGTATAATTTTAAGTGGCCATCTCACATTTGATGATCCCTCTGATGCACCCCTAGAGTAGAAACTTCAAAAAAAGACCCTATTTTGGAAACTACGGGATAAGGTGTCAGTTTTAGGGTACATATGATTTTTTTGTTGCTTTATATTACACTTTTTGTGAGGCAAGGTAACAAAAAATAGCTGTTTTGGCACGGTTTTTATTTTTTGTTTTTTATAATGTTCATCTGACAGGTTAGATCATGTGCTATTTTTATAGAGCAGGTTGTTACGGATGCGACAATACCAAATATGACTACTTTTTTTGGTTGTTTGTTTTACATAATAAAGCATTTTTGAAAAAAAATTTTTTGGTGTCTCCATATTCTGAAAGCCATTTATTTTTTTTGGGCGACTGTCTTATGGGGCTCATTTTTTTCGACTGTCTTATGGGGCTCATTTTTTTCGGTATGAGATGATGATTTGATTGGTATGGGGTGCCTATGACTTTTTGATCACTTGGTATTACACTTTTTGTGCAGGTTGTTACGGGCGCGGCGATACATAATATATATTCTTTTTTTTTTTTTTTTTTTTATTTAAGTGTCACACAATAATAGCATTTTCGAAACAAAAAAAAATCATGTTTTAGTGTCTTATTTTTTGCCCAGTTTTATGTAGGGGTTCAATTTTTGCGGGATGAGGTGACGGTTTGATAGGTATTATTTTGGGGGGCATACGCCTTTTTGATCTCTTGGTGTTGCACTTTTTGTGATCTAAGGTAACAAAAAAATTATTGTTTTAGCACAGTTTTTATTTCTTTCTTTCTATGGCATTCAGGTGAGGGGGTGGATCATGTGATATTTTTGTAGAGCCGGTCGCTACGGATGCGGCAATATGCTTTTTATTTTTTTATTTTGGGAAATTGTTTTTTATTTTTACTTTAAACTTTATTTTATTTATTATGAAAAACACTTTTCTTTTTTTTTTCTTCCTTTTTTTAACATTATTTTTGTCTCACTCTGGGACTTCAACTTCTGGGGTCTGATCCCCTCTGCAATGCATTAAAATACAACCGGTATTGTAATGCATTGGCTGTCAGCTTTTATGCTGACAGCCTGCATGTGAGACAGACCCAGCCTAAGGGCTGGATCTCACAGGCTTCCGTAGAAGACAAGCTCCGATGCCTATGGAAGGCATCGGGCTTGCCTTCTCTGCCATCGGGTCCCTGCCACTGCAGCGTCTGCGTATGCAGCAGGTGCCCGGCTGTCAGTGACTTTCGGGTCCGTGACGCTCCTGCACCCACCCGATCAGCCTGCCGTACATGTACTGCGCTGGTCCTTAAGTTATCTCCACCAGCATCTTACATGTACGGCGAGGGTCCTTAAGGAGTTAAGCTGCTCTGAAAAAATGAAAGCTGAGCTCTGATTGGTTGCTATGGGCAGATTTACTATTAGTTTTGATAAAAGTTGCCACTTGTGCCTGGATTAACAGTGAATTTCCTGGTGACAGGCTCCCTTAAGAATCCTCTTTCAAACCAGTTTTATGGTGTCGTAACTTAGGGTAGCATTTACTAGTGAGATTCCCTTAACCCAAAGCTTGGTCACTTTATTGCGCCAGCTGTTGTCCTAAAACCCTCTATTGAACAGCTCCGGCATGAGCCGATGAGTCCTGAGATTCACGAGCTCCCCGATCTCTCCCACCTGCTGCTGATTTCAGTTGGAAAAAACTGTCCGTCAGTGGTGGGTGAGCCGTGAGCTCGTGAATCTAAGGACTCAATGGCATGTGTTGGAGCTGTTAGGATTTATAAATTGGAACAGCACGGGCAATGGCCGTGTGCATGAGGTCTTATACCTTATGTCTGGTTCTGGCTCACAATCAGTGATGGAAATCACTGACGTGTCAATAATAAGGCCTTATGGGAAGAGATGCCCCAGAATAAACACTGCATTGGGAGTAAAGTTATTAAGTAAAGCAGACGTGTTAAGCGTAGTGATGAGTTCTCTTTATAGGTACTGTCTTATTACTGATTAAAAGCTAGATTCAGATAAAAAAGCACACATTATACCTACATGAAAAGCATACTGCTGTCTATTTTTTTTCCTCTGTTTTACTTACTTTGCTAGAGAATTAGGTTTCTGTAGATTGCGTATTGTAATTAAAAAGGCATGTGTTGGAGAGATTTATAAAGACTGCCTGACTGTCTAAAATCAAAATCCCTGCTTGTAGTCTGTCACGCTCTATGAATGTCGCCTGTATCGCAGATTCTTAAAGGAGTGTTCAAGCCACAATCATTTTCCTCCTATTCACTGGATAAGTGATAATTGCTGGATCAGCGGGGGTCTGACCAATGAGACCCCACTGATCACCACATCTGGGGACCTCATCCCCCATTTTGGCCATCTACAAGACTGCAGCAAGGAGGAGCTTGAAAGCAGCAACATTCAAGCATGTGACCTGTCACTCCGTTCAAAGCCTATGGCACTAATGGAAACAGCCAAGCTACCGCAAATTTGCTAATTTAATAAGTTATCCATCTGTACTGTATTTCTATATTTTTCTGTTTCATAAGGTCCAGCGCAACTCCAGCTGCTGAGCTATAAGTATATGTTCACACAAAGCAGATTACCGGCGGAAACAATTGTTCCAGTATTTGAATGGAGCTTGCAGAAATCCATGCGCATGTTGCAGAAACAACCCCATTTAGATGTACTGAATAGATTTTCAAGTGCAGAACTTTCTGGAACAAATCTGCCATGTGTGAAAATATCCTAATTATATATATATATATTTATTGTACAAGCTGCTTTCAGTTCCTGAGAACTGTTAGTTCCCTGACCATTGTGTTATCTCAGGAATGACATAAGGTATATAAAATAAAGCGCATTGTTTTATTGCAGTGGTGTGCTTTTAGACAGATTACATTTAATACGGTTATTCCAAGTTTGCCCTTTGATCCCATAATTTACAGAGAGCCCAAGAATCATACCTCATATTGGTGTGGTGGATCGCTGTTTCTTTTCGATACGCCAACATTCTTCTGTGGTCGCAAACAGTCTGTCATTGACTACTTAAGAAATTTGCAAACCTGAGTCATAAATGAAGTATAAATAAATGTATTTCCACTGGGTTACAGGAATGTGGTTTCATGTTATGTAAGTGGAAAACGCAATGCCAGACCGCAAAATGTTAGAGACACTATTAATGCAGAAGTGCTGTATGGAGAAAGAACCTGGAGAAAAGTATGGTCTCATTCTTCATGAGTGTAGGCATGCTTCATGTACGGTACTCACATGTTTACACACAAATAAAAACTGAAGTATAAAGGAAGAAAAAAAACTATATCCCCAATGCTGTTTATTTCTTAAAAGTTGGCACCTTACAGATTCAGAAAATGCTACCCAGCACCTATTATTTATTGACACCTTTGTGTAATATTTCCTCAAAGCATAATGTGTTTTAAGAAATACATGTTTGTCTCTAATAGGCTGACTCAAACAGCCTACGACACCTCCTAAAAACAGAGTCTACGTGTAAAATATGTCTACACATGTCTTCTTGTTGGATCAATTTCCTTACGAGATTCATTGACTATAGGTATCAAAAATATTTAAAATGGTGTTGCGGTAAGAAGTTATCCCCACTCCACTAGATATAGGATAACTGCTAAATTGTTGCGGGTCCGAGCACGGACCCAGAGGAGAATGGGGGGTCCCATTGGATAGGAGAGGTGGTCAAGCTTGCACACTACCGTTCCATTAAAGGGGCTGTCCTGGTTCAGAGTTGAACCCGGACAAATCCCCTTCTTCACCCAGACAGCCCCTCTGAGTGGAGCATCAGAGCATTTCATGGACAAGGGCTATTTTTATATATTTTTCACACTGCTAAGTGGAGGCTTTTGCCTAGCAGTGTTCCCGGTGACGTCACCAACACTGATGGGCGGGCTTAAGCACTGCCCTAGCCATTTTATAGGCTAGGGCAGTGCTAAAATCCGCCCATTAGTGTCGGTGATGTCACCGGGCTCACTGCTCAAGCCAGCAAAGGAGGCAATATGAACAATCACAATACATTAGAAAGTGCCTTGTATTAACCTTCTCTACATGATAAATGCCATTTACTGAAGTGACACAGCCCCTTGAAGGCTTATTTGCACGTTAGTAAATCAGGGACGTGTGCATACTTATCCATTATTTTTAGGGTTATACCACTGAGAACAACGGAGACATGCTTTACTTTGGTCTGGTCTGTTTTGTTGACCACAGGCCCATAGGAGTCTGAGCAGGCCATCTCTGTTCAGTCGATATTTCATGGACCTTTGCTAGGAGACGATCAGGAATTCCTCTTGATGACAAAAAAATGTGCAAAAAATGGACACTTGGAAAAAACTGACCCCTCATGGTTTTCTTCATGGATGAAACATGTCCATTTCTTCACTGGCATCAAACGGACACAGATGTGTGAATGAGCTTTGCATTAACATTTATAAGGCCTATTGCACTTTGTACATTATCTGAGAGTTTGCCAGTATCGGTGCTCTGGTCAGGAACTCTTAGTACCTCAGATTACTGTGTTTCTGTCCTGCTTGAATTGTTTCTATGGTAGTTTTAGGGCTGTGTTTACACAACTAATCCTTAATATAAAACACACAAACCAGTTTTCTCCAAATAGTGTGTTAGATAGTGGTGCAAGACTAAAACATAGACATGTGGTATCTTATTACGCATCCAATTTTGTCAGTGATATGTAGAATTGACTAAACAGAGCACATTGACCTGGTTAATGCCATCTGTCGTCATGATCCTTCTAATTAATCTGTTTGTTAACCTTATAGTGAAGACCTCCGCATGTGTGGTTAACTCGGTCCTCTTCAGCATTTACATTGCTCTTCAGAGTATAATTTTGTGATAAATAAGCAAGCTCACCCACTACTTGATATTTACACACTTTAACATACAAACCACTTTAGCGTACAAAAGAAAGAAAAATCATAATAAAAACAGCAGCTTGATTCCCATATGTCTGATTCAAAGAAAAAGGATTATTCTGATCACAAAGATTTGCTATCACTTCCTGATCAGTGGGGGTCCGACCACAGGGGATGAGCAGGAGGATACCCCTTTGCCAGTTTCTCTGCACTGCCGGGCAGAGCAGGGATCGACTGAACGGCTCCATTTGACTGAATAGAACTGTGCTGCATTTTCCTGCACAGAGCTAGAACTGTGGGACTCTGGCAGTCAGACCTCTACCAATATATTCCTACTATCTTGTTCTTCATACCAAGCACAATATGTGACATTGCTTACAGTGCCTCAGTAAAAAAAACTTACATTTTGTCATAGATGTTCTGGCTCCTTAACAGTTTGCCCTTTAAATATGTTCTTCTTTTGTGGGACAGGGATATATCATGCTTGGTCACTCAGGCACTCGCTGAAAAAGAAGCTCTAGTCACAGCTATCGGGAGGCAGATTTACAGTGGTTTTCCATGCTGATTCCAACAAGGTTTATGTGTCAAAAACTCAATGTGAACTAGCCCTTTATTAAAGGTTTTGTGCCAGAAAAGTGTCTAATGGTGGCATACTGTATGCTATATTTGCAGTAAAATGTGCGGCTTTTTTGGCACTAAAAGTGAGCGGGGTAAACCTGAGAGGGCATGGCCAGGAAAGTTCTGACTAGAGATGAGCGAACGTCTATTTTTAGTTCAGCGTCCAAAGTTCGGGTTCGGGTTATCGTAGCATCCCGTTATGGATTCCATAACGGCATTTGGAATCCATAAGGGGCTGCTTCATTGAACCCGAACCTTGGACAACCCTAAGGACCTGGGGTGACATCACCGTCATGTGATCAGTGCAGGGGGCGTGGCTCAGTACTGGATTGGATAAGGTGATCCAGTGCTGAGCCATTCAACTTTGAATAGCTAGCTAGCTGTACAGTACATATTAAAGGGGTATTCCAGGATTCTATTATTGACGTCACCGTCATGTGATCAGTGCAGGGGGCGTGGCTCAGTACTGGATTAGATAAGAGGTGATCCAGTGCTGAGCCATTCAACTTTGAATAGCTAGCTGTACAGTACATTTTAAAGGGGTATTCCAGGATTCTATTATTGATTACCTATCCTACGGATAAACTATCGATATCTGATTGGCAGGGCTTGAACACCCTGCACCCCTGCTGATCATCTCTTCCTGTATAGCTTTGTCACTAAAATTTGGTGTCAGAACTACACATTGTGTAGTGGATGGAGCTTGTAACTGCTGTGCTGCTCCCATTGAAGTACCCCTGCCGATCAGATATTGATTGCCTATCCAAATAATAGTCCATCAATAGTAAAATCCTAGAATATCCCTTTAAAGACCATCTCTACTCAAAATTAATTGTATGCGTTAACAGACATCCTAATTACCCTTTGTGTTCATGATCTAGTTTGAGAATGTCCTAATTCAGTCTTCTAATCTAGATTTTTAGTCGGGTTTTGAGATATCTTATCCTCATTCACTAATGTAAGGGAGAAAGAAGTTAACATAGGTCTCAGTGCCAGAAAATGGTGCCCAGAACGGGCATTAAAGAGTAAGTGTTGATTGATTTTTTTTTTTTACCCATTAATGAATAGTAAAGGTGATAAGAAACTTTGTAATATTTCTCATCAGATAAAGATTGTTCCTTTGCCCTCTTATCAGGCTCCTCTCTTGTTATCCGACTCTTCACTAACTTTTACAAGGGTGCCACTGCCTTCAAACAGCTGATCAACAGGAGTCCCGGGTTTCCCCCTGTTCAGATACTGACGACCTATTAAGAGGATAGGTGACCATAAAAAAAACTTGGAAAACCCCTATAATTCACTGCTGCCTATTCATTGAAGGATCAGGCTACATAGAATGTATGAGAGGGGAGAGAGGAGGAGATGAAGGGAGTGGCTGCTGCAGTGAGACAGAGGCAGAGAGACTGACACAGAGAGACTGCAGCAAGTTTGTAATCAATTTACTGCCGTTTACAGCACCCAATACTGCTGCTGTTCTGAGGGTGTGCTATATAGAGTGTTGGGGGACAAGATCCCCTGATTCCCCATCTTCTATGTTTGGACATGATTCCAGCTAGTCGCAATCCACCAGGTCAGAAAAAAAAGAGAATTGCAGAGGTAAAATGGCTGCAACTGCCAGATACAGGTCATATAGTGGTTTTTCTCATGTACGGACACGGCAGCTTATTCTGAAAAATTACCTGAAACTACATTTACACTTTGGCCATCCAGTCACTACCTTTTGTAGATGATGTTGAAAATAAATTGCGGCATGATCTAATTGTGGCTTACCCCCATACAGTCCAATATTGTTCATATTATGGCCCCACAGTGCAGTGTGTACATGAAATAGCTGTTCACGTGAGGACCAAAAATGAAATTCAGTGGTTAGAAACATGAAGTATTCTTAAGAGTTCATCTGTGCAGTACAAATATCCTGCATTACCAGCCAGACACTGAGAAGCAGGTCTATTACTCTGTAATTTACACCAGTTTCTGTGGTAAATTATGGTCATTCCGTCATCCTGCAGAGGACACACTCCTTCTGCAAAACCCTGCCTTTTAAAAAGTGACGAGCCAAAGTGCATAAAGGCAGCAAGTTGAAATTTGTTGCACAAATGTGGCTTGCTCAAAATGTGTGCCTTTTTATGCCACAAAACAGACATAGAGCCATTGATAAATTCACCCCATAGTTTGCAAGATGCAGGTTGATGTGCAAATTAGAATGCAAATAAATTGATATTACACTTAAGTTGCTTAGCAACATGTTGCTTGAGACTGTTAAGATAAAGGTTCAACAAGCAGCCTTTTATTACACTGTATGCAGGCGGCTTTAGGCTACTTTCACACTAGCGTTTTTACTGGGGGTCTAGCAAAAACGCTTCCGTTACTGATAATACAACCATCTGCATCCGTTTTGAACGGATCCGGTTGTATTATCTTTAACATAGCCAAGACGTTTTCTGTTGTGGCAGAGAAATCAGATCCGTCCCCACTGACATTGACCCCGTTGGGGTCATGCCGGATCCGTTCTGCATCCGCATCCCAGGACGGAAAGCAAAGTACAATATGTTGCGGTTTGTTCTCCGGTCTGGGAACGCTCCAAAATGCATTCCTTTCTGTTTAGTTCAGTTTTGTCCCCATTGACAATGAATTGTGACAAAACTGAAGCGTTTTTTCCCGGTATTGAGCCCCTATGCCGGAACTCAATTCCGGAAAACGTAAATGCTAGTGTGAAAGTACCCTTAGTATGCGTTCATGTACAGGAAGTTAACTGCACAAAAAAAATAAAATGGCAATTAGGTTGCAAAATGATCACTGACAGGAGGTGCACCTATTTTAGGCTAATAAGCCATATAAGGCCTCTTTCACACTTGTGTTCTGAGGATCCAGCAGGCACTTCCGTCCCGCCGGATCCGTCAGAACGCAAGTCGCCTGAAAGCATTAGAAGACTGATCAGGATCCTGATCAGTCTTCGAAATGCTTTCAGGTTACTATGGCAGCCAGGACGCTATTAAAGTCCTGGTTGCAATAGTTGTAGTGGGGAGCGGGGGAGCGGTATACTTACAGTCCGTGCAGCTCCCGGGGCGCTCCAGAATGACGTCAGAACGCCCCATGCGCATGGATCACGTGATTCATGCGCATGGGGCGCCCTGACGTCACTCTGAAGCGCCCCGGGAGGCGCACGGATGGTAAGTATATTGCTCCCCTGCTCCCCACTACACTTTACCATGGCAGCCGGGACTTAAGCGTCCTGGCTGCCATGGTAACCATTGAGAAAAAGCTAAACGTCGGATCCAGCGATGCGCCGAAATGACGTTTAGCTTAATGCCGGATCCCGATTAATGCTCTTCAATGGGCATTAATTCCGGATCCGGCATTACGGCATGTCTTCCGGATTTTTGGACGGAGACAAATCCGCAGCATGCTGCGGTTTTGTCAACGTCCAAAAAACGTTCACGTACTGAACGGAAGACATCCTGATGCATCCTGAACGGATTTCTCTCCATTCAGAATGCATTAAGGAAATCCTGATCAGTATCTTTCAGTCCTAGAGCCCCAAAGACGGAACCCTAGGACGGAAAGGAAAAACGCATATGTGAAAGGGGCCTTAGAGATAACACAGTGGCAAAATAACCTGCCCATGAATCTCCTTTCCATGTACAGCAAGCTACTCACGTATAAGGGTGCTTTCACAAACCCTGAATGTCATTTAACACCTGTTACTGCAGTGGGTATGGAACCACTGTGTCAACCAAAAGATTTGGCTTTGGGTTTTCCTGGCAGTCCCCCTGTATTAACCTTTTAACCCTTGTACAGGGATCTGGACTTTGTTGCAGGGAAACCACCAGGCCGCCACCTCTTGAAGTGGTCTACTTAATAGACAGCTGACCCACGGGGGTCAGAGACACAATAAAATCTGGCAACCAAGGGGTCAAGCAAAATCGTATGAGTAATCTGATAAACAGACCAAGGTCAGTGCATGTAGCAAAGGGTCAATATGGAGGTCAGGCACAGGTCAGTATCCAGGCAGAAATATCCAGGCAGTGGTGGGTCCCTTCTGCTGCAACTCTCTCCCTGTAACTGTCACAGCTTCTAACCGAATATTTGGCTGGTGGCAGTTGAAAATTTATGCTGAGCACGTTCGACCAGCTCAGTGAGATGAGGCTTATTTTCGGTTATACATAGTGCTATACAATAAGCTACAATTGTAGACATCTGCAGCATACTAGATCCATGTATACATACATAAATATGATTTCAGAATCATTACAGTAGACACGGACAGTTAACATTTACCTACTACAGGACAGATCTGCACATCTCCAAGATCACCATTGCAGAAATGATCATTCTGTTACCATAGATACATATAAGCCGTTTTCCCTGTGTAAGTCAGAAAGCGGACATTATTTCAGACAGTTTTTTTTACTAACTAAATTTAAAAAGAACCTGTCACCATATAATCTGCAGGCAGCGTGTTATAGAGCAGAAGGAGCAGATCAATATATAGTTTCTGGGGGGAAAAATTTGGTATAATTTATACATTTAAAAAGGTTTTCAGAGATTTTAATACTGATGACCTATTCTCTGGATAGGTCCATCAGTATCTCATTGGTGGGGGTCCAACACCTGAGACCTCTGCCGTTCAGCTGATCGAGAAGGCAACGGCGCTTATCAAGAACAGCACTGTACATTGTATAGCGGGTGTGCTTGGTATAAGACTGCCCCATGGACTTAGACAACCAAACTCAGAAAGAGCAGAGGGTAAATGGAAGAATCACACATTTTACTGAAGCTTTTTCCTTAAAACTATACATCTATCTGCTCAGCTCCTCCTTCTTCTCTGTAACATGCTGCCTGCTGATTGTACTGCATTTCATGGTTACCGGTTCCCTTTAAATATTTAATACACACATCAGTTAGGCTTCATTCACACAGTCGGTATTTGGTCAGTATTTTGCATCAGTATTTGTAAGGCAAAACATGAGTGACTCCAAAACATGGGAGAGCTACATGTACTAAAACTTTGTGTAGGATCTACTTCTGGTTTGAGCTTATATCAATGATGCAAAGTCCTGACCAATATACACAGAGGTGTGAATGAAGTCTTACTGTGGTTAGGCCGCTTTCACACGTGCAAGTTTTCCATGCCGGTGCAATGCGTGAGCTGAACGCATTGCACCCGTACTGAATCCGGACCCATTCAATTCAATGGGGCTGTGCAGATGAGCAGTGATTTTCCCGCATCACTTTTGCATCGCGTGAAAATAGCTGAATGCTCTATATTCTGCGTTTTTCACGCAA
Source organism: Bufotes viridis (assembly GCA_033119425.1). Lineage (NCBI taxonomy): Eukaryota > Metazoa > Chordata > Amphibia > Anura > Bufonidae > Bufotes > Bufotes viridis. The sequence continues at coordinate 298,040,719 of CM065591.1, forward strand.
CGCAGGCCCCATAGAAATGAATGGGTCTGCGTGAAAATCGCAAGCATCCACAAGCAAGTGCGGATGCAGTGCGATTTTCACGCAGGGTTGCTAGGAGATAAACGTCTATTCACTGTATTATTTTCCCTTACAACATGGTTATAAGGGAAAATAATAGCCTTCCTAATACAGAATGCTTAGTAAAATGTGGGATGGACCATGTGATGGACCTTGTGACGAGCGCAGTGACGTCACCAAAGGTCCTTTGCCTCCCAGGTCCTCAACCGAAGGCAGAAGAACAGCCGGGCTGCGCGAACAAGTGGAAGAGGTGAGTTTAAATTATTATTATTTTTTTAACCCCCTCAACCGACATTTTACAAGCATTCTGTATTAAGAATGCTATAATTTTCCCTCATAACCATGTTATAAGGGAAAATAATACAATCTACACTACAACTAATCCAAACCCGAACTTCATTGAAGAAGTTCGGGTCTGGGTACCACATTCAGTTCTTTCTCACGCGTGTGCAAAACGCATTGCACTCGAGCAGAAAAAACTGAACAACGCAATCGCAGTCAAAACTGATTGAAATTGCGTGCGCACTCGCACGATTTCCCTGCCATGCACCCGCATCCTATCCTGGCCCATTCCGCAACGCCCGTGTGAAAGAGGCCTTAGAGTTTAGGATTTCAGAAAGTTTCTTTTTGTAATACTATATACACTAGAAGATGTCACACTGAAATGTGGGGAAACCAACCCTTACACTGAGGCTAATTCCACATGGTTATTAATATCACAACCTCATCCGGTACAGGAAAACACTTCATAAATAGAACAGTGTACATGCACTGCATGTGGGAGTAGTAAACTGGAAAAAGCAGAGCAACAGACCAAAAGGCAAATTTTGTGTTCGCACGATGTTCAGTAACATGAGAAATATAAAAGGGAAGCAAATTATTTTCCCTTAAAGGGGCTGTCTGACATATAAAAACTTCTCCAGTGCCCTTAACTTTGTTAAAATAATAAAAGTGCATATACACCACATAATCCCTTGGTGTTACCAGCACTGCACTCCAGTCTTCACATTGTGTTTACAGGCTGCAGCAGGGATGGAGCTGTATACAGCATATGACCATTACAGCCAATCACTAGCCTCAGCAGTATATAGTGTGATTGGCTGCAATAGTCACGTGCCATAGACAGATAGATATATAATAACTGTACAGTTGGTAAAAGCAGCCCAGAGGTGTGACAGCTCTGGAAACAGTGGGGGATTAAGCATTTGGATTTTTTTTTAACACATTTAGGGGTGTTCAGGTTTTTTTTTTTTTTTTAATATTGAACAACAACTTTTGGTTTAGAAGCAAATGTTTACTTCTGTTTTAATATACAAATGTTTACTTGATTTGCCTCTCCTAAACCACCACCATCCCACTATTTTACTCTTTAAAGAGCCTCTGTTAGCATGATTAACACTATTAAACTAAGCATACTGCCTGGTAGGGTTGTTCTTGCTGATTAAAGCTATACCTTTCTTTTTTCTGTATGTTAAACAGTTGCAGAGATATTTGCATTTTTATTCATAGTTCAAGTTGGAGCACCAGGGGGCAGGACTGAATCCTTGGAGCACTGCTTTTGTAAAACCCCCATGCTCTGCGCACTTCTAGCTCCCCTTGATTGAGAGAACTAGACATCAACATGCCGAGGGCAGAGCTGTGTCCTAGCATGTACACATGTGGACAAAATTGTTGGACCCCTTCTATTAAAGAACGAAAAACCCACAATGGTCTCTAATATAGGAATTCTGGAGCCTTATGTTCTGCCTAGTGTCAGAAAGCTTGGTTTCAGTCGCAAGTCATGGGTCCTCCAACAGCATAATGACCCAAAACACACAGTTATAAACATCCAAGATTGGTTAAGAGCAAATCATTGGACTAATCTGAGTGAAACGCAGATATCTCTGCAGCTGTTTAACATACAGACAAACAAAAGGAATCGTTTAAGTCAGCATGATCAACCCTATCGGGCAGTATGCTGGATTTAATAGCATTATCGTGCTGACAGAGGGTCTTAAACAGCTTTTAGCATCATGCATTTTTCATAAACTGTATGTATGTTGCTTTATAGATAAAGGAAATTAGAGTACTATTACTGTGAATAGTTATGCATTCTGGGCTGTAATCATGCTACATTTTATTAGAAGCAATGCTTAAATTTGAATCAGGTCCCTGGATTAGCACAGTGAAGCAAGGTATACCTGCCAGGTCTGCATCTGTGCACTGCGCATGCGCTAGGTGGTACATTACTGAGTGAAAGATATTCAGCACATGCAAATGAAGCCTGCCCATGCTTGGCATCTTTTCATCCATCAGTTCTGCGTTGAGTGAAAAACGCAGCATGTTCTATATTCTGCAATTTTCACGCAGCCCTGGCCCCATAGAAGTGAATGGGGTTTTTCACTGATGGTTGCTAAGAAATGATGTTTGTAAACCTCCAGTTTTCTATCACGCGTGTGAAAAACGGATTGCACCCACATGGAAAAAACTAAACACAATTGCAGACAAAACTGACTTAACATGCTTGCAAAATGGTGCGAGTTTCCCTAAATGCGTCCGGACCTAATCGGTCATGCTCGTATGAAAGAGGCCTTATGGGACATCAATCGAGCCACATGATTGCAGCCCAAACTGCTATTCACTAGAAAGTCACTATTCAGATGACGTTTTGGGGGTAATTAGCATACAGCACAAAAATAATTATAACTTCATTTTACCTTTTAATGCTATAACATACAATTTAGCAAAAAGTAGGATGCTGGTTATTAAAGAGAAGAAAATTGCTGTGGTGGTGGTTGAGGGGACGAAAATATAGGGATTTATTCTCTTTAACGGGGTTGTCTCAACAACGGCAAATAGCATTTATTATGTAGAGAAAGTTAACACAAGGCACTTTCTAATGTACTGTGATTGTCCATATTGCTTCCTTTGCTGGCTGGATTCATTTCTGTCACATTATACATTGCTTGTTTCCATGGTTACGACCGCCATCAGCAGCGATGGCTGTGGTTGCGCACTATAGAAAAAAGCACTAGCCTATGTGCGCTCCCAGGGTCCCGGCCACCAGAAAATCCTATAGTGTGCAAGCACGACCACCACTGATGGACTGCAGGGTGGTCGTAACCATGGAAACAAGCAATGTATAATGTGATGGAAAAAATGAATCCAGCCAGCAAAGGAGGCAATATGGAGAATCACAATACATTAGTAAGTGCCTTGTATTAACTTGCTCTACATAATAAATGCCACTTGCTGAAGTGAGACAGCCCCTTTAAAGAACCAAAACTCAATCTCAATAACTCCTTAGGCAGCTGTATATGAGATAAGGTACAGCCAGAAATCATGTGGGTGACCTGTCTTTTGTATGTCTTTTCTGTTGCACTGCATGCCTTTTGAGAATGTGTATTTTCTTTCTCCATGTGATCAGGCTCTTTCCGGTCTGAGCCCAATAGATAAGATAAGATGCCTTTGTCACTGTACAATACAATGAAATGTTGTTTGGAGTGATCCTAGATGCCATGGACAGAGGAACAAAAAACTGACATGTAAACTAAAGCATTGCACTAGAAAGCATTACTATTTACAGTTCACAGCATATATATAGCAAGAGCAAAGTAGGAAGTGCAGACAAGAGATCATCATGGGGTCACGGATGCAGCAGTCACTTTAGTCTGTGGTATCCCAGGAAGGGTTAATAATCTGAGCATTTAGGAGACTGATTGCTTTGGGGTAAAAGTTGTTCTTCAGCCTAGTGGTGCGGGCATATAGGGCTCTAAGACGCCTACCAGAGGGTAGGGGGGTGAAAAGGCTGTGGCTGGGGTGAGTTGGTTACCCGCAGATAATCTTTGCCCTGTTGCTGCAACGAGCAGTGAAGATGTCATCCAGTGATGGTAACTGAGTACCAGTGATTCTTCCCAATTGGCTCCCCTACGGTTTTCTAGCATGCAGTCTTATAGATATGAAAAGGGACAAGCTTAAAGGGGTTATCCAATTTCTCAAAAAAAAAACACATGTGCCGAGCCCCTCACAGGTAATATACTTGCCCCGCTCCCCGCTAGGGATGAGGCTCCCTAGCGTCACCCGCGATGCCAGGGAGGTTCGTCCCCTTCTGCCATTGGCTTCTCCCTTCCACATTGGATGTTTTCATCCGTGTACAGGTTGAAGCAGCAGCGGTGATGGGGGACCAGGAGCGGCGCATGTGGGGAGTTTTTGAGAAATTGGATAACCCCTTTAACGTTTATCAATATAAATGTTTTTATAAATCAGTAGTGCATATCCATTTATACATCTTTGGCGTGAGCAAATACAGTTTTACTAGTCGTATAGTGTCAATAGAATAGAGAGGAGAGGCCATCAGGACTGCCCTCGCCATTGTAGCATGCATTGGTAGACACTATAGAAAACCCTTTGTTGGACATTATTGACTACTGTGGGGTTACTGGTAGATCCCCCCCCCCCCAGTCTATTAGGTTAGCATGCTTTGCAAGGGTAACTGAGATGGAGTTGTCTGAAAATAATAATGTTAAAAATAATTATTTATATAGCGCCACCATATTCTACAGCACTTTACAATTCAAAGGATTCATGTACAAAACAAAAGACATCACAACGTAGCTGGCTAATATACACCTAAAACACTAGGAGCGCGCAAGAGCTTACAATCTATGAGAAAGTAGTTTAGCAGTTAGAGGTGAAAAAACGAAAACACCGTGAACTGGACTGTAATGAGCTATGGAAATGAAGAAAAGATTAGTCACCTGATGAGTCCATGTGTGTCCCTTAGCCAGTGTTACGCAGGCTTCTTCTCTTCAGTTAGAATTTGTACATACTAGGAAGGCGATATTGCACGTACTTTACACATCTATTACACAAGTCAAATAAACCCTTGCCACGAGCTGATGTCATATACTGTGTGACTTCCTATATAAACCAGTAAGAAAGCATTGGTTGTTTCTGTACTCGTATATTAATGTCTGCTTCATCGGGTAAATACAGTATATATTCTGATGCATGTCCTGTGGTGCTAGACCAAAGTTAGGTAGAGTTTTGAGAACTTTCAGCACACATCTAAGTAGGTTGTATGTCCTTTACACATAAGGGAATGAACTGTTCTGACCAAGATGGATGCTTCTGTACCCATACACAGACTTCACGCCATTGACTGCTCAACTTGGAAGTTCAAAAAAGTTCTTAAAATGATCAAAACGTACCTTCTCAGGTAAGATGCACAGATAGACCTGGAATATATAAATCTGTGCTTACTTTTTATTTTTTTTACACATAAAGGCCATTTTATTTATGCATTATTTCGATCTCAAACCTACATTTACACCTTTAAGTTATCTTGGATTTAGTAGAAATCTTTTTCCACTTCGATCCTTCCAGGCGAAACAAAGCACTCGTTCAGTGAATTTTTTTTTCTTGCTCCTTCAGTGAGGGATGGTTATCTGATGCCGCAATAAGCTTTGCTTATTGAGAAGGCTTTGCATTTTTCCACTGCTTACTGCCAAACCAATTGTTGAAAAGACGTATAAACACTCACGCTGTCAGAAATCTGACTTTCCAAGGGAAAAAAGGAACATGGGCCAGACAAGAATGTTTCCTGCTGGGGCTGCCAGCCGGCAGGGCAGCCTGGAGCTGACACTGGGTCTGTACTGTCAGTGTGATGTGCGCTCTTCGTGGGGATGTAATTGGCCTGCCTTGGAATGTGGCTGGGCATGTTTTGCTGATGGAAACTCTAGCCTGCAGCCTGGGGAATCCCTTTGTCTGCCATGGAAGGAAACTCCCGGCTACAGCAGCTCTTGTTTTTTCCCCTTCCTCTTTTTGGCCTAGCATGAAAAAGAAAACATGTGTGCGAGGGAATCCTCAGGATATCTGTGCAATGTAATGTGAACTTAAAGTGCAGTAACCTTGGCTTACTGTCTATTCAAAGTACACAGTCTAAATGAACTTATTTATTTCTTACTAGGGATCGGCACAATCAGTAAGGCTCTGTTCACGCTCCAGCACCCCCCCCCCCCTACGCCAGAGGGAATATTCATGAAATATACTATAAATCAAAATTATGACATTGTATAGGTCCCTCTGCATGGAAAAGCTTAGTAGTATACATTTTCCTATGTATACATATGTCACTGTAAATGCTCCTTGACTCTCACTGTAAATAGCATATATCGCACAGGATACATTGTTTTTTGCCTGACCCTTTCCTATGCAGTGAAGCATTTTTGGCTTATGCTGGGAGCTTTCCAGATGTTCCCACCACATACGTGCAGAAAATGAGATGTGAACTGCCTAGCTGTGCTATATTATTTGTGTTATAGATTATCCTACACCAACCGTATAGGGGTTGTGCAAGAATGGGAGGCGTATAGGCAGTCCCCCCTTACACGCACACTTTACTGGACCTGTAAAGGGAAGCTTACTCACCTGCTTCCCGGATCTGGCTCCCCGCTCCTTCTCTCTCAGGCCTGCGATGCTCCGGTGGGCTCCCACGCTGTAAACATCCAGTTTGACATCGCCGCAGCCAGTCACTAGCCGCAGCGGTGATCCGTCATGACAAATGGGCACATGACGCAAGGGGGTCAAGTCTCCACCACAAACAGGGATTCTGGCGATGTCAAACTGGATGTTTACATCGAGGAAGCCCAGGCCTAGAAGAGAAGGAGCGGAGAGCCAGAATCAGGAAGCAGATAAGTATTCTTTCCTTTACAGGTCCTGCCAGGTGTGTATGTGGAGGGTTACCAAAACCCCTCCCTTTCTTGCACAACCCCTTTAACAGTACATGACAGTGTCGTATGAGACACTGAAGTCAGTAGCACATATAATAAATGAACATTACAAAAAAGTGTGGCAACGGAAAAAAAATTCCCTAGTCCAGTGTGTCAGACATACAGTATGACAAAAATTGCATTGTGGTCTAGCTGTTAACATACTACCTGTCACTGGAACAAATGGCCTGTTGGATCTCGGCACAAGACTCCCATGTAGATACACAGTATAGTATCAGGAAATTACATAAACATGCAATCTTGAGTGCAAAAATCTATCAAAAAGATGTCTTAGAAAAAGACCTCCACTGCTAAGACCATACTAATTACCAGAACAAGGACATTTTTGACCACTACCAAAATGTTCTTCTGAAATGTCTCTATGCACCTTTCTCCCCAGAATGATTACTTTTTTTTTATAATTGCACATTTGTCTCCAAAAACACAGGCATATTTGCTGCACAAATGTTATCACTAGCAATTCACTGACTTAAAAGTGGACATGATTTTTATAATAATCCTGTATTCTGTTACTTTCTGCCTGTATTCTGCTAACGATGTCCCCTGAGGCATTTTGGTTTTATTTATGCCCTGTAGTGTTATTACCACAATGTACTATTAGAATAATTCTTAGACATAAAATGCCTTCAAGAACAATAATAATAATTAGAATATAATCCATAAACTTGCCATACACAAGGCTAAAGTTGGCTGAAATGTCTGACAAGAACATTCATTCACAACACCCGAAGGTAGGTCTACCAAAACTACATGCCTATGGTATAATCATCCAGGCATGTCTGGCGTATTGATGGTGGGATTGCTAAATATATATATATATATATAAATGTATATATTTTCATAAATAAAATATATATATATAAAATTATATATATTTTTTTTTAAATCTACATACACAATAGAAAGATAAAAATACACAAGAACCAAGAACAGCTAGGGGCCAAGAAGGAAAGTCCACACACATATACAGATCCCTATCTGTACTATTGCCCTGCACATGTGGTATTTTCTGTTATTTTTTTACTTTGACCAGCATGCCATTGATTCATCTATGCCCACACACGCTAATGAGCAGGCAGTATACCTTTATGTATAGCTTGATCTGGCATGATCATGGGGAACACTGACCCCTCCATCTCACAGTCCTTGTGTATGTAGATTTAGATAAAAACAATGTATTTTTTCCATACGTATTTTCTGGACAATGTGAACCTGCGTTTGTAATATTATCTGTAGGAATCATCATTTTCTGTTCCACCATGTTGTGTCAATACAGGTAGTGGAAGAAAAACATTTGTTTAATGACAACATACTCACCAAACCAGTTAATCGTATATAACTGACAGAAGAATACCAATCTAGCTGAAGAGCATTTCTGACAATGAGGCATTATTTCTTTCAGGCTTCATGATACGAGAGGGTCATGAAATATGTAATATATAAAATATGTGTATCTTGATGTTAACTGACATAACACCCTGCAGACATCAAGTAGACAACTAGCAGTGGACTGTAACTGGCTTGTGCATTGATGATATAGTAGTATCACCCATGATGCTAGGGAGACTTGTTCCCGTTGCGGCCTGCTGAAGAAGAGCCCGGAGGCCGCAGTGCAAGCAAGTACACTGCTGCGGAGTACTTACCATGGCAGCCAGGACTTCAGTAGCGTCCTGGCTGCCATGGTAACCGATCAGAGCCCCAGCTTTACACTGGGGCCCCGATCGGAACTGCTGCTGCGCATGCGTAGAGCTAAACATCGGACCTGGCAATGCGCCAAAACGACGTTTAGCTTAATGCCGAATCCGGATTAATGCCCTTCAATGGGCATTAATTCCGGATCCGGCGTTACGGCATGCTGCGGTTTTGTCAACGTCCAATAAACGTTCACATACTGAACTGAAGACATCCTGATGCATCCTGAACAGATTTCTCTCCATTCAGAATGCATTGGGATAATCCTGATCAGTATCTTTCTGTCCTAGAGCCCCGAGGACGGAACTCTAGGACGGAAAGCAAAAACGCTGATGTGAAAGGGGCCTTAGAGAAGGAACTTACTACTGAGCATGTGGAGCACCGTTTTAGGCATTGTAACTAAGGGCCTAGGAGCAGCATGACTATACCTAGTATAAGGGACAGGAGAGAACACAGGAGAGGTGAGAACTGATTATATATCACGATTAGAAAACCCTGCCTATCACTGTTTTTGATAAATAAGGGCCTTTGATAGCATAAAATATATGCATGATTAACATTTCTAAACTTTTCTAAATTCCTATGAATGTTAATAAAATTATTACACAATATTAGTAACATGATATATTTTTTATAATCTGAAATGGGTGTCTGTACATTTCTGCCCACTCTGACTCCACCCAAAACTAGTTTCAGTTCCAAGTCTTTGTCTCCGACTCCACAGCCTTGTAGATCACATTTTATCTACTAAATGCTGATAGTTTGTAGAATTCCTATCATACTTTTTTTTTATTATACCACAAGACAATGTAAAAAGTTTTACCCATGTGTCCAATAAAATGTAATAAATATTATCTAAGGCTACTTTCACACTTGCATTGCGCAGACCGGGAAACACTTGGTACCGGATCCGGCATTAATACATTTCAATGGAAATTGGTGCCAGATCCGGCATTCCGGCAAGTGTTTCGGCATTTTCTCCGGCCAAATACCGTAAAGGGACTGAACTGAAGACATCCTGATGCATAGTGAACGGATTGCTTTCCATTCAGAATGCATTAGGCTAGTGTTTTTTTATTTTTTTTATTTCTGGTATTGAGCCCCTCGGAAGGAACTCAATACCGGAAAACTTTAATGCTAGTGTAAAAGTACCCTTACAATAATTGATGGCTTATCTAAGAATTCCAGCATGCACATTGTGGGCTGATAGATATTGTATAATACTTGAATGTAGAAGTTTCCATTAGTTTGTCTTTTTCACGAGTTACCGACTTGTTACATTGCATAGTAACTTCCTGTAGTGTTGCTACATTATTATTTTTTTTTATCTTGTCTTCTACCTTCATGGACTTTGAGGGTTTCTGCAGCTGAAATAGAATACAGAGGAAATGTTATTGTACACTGTGGTGTCTGTGTGATCACAGTTGGGGGACAGCTCTTGCTTCCTAAAACAGATGTAGTCAAGCTGCTTATATAGCTTTCATCTAATTTCTCACAGCCCCCCCATGGGACAACTAAAATTATCTACCTGTTTTTATAGAAACGTGTTTAGAATAGTTTTCCTGTTGATTACTCTATTCCAATATCTACTTATTTAGAAAAAAAAAGTGGGCAAAATCAAGACTTAGAAACAACATAGAAAAGGGGAGCACACCAGTCAGAATGGGGTTCAGGATTAATAGCCCTTATAATGCATAACAAGAGAGGACTATATATACAAATTGCACATCCAATATCCAAAAACATAACAATCTTTACTAAAGCCACCAAAAAAAATTAAAATACTGTGTACAATAAGGGCTCTTTCACACTCGCGTTTTTGCTTTCCGTCCTAGAGTTCCGTCCTCGGCTCTTTAGGACGGAAAGATACTGATCAGGATTATCCTAATGCATTCTGAATGGAGAGAAATCCGTTCAGGATGCATCAGGATGTCTTCAGTTCAGTATGTGAACGTTTTTTGCACACTGACAAAACCGCGCATGCTGCAGATTTGTCTCCGTCCAAAAATCCGGAAGACATGCCGTAACGCCGGATCCGGAATTAATGCCCATTGAAGTGCATTAATCCGGATCCGGCATTAAGCTAAACGTCGTTTCGGGGCATCGTCGGATCCGACATTTAGCTCTGCGCATGTGCAGCAGCAGTTCCGATCCGGGCCCCAGTGTAAGCTGGGGTTCTGATCGGTTACCATGGCAGCCAGGATGCTACTGAAGTCCTGGCTGGTAAGCCTAGCAGGTAAGTACATTGCTGTGGAGTACTTACCATGGCAGCCAGGATTCAATAGTGTCCTGGCTGCCATGGTAACCTGAAAGCATTTCAAAGATTGATCAGGATCCTGATCAGTCTTCAACTGCTTTCAGGCGACTTGCGTTCTGAGGATCCGGCGGGCACTTCCGTCCCGCCGGATCCGTCAGAATGCAAGTGTGAAAGAGCCCTAAGAACCCTATGAGGGACCAGGATCCGTCTCTACCTAAAAGGTACACTTTCATCCTGCCCAACAATAAGAACAACTATAGGTGTCGGATATTTTTGGGTAAACATATATATGTGCTAAATAAAACATGACATCCAATAACAAAGATCAAAAGGGTGTACCTGTAATATAGCACAGAATGTCCAGACAGGAGATGTACACTTATCCTGCCACCCAATATCAAAGATTAAAAGTGTGTACCTATAATGTAGCACAGAATGTCTGGTTATGTTTTTTGCATGTTATGGGCACCTGCACAAGATGAGGATTAAGTGAGTTTTTTTCTGCGCGGATATATGTAAGGAAAAACTGTAGCATAATACAGTACCAGAAAAATGAATGAGATTTGACAAATGTCACGTACACTTTGCTTTTTACTTCCATGTGGAAAATGACCTATTGTGCAGACTTAAATCTGCAGCATGTCAGTAGTTTTTGGATATTGGATGTGTGATGTATTAATATAGTCTTCTCTTGGGTTTATGTTATCAATTTATCAAGCATCAAATTCATAGCTTTTTTAACTCGTTTTGACCTTCTTAATAGTGGGTTGAAATGCGCTTAATTTGAGCGGTGCACGCCACTCAATAGCTTCCCTGTATATCGGCAGGGCCATTTGCCAAAATTTTAAATGTGTCAAGCTGAGTGGGCCCTGCTAACGTCCCTTCCACTTTTTACAGAAGTGAGGAGTGAGCATGATAGGGAAGTAAGTCGCAATTTTTGCTTTAGCAAAAGGGGCTTATGCAAAAATGTGCAAAAACATTTACACCTTTATTTTGTTGCAGGCTTTGTAAGTCTTCCCCATATTCTACACATTTGCGTCTTTGCATTTTAGTCAAAGTTTAGGTTTCCCATTTTCAGCTATTCTGTAACATTACAGAGATGCTGGGAACTGGCTTTTATGCCTCGTCATAAATTAGGCGTATCTATGGCAGTCCTTGTATCTGGTGTATGTCAGCCCCTGGCATAGTTTTTAGCTAACATTTACGCTTGTTTCCAGGAGTAAATGTTAGTATATTTTCCCGTGGCCTCGGAACAGCCCCTGACATGTCCGTGCCCCCACGGGGCACAAGGTATAAAACCAGTCGTGCAACTAAATATTGTCGCACGAGCGGTTAAAAAAGGGGACTTGCAACTATTTTACGCCTAAAATACGTGCACGTCCATTAGTATGTGTGCCCTACTGTCTTTATGAGTGCAGTCTGACAATAGAGGAAGGAAATGGCACGGAAATAAAATATTTTGCAAGACAAGCTGAATTTTTTAATGGCACCAACATTTAATATTCCGTGCAATGTATTCACAAACTTGAAAAAAATACTAATAGGGTAGTATTGGAAAAATGCAATTGCACCATTGTTTTTGGGTTTCATCATTAAGGCATTCAGCTCAGTAAAAATGTCCCCGACTTTAACTGATTAAAGGGTAAATCTAACAGTGCATATACAGTACCAGTCAGAGGTTTGGACACACCTTTTCATTCCATGTGTTGATTTATATTGAAGAAATAAAAACAATAAAGGAACACATATGGAATTAAGTAAAAAACAAAAGTGTTAAACAGAATAAGTTTTAGATTTTTGATTATTAAAAGAATTGCACATTTTTTTGGTGTTCTTGCAATCAACTTCATGAGGTAGTCGCCAACAGTTTTGGTTTTCCAACCGTCTTGAATGATTTCCTAGAGGTGCTGAGCACGTGTTGGCTGCTCTTCCTTTACTCTGCAGTCCAACTCATCCCAAACCATCGTAATTGGGCCATGTCATCTGACGCAGCACTCCATCACTCTCCTTGGACAAATAGTCCTTATGTAGCCTGGAGGTGTGTTTGGGGTCATTGTCCTGTTGGAAAAACAAATGATGGTCCCACAAAGTGCTCATGAGAGCCAGTTTTATCATGGTGTTTGATGGTTTTTATGACTGCACTTGAGGATACCATCAAAGTTCTAGAAATTTTCCTGGATTGACTACTTTCAAACATGAAGATCAATGATGGACTGTCGTTTCTTTGATTAGTTGAGTGGTTCTTGACATAATATGACTTAAAACAGTAGCAGAATAGGGCTAAACACTGTATGGAACTGTGTAGCAATGCTAACTCTGCACAGCACAGCTGATGGTCTCAAACACATTATGATGGCAATAAATTCCAGAAACTAACTCCTGACAGGACCTACTCATTAAAGGGGTTCTCTGGGATTTAATAAAAATAATTACCGTAAGTATTACATTATTATACATATAATCCCAATTACCTTTATTTAATTATAAAGGCTCGTTTTGTCTAGGAAGCAATAATTAGAGGAAATAAAATGGCCGCCATCCTATTAGTACACACAAAACCTGTCCTAATCACAAAGCAGGACAAGTTACTTCTAATTCTCTGTAGGAATGGAGCTCATGAGGAGACATGAGGTACAGAGAGGATGGACAGGACAGACTGTGGGGCTGTGGTAATGGAGACATATATGTGCAGCTGCTCATTACCCCCACCCTCCTCTCTGTACTTCATGTCTCCTCATGAGCTCCATTCCTACAGAGATTCAGCTGAAGATCATATTAAACAATTTAAAATTATCATATTCAAAAATTCGATTCGAATGCTTCGCCAAATTTTTTCAAGAAATTTGCTTGGTTCTGAATTAGTTTGTCATGAAGCGCGTTAAATAAATGTACATCACTGTGCATTGCAGCAACATGCAAAGCTAGTCCTTTCTGGAAGTGAAACAGTTACTGTGACAGGCAGGTGGACACCCCGATAACAGTAGAACTAGACAGCTTATTCACCCCAATTTGAGAATCAAGCCCTAAAAGAATTGATTATCTATTAAACAAGGAGGACACTGTTTAATTAGATAGCTCTGTGCCCTTACACAGGGATTGATGCAAACTGCGCAGTCTCCTATGGATCCCTTCAGCTTCAGATTACAGTCCCTGGACTGTTCCTGCAGTCTTCCTATACTTTCCCTACAGTGTGTAAAAACTCTCCCTACACTGTCCCTGCTCTCTCCCTATCCAGTATACCACAATTAAAAGCTTTTAGCAACACTGTTCCCAGAGCATGAGCGCTTGTCATGCCTCTCCTTATGCTCAGCTCACAGTGAAATAGCAGTGAGGCTTTTAAAGGGCTGTGACATCACGGGGCTGGCTAACTGCTGATTGTCTGTCTGCACGGCATTATGGGTGATCTCGCATTCCCAGCCTTCTTACTTTCACTGTAACACATGTAGACGCCAATCAGGAAAAACTGATTTTTTTTACCACGAAGAGGAAATTCAAATTCATCGCAAATCAGATTTTTCCTAAACTTTGGATCGTATTCCACTTCAGATGCTTTTATTCATAGTAACATAGCAACATAGTTTATAAGGCTGAAAAAAGACACCTGTCCATCCAGTTCAGCCTGTTATCCTGTGAGCTGATTCGCTTAACACTATTTAAGATAAGAGACTTCTAGTAACAGATATTGCTTTTAGTAAGATGTCAAAAAAATATAATCGCACTGTACATTTTTCACAAATATCAGTTATTCTCAAAAACATGGCATGTTCTGTTTGCTTTGTGAAACAATCTACATGTATACATTAGTTTATGTTATTGACACAAGGCAGGATAACCTAGTGATATGTCCTGATAACATAAGGCGAGAATGTAGACAAGTGAGGGAAATATGGCATATTGGACTACCATGGGTAGTTTTAAATTACATTACGTTTTTCTTTCTTATATTATGCTGGCGTTGTACTTTTTATCTGTCCTAATACTTGAATGTCTGTGTGAAATCTATGCGGCTACCAACCAAAAAGGAAAACGCTTGACATGATTTAGGTAGTAGAAGGATCAGAGTCACATGTTTTAACTGGTTAGGTCAGGCAATAATCATGGGTGAGAGACGGTCTAGTTAGTTGTATATGCTTTTACTCTATTACTGAAGGTCTGTAGCTGTACCTTGTTTAAAAACATTTAGTTTGACCAACTGTAGAACAAGATATGAGATATCCCCAAACCCCTAATTCTTTAAACAGTACATGGAGCACCCTGGCACATATGAACAAACAGGAGGCATAATAGAGGTATAATAACATGCCAAAAATCAGTGTAGCTATCTCATCATAGATGTGAATGCTCTAAAACGGGGGTAACCCATCAGAACAGTTATAAAATAAAGACAAAATAAAAAGTCTTTACATTATAGATGATAGGAGCCCAGAAATATGATTTTATCATTTGTGGGCAAAGGTCAAACTTTAATAAATTAGCCATGTCATGAGTAGGTGATTTTGGAATATTGGTTGTGGGACGTTTTGAGCATTTTGAATTGGATTCTATGGATGATGAGCAGCAGAGATTGAGATATAATTAGCGTGTTCTAGCATTTTGGTAGCCAATTCTTTGAGAAAGGAACAGATAAAGAAAATGTCTTTGAGGAGGACCTATTACCTGGATATGGGTTCTACTTGAAAAATTGCTAGCCCCCATAAAAACCATTAATTGTGTAAATCTAAACAATTAAACGAACTGTAAAAGATAAAAAAAAAAAAACGTATATGGTGCGTGCACTTTCATTGCAGAAGTTCTGGGAAAGGAGATCCTGTAGTGTCTCTGGCACTTTCCTATAGTCCCCCACACTGTGATGGTTACTCCTTGGTACCCCACACATTGTAGTAGTGCCCTGTTTCCCACATACTAATTGTTCCCTCTAGTCACCAACACATTGTAATAGTATTCAGTTTAGTGCCCATTAAGTAATTAAAAAATCTCTAACCCAATTCCTTCAATGAATGGAGCAGCTCAGTTGACAGACTTTCCACCTGAGGTCTGCTCCTGGTTTCCAGCGTCTTAAAGGCTGCAGGCCTAAAGTGACCTGCCCCATAATAAAGTGGATGGCGGGGCAGAGGACAAACTGCTCAATACTTCACCATATGATTCATCAGTAAATGCATTCTGAGAGCATGGATACAATAAGCCAAAACCACTACTGCAAGCCCACCCCAGAGATCCACATTCCACATCCCCTATATGATAATGACTATTAGGTGAGGGCCAATTTAAAAATGTTTTGGAGTGGCACTTGGTGATATTAAAAAGCAGACTGGAAATGTTATTTTTTTATATATACACTAATACAAAAATGGTATGAAAATGAAACCCAATGCGTAAGAGAAAATAAGTTTCAAACCCATTTGTACTAAAAAAAAAGTGAAACTGTGCCTGGTCCCTGTGCCTTATCCGAGGAAAATGAACTAGTTAACGCCCACTGTTTCGGATATGGAATAGTGCTGACTTCTGAATTGCACAGTGCAGTATGACACTCTTAAACACTGACAGCATATCATACTTGCTTTGGTTTTCTTGTTAATGTTATTTTAAAAGAGGAATTCTGTTCTTTTTCACACTACTTCCTCTGATCAACATGTCATACAGATTCCCCCCATATCCAGCAGGTGTCTCTTATCTGTGTTGCAGCTTGTGTTTGACAGGGTCAGTGGCTGGATCTGGATTTATTAAAGCTCTGCATCTCTTTTTAGGATAAAACAGTAGCTTGCTTAAACCGTGCATTATATGGCTGGAATAAAATTTTAGCAATAATGTGGACATTTGTTTTCCATTGAAAAGTGGTAAATCTTCAGCTAAAACCACAAACATAATTGACATGCTATTTAATTTGAAAACCGCAATGGAGGACAATCTCCACACGGAAAAAATCTGCAAAGTGTACATGAGATTTGTGTAATCTCATACACGTTGCTGGTACTGTAATACACTGTTTTTTCTGCACGGGAATCTGCCCAGAAAAACCGCACATATTCCACATCGTTTTCAGGTGGCCTTAGGGGCATTTGCGTTTACCAAAGGTCTTCTGCTATTGCAATATATCTGCGGTTTTCCGGCATTTTTGGTGCATTTTTTGTATCTTGAGTTTCCTGTGGGTCAGCTGCCAACTACACCGGGACTATCCCAGGAGGTAGTAGTCCTTTTGCATCCATGCAGCAAACGCCAGATCCCTGTACAGGTTTTAAAGGGTGAATACCAGGGGAGTGGCAGAATAATGCCCTTAGGGTTTAGCCAAAAGCCAAACCAGTTAGCACAGTGGGTCCACACGCACTGATCCGTAACAAGTAAAGAGAGATGCATGAGCTCAAAGGTATTAGGTGTGCCAAATCATTCCATTCAAGCTGTGCATGAAAACAATATATACCTTTGGAAACCATAAATTAGGATTATAGTCAGTAAACAAGCTGGAGTAACTTGTTTTGACTGGTTTGGTGAGATTTCTTTTGTTTCTGATGGACGGCTACATGTGGTAAAGTGTAATAAATTTGTATGTGTATAGGTGCATTCTCTAGTTTTTTGTGATTTTAGAACTGCATATTTTAGCTGACAAAAAGTAGAGCAAGAGCAGCCTGAAGCTTTTAATAAATTACATTTATAAGACGCAGGTTTTAGAGGAGGAAAATAAGATACATGTTTTTCATCAGGCCTTAAATCAGACCTCAAATCTTCGTGACAACCCTTAAATCAGACCCCCAATCTTCATCAGACCTCAGAGCAGACCCCCAGTCTTCAATCAGACTCCGAAATCAAACCCCCAATCTTTCAGACCCCTAATCCTCATCAGACCTCAGACCAGACCCCCAAATCAAACCCCCAATCTTCATCAGACCCCCAATCCTCATTAGACCTGAGATCAGACCCCCAAATAAGACCCCCCTCAGACCTCAGAGCAGACCCCCTAATCTTCATCAGACCCCCAAATCAGATCCCAAGTCTTCATCAGACCTCAGACCAGACCCCCAAATCAGACGCCCCCCCCAATCTTCATCCAAGCTCAGTTCAGACATAAAATGAATAAAACAACTTACCTTTCCTGCTTAGGAAGGCACTGCCACTTCAGGAATTCAGCACGCTCTTCCTGGTGCGCTGCACTGTGACCTGATGCTGCCGCACAGCGTTTTGGCACTGTACACAGTCAGGGCTCAGAGTGGCGCCGGCAGAATACCAAGGAGCGGTCAGTAAAGCCAGTACCGGACGCGGTATGCTCACTGCTCTCCGTTCCTATGGTGTACTAATGAGCACTTCTATAATGGAAGCACTTATTAGCATTTATTTCAATAGACACACTGCCATTTTCCTCCTACTTTTACGGAGGAAAAAGTGCGTCTTATGGAGTGAAAAAATATGGTAAGCTGGCTATACAGTACAAATAGATGCAGGGCTTACGTTGTTTAGGCCAACAGCTATTTCTCTCGGCATCTGTCATCTGGGGATAGTTGGGAGACTCGTATACACATTAGATAGTGGAACTGATCCCTCTGGAATCAGCAAGTTCTGCCAATATTGCTATCTTGGTCACAGACAGAGTAATTTCATCATCTTTACCTCGTCTTTGCAATAAATTGATGCCTACAGTTTGGAGAACTCACAATCAAATGATGCTGGCATTATAAGGCAGGAATGTGATGTATTCAGGATATGCAGGCTCCCCCTGCCCTTCAACCACACTGATTGACAGATTTCTTATTTCTTACAATTGGGTGAAAGGTGCAAATCAACAGCAGGTGAGTGTGGGGAGGAGCCCACATATCATGAACATACAGGACTCCAGCCTCACAAGACGGGAATCACCCTGCCACTTTATAAGTATCGGACTAACTACTGAAGTCTGTCACTACTAAATGGTGTCCACAGATAAACCTAGCGACAGATTCCCTTTAAAAGATGCATATTTTACAATAGTACAGTTAAATTCGAACTAAAAACGAATTGTACTCATTTGTAAAAGAAGTCGAGAAAAGCGCTAGTAACACATGCAATACTGTCTACACGAGGCTTCGCCTTCTCACTTTCTTAGTGCTCACAGTTATAGCCTTGAGATGAAATAAAGTAAATAAAAGTTATTCTTAGAACTGAGAACACCATTTTAAGGAAAAATGTCAGCTTTTAAAGTGTCATTAATGATGTCAGTGTGAGAGTTGAAGAGAAGAATGTTGTAGTTCCTGTCAGAGATTTTGCAGATGTAATCTGTTCCTCTATGTGTGTACTGTAGCTCTCCCCTTTCTTCTGCACGGGAATATACGGGATAAACGAATGGTGATTTCTTGAGTTTGTAATCTTATCTCCAAGACTGAATTGAGAAAAATAAACTATTGCAAATAAAATCTAGGTAAGCCACATCTCCCACCACTGTTTTTAGAATAAACTAGTAATACGTACAGCACGCCATTTTATATTGCCCTTCATTGTATTCAATACACACCCGGAAAAACTACTTATGTGATCCTTCAATGCATGGTTATGAAGAAGGATTTGTCTTCTTCACGGAGACCTATATTAAGAATTAAGATGTACAGTATGGTGCATAATAAACCTTGCCAGATGACTTCAATGAATATGCAATTCAGTGAAAAACAAAGTCCTCATTTAGCAACAATTGTTCATTCTGTGCCACATGAACATGTAACAGTGATTACCGAGAGACAAACAGTAAAGGGAAATGCTTGGAAGGGTTGTCGGAGATGTTGTTATTGATGGCCTAGCAGTGATGGTTAGGGTTCTGCATGGTATCATGTCTAGTAGCACACAGTCTAAGGCCCCTTTCACACTGGCGTTTTCCTTTCCGTCCTAGAGTTCCGTCCTCGGGGCTCTAGGACGGAAAGATACTGATCAGGATTTATCCTAATGCATTCTGAATGGAAAGACATTCGTTCATGATGCATCAGGATGTCTTCCGTTCAGTATGTGAAAGTTTTTTGGACGTTGACAAAACCGTAGCATGCTGCAGATTTGTCTCCGTCCAAAAATCCGGAAGACATGCCATAATGCCGGATCCAGAATGAATGCCCATTGAAGAGCATTAATCCGGATCCGGCATTAAGCTAAACGCCGTTTCGGCGCATCGCGGGATCCGACGTTTAGCTTTTGTGAATGGTTACCATGGCAGCCAGGACGCTAAAGTCCCGGCTGCCATGGTAAAGTGTAGTGGGGAGGCAGGGGAGACGTATACTTACCGTCCGTACGGCTTCTGGGTCCTGGGGCGCTCCACGATGACGTCAGAGTGCCCCATGAGCATGGATCACATGGAGCGCCCCGGGAGCCACACGGACTGTAAGTATCTGCTCTCCTGGTTCCCCACTACTTACTATGGCAACCAGGACTTTAGTAGCGTCCTGGCTGCCATAGTAACACTAAAAGGATTTTGAAGACTGATCAGTCTTCAATTGCTTACAGTTGTCTTGCGCTGTGACTCATCCGGCGGGCATTTCCGGCGACAGAAGTGCACGCCGGATCCTCACAACGCAAGTGTGAAAGAGGCCTAATCCACTCAGATGGTTTAACGTGTTTTAAGATGATCAACATGTCTTTTTTTATTTTGTATAAATACAGTACATCCTTCTTGCAAGAAGATACAAATTGCACATAATGGAGTAGATAAAAAAGTTGCCATGGGGGGCTAAATTAAAAATTCTGCTAGCATTCCTCCTACTGTATCTGCTGACATTACTGTGTTGCAGTGATGATGGCGTTAGCATGTGCAGTGTCATAGCATTCAGCCTCTGCATACTTTTATTTAAATGGTGATACATGCAGTACTGTTGTTGGAGAATCATATACACAACATCACATCTCTGCAATTTAGAGTGTTCCCTATTGTTTCATTTTAAGATCAGTAAAACATGTGCCTAGGAATTTTTATGTATTTTTTAAGCTGCAGTTTAACAGTAATATTTCTAGGGAACATACAGTATGTAAAACATGCCACTTTTCCCCCAATAAAGTCATTGACAAAACCCGTGGCAGAACTGTGCATAATGAGGCATATGCTGCGTGTATTGGAGACAAGTGTTTGTGGATAGTTGGTATTTGGCCTCTATCTGTTGAGCAGGTGGGCCAAAATCAAAAATGTAAAATGTCCCTTTTTGTTTAAAAATGCAAACTTATAATGGCTAGAATAAAGTATTTTGTCAAATTTACACAGCAGAAGGAATTCACCTTGTATTGTCTAATGATAACTCCTTAATGTGCGGTGTATACAGGAAGGGTTTGATCTCGTCAGTGGTCAGTTATTTGTGGACCTGTATTTTCCATGACTGTATACTGAGCTATGAAATGAGTAATCACCAATGCTGTTCTTACTGTATTCTAGATTTTCTAATAACATGATGGAGTATCTTCCCATCAAATAAAAAATATGTCCTTTTAGGTGTCCTCCTGTGTTAAGCCTTTAGTATTCTCCTTGGTTCCTGGGAAACCCATATGAGGGCCAGTACAGCTCCCACACAGCTTCTCTAAAATGGCAAATCTGCCTAGTTACACATCCAGCATGGTAGAGTGTTGGGAGATACTTTATTATGTAGTCAGAGTTACAATTCAGGAGTCTGGAAAGCCGGGTCACAACAGAGCATTGATGTGTTAGATACTTTCTTTAGACTAATACATTTGTTTTTTTAATAACTACGTTGGTTATTTTGTGCTCACAAATGTGTTCTTTTTTATTTATTTTTCATGAACCCCACCCTTGTGTTCCTTGTTGGACTGGGCGATTAACAGAGTTACCAGCTGAAGAAGGTAAGTCCATGAATTTGTGTTAATATAAAAAATATCCCTTTGTTATTCTATTTATTATTTTTACAGTGACCTCCACAGTACCCCGCTCCCTTAACAGTGACCTCTCAATACCCTGCTGACTTAAGTGACCTCCACAGCAGCTGTCCCTTTAAGTGGCTCCTGCCCCCTTAACAGTGACCCCTACAGTTCCCGTCCCTTTAACAGTGACCTCCACAGCGGCGTGCCCCCTTAACAGTAACATCCACAGTGAACGCCCCTTTAACAGTGACCTCCACAGCAGCTGTCCCTTTAATAGTGGCCCCTGGCCCCTTAACAGTGACCTCCACAGCAGCTGCCCCTTTAAGTCTAGGGCTACAATTTTTATAATGATAGGCTATGGTGTGGCGCTGCGACTGCAACACGACAGTCACAAAAAATCCATCCAAGATAGATGCATGTAGCAGTGTATTTGTGCCCTATGTGTTGTGTGACTTATTGTCGTCATGTAACCCTAGCCTAAAGCTGACCTACAGCAGTGAAGAGAAATGGCTTGGTTGTTATGGAAACCTGGAGTAAAACTGTGTGTATGTGTAGACTAAGGGCCTGCAAGCTTCTATCGGATGATGCAGGTCATTTTTTGGGAATATCTCAGGAACGGTACGTCCTAGAGAGCTGAAACCGGATCTAAAACCTTCCTGGACACCTGATGTACCTGTGTGCCAAATTTGGCAAAGATTGGTCTAGTCGTTTGGTCGCGCATAAAGAACAGACAGAAGGATAGACCGACAGACAGAAACCGCTTAGGGCGCTATCCATAAATGGATATTGTATTCCCCAAATCCTGACCTAGGCCTCCCACCAAGTTAAAGGGGTTGTCCAAGTTATTTTTTTTTTGTTCTTTGTATGTTTCTAACTAAATAAAAGTAAGGGGTTTTCAATTCCCTTACTTCATCTACAGTTAGCTGAGCTTTACATGACCTGTGATGTCAGCTTCTCTCCCTGCTCTGATGACGTTCCGTGCACAAGCCTGATTGAGCAGGAGGAGCCGGTCTGCCTCTGAGCACAGAACGTCACTGTGAGCTGTGCTGGTTGGAGTGACAAGCCATGCCCCCTGTACTACCGGTCTGGCCATGCCACTGCACTGCCGATCTGCTGGCTAATCTATCTGCCCTGTGTCTCCCCTCCCACGGGATCCTTCAGCAAAGTTTAACCCCATTTACCATAAGCAGCACAGACTCGGGGTTGGAGGCTCTGCCCCAGTTACTGGGCAGCTGCAAGGTTTCCTCTTTTTCAGGCACTGAAGAGACAAATGCTGTGCACAGGATCTTCTCTCCCTCTTCACCCTGCAAACACAGAGCTGACAAAGACCGGAGGAGTTCTCTCCTCTGTACTCTTTTGCTGTCTGCAGAGCATTGCACAAGAAAAGCTGGGGGAAGATCCTGTGTGTATCTGCAATATCATTGTACTGTACAGCTGGGACTTGTAGTTCCACACATACAACATGAGTATCCCAGCAGTCAGAGCAATTTTATTCACTCCATTTGCAGGGGAGGGGAAAGGGGAGTCTTTGACACCCACAAATATTCATGAGAAACTGCATGATCCCATTGATCTAGCTGTGAGCTGAATGTACGTTCGGCCAACAGATATTGACACAACTATGTTTATTTGAATGGGCAGAGAACATGTCATAGTTTTATTCCGGCGGCCTTTCGGCATGTTTGCTGTGCTGCCGCCAGAACTACGGCCTGTCCCCATTATAGTCAATCGGGCCGGAGCGGTAGACCATGGATACGCATGCACTAGCAGCAGCACGGATCAGACCTGCTGTTCACCCGCCGGAAAAGCCTGCTGGAGTTCCTTGCCGCTAGTGTGAAAGTACCCTTACTGAGAACGTTATTTCTTGTGTTCTAGTTATGATATCTTATGTTTATATCATAATCATAAAAAAAATGTAATCAGTTGTAGCCTTAAAGTGATCAAAAATGTTTTGCCTTCCAGGAAAATCTCTTTGGGAATTAGTGGTGGAACAGTTTGAAGATCTTTTAGTTCGCATCCTTCTCCTAGCTGCATTTGTGTCTTTTGTAAGTTAACATTTCTAAATGCAAATCTCTCCATTTGTTATCTGTACATTTTTTATAATTAGATAATATAAGATAATTATAATTTATGCATCTATCTTTGGTCTTTGTAACCATTATCTGGAAAAAAACATATTTATTCTATAAAATTGGTAATTGATGCTACTACTTGATTATTAGCTATTTCAATTTTAAAGAAAATTGATGCCATCTACCACAA
Organism: Bufotes viridis; assembly: GCA_033119425.1. Classification (NCBI taxonomy): domain Eukaryota; kingdom Metazoa; phylum Chordata; class Amphibia; order Anura; family Bufonidae; genus Bufotes; species Bufotes viridis. Next base: position 298,064,557 of record CM065591.1, read on the forward strand.
AACTATCGATTTGGAACATATAGCCATTGTTGCCTAATACAATCAAGACTGCAGAATCAGCAATTCATACTACCAGAATGGGTTTCAAAAAAAGGCTACTGGTTGCTTGTGATTTTACTGTTTAGATCACGCTACTAAAAACCACAGTGTAGCGCAGTCTTAAGTTGGTTTGGCAAGTATACTGTTTATAGTTTTTGAATAAATCAATAAAACACATGCAGATATTTTCTAATGATAGTTGATACTTGATACCATAGTTATAAGGTGGATCCTGACAGGCATTTGGGGGGAGGTAACTTGTTACAACTGCCATTTGACACGCCAGTCTTAAAGGGGTTATCCTGGTATTAATAAATGAAAATCATATAGTGCATGACGATCTCTTTCTAACAAAGCTAGAACCAGCCCTGTACCTCACAGAGACTCGGAGAACCCCCTTCATTGCTCCAGTTGCTCTGCTAGATTGATTTGAAGCAGGCAGATAAGGGAGCGTGTCCTTTCTCTGGGGAATTTCCCTTTCTGCTGCAGCTCTCTACTGCTGACTGTCACAACATCTAACAGGAGATCAGACTGGTGGCAGTTAAAGGATGAGACTGAGCATGTGCGTTAACCTCAGCCAGGTGGACAAAGAAATAAAGAGAAGAACAAACAGCAGGTGGCACTGTACAGAATTTATTGTATAACTTACTGGCTAAACTAAATGTTTAAGTACATGCATTTACAAAAGTATTCAGATCCACATGATGCTTTGAAAAATGTAGAATGAGTTTTGTGGGACAGCCCCTTTACTACAAATTGCGCTGGAGTAGGATGCGCCAAATTAATTTAGAGGCCCAGACCTCCTATTAAATTTGTCGCATCTACTGACAGTCTGTGCGCCAGTAAAGTAAACCTACAGCAGCTATGAACTGACATAATTATGCCATACATATTAAACCAGTTTCTGGTCAGTCTATAGGACAGCAGGAGGCGACATCCCATACTGAAACCTCTGGCCACTTTCTCCAAATTTGGCAAGAGCAGCATAAAATTGGAAAAGGTTGCAAATTTTGTGCTAAATTCTTCTTATGCCCGTTACCATATATGATTTGATTCCCCCATTAAGTAGGTGACACAGTAATAATTAATGAAAACATGTCTTCAAATTTTACTTTACAAGATAGTTCCCACTGGGTAAGTTTTCTAGAACTATGTGTGGGAGTGAGATTTTTTCCTGCTGTTAACGGCATGTGAGTCAGAGCTATGCAGATTGATGTAGAATCCACGAGTATGAGCAAGGTTATGGCACCAAAAATACAGAAATGTACAGTTTGTTACTTATACATTCCAGGCTTTGCATTGTTTTTTTCTGTTTTCTTCGGCTTAAACTATTATAGTTGAAAAATGAAAAACGTCATTGACATTAAATACAAGCTTTGCTTCAGTGTTATTATTCAGAGAACAACGTATTCTAGCCGCCTCTGAGTAGATGAAGGAGATTGCATTGTGAGTCATATTGGTCAGGCTTGTATGTTTTGGGATTTGCTGGGGTGAGCCATTCATTTAAATGTTTTTAGCTGAAAAGTGTCTTTTGTTCAAATCTCTATTGTTAGTGGCAACTTATGACTTTCACACTGGCGTTTTGGCTTTCCATTTGTGAGATCTGTTCAGGGCTCTCACAAGCGGTCCAATACGAATCAGTTTTGCCCTAATGCATTCTGAATGGAAAAGGATCCGCTCAGAATGCATCAGTTTGCCTCCGTTCAGTCTCCATTCTGCTCTGGAGAAGGACACCAAAACGTTGCCTGCAGTGTTTTGCTGTCCGCCTGATGAAGCGGAGCCAAATGGATCCGTCCTGGCACACAATGTAAGTCAATAGGGGCAGATCCGTTTTCTCTGACACAATCTGGCACAATAGAAAACAGATCCACCCCCCATTGACTTTCAGTGGTGTTCAAGACGGGATCTTTTATGGCACTAGAAGACCTAATACAGCCAGATCCGTTCATGACAGATGCATTCGGTTGTATTATTGTAACGGAAGCGTTTTTTGCAGATCCATGACTAATCCACAAAAACCGCTAGTGTGAAAGTAGCCTTATGTGACTTGAGTCTTGATTTTTTTAGGTAAAATCTTTCTGACAAATAAATGTAGACCATAAATCAGTTCATGTAATTAGGGCTTCATCACCTCAAAGTCATTTTCTTTTGTGCTTAGTAAAATCTTATAGGCGATTATTCTATATACTTTTACCTTTTCTGTCCGTTAATTTAGCTAAAAAACACACTTTTAAATATGTAAATACCTTGCTACCAGCAAGTAGGCGTTACTTGCTGGTAGCCGCCGCATCCTCCTTCCAAAGCCCCTCCTCCTGTTGAGTGACAGGGCCAGCGAAGCCTCTCCTCTGGCTGGCCCTGTCTCAGTTCATCGCGCGCCTGCGCCGTCCCAGTCTTCAGTTCACTGAGAGGAGGACGCTGCTCGCCGCTCCTTCTCAGTGCGCCTGTGCCGATGACGTCACATCTACACCTGGAAGAGAAGTCGCCGTCGACTTCTCTTCCGGGTGTAGATGTGACGCCATCGGCGCAGGCGCACTGAGGAAGGAGCGTCGAGCAGCGTCCTCCTCTCAGTGAACTGAAGACTGGGACGGCGCAGGCGCGCGATTTGGAACTGAGACAGGGCCAGCCAGAGGAGGAGAGCGCTCGCTGGCCCTGTCACTCAACAGGAGGAGGGGGCTTTTTTTGGAAAGGAGGATGTGGCGGCTACCAGCAAGTAACCGCCCTACTTGCTGGTAGCAAGGTAATTTACATATTTAAAAAGTGTGTTTTTTTAGCTAAATTAACGGACAGAAAAAGGTAAAAAAAAGTATATATAGAATAATCGCCCTATAAGGATTTTACTAAGCACAAAAAAGAAAAATGACTTTTGGGGGGTGACAGAAGCCCTTTAAGCATTTTTACCAGAGTAAGTAACCATGTAACTGTTGAGAACTGGTGGCTGAACATGCTGTCTCATTGCTCTTTCTCTCCCTGTCCACCCATACATACACATGCTCAGTTTCACCAGATACCTTGGATAGCGACTTATCTCCTCCTTTATTGTAATTTAATATGCCCAATACTTATCTCATCCGGCATCATCATCAGATGAAAGTCAGGCGGACACCACAGGGTTCAGAGACTGTGGTCCAAGCATCTGGAAATCGGGCTGGAGATAACGTAGGAGTATTCTGAACACTAACAGGTTTTGAGATCTAGGCAACCACACAGATGATGTAGATGAGGTAGACACAGGACAGGCGGGCAAGCAAACAATAGGCGGAAACACTGCAAGGCAGGCACTCTGTGTGCTTTACAGTAGCATGGATAAGGCAGACAGACTGGGTACATAACTGAAACAGAACTGAACTGGGAGGTCAGGAGCACACAGGCAGGATGGGTATAAGGCTGGCGCACAAACAGGAACACAGGCAGGAAATATGCTGGAGTAACACAGGTAAATGGCAAGACAGTCGCAGAAGCAATAAACTTCTTAACACCTTTCTGGTCACCAGGGAACCTAAAGCTCAGGCACCCTCTGGCTGGAGAGGGTGCCTCAAATACCCAGGAGTCCACAGCCATTGGCTGGGTAAGAATTCAGAAGTGCACGTACTGGCCTTTTAAGAGGTTGGACATGAGCGTCCATGCACCCTAAATAAACAGAGACTGTAAGCCTAGGCAGAAGCATACAGACTGCAATTTGCAGAGAATGCCGGCGACCAGGACACCAGATAGCATGTTGAGTGATGCAGCGTCCTCAGGGAACAACAGATCAGCGGCAAGCCTGGACTGCCGACATAACACTTGTACCAAGTGGTACATCAGTAAACTACAGTCGTGATGAAAAGTTTTGAGACTGACACAAATTTTGATTTTCACAAAGTTTGCTAGTTCATTGTTTATAAATCTTTTTGTCGGATGATTCTGTGGTATTCTGAAGTACAATTATAAGCATTTCATGACTTTTTTTGACAAATGCAGCAAGTTTATGCAAAGACTCAATATTTTCAGTGTTCACTCTTCTTTTTCAAGACTACTGCAATGTGCCCATGCTGAATATTGTCTTCTGGACAAATCCTAATGTGCTAGGAGTTTATAATAATTTCTGAATGAAAACTGTAGATGGAGGGCACTCAATAGCTGGCAGTAAACGTATATGATTTGGCGCAAATAATTGGTGCAACTATTTATTACTTGAAATATATACACAAATAATTACTATTAACAAACAAATTTACAACAATGGTGTGTGGCTACAAAACCAGCAGATAAAGGGAACAATGGGATATATAAAAAGCGAGTCTAATACACGTAACAATAAAATAATGTGCACAATAAAATAAACAGCAGCAGAAATAGACAAATAAACAAATAAAATCTCCGCAATAAATGACTACAGAAAGCCAGAATAAAATCGTAAAAGTTCCAGTGGAGTATCACATAGAAGATATTGCCTGTGATAATAGCTCTGGTGTTTATATTTGTAGGGAGATCAACCTATATGAGTCACTGGTTTATATTCACTTTGAATCAGTGTATCCTTGGATAAACGAACATTCTCATCATGTATCTTCAATAACAGTAAATGAGGTTGTTATAGAGGATCAATAAACATTGTTCTTAATGGTCCCCTTTCCAGCGTCAGGCAAAGTGTCTATATAAGTTTTTAAATAAGAAAGGATGGTACTTTACCAATTGATTTTCATTCGCCTGTATAGGCTGGGAGCAGGCCAAGTTGGTGAGCTGTCAGGACCTGTGATTCTCAATACTCACTTTAGGTTTTGCCCAGCAAGGACCTGTGTAGCTGTATCACCTGACTCACGGAGCGCTCACGTGATTGATCAGGTGGTGTGGTGAGGACGTTCAGTCCCGCCTCCTTTAGCTTGTATTCAAATTCATGGAAAGTTCATCAAAATTCTTTGGAACTTTCCAAAAAAGAATAGAAAAGTTGCAAAATTGCAATGGTGAAATCACAATGTGCAAATCCCTCACTGTTTGATACCAAATGCGTTTTGGGGTTAAAAAACACCCCTTCCTCAGTGGCCACTGATGAATGTTCATTTATTCAAGGATACACTGATTCAAAGTGAATATAAACCAGTGACTCATATAGGTTGATCTCCCTACAAATATAAACACCAGAGCTATTATCACAGGCAATATCTTCTATGTGATACTCCACTGGAACTTTTACGATTTTATTCTGGCTTTCTGTAGTCATTTATTGCGGAGATTTTATTTGTTTATTTGTCTATTTCTGCTGCTGTTTATTTTATTTTGCACATTATTTTATTGTTGCGTGTATTAGACTCGCTTTTTATATATCCCATTGTTCCCTTTATCTGCTGGTTTTGTAGCCACACACCATTGTTGTATATTTGTTTGTTAATAGTAATTATTTGTGTATATATTTTAAGTAGTAAATAGTTGCGCCAATTATTTGCGCCAATTCATATCCGTTTACTGCCAGCTATTGAGTGCCCTCCATCTAAAGCTATCATTCAACTTTTTCTTTTGCCACAGACATTGGGGGTGCTGAGTGAGCACCAATCGTCCTCTGAAAAACTTGGTTGAGACACTTATGCACTTTTACTATTTTTTATAATAATTTCTGTGTTTTTGTTTGTGCACCCACTTTTTGACGGTTGACCAAGAGATAAAAGGAGTTTCCTGGCTATAGGGCCAACATTTCAGTGTTTTGTTCACTGAGTCACTTAGTTATCACTTTTGCCTTGTGGCATGGGGCTCCATCATGCTAGGAAAAGCATTGTTTATTACCAAATTGCTTATGGAGACGTTGCTCTTGAAAGATGTTTTCATACCATTCTTTATTCATGGCAATGTTCTTGGGCAAAACTGTGAGTGAGCCCACTGCCTTGCAAGAGAAGAAACCCCACAAATGAATGGTCTCAGGATACGTTATTGTTGCCATGACACAGGACTCATGGTAGCAATCACATTTTCTCCTCCAATTATTTTTCCAGATGTCCCCAACAGTCTGAAGGTACAATTCCTGTACTTCCAGTAGAATGTCAGTCTGTCCTTGATGGACTTCTTTGCTGCACTTATTGACACCAGGTCATCCATCAAAAGCCTTCGCCCTTCGCCACACTTTCTCTGCTGCCATTCCTGAGCAAGCTCTGCACTGGTGGTGACATCCTGTAGCTTAATCCTTTTTAGGTGATGATCTTGGCACTTGCTTGACTTTCTTGGGCAACCTGGAACCTTCTTAATAGCAATTGAACCTCTCCTTGAAATTTTTAATGATCAAATAAATGGTTGATTTACCGTGCATTTGGGAAGTCTTCAGACCTTTCACTTTTATCCCATTTTGTTAGTTTGAAAATGTATTAAAAAGGAAAAACTAAAATTCACATAGACATAAGTATTCAGACTCTTGAAATTTAGCTCTGGAGGCCTCCAATTTCTGTTGATCATTTTGGAGATGTTTCTACTCTTTGACTGAAGTCCACCTGTGATAAATTCAGTTGATTGGACTTGATTTGAAAAGACACCCCCTGTCTATTGTCAAGTCTCACAGGCCATGAAACCAAGAGGAAAGAGCTGAATTTAGTGAAGCAATCTCGTAAGGGCTAGCTGTGACTTCAGTACTGAGTGCCACATGTCTGTTTCAACATTTACCATCTGCCTAGCCTAGACAGTCTCTTGTGTGCACTTATAGGTGTAGATATTGAATCCACCCAAAAGATCAATATGGGAGTAGAAAATTAAGAACTTTCCTTTTGGCAGGTGCAGCAGGATCTTGGTTCACAAAAGACAATCTATATATATATATATATATATATATATATATATATATATATATATATACTATTTTTTCCATAAAAAGTGGTTTTATGTTCTAAAAGTGGTAAAAAAACAGGCTCACATATTTGGCATCACCATGATAATAATGATAATCTCTATGACTACATTGACATGAAAATGCAGTTTTGGTTCTTGGAAGGCAGCAAACTCTTTTTATTGCATGTGACATGCTGTTATTGTGCAATAGTAGTAAAATACAAAAAAAAAAAAAAATATACATATTTGGCATCCCAATTGAATGTTGTAACTTTAAAGTGCAAAAAGAATATAGAATATACCATCCCCCCCCTCCCCCCCCCCCAAAAAAAAACCCCTCATATGACTATGTCAATGACAAAATAAGAAAAAAGTTATGAGTGTTCTACTATTTTGCATTGTTGCATTCAAAGTTTCTCCGGCCATAACACCATTCACAGGATAGGGGATAATTACTGATCAGTCGTTGTCTGACTGCTGGGACCTCCACTGATCAAATCAATAGTGACCTAGTATGTATTATGTGGATTATTTGGATTTGTCCTCTAAAATGATTTCAGTTCTTGTAAATGAAAAGCTGATTCCCAAACACATCCTACACAGTCTAGACCAAGCTTCTGTTCGCTGTAAAACAAAGCAGGAGCGTGTTTACTCCGCTCGTTGCCAGCGTGAGCCATGGGCCCTAGAAATGGCTTTGTTTGGAAGATGTGAGTGTTTCATGTCAATATTTGCCCAGTGCATCCTATCCTATTACATGTTATCACCAAAGAAACTATGGTATCACATATACAGTACTGCCTGACACACGTACAGTATTGAGTATGTTGGCGGATGCCTGGATTGTCATTGCAAATGAACCCACCCACTCAACCATTTAGCAGCTAATAAAATGGCAGATAAGTGGTTGCACGTCGTTTATTTTACTAGAGAAATTACATTTCTCTTTGACTCGGCAAGTGACTTAAAGCATGAAAAGATGAGAAAATAGATTTAAAGTGCTGGCATATCGCTTAGGATCTGCCATTACTTTGTGATCACTGGGGGTCTGATCTCTGGGACCCTATTGATCCTGTGAATGAAGTGAATGAGGGATGGTTTAGTATTACATCCCTTTCGCTGTTTTTTAAGTGAATGGGGCAATGCACAGTTATATGGCCAGGAGCCCTGCTGTGCAGACTTGCACCCCCTTTATAGTCAGGATTGGTGGGGGTCCCATAGCAGTGAATGGAGTGTATGTTGTGCATGCACAGTGTGCACTCCTTCGCATCCTGTTCTGGAGATAGAAGTGGCTCCCAGAGGTGGCATATTCTGGTGTTTATATCAAAAATATCGAGATGGGAAAACCCATTTTAAGTGCAGTGACGCATGAACAGTACTGCTCTTGCTGACTCCAGATCAGTCATTTATATGTCCATACTAACCCCTTTCCCCTGCAAATGGGCATGGGCATACATTCAGGAGATTTATGAGGGTACATACATAAATGAGAGTACTCCAGATTAAGTTCTCTCAATATATTCTAGTGGCGATTTAGCAGGTTTTCAGAAGGGGAACAAGGGTGAGTATGGACATATAAATTAGTGATGGTGAGTCAACGGAAGCAGTACTAATAGGGTTTGGAGGAGGTGACAGATTCCCTTTAACACTTTCATTAGACCATAAGATTCCTTAGGATATATTACAAAACAGATTGTAACAGATCAGCCATGCTTCTGTAAATCACTATATAAAAGGCCTTACACAGCTATCCTGCAGGTTGAGATTCTCAATATCACCCCAGGCAGATATCACCTACATACAGATAAGACAAGATCCACCATTCAAATAGGTGATTGTCAGAGCTTATCTATTCTTTCCTTGTACAGTGGACAGGTCACAGAGCCTGCCTAGAAGACTCTCCCATAGAAGTCAATGAGGTCTGCTCCTGACCATTTGTGTCTATGGCCCATAAAGCTGCCGCATAGTACATTTCTAAATGCTGCTCAGGCAAGACAGCAGACCCCACAATTATGTTCAGGAAATAAAATAAAAAATCGACAATCAGAAATTAAAACTAGAATTAAAATTTGAAAAAATATGTGTTACGATCTGGTGTTAACTGCAGAAAAGATTATAGATGACACATTCCCTTTAGTGCCTTTTTTGCCATTGTATTTTCATATATATGTTCACAAACGTAGTAAATTTAACTAATGATAGCTGGTTGATGTTTAACCACTTCATTACTTGGGGATTTAACCCATCACACTCTTAATATGCCAATTTTTAATTTGTATATGAAAAGATAACTCCAGCTCTATGCGTTTCAAGGTATCACGTGCCGCATTTTCAATAAAAGCACCTTGAAACGCATAGAGCTGGAGTTATCTTTTCATATACCAAACGGGGTAGGAACCCGACTCCTAGCAAATAAGCAGTGTGCCAAAAAGGTTTATTTTTTGATAGAATTTTTAATTTGTAGCCATGAGCCTATTTCACAGCAAATAGCTATTTTTTTCATAGTCTGTGGTTAATTAGCGCACACCCTTTGCATATTATAATGGTGCTGTATGTGCCGCCGATTCACTACATTTCTCTTGTTTTTGTCTGTCCTAATACGGTGCTGTGTCATTTCTTTCAGGTACTGGCATGGTTTGAAGAAGGAGAAGAAACTACAACCGCGTTTGTGGAGCCCATAGTTATTATTATGATTCTCATTGTGAATGCTTTTGTTGGAGTATGGCAGGTATATGTTTTTCTCACAAAGCACGTTTTGTTCCCACTCTGACTTGCCGCAGGTCACAGTATAATTGTGCAATTCTCAGTGTACCGGTGACCCAGATATCCATATGGATCTCCTTCCGTGCATGCATGTAGATAATATTCAAGGTGCTCATACCATCATGTTAAGTTAGGAATTTCAACTTCCCTTTACATAAAGGTAGTCAACAGTGTCGCTGTGACGATGTCTCGTAAGGGTGGACAGCTGTAGAGCGTCTGGTTCAGCCTCGCTGTAAATGCTCTCTGCATGCCCCCTTTAAACTAGCACCCAGTATTCTTAATACTTTCAATTATCCTGCACTCGTTTCTGACACAAAATCTGGAATCTCACAAGACAAAAAGCAAACATCTGAGCAGAGATAACCTGTTATGAGACTCCTGCGTGTATGACACAATCATAGCGTCTGATAATTCAGAACGTCTGATTGTCTGGCATCTGTCATGCCGTGCTACTGCCAGGTAACAGTATTACTTTACCAAGAGCATTACTGAGTTACTTTATCCTCATTTACAACTGATTTTAGAACCCATTCAAGCATTTGCTGTTCACCTTTTATTGCTGCGTACGGAAACAATTATCATTTTAAGTGCATTATGTATCATTACTGATCTGTGCGTATAAGAGTTCTCCCTCTATTACATTACTTTTCATGTAATGTGCATTCATCTGTTTTTCACTGTGGAGAGAAATGCTTAATTCTGCTAAACTTGAGCTGGAGAAATTCTGGGTGGTTCATTGAATTTAGCCAGGGGGATCTCCATGACGAAATTCACTGGAAAGTTCTTGCTGGCACACCGCAGACATACAACATGCTGGCAGCTGGAAAGCCCAAATTGCTTCTTTTTTTTTTTACTAAATCCCAGAATGGTACCAAGTAACTGTAAATGATATCGCATTCTCTTTTTAACTTGTACTGGAGTAAAGCAGAAGGAACAGGAGCTTAATATGCAGGGGAAACACTTTGCAAAAACATCTGTCACATAAAGTAGCCATCTAATTATAATGTATTTAGTGTCTGTAAAACGTATTTCCTAAATTAAAGAACTCGCTGTTTTCCTGCCAGGAAAACACGAAGACGTTTTTGGAACTACTTACTGACTTGCCTCAATAAACATTACTTTTTATTTTGCTTTTTTCATTTATTGAGAATTGTGAAAACTCCCGCCACCCATAAACTCTCTTTTAGTGCCTCAGAAGACTGTTGTGTCCCTGCTTCTGGTAGTTTGTGGCTCAGAGCCTCTCTACCTGATAATATTTAGAGAAGGATCATGATCCTTGTATTGTTAAAATAGTGCCAATAGGGGTCCAAATGTTATCCTTTGTGTAAATTCTCTACTTACGGTTACAGTGGGCCTTCCTCCTGATCTGAAAACTGTATTAAAAAGGACTGTCGCCTCTCCTGACTTATCTGTTTTAGTACTTGAATTCCCCATGTAAGAATAATACAGGAAATCTGTTCTTATAACTCTATCTCATAGCATTCCTTTATTATTCCTGGTATTTTTTACTGATGGCCCAGATGGTTGTTACCAGTTGGGGGTTTGTCCTTGCACAGGTTGACACTGGCAGCACTAATATGATAGCAGTGTAATTACACTGCACCACCGCTACTGCTTTCAGGCAAGCATTGAAGAGGATGCAGCACTCACATGAGCTCCGCTGCTGCTTCAAATGGCTGTTCGGTAGGGGTGCCTGGAGTAGGATCTAATATTGATGACCTATCCCGAGGATCTAGCTTGCACCACGTTTGTTTTTTGCCAATACGTCTCAGACTTTAATGAGATTTCATTGCATAAGGCCTCATGCACACGACCACAGGTGTTTTGCGGTCCTCAATCCGCGGATCCGCAAAACACGGAACCTGCAATCTGCTGAACGGAACGCGGCACATTGTACAAATGCCTATTCTTGTTCGCAAAACAGACAAGAATAGGACATGCTATATTTTATTTTTTTTTCGGGGCTACGGAACGGAGCAAAGGATGCGGACAGCACACGGAGTGCTGTCCGCATCTTTTGCGGCCCCATTAAAGTGAATGGGTACGCGCCCAAGCCGCAAAATATGCGGCTCGGACGAAGACCCAAAATACGTTCGTGTGCATGAGGCCTAAAGAATGATAGAAAAATAAAAAAACACTGCTGAAAGCAGAAGACAAATATTTACAGGTGAACGTTCTTTTATCAAAAATCTGGTGCATGAAATGTAAAGTTGTCTTTGCCACCAGAGCAGCAGACTACAAAAAATAGGGGGCAGCCATTTGTCTTTAGCCAGTAGAAAACAAAGGCTGAGTTCACACTGGTTATTTTATCAGTTATTTCCATCAGTTATTGTGAGCCAAAAACAGTAGTGGATCCTACACAGACAAAAGGTATACGAGAAAGATCTGCCCCTGTTCTGTGTTTTTGACCTGCACCTGGTTTTGGCTGACAATAACTGATGGAAATAACTGACCAAATAACTAAAGTGTGACCTTGGCCTAACCTGTATCCATGAGTATTTCCAGTATAAGACTCACTGTAGCCACAGGAAGTCAGGTTCTCTATTCGTTCCTGTGAAACTGACCTAAATGCCCTCGTAGAAATGATTTAGAAAAACTTACCTCCTCAGACACTGTGGGATTGGATAAATGTCATTCGGGGTCTCATGATCTTGATTCCAAAATTAACGGAGGCTAAAAATACATCCAAAATTTATATGTAAGTTTGTTTTAAATAATGATGTATGCCAGCAGGTTTATAGATAAAGGGGGGACATAAATGTATTTCTGGGAGTCCTTTGTAAATGATATACAGAGGATGTCGGTATTTTCCTTATCAGTGAAAATAACTGCTACAACAGTGGCTTTTTTAATCCCACATTGTACTTGCAGGAAAGAAATGCAGAAAGTGCCATTGAAGCTCTGAAGGAATATGAACCAGAGATGGGCAAAGTAATCCGTGCAGACCGGAATGGAGTACAGCGTATCAGAGCAAGAGACATTGTTCCTGGAGACATCGTAGAGGTGGCAGGTAATGTTCCTATTTATTTAAAAACAGAGGACCAACTATTTTTTAGTTGTTGTTATATGAATATTTATGGTGAAAATAATAATAGACGTAGCTGCCATGTATGTTATACCACAGGGAAATAAATTCTGCTTGAAGAAAAATAGTGAATTACATAGTTAACAACTGGAAGTATAGGGTTTAATGGCATTCTATGTTCGTGGAGGTGCAAGAGTAGGGTTCCAATCCAATAATGTGGTGGAAAAGGAACTTTGAACATAAATTCTGCTTCAAGCACATTAATATGTAAATTTGGAGGAAAGCCTAAATTTTAATGTTTCAGTTCTAATATGGAGGACCTTCATCAGGCATCAGAGTGCTGCTGGACAGGAATGAAGATTCTGTTTTGCGCTATGTGGACAGATGGCACAAACATCTCACACGTGGCTTGTGCCGTCTTTCCACATAGTGCCAGATTCTTTTTTGATGTCTGGTGGCAACTTTCTCTGATGAAGGTCTTCAATATTAGGACTGAAATGTCCCATTTTACATTGTCCGCAAATTCACAGATAAACGCAGTTGGATCTAATAGAATGTGTGTGCAGACTTCCTTTTCCACTGTTGTTAGCAACTGTGCAATAAGGAAAGTGCATCAGATTTTTACTCCTAGCACCCCACCCATCAGCTGTCCTGAAGATAGGTATCAATATGGTAGCGCTTTACAACTTTTAATACAGAAATATCCCAGCACTTCCTTTCTTTAATCTCCTCTGTTCTTTTAATGCTTTGTCTTGTATTACAATAAACTAAGAAATATATAAAGCAATTATCTGTATGTGTCCCACCACCTTCTCCTCACTTCAACCTTGTGGCTATAAGGTAACTGGCTGCAGCACAGTCCTCCCTCTTCTGTTGTGTCTGCAAATAGTGTCAAGCCTTGCCCCTTACCCTCAGTTCACACTTGCGCGTTTTACAGCGCGTTCTAACGCGCTGTAAAACGCTCAACAGGAGAAAACTCATGTTTCCCTATGGGCATGGTTCTCACCTGAGCGTTTTACAGCGCGTTTGAACGCGCTGTAAAATGCCCTACGCTCAAAGAAGTTCTTGAGCTTCTTTGGGGCGTTTTGTCGCGTGTTTGCACCCATAGACTTCAATGGGAACGCGTGTAAAACGCGCGTTTAACATGCGTTAAAGTGTAGATATGCCTTTTTCAATTGGTCTCCAGAGTCCAATTTGCAAAAACGTTTCCTATTTGCAAAAACGCGCTGTAATACGCGCGACTAAAACGCGCGTCTCAGAAACGCTCAGGTGTGAACCCAGGGTTAGATAACTTCCACCCCCTCAGGCATTCGCCAGCCACATATCAATCAGGATCATTGTTGGGCCTTTACTGTAAAAATGCTGCTGAGCAGATGCTCTTTTTTCTTTTCCTTTAGGAAAACATGGCACTTTCCATATATGATTTTGCCACTAGCACCCCTAAGGATGATCTGACCACACAAATAGAAAGTGCAGAATGAGAACTTTGTTGGAAATGGAAACATCTTAGAAAGTCTCTAGAATCAGGATGAGTAACAGAATCTCTAATCAATAGTACCTCATAGGAGATTTTAACTGTATTAAATGAGAGCATACCAGTAGAATTATACCGATTATCTTCATGATTATTGTATAAATTAGCACTCGCATAGTAAAATTACATGTATTCGGCATTAAAGGGGTTGTGTCACATCAGTAAATGGCATTTACCATGTTAATACCAGGCATGGCTGGATTCATTTTTCCATCACATTATACACTGCTCGTTTCTAGGGGTTATGATCACCCAGCAATCCAGCAGCGGTGGCCATGCTTACACGCTATAGAAAAAAGCGCTGGCTTGTGATCATACACACCTCAAAATGGTATCAATGGAAAATACAGATCGCCCCACAAAAAATAAGTCCTCACAGAGCTCCGTTAATGTAAATATAAAAAAGTTATGGCGGTCAGAATATGGCAATGAAAAGGAAAAATTTTTTTTTTCCAAAATCTGTAAAAATGTGGTATTGCTGTAATCATATTGACCCACAAAATGAAGTTAACATGTCATTTTTACTGCATAGGGAACACCGCAAAAATGAAACCCATAAAACTATGGCCAAATTGTGGTGTGTTTTTTTTCACCATTCTACCCCATTTAGATTTTTTTCAGCTTCTCACTTCATTCTATGCCATATTAAACAGTGCCATTAGAAAGTACAATTTTTTTCTACAAAAAAAAATCCCTCATACAGCTATGTGAATGTAAAATGTTATCGCTCCTGGAGGGTAGAGATTAAAAAACGAAAATGAAAAAAAGGGAAATTGCTGTGTCATGAAGGGGTTAAGTGACAGTACAGTCCCTGGCTTGATAAGTTACAACATGGAAGCTCTATATTTTGGTGGATTAGTTATTTGCCGATTAACCGCACATAACATGACAACCTATTGTACACACATCATAAATGAATGTTAGTTTTTTTGTTATCATTTCCATAGTAACAGCTGAAGAATAGTCCAGTGTTCTTCTCTGAAGAACACATATCTAGGGCTTTTACGTGACTTCTGTATGAGAATCACTATTATGAAGCATTTGGCTTTACTCAATAACCTTGCATTTTTGACTTTACCTATGGATAGCAGCCTTTGTTGGCAGTTGTATTTTTTATTTTTTCATACAGAAGTAATATATTATTGATACACAATTGTCTTAACCCATCCAAGCTCTTCTCAAACCCTTCTCTACTCCTGACTTTTCACATTCACGTATGCTGAGTTAGGTGTTGGTGTTTGGTGGTGAGAGCTCTGTCACTGCTACCAGAAATCAAGCCTTTCATAAGCCTCATTCAGATGCCTGTGAAAAGGTGGTCAGTGATGCCTCCGTGAAGATGTCCGTGACGGATCCGTGTTGTGTTCGTGTCACTGCACAGCTGAAAAATAATTTTCAAAGCGTCTCTTCCTAATGATCCGTGAAACATGGATGAAACACAGATGGCATCTGTGATGGATCCGTGAACAATGGCAACATATAGCATGCATCCGTGCTAAATACACGGACAATGCTAAAACACTGATGTGTGAATACACACGTTAAAATGAATGGGGGCGCGAGCTGTCCGTGGAGCTCATGTACAGCACACATCTGTGGAACTGCTTAAGCTTTTTTGGATTAGCCTGGCCTTTACTCTGAAAGATTCGACTAGTGAATAAGAAATGTTTGCTAAATCT
Source organism: Bufotes viridis (assembly GCA_033119425.1). Lineage (NCBI taxonomy): Eukaryota > Metazoa > Chordata > Amphibia > Anura > Bufonidae > Bufotes > Bufotes viridis. The sequence continues at coordinate 298,080,371 of CM065591.1, forward strand.
TAATAACAAAGCTTTCATTTAACTCCAGATAGTCAATTTGTGTAAGTTTTTAGTAAATTAGAAAATGTCATACTAACAGTAACTGCCGCCATGTAGAATGCTGTTCACACAACATTTTTGTACCATTATCATTGGCATTTCTGGATTTTTTTTGGGGGGGTGGGGGGCTAAAAGTCTATAGTAAAATATGAAAAAGTCTAAATTTATTGCACTTTGGTGTGTGGACTTTTTGTAGTGGTTTTTGGGGGGGGGTAGCTTGTTTATCAAAATGTAGCATTCTCTAGGTATGGCATTTTTATGTCGTATTTTTCTCCATCGGTTATTCAATAAAACTATAATAACATTTATCAAAATTGCAAAGCAAAACTGGCTTAGTTGCCCAAAGCAACTAATCAGATTGATCCTTTGATTTTCCAAAGGAACTCTGTAAAATAGAAGGTGTAATCTGATTGGTTGCTATGGGTAACTAAGCCAGTTCTACTTTACACCAGTTTTGATAAATCTCCCCCATAATGACACAAAATATAGAATAACATGAATTTTGAACGCAGAAACAAACCACTGTAAAGGAGGCCTAAAAGTGTAATAAACTAGTACATAAACACCTGTCATATGAAGGCATAATGAGCCACTTAGGCCACTTTCACATTGCAGTATACTGCTCAGCTCTTTAAATTTTTACTACACTGTAATAAGGCTGCTGCCACACATTCAGTTTTTTTTATGCAGTTTTTGAAGCCAGAATCAAGTGGGAATAATAAAAGGAGAAAGTATTGAAGAGGTTGTCTCACTTCAGCAAGTGTCATTCATTATGTAGACAAAGCCGCTTACTAATGTATTATAATTGTCTATATTGCTTCCTTGGTGGCTAGATTCCTTTTTTGATCACATTATATGCTGATTGTTTCTCCATACAGCATTAGAATGCACTACCTCCGATGAGGCGAAATCCGTTAGTCATGAAGTCGCGTGAGACTTCGTTGAATAACTTTGGTAATTGATTATTACAGTGCAAAACCTTGGAACCAAAGGTATTTAATGAAGTTGTGCGCGACTTCATGAGTAACAGACTTCGCTTCATCCGAGGCAGTACGTTCTAATGCTGTACGGAGAAGGATCAAAGTACAGCATTATAACAAATTTTTTGCAAAGCACCTTCGGATGTAGCATCTGAAGTCGCTTCGCTCATCTCTAGTTATGACCACACTGCAATCCATCAATGGTGGTTGTGCTTGCACACTGTAGGAAAAAGCATCGGCCTCTCTAGATGCCGCGACCATGGGAGCGCACATAGGCTAGTACTTTTTTTAGCGTCCAAATATGACCACCACTGGTGGATTGCAGGGTGGTCCTAACAATGGAAATGAGCAGTGTATAATCCGATGGAAATCGAATCCAGCCAGCAAAGGCAGCAATATGGACAATTATAATACATTAGTAAGTGGCTTCTATTAACTTTCTATACATAATAATAAATACAATTTGCTAAAGTGATACAACCCCTTTATGGATAGACATTTTTCCACTATTTTGGATCCAATCCTGGTTTTGGCTTCCTAAACTGCATCTAAAAACTGAGTGTGTGGCAGCACCCTTAGGCCTCATGCACATGGCCGTATGTGTTTTGCATGCTGGACTTGCCCATTCAAGTAAATAGATCCATGAAAAAAAAAAATGACAGCGCACCAGTGCCATCCGTGTGTGGTCTGTTTTTCACTGATGGTTGTAAGGAGATGCTGGGTGATATTTTTTTTTTCACTCATACTGATGGCACACAGATCGAAGAATCGGTCAAATGGAATACAATCACAGAAAACACTGATTCCACAAAGATGGAAATTCTTGCCTTGGATGAGTTTCATATCACTCGTTTACAAGGGGCCTTAGGCCACAGTTGTTTAACACCAGGAGGGGTCCGAAAAGGCCTGGACATTATTTCTATTATACATTCCCTGTGCAGGTTAAACTCCTGGTTTTGGCTTCCAAAAACTCATGCATAATAACAGTGATCTAATAAGAGTAATAAAACATTCAAGTGCGGAGGCTCATCATGTAGGCCAGGGATCAACAACCTCCAGCACTACAGCTGTTCTGAAACTACAACTCCCAGAATCCTCCTTTCACTTCTGTGGGATTTACAAGAATAGCCAAGTAAGTCTGCATGCTGGGAGCTGTGGTTTCACAGCAGCCGGAGTGCCGAAGGTTGCTGATCTCATTCAGACAAAGTTTGATCCTAATGTATTTCTGTTGCAGATTTTATCCCCAGATGTGTGGTAAAGCAGTTTCTTGTTTTTCAGTCAGCTTTGCTTAGCTGTGCAGATTACTTCTGAATTATCCTCCTAGGAAACCACATTTTTTCATTGCTAGGATTCATACACCTGCTGTAGGGCCAACCTAGCAAGCTTTAACCTTTTACTTACTGAATTTATAACTCATGTAGAGGCAAAACATTGTTATACACTAATCTATTGACTTGCATCTGTTCACAAATTATATAGTTTGTTAAAGTGGGTCTATCAGTTGAATATGCTGCCCTACGTAAGCATATAACTACAGGTCTGCTGTATTCTTTCACCCCCCCCATTAGCCAGACCACATAAAATAATTTTTTTGAATAATCTGCCATGTCCCTTTTATACCAGTTGATTGGTGTACTCAATACACATAAAAATAGCATTTCTGGATAAATTTATTATTGCACATGTAGACTATATATGGTCTAGAAGCTACTTGAAACTATCTATTTCATTTTTAGTTGGTGACAAAGTGCCTGCTGATATTCGTATTATTGAGATCCGATCTACAACTTTACGCGTTGATCAGTCTATTCTGACAGGTAAGAATTTACTCAAGTTATTGTATTGCCATAGCATTAGACGTGTGATTTTCAATATACTCCTACATGGCATAGACAGAGAACTATAATGTTTTTGACACATTTATATCATACTGAGGGTCCGTTAATACCATAGCAAAAATATTTGCTCAAGTGCTGTTTAAAAAAGTCTCAAACCCAGGATTTACGACTTTTTTAGGAGAGCTCTCTGGCATATGAGGAAATAACTATTCCCCATAGTGTTTTGTTTTGTGGTGTTTTGGTGGCATTTACATCAGCAGCGTTGTTTTCCTCATGCGGCATGATCTGGTTATGGTGTTATTTTCCCATAGGCTTCTCTATAACACTTGAAAAAACACATTACAAAATGTCACTATATAAAAAAATGCCACCAAAAATACTTGTAAGGCCTCATGCACACGACCGTATGTGTTTTGCGGTCTGCAAATTGTGGATCCTCAAAAAAAACGGATGACGTTCCGTATGGCATCTGTTTTTTTTGCGGATCCGTTATTTTTGCGGATCCATTGTAATAATGCCTATCCTTGTCCGCAAACTAGAAAAAAATAGGACATGCTCTATTTTTTTTCGGAACGGAAAAACAGACATACGGAAACGGAATGCACACGGAGTACCTTCTGTTTTTTTTGCGGACCCATTGAAATGAATGGTTCCGCATATGGTCCGCAAAAAAAACGGAACAGACATGGAAAGAAAATACGTTCGTGTGCATGAGGCCTAAAACTGCTATGGGTAATGCTGGAAGCACATAGTACAAGCATTCAAAAAATAAGTGTTTGTGTGAAAAATCGAGCTGTTGCTTCCTGTTCTGGCCAACAGTAAATGCAGCGCAACATTTCTGGATAAGCATACCCCTTTAATGTTACACAAAGGGGAACACTTACTAATCTATTTATGCCACTATTTTGTTGCATAAATAGGTCACAAATTTTGTTGCACTCCAGTTGTGCAGTACAATTTGTGAATTTTTCAAGCTCACTGAACTTTTCCAAGGTGGCTAGGAAAGGGGGCAACAGCATGGACTGGGAAGCGGGCAGGCTGGCCACTGTATTTTGGCATGGAAAATGGCTTAAATCTACACAAACAAGAGGGCTGGAGTACAGTTAAGTCTGTCTCATGGCTGCCAGGCGAAGTGCCACTCTCATGGAGAGGCCCGTGCGTCTACATAACTTTGGCACTTTATTCAGCAGCACAGATGGCCTTGGACTGCCATGGAAAACGCTGGTCTTAATAAATGTCCTCCAAAGTTTTCATGTTTTAGACACATTTTACACCTCCTATAACAGTTTTGGAAAATGTCTAGAAAAAGGGGTTTGGATAAAAGGACCTTTTAAAATGTGCTACAGAAATAAAATGTGCTAAATATTAGTGTACATGTTCATGACCAGTGGGTTGCTCCAAATGTATTGTGCCATATTGGATCATTTGAGAAAATCAGTAGTCTGTTTTCAAAATGTTGTGTTTTTCACATTGTTAGGGAGCATTCACATGAACGTGGTTTGGTTCTGCATCCGAGTCGTCCTTCTTGTGGGGCCGCAAAAGATGTGGACAGCACTCCGTCGGCTGACCACATACGTTGTTCTGTTTCGTGGGCCTGCAAAAATTATAGATCATGTCCTATTCTTGTCTGTTTTGCGGACAAGAATACGCATTTCTGTAATGGACAGCCCATTCCGTTCTGCAAATTACACAACGCACGCGGACTGCAGAACACGGCACGTTCATGTGAATGCGCCCTTACTGAGTTTTCATATGCTTTTTTATTTCTTTTTGGATATATAAATGGTAGACTTTGCCTTTCTGGTATATATATATCAAACATTTTAAAAGCTATTTGTTCATCCATGTTAAATTCTTTTATTTGCTTGGAAAATTGTCTGTCGAGTTTAGCATTAGATACTTAGAAATGTAACTCCATTGTGTTTTATATTTTCTATTCAGTGTAGGTAAGTTATTAGAAATTTTGCTTTACTACTATATGCATTGCATACCCTTGAAAGGCAGATAAAATCTGTATTAATGAATTATGCTATTGCACTTTCTACAGGAGAGTCGGTTTCAGTGATAAAACATACAGATCCAATCCCAGACCCAAGAGCTGTCAATCAGGACAAAAAGAATATGCTTTTCTCTGTGAGTGAAATCATGTATCTATTTAAGAATTGCTTTTATTCTGTTAAAGGCAGTCGGTCAGTAATTTTGACCCACTGCTTACAGCACTAGGTAGGGGCTCTGTAGAATAGTACAAAAATACCTTTTTTAAAACTTCATCAGCACTTATGTGAATGTGATCATTTAGTCTGCTAGGGACTGCTCCTGCTAGTACCCTTGGTGGAACTTCATTGTAAAGTGCTTTCTGCATGGAGTTGCTTTGCTGCTCTTAGTGACTGTTTTATCATCCAACAATAGACCAATATAGTTGTCATTCAGAGTGGATGGCTTCCGCGCAGAGCGCACTTCTCAGGGAAGCTCTGCTCTGGACAGCTCTGAGTAGAATCTTGCAGAATAAAGATACATATTCACACTACTCCTGAAGAGAAAATCTCTACAAAAGGTATGTTTGCACTGCTCCTCCGAGCCCCTACCTAGTACTGTCTAATGATGTTGCTAGGGTCTTAAAAACATCAGGGGCACATGCCAATGCACAAGTCATGTGTTTCCATCCCCCCTCAAAAAAAACTTTCTTCAAAAATTCTAATGACCTCATGATCCCTGGGCTGGAAACAAAGTGCTGTGTGCCTGTACAAATAACTGAGCCGTTCTGCAATTTTGCGGATAGGATGCAGACCCGTTCATTTCAATCCGTATTTCAGTTCTGTGGCCCCGCAAAAAAAGATAGAACATGTCCTTTCCTAGCCCATATTTGCAGACAAGAATAGGCATTTCTATCATGGAGGAGGATGTTCCGTTCTGCAAAATGCACAAGGCACACGGTTGGTATCCGTGTTTTGCAGATCTGCAAAAAACGGATACGATCGTGTGAATAAACCCTAACTGTGTGAAAATAAGACTGTGTAAAGGAGCTCTTAGGGAGCATGAACAAAGTAATGTATATGGGCTCTAACAGTCCAGTAGGACCCACAGGCGTTCTGTGCCTCCATGACCCACTGCTTTCTTACCTTAGCAAAGATGCTATGCAGTCCTAACTTTTTATACATTGGAGGCACATAGAGCATGTATAAAATATATTATACAAATTGTATAACCATTGGGCATATAATCTCATCTCGTCAGAATATTTTCTGTTAGGTTTAGCAAACCAAGTTTATCTATTCACCTACTGTAGTTCAAATTTCAGTTTATAAACTTTGTCGCTTCTTATCTTTCTCTCATAATCCCTCCTACCCCCCTCTGTCTCCATTTAAAAGATTATGTAAAACAAGAAAGTACCGAATAATTAATATTTTATTTAATGGTTTAAATTATTTATGTGATTTGACTGCAATTGTTTTCACTGCTCTTTTAGGGAACCAATATCGCTGCTGGTAAAGCTGCTGGCGTAGTGATTGCAACCGGTGTTTTCACAGAAATTGGGAAGATTAGAAACCAGATGGTTGCAACGGAGCCAGAGAGAACCCCACTACAACAGAAGCTGGATGAATTTGGACAACAACTATCAAAAGTCATCTCATTGGTCTGTGTGGCAGTTTGGGTCATCAACATCGGCCACTTTAATGACCCTGTTCATGGAGGCTCTTGGTTTCGTGGAGCTATATACTATTTCAAGATTGCTGTGGCTTTGGCTGTAGCTGCTATTCCTGAAGGCCTCCCAGCTGTAATTACCACCTGTTTGGCTCTTGGTACACGTAGAATGGCTAAGAAGAATGCAATTGTGAGGAGCCTTCCATCGGTTGAGACCCTCGGCTGCACATCGGTCATCTGTTCAGATAAGACTGGTACCTTGACAACTAATCAGATGTCTGTGTCCAGGGTAAGTGAGCTGTTAAAATTAGTGATTTTTTTTATTTTTATTTTTCTAAAGAACTTACTAATTAGGGTTTTCCTAGGTGGTTGTTCAGGAGGGATTCTAATGCTATGCAATAGATGTTAAAATTAGTCATTTTAGTGTAGTATAACTAACTATATCAATTTAAAATAAACTTGGGATGGTCTGTTCCATGACTAGTAATTTATTTTCGCACAGTGCAGATATGAGAGAGTAAAGTTATACTTGCTTCACAAACTACCAAGGGATAGTTGTCTCTGGAGGCATCAGCCAACTAATGTTTAAGCTGTAAATTATATTAGGATGGCCCCAGAAAGGTATTTTGGGCTACGCATTTTCTGACACATGTATCATCATTGCTGTTGTCCCTTGGAGACTAAGATAAGATTTTACTTAGTGTATGCATGTTGTACAGGGGTTGTCTGGGTTCAGAGCTGAACCCAGACGTAAGCTCCCCTTCACTCCTGAACCATTTTTTGCTCCAATGCTCCCCCATGCCGTGTGCGGCATTGCGCAGGACAAGGACCTTTTCTTTACTTACGGTGACTTATCGGGCTTCACATGGGTATGCTAGAAGGAGACTTTCGCTTAGCAGTGAGCCTGGTCATGTCCCCGGCACACATGGGCGGTCTTTAGTGCTGCTCTAGGCTGTTATACAGGCTAAGGCAGTGCTAAAGACCGCCCAGTAGTGCCAGTGGTGTCACTGGGATCATTGCTAGGTGGGAGCCTCCGCCTAACATACTGAGAAAAAGCCAGAGAAAACCTCTTTAACCTTAAAGAGAACATGAAATGAGAAAATGAGAAAAACCTATTTAAATCACATTTGAATGTTAAACATATTTTTATCCCATAAATTGTATATAATTCAGCAATTTTCCCACTGGCCACCAGACCTACAACATGCTAAGACATCCCATCTTTTGAGAGCAGCTACATGGGCTATATACACAATGTACAGGAGCTGACTTGTTGACTTATATAGAAGATTTTTTGAGACATGTGCTATGACCTGTGCAGAGGTCAGAAGGTAAGCTGTGATATCACCTACTGTAAATGGTGGATTGTCTTATCTATAGCTAGATGATACTTGTACCTAGCTACTGAAAGGTTACCTGGATAGGAAATCATGGCCTGATATTAGACCTGGTGACCAGTATGGACACTGCAGGATTATATACATTTTTTAAATATAGGTAGTGATGTGAAAAAAAACACAAAAAATAAAAAAACAAACGTGATTTAAACGATAGTTCATTTTCTGATGACACATTCCCTTAAACCCTTTCAATGCTGACCACAATGTTGACTAATGAAGGGTCACTTGCTGGACAGCCCGGGCCTCAGCACAGGCCTGTCCAGAAGTAACGCATGTTAGAACATACCTTAGGAAGCCTATGAGGCTCAGCCCCCAGGCTGGGTATCATAGGCGAACTGTCAGTGTAAAACTGATAGTTACAATACAGTACAATGCAGCATGTGTTGTACTGCGGTGAAAATAGGATCAGACCCTCAAAAGTAGAAGTCCCTTATTGGAACAAAAATAAAGAGTAAAATAAGTAAATAAAAAGAACATGTTTTATAAAAATGTCAAGTTTCCATTACCCTCAGGAAGCCTTGCCGTGTACCCATACAGCAGCTTCTGTCCACATTTATGGCATTTTCGTACCCAGTAGTACCTGCCTATCGATTCAAGTCGTGTGGTTTGAGTCTCAGATCTGGACTGGGCAGGTATATAGAAAACTAGACCCAGATCCCACGGATGTTTTCTGTAATAAATATCAGAAGGTTTTGGAGGAAGGAGAATGCATAGGTAGATTTTCTCCCACACAGATTGAGCACATGCTTCCCCAGTTTCCTCTAGTTCCTATATTCCATGCCTTACCCAAGGTTGATTAAGGGACTTTCCCCCTCCATTGAGGCCTATTATTTCCAGGATGGGGCCCTTACAAACGATAGTGCAGCGTATTCTGGGCTATATAAAGGACACCACAGATCTGGTGAAGCAGATGGATGACATGCAGTGGAGGGAATACTCTTGGTCGTCTTGCGATGTTTCATCCTTGAGTACTTCCATGAAACATGAGAAAGCCATTGCAGCATTGACTCAATCCTTGCTTCGATTTACTTCTTATACGTTGGAAATGAGGGAGTATTTTTTGTATATTACCTGTTCTCTTTTGCAGCACATTAATTTTTATTTAACAGGGTTGCTTCATTTTCACCGTCACTTGTGAATTTGTACATGTGGTATTGGGAACGGAATTTTTGTATTCTCCTTCCAACCCATTTATGGACAGTATAGTGTGGTATGGGAGGTACATCGACGACCACCTCCTTATGTGCTTGGATTACTGACTTTGTTACTCTTACCGCTCTTTTTTCACCAACTGATATCAATATGTATATTTCTGTCCTTAGACTCAGTCTCTGTCTCTCTCTGTGATTCTGTCCAATGTCTCCATACCCCTCTTTTTCCTCTTTAGCACAGTGATAACATTTGGCTAGGTGTGATGGCTAGTGATCTGCAGTACTAGGGGCTATAAATGGATAGTCTGATGACATCATTTCTACATATAAATCCACTTGTCTTGTTTAACAGTATGTACAATTTCAATCCATTTACTGTAGCTGCAGCTGCAATTCCTAAATGGACTTTAGAAGAAAAGTGACCTTCTGAGCCTCAGGGTTAAGCCTGAGTGTTAAAACCACAGTAATCCTCGTTATAAATCATGTAAGCGACCTGAAAGCCAGGGTGATAATTATGAAATAGTTTCCATTTTCACTCTCATTATTCCATTCATCATTTGCTCTTAGAGGCTGAAGAGGTTTTAGAAGAAACTGGCAGAATCCAATTTTTATAGCAGTTCATACTTTTTTTCTAAAGCCTAGGGCTGAGCGATTATACCAAAATAAAAACTGCCATTAATTGAAGGTTTTACTTCGATTACAGTATATGAACGATTATTTTGTGTTAGTTTATTTCCCCTCATAGTTAATTGACAATAGGGTCGGGTGTTTTGTAGATCCGTGGTTTGCGGACCACAAAATGCATACAGTCCAGTTGTGACACCTTGTTCACACATCAGTGATTTTCCACTGACCTTGGTTCAGTGGAAAAACCACGAAGACATGCTCTGTTTTTAGTCGGTGATGCAGACCAGACGCGCCCTTAAAAGTCTGTGAAAAACCATTGACTCCTCACAAACAGCATCCATGTTGTGCCAGTTATTTTTCACTGACCACTGATAGGAAATGTTGCGGAAATTAATTTTCAGCTGAGCAGTGTGGAATTCGGATGACGCTTGGGACAAAAAATGGACTCATGGACCAGGCAAAGTTTGCGGACATATTCCGGATGAGCCACTGACCATCTTGTCACTAATGTCATAACAGACACGAATGTCATGTGTGAATAAGGCCTAATGTGTGTGGGGATGGGAAGGGAGTCCTGCGTCATTCAGTTTACTGCTCCACAAGGCAGAATCCAGTGCAGCATAGCTATAGAAGAGGGTAGGGGTGGACTGGGAACTAAAAAATGCCCCATTTTGTAGTCCGGTCCTGTCGTCCTACTCCACTTGCCTCAGGATGTCAGGGGGGGGAGCATCAGATCATTACTTATCTTGCTGTTGGCTGTGAGGGGGGCTCAAGCGTCCTCCTGGGCATTGGCCCACCAGGAAGTTTCCCTGTAGGGTGCGGTCTATAGACGGTCCACCTTGGAGAATTTAAATCTAAGCATGCTAAGGGCACTACCACTAACATGTATATTTCGGGCACAACCCACTGCATATACATGTAGTAGTAGTACACAGAGGCTGTCCTGAGCCTCCTGCACACAGTTTCTTTGTGTACTAGATTTTACAGCCTACAGTCATCTATTATACTTTGTGTGAACAGAGCTGTATGTACAGTATACACAATTTACATGGTGACCGACTGTACACATGCTGAGAAGAGAAACTCAGACCCACGCAGCAGGCCCGACCCACTGACCTTCCAGAAAGCTCCATATTAATTACCGGCAGGAGAGCGGAGCAAGCACAGACAGGCGTGCCGCCTCAGGAGAGAGACAGGCTGCAGATGGAGTGATGTTAGGAGACAGGAGTCGGATGCAGATGGCGCAAAGGGAGGAGGAGCAATAGGACGACGTGGCGACGGAAGCAAATGGAGGAGGTGGACTGCAGGAGCATCTGGGGAGGGAGAGTGGACAGACCACTGGGGCCGTGCCGCATATAACCAAACTGAAATAACCAACAAAATAATCATCATAGTTTTTAATTAATTTTTTTAATTTAATTTTTTTTTGTTTCCATTGGAAACACCTTACAGCAGATGCTATGATGGGAACATACCCAAACAATGTCTATAGTATCATACTACCTTTTAACTGATAATAACCCTCACCTAACACATCCAGCTATGTTGCCCTTTTGCCTTGCCTTTCCAATACTTTAAGTCAGTGGTGCCCAACCATTTTTCGCCTGAGGGCCGCACTAGACCTGGTATAAATTTCGCGGGCCGGAACCAGGTAGCTTTGCCAGAAAGAAATGCAAACACTGTGAGGGGGCACATGTAAGCATTACTAAAATACATAATACATAGGCCTTCAAATCTGCGTTTGGAGCCTCTGTTGCAGATTCTGTCAAAAAAACTGACAAAAAAGCCTTGTATGCTGCATTTTTGTGTCCGGTAAAAAGACAGGATCCCTAACGGAAACTGAACGGATCCCATCATAGTTGGTGGAGTCTGTTCAGCTTCTTCCCTTTGGGGTGACAGGAGGAGGGGGGAGCAGGGTCACTAGTGAGGTGACAGGAGGAGGGGGAAGCAGGGTCACTAGTGGGGTGACAGGAGGAGAGGGAAGCAGGGTCACTAGTGGGCTGACAGGAGGAGGTGGGAGCAGGGTCAGCAGTGGTATGATAGGAGGGGGAGCAGGAACACTAGTGGGGTGACAGGTGAGGGAAGCAGGGACACTAGTGGGGTGACAGGAGGAGGTGGGAGCAGGGTCACTATTGGGGTGACAGGAGGAGGGGGGAGCAGGGTCACTAGTGAGGTTACAGGAGGAGGGGGAAGCAGGGTCACTAGTGAGGTGACAGGAGGAGGGGAAGCAGGGTCACTAGTGAGGTGACAGGAGGAGGGGAGCAGGGTCACTAGGGAAGTGACAGGAGGAGGGGGAGCAGGGTCACTAGTGAGGTGACAGGAGAAGGAGGAGGAGGGAGCAGGGTCACTAGTGGGCTGACAGGAGGAGGTGGGAACAGGGTCAGCAGTGGTATGATAGGAGGGGGAGCAGGGACACTAGTGGGGTGACAGGTGAGGGAAGCAGGGACACTAGTGGGGTGACAGGAGGAGGGGGAAGCAGGGTCACTAGTGAGGTGACAGGAGGAGGGGGAAGCAGGGTCACTAGTGAGGTGACAGGAGGAGGGGGAAGCAGGGTCACTAGTGAGGTGACAGGAGGAGGGGGAGCAGGGTCACTAGGGAAGTGACAGGAGGAGGGGGAGCAGGGTCACTAGTGAGGTGACAGGAGAAGGAGGAGGAGGGAGCAGGGTCACTAGTGAGGTGACAGGAGAAGGAGGAGGAGGGAGCAGGGTCACTAGTGGGCTGACAGGAGGAGGTGGGAGCAGGGTCAGCAGTGGTATGATAGGAGGGGGAGCAGGGACACTAGTGGGGTGACAGGTGAGGGAAGCAGGGTCACTAGTGGGGTGACAGGAGGAGGGGGAGCAGGGTCACTAGGGAAGTGACAGGAGGAGGGGGAGCAGGGTCACTAGGAAGTGACAGGAGGAGGGGGAGCAGGGTCACTAGGGAAGTGACAGGAGGAGGGGGAGCAGGGTCACTAGTGAGGTGACAGGAGAAGGAGGAGGAGGGAGCAGGGTCACTAGTGAGGTGACAGGAGAAGGAGGAGGAGGGAGCAGGGTCACTAGTGGGCTGACAGGAGGAGGTGGGAGCAGGGTCAGCAGTGGTATGATAGGAGGGGGAGCAGGGACACTAGTGGGGTGACAGGTGAGGGAAGCAGGGACACTAGTGGGGTGACAGGAGGAGGGGGAAGCAGGGTCACTAGTGAGGTGACAGGAGGAGGGGGAGCAGGGTCACTAGTGAGGTGACAGGAGGAGGGGGAGCAGGGTCACTAGTGAGGTGACAGGAGAAGGAGGAGGAGGGAGCAGGGTCACTAGTGTGGTGACAGGAGGAGAGGGAAGCAGGGTCACTAGTGGGCTGACAGGAGGAGGTGGGAGCAGGGTCACTAGTGAGGTGACAGGAGGAGGGGGAAGCAGGGTCACTAGTGGGGTGACAGGAGGAGAGGGAAGCAGGGTCAATAGTGGGCTGACAGGAGGAGGTGGGAGCAGGGTCAGCAGTGGTATGATAGGAGGGGGGAGCAGGAACACTAGTGGGGTGACAGGTGAGGGAAGCAGGGACACTAGTGGGGTGACAGGAGGAGGGGGGAGCAGAGTCACTATTGGGGTGACAGGAGGAGGGGGGAGCAGGGTCACTAGTGAGATGACAGGAGGAGGTGGGAGCAGGGACACTAGTGGGGTGACAGGTGAGGGAAGCAGGGACACTAGTGGGGTGACAGGAGGAGGTGGGAGCAGGGTCACTAGTGGGGTGACAGGAGAAGGGGGGAGCAGGGTCACTAGTGGGGTGACAGGAGGAGGGGGGAGCAGGGTCACTAGTGGGGTGACAGTAGGAGGGGGGAGCAGGGTCACTAGTGGGCCCTCCTCCTTCAAGCTCCCGCCGGCTTCCCCTTTCTGACTGAACGTGTATGCGCTGATTCCAACCAATAACAAAGCTCCTTGCTGTAAGGAGCTTTGTTATTGGTTATTTTAGGCACAGGCAGCATCGCTGCGCTGCCTGTGCCATTCACAACGCTGATGAATGTGGGGAAAAAGTCTAAGGGCGTACAGTATTGTTACGCCTTAGACTTTTTCCAGGAAGTCTTGCGGGCCGCATGACAGAGCTCCGCGGGCCGGATTTGGCCCGCGGGCCGTAGGTTGGGCACCACTGCTTTAAGTGATTGGTTTGGATTGTAGATTAATGTCTTTCTCTGACCAGGAGCTGAGGCTCCAAAGAAACACATAAAAATCAAACAAATGAATATCACTTATTTTCATGGGCAGACTAGCCATAGACCCTACAGGGATATTTCCTGATGGGTGATGCCCAGAGGGCCACCCAAGCCCTCCTCTTAGCTAGCCAGGTACGTAAAGATCTGACACTCTCAACCTATCTGGTTCTTCTGAGGTAGTATTTTGTGCTGCATTGTGGTATTTGGTTCTACTGGGGAGGTATTTTGTTCTGCACTACTACCTACTTCTGTTGCCCCACCTTCTGTCAATTTGGACCCACCTACAACATCGGACCACTTTTAGTTTTTTTAGTTTTTTCCCAGGGTCACTTTAAATTTCCAGTCTGTCACTGCTCATTTTCCTGTTTTTATGTTCACCATATTAAGGCTGAATGTACATCTGGGTTGAGGGTTCCATTAGTGGCCTCTATCGTAGATTCAGTCAAAATTGGCAGGCAAAATAGTGTAGCATGTATGGGTTCCATCAGGTAATGTTGGCGTCCGTCATGTGACAGATTCGTTTTTTGCTTCTATTCTGGTTTGCTGTTTCTATGACCGAGCAAAGCCTTTTTTAATGCCTACCTGAATGGCTTAAGCCTCATGCAGACGTCTGTGGAACACGGTCTGTGAGATACCGGACTGGCATCCTGCTGAGTGCAGGAGCGCACAGCGTCATTAGTTGCTATGACGCCTTGCGCTTCCTGTCGCCGCTGCTGTACAGTAATACACTGGTATAGATCATACCAGTGTATTACTGTACAGTAGCGGCGGCACAAAGCTCATGGCGTCATAGCAACCAACGACACCGTGCGCTCCTGCACTCAGCAGGATGCCAGTCCGGTATCTCACAGACCGTGTTCCACAGACGTCTGCATGAGGCTTAAGGTGTATTGGTAAAGCAGTGATTTCACGCCTTGAGGCGGAGGCTGGTGGATTTCAGTGAGGTTGATGCATGAGGATAGATTGACTCATCAGATGTGGGCTGTGCTCACACTGTTCACCCATAAATTCCCTTGAACTAAGGCCTCATGCACATGACCATATGTATTTTGCAGTCCGCAAAAAAACGGATCCTCAAAAAATACAGATGACGCCGTGTGCATTCCGTTTTTTGCGGAACGGAACAGCTGGCCCCTAATAGAACAGTACTATCCTTGTCCGTTATGCGGACAATAATAGGACATGTTCTATCTCTGAACGGAAATACGGAAACGGAAGTACCTTCCTTTTTTTTTGCGGATCCATTAAAATTAATGGTTCCGTATACGGAATGCAAAAAATGGAACGTAAACGAAAAAAATAAACGTTTGTGTGCAAGAGGCCAAAGTCAGAATAATGAACGACCTAACTGCTGAAATGCTATGGAATGATACAGCACAAGGACGCTGTTATGCAATAGGGCTGATGATCCTGTGCTTTTATATGGCAAAATGTAGAAAATAAACTGGAAAATTATTTTTACAGCACTTTGAGAAGGTTAGTGTTCCAGAAATATATCCATACGCTGCCCACATTTGTACGTCAGATATGAATCAGGGGCTATTGTCATGGTCTTTCAAGAGCCTGTTAATATGTACATGTAAAGCTTGCATCCATTGTATGAAATGCCATTAGATGCCCTAAGCATAGTTTCTGCAGGCGCCTTATTACGGTATATACTATTTCAAGGAGGGTCATTGTCACGTTAGTCTGTTTATATTATTTGAATTCCTGATTTACTTTCTTGAGTTATGTTTAAATATACTGTCCCCTGCATTAGTAATACATGCTAGGTAATGGCATTAGGGTTCCTTCACACACAGTTTTGATCCTGGTGTATTTCTTTTGGCCATAAAAACCCTCAAAAAACACCTGATCAGCCTTTTCTGAGGTATTTTTGCCCTTCTGTTGTGTTTTAGCACTTGGCATTTTTCACCACTTAATTAATGGGCCTTATTCTAGGCTGCCTCCTTTCTATAGGGGACTTGAATAAGCTCTGCATGGGTCTCTTATGACAGCTGGCTCCTGTTCAGATCTGGGCCATTTAACCTCTTAAATGCTGTGGTCAATAGCGACTGCAGCATCTAAGAGGCCCCTCCCTCTGTCAGGCTTCGCATGACACCAGGGGGCCTAATGAAGGCCTCCAGGCCTGATTGCAGTGTGTAGGTCTATCAGGCATTGTACTGAAAAATAGAATATACTACAGTAGTACATTGTATTATATTACAAAGTCCTCTTGTAGGACTAATAAGTGTAAAAAAAAAATATACTTTTTTCCAGCATAAAAAAATAGTTTTCAATGAATAAATTAGCAAAAATAAATTCCACTCCATATATTTAGTATTGCCACATACGTAACAACCTGTACTACAAAATTATCATGTAAATTATCCCACACCGTGATCACAATTTAAAAAAAAAAGTTGAATTGCTGTTGTTTGCTTATTTGTTATGTACCCCAAAACGGTACCAATGAAAACTACAATTCGCCCTGCAAAATTCAAGCCCTCACACAGCTCTGTAGAACGAGAAATAAAAAAGTTATGGCATCCGACCATGCAAAATCTTTTTATTTTATTTTTTTTATAAAAAAGGGGGTTTTATTGTGCAAAAGGAGTAAAATGTCAAAAGAATTATATAACGTAAAAACTTAGTGGTAGTACTGCTGGTTCCCCCCAAAATGGCACCGCACTACAACTTGTCTCACAAGCCCTACACTGACGGAAACATTTATGAAAAAAAGAAGAAAATGTTTTGGTCACTAGGGCCACAAATGCATACAGGAGGAAGGGGTTAAAGGCATTTTTTGTATACCTAGATTTTAAAGTATGTGCCCCCTGCTATGTCACTTTCTTTGTAAAGCTGAATGGAAATAAAGCATTGTTAAAAATCCCTTATAAAAATTTCAGTAAAAACACCAACACACATTGCACATGCGTTTTGTTTTGTTTTAATGGAGGTCTGTGAGAGAAAAACACAGGCAATGAGGGGGAAAAAAAAGTTATTGACACAAAAATGGTACCTCAAAAGGGAAGAAACGCCACTACAAAAAGCACAAGCGAAGCTACATTTTGGCGCCCCCACCCGCCAACTACAACCCGCACGCCCGCACTACCTCCATATTTCTCCACCTCCATGTTACAGTTTTCCCCCTCAATGTCACATTACCCCCTCCTTTTTACATCACCCCCTTCATGTCACATCAATCCATAATGATCAGTGACCCCCTATTGTGTCACATTTCTCTCTCTCCCATGGGACATCATCCCCCCCCTCCATGTCGCATTTTTGTCACATTTCTTCCCCCTCCATGTCGCATTTCTCCCACCTCCATGTCACATTTTACCCCCCGTCAGACCTCAATGTCACATTTTGTCCCCCATCATGTAACCCCCCACCCCCCGCCCCTCTGCATGGCACAGACGCCAACATTGTCTTGTCCCCCATCATCACTACCCTTCCATGGTACAGTATCCAACTTCCCCCCCCCCCCCCCCAATCATCCTTAATACAGGCAGGCAGCAGCAGTGTAATAAACATTATGCGCCACCTACCACCTCAGCAGTCAGTCGCTGGCCATTAAACAGTTACAAGAAGTTACAGCTCCTCCTCCACTCCAGACTCTCTGCTGCTGCCTGTCGCTGCAGCGCCACTGGCCAGTCACGCCTCCCCTGACCACGTGACTGTCCGTGTGTTGCCTTCCACTGCTCTGTGAGTAAGTAAAAAAAGGGGTTCATTTTTGGCGCCCACTCCTTCTCCGCGCCGGGTGCGCCCTAAGGCAGACGCTTGTTCTACCTTATAATAGCGCCGGCTCTGGTGGTATGGGCTGCAAACCCAGCCACAATCACAAATTGGGGAGCAGATTTATAGAAAACTATGGAAAGCAGGACCCAGTCACTGCTCTTAAAGGGGTATTCCCATCTCAGACATAGGATATGCCATAAATGTCAGATAGGTGCGGGTCCCACCTCTGGGAATGGCCCCCGCGAAATGAAGGACAACGCACCGCACAAGCGCGGCCACCCTTTATCTCCAGCAGTCTCATAGCTCTTCATTAGAGATGAGCGAACATTTAAAAAAAGTCCGTTGTTCGGGGTTCGGGTGGTGGTTAATTGCGCATCCCGTTATGGATTCCACAATAGCGCATATGGAATCCATAAGGGGCGGCTACCACCAACCCGAACTGTAGAACAGCTGAAGGACCTGGCGTGACGTCACTGTCATGTGATCAGTGCAGGGGGCGTGGCTCAGCACGGGATCAAATCCCGTGCTGAGCCACGCCCCCTGCACTGATCACATGACAGTGACGTCACGCCAGGTCCTTCAGCTGTTCTACAGTTCGGGTTGGTGGCAGCCGCCCCTTATGGATTCCATATGCGCTATTGTGGAATCCATAACGGGATGCGCAATTAACCACCACCCGAACCCCGAACAACGGACTTTTTTTAAATGTTCGCTCATCTCTACTCTTCATCACTTTGGGGGCTTCGTTCTAGACACATGTCCCAGAGGAGAAATCTGCACCTGACATTGATGGCATGTCCTAGGGATATACCATCCATGTCTGATATGGGCAAGCCCCTTTCAGTACAGTTGTGATTTTTTTTCTATATATACACATCTGCAGCCACTTTCTAAGGCTATTTTCACACTAGCGTCTTAGTTTTCCGGTATTGAGATCTATCATAGGGTCTTAATACCGGAAAAAAATGCTTCAGTTTTGTCCCTATTCATGCTGCAGTTTTCTTTCCGTCTTGGGATGGGGAGCAAGATGGATCTGTCATGACCCACAATGCAAGTCAATGGGGATGGATCCATTTTCTCTGCCACAATAGAAAACTGATCCGTCCCCCATTGACTTTTAACAGAGTTTATGTCAGATCAGTCATGTTAAAGATAATACAACCGGATCCGTTCATAGCGGATGCAGATGGTTGTATTATCAGTAACGGAAGCCTTTTTGCTAAACCCTGCTGGATCCAGTAAAAACGCTCGTGTGAAAGTAGCCCAAGTGAACTTCTCTGAATATCCTTAGGTCAACCTTAATAGGAATACACCCAGTGTTGTCCATGTTTTTTCGTGCCACTCCTTTTTAACAAAACCCGCTAATTTTGGGTTTGATACCTCTTCCTCTAGAAACCAACACATCTGGAAACTGAAAATTAGAGATGAGAGAATTTCATATTTTGAAAATGGTTCACGCTTCGTTTGGTGGTAAAAGCAGAATTGCGTTATGGATTCCGTTACCACGGACCATAACGCAATGCTATGATGGAATGCCTTTAGAGCAGGGGCGCACAACCTGCGGCCCTCGATACCATTCTGTGCGGCCCCCAAACATCTGGTAAAAGACATGTAGGTCTATGTTTTTTGGCTTTTTACATGTATCTTTCATGTATTCTCCTATTAGATGGGAGTCCTAGAACTGTAACTAGACATTTATAGTATATACTCTATGTTCAATATGCCAAAAATACAGTATTTCAATTGGTAATACCCCTTTAAGTTGTATTTTCGGCCCTTGGAATTGGTTCAGGCTGACAATGTGGCCCCCGACCAGAAAAGGTTGTGCACCCCTGCTTTAGAGGCATTCCATATTAATTCCGTCATAATAGAAGTCTATGGCCTGCATAACGGAAACGGGACAGATCCGTTATGTAAGCCATAGACTTCTATTATGACGGAATTATTATGGAATGCCTCTAAAGGCATTCCATCATAGCATTGCGTTATTGTCCGTGGTAACGGAATCCATAACGCAATTCTGCTTTTACCACCAAACGGAAGTGCACACAAATTTCATAACATCAAATTCGCTCATCCCTAATTACAATGAACAATTGCCTAAAAGTGGTTGCACAGCAGACGTTAAATGAAAATCGACAGCCTCATGCAGTGTTGTGTTTGGAAATTTTGAAGATCACCGTCATTCAAACAGCAGGCACGTCTGCTTCATCTATGCCCCCTGATGGGACCGACCAGGTCCTGCTGGCTCCAGGACTGCCAGGAATTAAAAAAACAGATTTATTGTAAATGTATTAATCTGTTCTTCTGACATTTTAGTTATATTGACTTTAGTAGGTTTATATTTTATGTCTTTTGGGTGTATTTAAAGGGGTTTCTCCACTTACTGGTCTTGGCTCGACACGCAGGATATATCTGGAGTGGTGGAGATGCGTGCGGTGACCCACCTTAGCCAGACTGGGTACTGGTACTGGCTGGTATCACGGATTCCTATTTTTAAAATGTTTTCAAAGACGCAGATAGGAATACCGAAGTAATTCACCGAAGTCTCGCGCGACTTTGGGCGATACAAATTTTGCGTGGAGCCAATACATTTTTATGATGTACGGAAGCAGCATTAAAAACTAATCTGCTTCAGATCTACGAAGCTCGTTTTGCTCAAGCTTGTAGCCAGTAGTTGGTTGAGTGAGCTTTTTTAAGGCATTCCCAGCTTGTACGGAGTAGACAGTGGTGGGGGATTTGTGAGTAGCACTGGATAACCCCTTTAAGACCCAGATCAATGGTTGTGTAGTTGTAAACCTATGGACTTTGAGTTCAGATGACAGGTTTGCCTTGTGTACAGTTGCTACTAGTAGTAACCGCTACAGGATGCATCCTTCACATAATAAGCTGGTAATTGTTCTGTTAAACCCAACAAAGCCGCTTGGTCATGATGGCTTCCCTGCCCATTGGAGCCAGAGAGCATAAATCTGCAGGACATGAATTATTACAGATCAGCAAGCTTCAGAGCAGACAGGAGAACAGTGTTAATGTTTAACTGCTGGGAGTTCCCTGGATAAATATAGGTGAACGCTAATGGCAGGATTATAGATATTAGTCATTGGTTTTCAGACCCGTTGAATGGTTAAATATTTACCTAATAGCCGCATAGCTTCAATGCACAAATACATAGCCTGTGGTTTAGCTGATGGCATACACATGCAGCCTGCACCTCCGCAAGAACTGTAATGGATAACAGAGGTTATATTATTCTCAATTCAGATTTTTCTTCTATTCACTAATAGCTACTCCCTGGAAAAAATAAGGTAAAATCCCAATCTACTGATCTTTTCTCACAAAAAAACCCACTAGTAGTAGTCCACGGGACAATATACTACTTCGGTCCTTTCTGTTAAATGGGGCCATGAAAACTACGGACAGCACATAGATGTTTTTTGTCATTCGCTGATCCATTACATAGAAAATTGCTACGTTTGTAAAAAGAAAGGATCAACCACGATGTAAAAGCCCTGACACATCCTGAACTCAGAGCTCTGAATAATGCCTAAGGGCTCATTCAGATGGCTGCATGTCCGCAAAAATGCCGATCCATTTTTTGTGGTCTCAGGGCTCCTTCAGATGGCCGCAAAAAAACGGATCGCATTCCACATTTTTGCGGCCCCATAGTCTTCAATGGGGCCACGTCCGGATTTTCACTGACAAGTTCAGGACATGTTATATTTGTTGTGCAGAGCCGTAGAATGGGAGAAAAGGGTCCCATAGACGGACCCGCGTTTTACGGACAGCATACAGACACCTGAACGGGCCCTAAGGCTCATGTTTTGGTGGCCCTCATTTATATTAGATTTGACCTGTCTAATAGTGCAGTTTCCATTTTATTACAAAGGAAGAAAAGAAATAGTGGAAATGTGTGTAAAACACCAGAAACTTTTATGCGGTGATGACATTTCTGTCTGTGGGATGCTGGCACACGTCCAGGTAGAAAGGCCTCTGCATAAACTTGCTCCAGTGTTTACCTTATAAGGGCGGAGGGCACACACTAACCCGCCTAAAACAAAGAAGGGAACTCTGTTGGCAGCAGACCAGCCTCCTGTGCGGGTCCTGCTCATGGACACTATTGTTAACCCCTTCAGCTGATTATAGGAGGCCTTTCTCTTTAGAAATATTCACGATGGCCGTTTATTTGGAATGGTTTTCCTATAAATATTCTGATATTTTTTACTATACTATATACATTTACTATAAATTTTATATAGTACTTTATATTACATACGCCATTAGCTCCGCAAAACAGATTTGGGGGGAATTTTACTAATCAAAATGCATTGGCGCCAAAAAACTGGCATCCATTCTGTGCAATATGTTTATAAGGAGGTGTGGGTTATCAGGAAATGGGCACGGCATACCAGAAAGGGCCTTCCATGTATGATACGTTTTTCAAGGCCGGGTACATGGTTATTCTCTGATAGCTGATACAGCTTCCTTTGTGTTCTTGGGACAAGTCTCTTGTCTCCCCAGACCAACCCTTCTTCTACTTGTCTTCTTTTAGATGCATTAATGAGAACAAAACGTCCTTTGCTGCATAGAAATCACACCGCCGTCTTGACAGCACCGTTATAGGAATAGCGTCATAGATCTAGTGGTGATCCCTGTCATCCAATCTGCTTCATCTGCTCAGGGTTAAGCCACATTAGAAAAATGCCTCAATTTAAAGACGTTCTCCAAACACCTCAGGAAAGATAAGTCTAATCGTTGGGGCACCAGTTCTGGGACCCCAAGCCTCCTCCTTCCTCCAGCTAGAATGAGGAGGAGTTTGAATGGAGCAAAGGTCACACATACGCCCTCTCACTTGCTATGGGGCCAACGGAAACAGCCAACATATTGCGGCACATTTGCTGTCAAAGGGTACAGCCACAGGTGGCAT
Source organism: Bufotes viridis (assembly GCA_033119425.1). Lineage (NCBI taxonomy): Eukaryota > Metazoa > Chordata > Amphibia > Anura > Bufonidae > Bufotes > Bufotes viridis. Next base: position 298,102,869 of record CM065591.1, read on the forward strand.
GGACGCTGCAGATTTTCCGCAGAGTAATTTTATGCAGAAAATCCATAGCGTCTACTGGTTCAGTGAGGTCGACAGAATTCTCCCAGACATCATGTTCACAGATGTAATGCAGACCTTTTCCACCCTGAAATCTGCACATTACTTGACATGCCACTTGTTGTTGCGGATTTCTGTCACAAAGTTAAGCCTTCGCAATGAAGAGGGTTAAATCTATGGCAAATCCCACGACTCATTCAACAATATGTGCACCAGAAAGCATATACTCATTACGCCTGAAATCTGCACCTGCTCCTTCCTGGCCTGGATTTCATTTTCTGGAAAGACCAGTCGAGGACACTCCAAAATTCTTAAGAGGCGTGTACATTATTAATTGCCCCCTAAGAGATCGACAGCATAAGGTTTGTCCAGGCAGTCCGAAGATGAGCGACTTACAGTATGTGATGATGTATTTGGCTCATTTTGCTACAAGCTTATTTGACATCATTGTTTTGTGCCAAAAATTGGCACATGCCATTAATAAATCTTGCGTATTTTACAAATTTACTAAGCCATAACCTCTTTTCTAGACACTTTAAAAAGTGTCTAGTGAGATGCAAAAAGTGTTGAATGCTGCCATACTTAGATGAGTAAATCTGACCCAATCTCTTCAGTCTGCTGCCGATTTCCTGATAGATCACATTGCGTCGGCTTATAAATGGAGTCATTTGAATGTCTAGTAGATAAGAGGATTGCATTTACATGAATGAAAAGTGTAGCTGCACCCAATGGTATGTTGGTAAGTGTATTAAGAAGGTGAACGGCGCCATAGCCTTAGATTTGTTTTATCCATCCTGCAGTACTCCGGCTTTAGTCAAAAGTGTGTGTGCACTTGTGACCTTCCTCTTCCCACTTGTTCTTTGACTTGAGGATGTTTCCCACACTTATTGTGCTGTTGTGCAAATCATCATGGCTAGATTCATACAGCCTGTTTATAAATTCCCTGTAACATTAGCCAGGATAGTCCAGCGCTGACACATAGTCTATACAGAAGGCAACTGAAAAGGAAATACATTGAACAATGTCAAGTGTGACATGCTTAGAGTAAAGCTACGGCATTTAGCAGTCTGGGACGTTCTTCCTCCAGCACGACAGAACAAATGGCTATTGCAAAAGAGTTTAATTCAGCTTAAAAAGGGTTATCCAGCAAAATGTATGGTTTAGAAACAAACCGAAAATAAGTAGGTTGGCAATATAAAAGGATTCAAAATGATTTTTCTGGGTTAAAGTAAACTGGTGTCAGTGGTGGTCCCCTACAGTCTCTGCTTTGACATGGTACATTGTCCACCTACCTTCTCCATCAGGCGTGGTGGACACACATGTGCAGTTGCTATCCTCTCAGTCATACGGCCTAATCATTCTGCCTTTGCTTCTTCGCCACTTGTCAGGGAAGTTCCTTCCCCTCTTCTCTGACAAGCGGGGCAGATCCTTCTTCGCTGCTGTTGGCCTCTGTCAACTGAAGGTCTAACAGTGGGACAAAGCTCCATCTTTTGGGTGGGTAGCTCTACAACGACCCTAACTACAATGCACTTCTGGAAGAAGGAGCAGAACAAGGGTTACGTGGTTCTGACCACCCGCAGAACAGGAAGGGTTTTACTTGTCAAACAATGGATGAAAAATGAGTTTTCAAATTGAGTTTTTGCCATTAATAAAATAAGAGTTCTGATTTATGTTAATGGCTAGAGGTAGATTTCCCAATTCAGTCGTGAATCCTGCATAAACTAAATGTCATCCATTAGAGAAAAAAAAGAGAAATAAATGAATGAATCAAATTAATCTCTGTATCAGAATATGTCAAATTTCAGCAAATCCTACCTATAGATTCACACGGTTACTGGCTACTATTGTATTTTTTCTGCACTTTTTTTGACAATCCATAAAATATTAATATTATTACTGTAGTCTTGGAAATATTAGTGCTGTGTATACATTGTACACAAGCAGCTAAAGAAACGTGAAATGGGTTTGTGATATATGTGTGGCTTGTGTTGTACCCTGCAGATTATGGTCCGCTTGCTGATTTATGCTTACGCCGTACACTACAGGGTGATTCTGTTCTTCAATCTAGAATACCAGCCAAGCGTTGTGTGCTAAGTCAATGTTTTGAAGTGAACGGTTGCCATTAATGTCACCATACTTAGTGAGTTTACATCATAATGTTTTATATTAGGGGGGAATTAAAGTGAGTTTAAAGATAAGAAACACATATATGGAATCTGTGTGTTTATCTCTCCACATATTACAGTAATAGAGGGGGTATTTATGATCCAGGTTTGGTTCAAAGGGAACCTGTCACATTGAACATGGTGTCCGATGTGCAGGCAGTATGTTATAGAGCAGATTGATATACAGCTTTTTGGGTAAAAATTCAGATGTCAGCTGTACTTTATTTATTTCAATTCATGTACTTTCTATACTCTGGAGTCAGGTTGGTGATGCCACAGTGATTGACAGGCTTCTCTCTACGAGTGTGCATATACAGGTAACTACTGTCCACTGGACTCCTACATGTAGAAAGAACAGGTATTAAGATGATAAATTGCAAGTTATACCACATTTTTCCCCAAAAAACCTATAGATAGATAGATAGATAGATATATCCATCTGCACAGCTCCTTCTGCTCTGTAACGTACTCCCCATAGATAGGACTGTATGTACATTGTGACAAGTTGCCCTTAACAGTTACAGTTATTCCCATCATATCTCAAGGAATTCTGTACTTTAATCCCCTCTTCCAGTTACACTCCTCAACACCAAGAAGGAAATGTGACTCTTGGGATTATGGAAATCACCGAATCGATAAACAAGTTGATGATATGCAGATGATGAAAAAATGGTTAGTTGCACCGCTATCTGCGACTTTGCCCCGCTCATGCCAGTTCTAAATTGTGGGCGTGGCAGGGAAAGGGACGGGCCGGCAGGCCGGTCTCATTTACCATTTTCTGCGTCTGTTTTAGGTGTAGAAAATCTAGAACTACATCTAGAACTGGTGCAGGATGCACCAAAGTAATGTCGAGGCCAGCGGCTCTTCACAACTTCGGCGGTTTCGCTGCCAGCTATAGGCATTTATTAAGATCGGCCATGCAAGATGCTCACATGAGCAAATTGTCTGGCACTGTCCTGTGGAAAAATGGCTCCTGGGACACATTAGAGAAATGGCCATACCACTGGTTACATACCCAAATCAATGTAATGCCAAGTTGTAAGTGTACCAGTAATGAAGACTTGAGGCATCCAGCTACCGTACATTATGCCACCCCACCCTTGTGAAGGTCTCTTCATGATGTTGCCCATGTGGTCTCCAGACCAGTCTGTCATTCCAGTTTGTTACAGTTGTCCCAACCACCAGGACACAGAACATTGACCAGTGCTGACATCTTGTCCTAGGCACTTAGCCTTCTGCTGGAATGATAAACCTAGCTCTTCAGTTTTCAGTTGTCGGATCAATAGTGCTTCAAACCTATGCAGAACTGTCTTTGTTCACTGACTTCCATAAAAGTCTATGATTATTTCTTGATCTGGCCTCTTTTTCATTAATGGCTGTTAATTTTACATATATAAGGGTTAATTGATGCTAGAGGCTGTGTTCGGGGCCACCCTTGCAAATTACTTTTAAAATACTATTGAAAAAAGTCTGCATTCAGGACGGTTTTCTACACCTAAATTCTGTACTCCGGAAATCCATACGCGACCCAGTCAATGGGTTCTGTTCGGTGCGTTGGGGTCAGCTCTGTGCTGAATCGGGCACCTCTGTTATTTTTGTTTTTCTGTTGTTCCTAGAACAGAGCAGAACAACTGGAATAAATATTGATGATGTGACCGCCACCTTACTACCATAGTCACAAAAAAAGCAAACACCAACATTTTCTTTCCTTTGACGTCAATTAAATTTTTTTTTTTTTTTAAATAACCCTGATTCTGGGTTGTCCAATGTCCCATTGTTTGCAGTTGGAGACAGTCCTGCAGTTCATGCAGTCATGTTTTATAGCCATGACCTCGCCAAGAAAGAACATTAAGTGGGGCTAAACAGTGAGTGGGTTTCTGCTGCCGATTCCGCTTCGTGAATTAGCTCTAATGGAGCAGATTTCAAACAGAATCAAATTAATCCAGATGGGTCCATTACCTTCTCATGGAGTATGTCACCCTTCCATAGGGAAATACTTCATCAAAAACACTGCTGCTAAAATGACTAGGGTCCACAGCTGAGAGTAAAACTTAAGGGTGGTCCTGGGCTTAAAGCATCACAACATTTTCAAAAAACCTTTGATATTTTCTCGAGACATATCAAAGATTTTGATTGGTGGGGGTCTGAGTGCTGAGATCCCCACCCATGACTAGAATGAGGGGAGAGAAGCTCGCACATATAGTGGTCTCTCTCCTCGCTGCACGGACTCCACAGAAGGCTATGGGTGTGTCTGGATTCCATCCTCAGCAGCGAGGAAAGAGAGCGCAATATGTGCAAACTCTTACCTCGTTCTAGAAATCAGTGAGGATCTCAGCACTCTGACCCTCACCGATCAAAACTTTTGATATGTCTCTATGACATAAAAAATCATTTTTGAAAAGTTAGCGACACTTTAAATGTACGGTTCAAGCAGATTTAAATAGTTACACAAAGTGAAACAGCATTCAGGTCTCTAGGAAGACTGAGTGACAACCCCAAAGAAGCTGCAGTAGCGGATACTTTATGTTTCCGAGAAAGAAAAAATAATAATAGTGAATAGAATGAAAATGAGAATGAATTTCTATTTAGAGTTGTTTTGTCCTGGAAAAATAATTTTTATCTTGTCTGCGTTTTATGCTCATATTGTGGACTAATAAGACGAGTTTAATCTTGAGGAAAAAAAAGAACTAGTGGCTAGGCATTATGAGACCTGGTGCATTTGATGTTTTTCTTACTCCTAAAGATGACAGGTCTGTCTGCCAAGGTTAAATTGCACTTGATTTGTAATGCTATTGAGATCCATTAAGTAAAACCCATTTCAGTGATCCAGGGGTATTCACGTAGACCAAAAAGCCGAAAATTGCAGTGGTTCAGTGCCAGCGATTCAGCAGCTTTGTGAGTTGGATTACCTTGTTTGGGCATCTGTGAATTGTAACTAGGGTGTACTTGGGTCCAGATAATATGTGTTCTAAGCATTTCTTCTGCTTTCCTTAAGATGTTTATAGTTGAGAAGATTGAAGGAATGAACTGCAGTCTTCACGAATTCAGCATCACTGGATCCACCTATGCTCCAGAGGGGCAAGTGTGAGTACTGTTTGTCAAACATTAAGCCTTCATGTCCTTAGACGTAAAAATACACATAAAATGGATTGTTTTAAACCAATGTACTGGAAATGTACAGGTTTTATGAATACAGTAGGTACTCTGTGATCCAGTTTCTCGAATCCCAAATTAAATGTTAACCTCTATGTTAAAGCATTCATTTAAAAGGGTTTCCGAGATATATTTTTTTTATAGATGACTTATCCTCTGGATAGGTCATCAGTATCTGATCACTGTGGTCCTGACACCTGGGACCCCTGCCAATCAGCTGTTTTCAGCTCAAGGGCCGCTGCCTTCTCGCAGCTTACCAAGCACAGCGCCATTCATTGTATAGCGGCTGTGCAGGTTATTGTAGCTCAGCCCCATTAACTTCTATGCTCCTAGCTCCTAGGCCACATGACACATAAATGTGTGGTCACTCGGCCAAGAAAAAGCAGAGAGAAGGCAACAGTGCTCACAGAAGTGCCGGTGCCTATTCAGTCTGCTGATCGTCGGGAGTCCCCGATGTCGGACCCCCACGATCAGTTAATGTTAATACTCACCCCCAGGTTTTTTGCAGCTGTATGTTAACTTTTAGGTTAAAATACAGTACCAGTCAAAAGTTTGGATATACCTTTTAATTCCATGGTTTGTTATTTTTTTATTTTCCTGATTGTAGATTTTTTTGAAGACATGGCAATGATAAAGGAACATATGGAATTAACCTGTTAACACTTTTGCTCAAACTGTGCTCGGGCTTTGAGAAGAGGCACTAACAATTCAGCCCCAGCAGGGCTCAGGCAGCAGGGGTTGGGGGATGACTTGTTTTAACCTCTCATATCCCGGGCTTAGTAACAGCTAGAAATATGGGTCCAGAACACAACAAGACCAGAATTGCAGCACAATCTCCTCTACATCGGAAGATATAGCTGTTAGAAATCAGTCAGGAGTGAAAGCAGGTTTCAGCTGCATTCACTCCTGACCCAGTTTCTAGCTGTATTTCTGTTTGTAGAGATTTTTCTTCTTTGTTTATGTCTTGAATTAAACTGCTGATGCTTTGTAATGTATAAAGTTTTTCTTGTATTAACTAATAAATCATAAACATTTGTCAGTGAATTATTTTATATGATTAAAAGTTAGAAGTATAATGTAAGATATGCTATGAAGCCGTAGGCACTGCACTACAGAGATGTCATTCTCTAGAAGCAGTGCTCTACAATGCCACATCCGGTGGGTCACTTTACAATTTGATTTCTTTTACATTCTGTATAACTCCAACAGGCAAAAATACTCTGACTCCCTATGAAATGAAGTACAGTGTGGTTACTAGTGGTTGGTTTGCAAAATAAAGCTGATTGTAATGATTTTGTATTCTCCTTTTTAAACAGCTTAAAAGATGATAACCCTGTTCAGTGTGGGCAGTATGACGGTTTGGTGGAACTGGCTACAATCTGTGCACTCTGTAATGACTCCTCGTTGGATTTTAATGAGGTAGGATTAGTCCTGTGACACAGACTCTTCTCCTTAACAACCTCTTTAGTACATGAAATACTGAAGGAGGATAGAGTAATGATCGTATAGGATATGACAGGAGATGTTAATGTGTTAAGATACGGTAATGTTTTGTCAAGCAGGAATGCATAGATATAAGCAGTAGTTTCTGGAATGGTTATCAGAAAGGATAGATAACACATAAGGAGGATAAGGATTTGTGCTTTTACCATTTTTTAGTATAGTCATGGAGTATATATGGTTTCCTTATTAAATCTTGGTAACACTGAATGCTACACCTTCCCTACAGCCTGTCCTTAGATTCCTTGTTTGCCTTTTCTTGCTCTCATACAATATAGGGGTTGTGCAAGAATGTGAGGATTTTTGCCAAATCCCCTTCCCCCCCATTCTGCGGGACCTGCAAAGGGAAGCTTACTTAGCTGCTTCCCGGCGCCCATTCCCTGCTCCTTCGTCTCCCAGCCTCCGATGCTCTCCTGGGCTCCAGCCAATTACAGGCCACGGCACATGGTCACAAGGGGAGCCTGACACCACCGCGGCCTGTGATTGGCTGCTGCGGTGTCAAACTGGATGTTGACATCACTCGAGCCCAGACAAGCATCGCAGGCCAGGAGAAGAAGAAGCAGGTTGCCGGTGTCAGGAAGCAGGTAAGTAAGCAACCCTTTGCAGGTCCCACAGAATGGGGGGGGGGGGGCCTAAAACCCTCCCATTCTTGCACAAGCCCTTTAAGCTTGTATGTAGCACTCCAGCCAGTCATGAAATACCCTTTCAACCTATATGTAGTTTTTAGATATTATCCAAATTGTAGATTGGTTTGCATTTCGTGGTATCCTGTAGAACAGGAAACATGAATGGCATTTGCAAAACTGCATGTAGGTGCAACCAAACACACTAACTGTGGAGAAAAAGGATAGTTACAGAGAGAAATGAATATATATCATTAAATCATTACCATATATCATTGTCCACAATAATATACTGCTATTTAACTGCTGCTGCTTGATTATGTAAAATAAAGGAAAGCCATATTAGTAATTCCATACCCAAGCACAAAGTCAGTGTGAAAAGGCAGAACAGCTGTCTGAACAAATGATAAGGCAGAAGGTGTGTCTCGGACCACCTCAGACTCCCTGCAGACACTGTAAGTACGTATCACAACTCTAATGGAGCTGAGCTAAAAAGGAGCCAGACAGCAAGCACTCAGCAGGTACCTATCACCTGTAAGCACTATCATCAATGTGATGTTGAAGAATCTTGACCTAATGAAATGTCTGTATTTTATTGTGGTCAGGAATTGATCTATGTTCAACATATTCATTTTGCAGTCCAAGGGAATATATGAAAAAGTGGGTGAAGCAACAGAAACTGCATTGACATGCCTGGTGGAGAAGATGAATGTATTTAATACTGATTTGTCCAGGCTTTTTAAGGTGGAACGAGCAAGTGCCTGCAATTCCGTGAGTATGCTTGCATCTATGAACAGGGCTTAATTTCTTATTTGTTGAGCAAGATGTGAAGCTGAGCTTGCATGGTATGGCATTGAATATTTAATATCACTATCCTAAATGGGCAAGAGTAATCCGACGGTGGAACAGGGAAATCGAAATTTCCACCAACATAAACTACACCATAGTATGTGTTCTGTATTCTGCTGACAGAGTGAATCTTGTTACTGTAGAGTACCTTACAAATGAAATTAGGCAGATGCATCTATAAGATACTCTCCAGTGTGCCAGATGGAGACAGAAATCTTCCCTGAACCATTGGGTGTATAGGCTTCCCCACATACTCTTATCAAGTGGAAAGTGTACTTCAAATTGGTTAAATGTTACCTTTTGACCCTTTTAATTATGTACATTATTCTAGATCTAGTCTGTTAAAGGTGGACACAGTGTCATTTCTTTATAAGCTTTGTATGATGGTTTCCCAGATTAACTGTGGATAATGTGTATAGAAGGATTTTACTCTTCCATGTCAAATCAGGTAATAAAGAAACTTATGAAGAAGGAATGTACTTTGGAGTTCTCTCGTGATCGCAAATCCATGTCTGTGTATTGCACCCCTGTTAGTTCCAGTAGCACAACGTCTGGCAGCAAGATGTTCATTAAGGTGAGAGGCATTGCCATATTCCACTGTGTACAGAGCAATATCGTTAAGAAGTTTGTCATTTGAAGGATTTTTTCTTTAGGGCATACGCACACCATAGACAAGGTTCCATGATCAGGACCCTTCTATTTGAAGGGGTTGTCTCATTAAGGCATAGGGACATCACAGAGGGCTTCTGTCCCCACTGGATCTTTCTCTAAAAATCATGTTTATTTGTAAGGGGTCTGTTTGTGGGGGATTTTCCCATTAGAGCTTATGGACATCATAGAGGGTGGGTGCCCCACTCAGAACCCTTTGTCTATAAGCCAGAGCAGAAAGCAGCTAACATTAAATGGCTCTCGCACTAGCGGACTGTGGCCATACATGTAATACATAGATGGTCATTGATCTGAGCACCTGCAGGGTAAATAAGCTGTTGGACAAATCGTTCCCTAGCCAAACCAGCTGTTTGATAGGGGTCTCGGGAGCGGGACCCACAGCAAGCTTCTGATCACAGCAGCAGCTCTCACGTCAAAGGGGTTTCTGTGGAGAAATATAAATTATATCTCTTAATGAGGTTTATGTTGTTTTATATTGTTACATAGTTGAAAGAAAGACCTAGGTCAACTTCTCTCACAACAATTATACATCATTAACTTGTAAATTAATTCTTACCCTCAATGACATTTGTCATTAGATAAGCAGCTAGCCTGTTTATGTCATTGTATCTACCTCTTTGGGAAGGAAATTCCATGGTTTGGTTACTCCAACTGTAAAGAACCCTTTCCTGCACGGATGTCTAAATCACCTTTCCTCCATACACAATAAATGTCCCCAGGTTCTTTGTAGCAGGTATGGTAAAGTTAGAGAACTTCAGAGCAGAGGTAGTAATTATTAATAACTTCTGGATGAGGATATGGATTTTTAATAGTTTGAACTATTTGTAGTTAAAAATGATCCTTTAATGAAGAATAAATAATAGGAAATAAAATAAATATAAAACACAATAGGCGCCAGAGGGGAGGAGAGGGGGCAGTAGCTTGTTTATTTCTTGGAGTGATCTATGGTTATTTTAGCTGCTAGGAGGACTTAAGTAAAATGAATTGAATAGGCCATTAACATCTCATCTGTGAGGGTCCAACACTCTGCACCCCTGCCAATCAGCTGTTCTGCAGTGGATGGAGCTGTTTACTGTAGTGCATCTCCCATTAAAGTGAAGTTGCAGCTACCAGATCCATCCACTACACCATGTTAGACAGAGCTTTAATTCCGGCTTCAACTTCCAACTCTGTAGTTACTGCACAACAGCTGATTGTCAGGGGTTAGAGGGTGTCGGAACCCCACCTATCAGATAATAACGGCCTATTTTGAGAACTAGAAAGCTTCTTTAGGGCTTGTTGAGACGGCTATATCCGTTTTGCGGTCAGCAAAAAAACACAGATACCAGCCGTTTACGTTCCGAATTTTGAGGATTGAAGCATCCTTCTCCTGTGTAGAAATGCCTATTCTTGTCTGCAATTACAGACAAGAATAGGACTAGAACATGATCTGTCTTTTTTGTGGGGCTGCGGAACGGAAGTACGGATGCAGACAGCACACAATGTGCTGTCCGCATCTTTTGCGGCCCTATTGAAATGAATGGGTCCGCTTCCGTTCCGCAAATTTGTGGAACGGATGTGGACAGAAATATACGGTCGTGTGAATGGGCCCTTATGGTGGAATAGTGCCAAAGACTGGTTTACATGGCTTGATGAAGAAGGCGATTGCTGGGAAGGGAGCGTTCTTTCCTAACAAATGCCTGCTTGTCAGCGGAAGTGAAGTTCTGCCTTTACATGAAGCGATCCCCTCCGCTGTATAGGGATGAGCAATGGCTACCGCTATCGCTCGTCCTCATACAGATTTCTTGTTTCTGGGCAGAAGAGTTCTGTTTACACAGCACGAGCTGCTGCCCAGAAATTAAAATTTAGGTGTCTTCATGAACAATTGCTTCACCTGATAAAAGAGCATTTCGCTCTTTCATTGGGGGACTGGCAGCACCTTTAGCTGGGCAGATTATCGTAAATGAGCGTTTGGATGAACATTCGTCCCTGATAATCAGCCGGACAATTGGGCAGTGTAAAGCCACCTTAATTTATATATGTATAAGGACCAGTTCTTTGCTTTAACCTTGCGTATATCTTTGCATGTTAATAAGATTACCTATCCATATAGGACAGTAATGGTAAACCTTTCACAGACCGAGCGCCCAAAATGCAACCCAAAACTCACTTATTTATCACAAAGTGCCAACACGGCAATTTACCCTGAATACTACAGTCCAGTATAGTATATCTTCCATGTACTTTATCATTTAGCATTAATATCCTGCCTACATTCAATGCGCTGCTTGTGCTGTTCATAGTGCGCCCTGCGCTGATGAATGACAGGAAAAGTCTAAGACATATTGGTACACCATAGACTTCTTTCAGGGTGCGGGTGCCCACAGAGAGGGCTCTGAGTGACATAGGTTTGCCACCACTGATAGAGGACATACCTCCTATTCCATTAATTACCCCCTTGGTGATGTGTCACAAATGGGCACACACCTAAAAGTTGTGCCCACGCCATCACCTGAAGGAGGTCAACTATAACTGATCTCTTATGGCAATGGCCAAAATTGGAGAAAACCCAGATCTCAACCATTTAACCCCTTAGATGCCGCCATTAATAGTGACCACTGTTGATCAAAACAAAGGTGAGGGGCTCCCTTTGTCAACCCTCTGACCACAGTGGCATGATCTTGAAGTTAAAGACTCCATGGCTAGCTTTTTTAAGTACCTATTAGGCCATGGCAAATAATACTGCAGTGGAAAACAGAGGTATTCTGTTTTTTAAAAGTTAAAAACATAGTAAAATTAGGGTAAAACCAAACATGTTAAATTAAGGGCTCATTCACACAACCATATGGTTGCCGTGCCAGTGTTGCAGACCGCAAGTAGTGGTCTGCAATGCACAGGCACCAGCCATGTGAATCCTGTATTGTGGTGCGAACCCACTGACTTGACTTGTTCCGCTATCCGCAAGATACGGCAAAAGACAGGACACGTTATCTTTTGTGATCCAGAAGCATGGACCCAAAAGCACACTGAAGCGCTTCTAAGTGTTTGCGTGGGCTTCTGATCCGTGCCTCCGCTCTTCAAAAGATAGTACATGCCGTATCTTGCAGATCGTGGACCCATTCAAGTAAATGGGTCCGCATCCACAGAACAGAGTTCACACGACTGGTACCGCAATTTGCCGTCTGCAATGCAGACATCACAGCAATGCATTCGTGTGAATAAGCCCTAAGTTTAACAAAACTTATTAAAAGAAAAACACAGAATAAACATACATTCATGATCTGATCTTACAAAGAACATACAGTATAGAGGGTACATTAATCCAAAAACTTTACAATAATATAAACCACTGCACTTCCACATCATATGTTAGGTTAGATCAGCGTTTCTCAAATAGTGGGGCACTGTGGAAGCGTTCATCTCCATAGTGATCTGTATCGCCGTCCTCTGGACAGCGATACAGATCGCTGTGCTGTGCGGCAGGGAGAGGCGTCTCCTCTGATAGGCTGCGGGCCTTGTGCCGGCAGCCTATCAGAGCGGTTCAGGCGGCGCGATGACGTCATCACGCCGCCTGAGCAGAGTGCAGAGCGGGACACAGGCCGGAAGAGGCCTGCATCCAGCGCTTCCAGGGAGGTAAGTATTGGGGGGGGACCCTGGACCCTATTGGGGAGAGCCTGCACATGATTTGGGGGAGGGGGAAGCCTGGACCCTGCACATGATTTGGGGGGAGGGGGTTAATGTAGCCTGCACATGATTTGGGAGGGGGGTTAATGGAGCCTGCATATGATTGGGGGGGGTTAATGGAGCCTGCACATGATTTGGGGGGGGGTTAATGGAGCCTGCACATGATTTGGGGGGGGGGGCCGTTAATGGAGCCTGCACATGATTTGGGGGGGAGGGGGGGGGGTTAATGGCCCTCACCTGTGGGGCGGTTGGTGTACTTATAACAATTTTATAGACAAAAGATACTATTTACAGTCGCGCGGGGGGTGCGAAATGTTTTCTTCTTCCTAGGGGGGGGGGCATGACAGAAAATAATTGAGAAGCACTGGGTTAGATCAACAGCTGGTGTGACCCAGAACCAGAGGAGTCACCATCTGGATTTACATCGGTGTGTCATCTCTACAATGATGTAATAGCTTTCTACAATTATTGTTCCGCTTATCCTCATTGTCTGTATTAGTTGGGTATTTATTATCACACCTGCAAATTTTCACTTGGACAGCGTCTTTTACTTAGCGGGAAATCTGTATCAAGATTGATCATAACTGGTCCTTCATATCCATCATGGATCCTGTCAAACAACTACACCAGTGTAAATTTAGCCATGGGGGCATAGGGCATATTGCGGCAGATTTTAGCAGCTCCTATAATCTTCTGTTTCATACTAGGTGATCTTTAACTTTATTAAACATGTATAAGCATTAGTTACCACAAATTTCAGGGCACTACAAAATTTTTCTCCTATACAACTGTGACTTTTTTTTATAAAATGCTACAGATTTTGGTGTGTGCAAAACAGGGCTGCCTCACAAAAACTGGGAGAGGTAAATTATTAACGCACAAGAGGCTTTCTCTACTTTAACAAGGGTTTGCCCTATGTTTATGCACGGCTAAGAAACAGTGGTATATTATCTTGACTTCAGTCTGCATAAAGAATGGTGCTATACTACCATCTAGTGTAGAATTGACTCTTCTAGTGTAACCACATATATAGCTATATATACATATGTTTTCCATATAATCCTATTAGTAATACTTTTTATTTGTACAGTTCATGCGGACATATTTAGGTGCAGTTTTTACAAGACTTTTCTTTAGCATAAGTCAGAAGTCAATTCAAATTTTTTTTTTGAGAAGCCAGAAAATATCTTAAATCGTAAAAATGTTTGTTAATTTTTAGGGTGCTCCTGAAAGTGTAATAGAGCGATGTAATTATGTACGTGTGGGTTCTGCGAAGCTTCCTTTGACTCCATCTGCTAGAGAGAGGATCTTGTCAAAGATCCGAGACTGGGGTAGTGGTATGGACACACTGCGTTGTCTTGCTCTAGCTACGCGGGATGTGCCACCAAAATTGGAAGACATGCTATTAGAAGATTCTAACAAATTTATCAATTATGAGGTGAGTGTTTTCGAATATTTTTTACGCTAATTAAAGCTAATGATGAAATTGTACTAATTGTACTGTTTTGTCTTTCATTAGACAAACTTGACATTTGTTGGGTGTGTTGGCATGCTTGATCCTCCTCGTAAAGAAGTAACTACCTCAATTGAGATGTGCAAAAAAGCTGGAATTAAAGTAATAATGATAACTGGTGACAATAAAGGCACAGCAGTGGCTATCTGCCGGAAGATTGGAATTTTCTCTGACTCTGAGGACATAACAGACAAGGCTTATACTGGCAGGGAATTTGATGACCTCCCATTAGAGGAGCAGCGGAATGCTTGCCGTAATGCTCGCTGCTTTGCTCGAGTGGAACCAATGCACAAGTCTAAAATTGTAGAATATTTGCAGTCTCTTAATGAAATCACTGCTATGGTAAGATATCTGTCATGTAGTAAAAAGTTGAATATTAGAATAGACTAAACATATTAAGTGTTCGCAATGATATATATTTTTTAATTTTTTTATTTTTTATTTTGTCATCTTAGACTGGTGATGGAGTAAATGATGCTCCAGCCCTTAAGAAGGCTGAGATAGGAATTGCTATGGGTTCTGGCACTGCAGTAGCAAAATCAGCTGCAGAGATGGTTCTATCGGATGACAACTTCTCTACTATAGTATCTGCCGTTGAAGAAGGCCGAGCAATTTATAATAACATGAAGCAGTTCATTCGCTATCTTATCTCTTCGAACGTTGGTGAAGTAGTCTGGTAAGGCATTGCTGGTACTTTCTGAGTGTCCATATACATAAGACAGTATACCAATTTCTACCATTATTTTTATATTGCTCACTAATGGTCTTTTTACACTGACTGATGTTTCAGGCAGTTATTGGGAACGAACCACACATTTACAATAATTGCCTGATTGTCAGCGGAGATGAAGCTGCAATTATACGCAGCAATCATCCCCATTGTATGAGGACAAGTGATCACTACTGCAGTTGCTTGTCCCCATACAGTACCTGTTTCTGGGGAGAGTTCCCTTTACCGGGCAATCTACTGGCCAGAAATTATGATTTTTCATACCAGCTGAAAGACAAGATCACCTGATAAATGAGCATTCATTCTTTTATCGGGTGATCAATTAAGGGTACTTTCACACTAGCGTTTTGGATTCCGTTTGTGAGATCCGTTTCAGGGCTCTCACAAACGTTCCAAAACGGATCAGTTAAGCCCCAATGCATTCTGAATGGATAAGGATCCGTTCAGAATGCATCAGTTCGGCTCCGTTCCGCCTCTATTACGTTTTGGAGGCGGACACCAAAACGCAGCATGCAGCATTTTGGTGTCCGTCTGAAGAAGCGGAGCCTAACGGATCAGTTTTTAATTACAATGTAAGTCAATGGGGACGGATCCGTTGTCAGTGACACAATATGGTGCATTTGAAAACGGATCCGTTCCCCATTGACTTTCAATGTAATCCAAAACGGATCCGTTTTAGACTTTGTCATTTTTCTTTAAACCTAATGTAAACGGATCCGTTCTGAACGGATACAAACGTTTGCATTAGAGGTGCGGATCCGTCTATGAAAATAAACAGACG
The DNA here is from genome assembly GCA_033119425.1 of Bufotes viridis. Taxonomy (NCBI): domain Eukaryota; kingdom Metazoa; phylum Chordata; class Amphibia; order Anura; family Bufonidae; genus Bufotes; species Bufotes viridis. The sequence continues at coordinate 298,118,551 of CM065591.1, forward strand.
GATCCGCACCAACGCTAGTGTGAAAGTACCCTTATATGCACCATATTTATGCCTCATCTGACCACCATATAATGCATGTTTTATCTCACAGCTGATTACAGTTTGAAGCAGTTTGTTCAAGAAGCAGTCTTGAACAAGAATATCAAATTTTACTGTGAATTTATTCTTGGACGCTAGCAGCATAATGCTGCACATTTACTTAGACCTGCTCAGGTCTAATTATCCCATATCCAATCCATATTTGTACTTCAAGATTGGAAACCCAAAAATGGGCAAGCCGTAGGTAACCAGTCTCTGAAAGGGAAGATTTGCCATTAAAAAAAAAAACTTTTTACGTATATTTTATGGAATTGGATTTATAGAACTTTTTGTTAAGAATACCTTTATCACCAGAGTTAAAGGGAGTCTGTCACCTCATTTTCACCAATATACTAACAACACTGCCCCATAGAAGATTCCAAGCATACCTGTGTGTACTGTGTGTCTTTATCGCATCTCCAGGAAAAGCACTTTATTCTGCTGGTAAACAGCCCCTAAGTGCCCAGCTGAAAGTGAAAGTAAAAACTGCTTTCACTCCAGACTCGATTTCTCACGGCTATATCTTCTGATATGGTGGATATAATGCTGTGATTCTGAAAGGATGGAATGCCAGCTTTCAAACAAGGTCATGTTTCCAGCTGGTACCAATCCTAAGATATGAGCAGCTAAAGCAGCCCTCCCTTCTTCAGTCTGCTTTGCTTTGGGCACTTGCAGCAGCTTTGGGCACTTAGGGGCTTTTTTCCAGCAGAATAAAAGTGCTTTTCCTGGAGATGGGATACAGACACAAAGTGCACACAGGTATGCTTGGTATGTGTATGCAATCTTCTATGGGGCAGTGCTCTTAAATATATTGGTGAAAAAGAGGTCACAGACTCCCTTTAACCTTTACAAGTGAGAGACTATCAGTTAGTGGCAGGGGATGAAATTAAGCAATGTATTGGAGTCTATGTTGATGGGGCTAGGGAGAGCTGGTTTGATTAATTCGGTTTCCTTATGCCAGCTCTGGTAATATTCTGATAGGTATATGTTAAGACATTCCTATAAACATTTCAGTCTGGAATGGTTTAATAATGTGCATAAAATTCAAATTTCATGAAAAAAACTCTATTTTTTTTTTAGTATCTTTCTTACTGCTATCCTTGGCCTACCTGAAGCCCTCATCCCTGTTCAGCTCCTCTGGGTTAATTTGGTCACTGATGGCTTACCTGCAACTGCTCTAGGATTTAATCCACCTGACCTTGACATCATGGACAAGCAGCCTCGTAATCCTCGAGAGCCACTTATCAGCGGCTGGTTATTTTTCAGATACTTGGCCATTGGAGGTATTTTCTCAAAAAACATTTTGCCACAACCTGCAGCATTTTCGTAATGATTTCTGCAACAAAATCTGCATTTTGTGTGGATTTTGCTGCTGAGGAATATTGGCTGATATGCTACAGATATTCCGCTATGTAAAATCCATTAAAAAAAACGGAAGAAACTAGAGCCTATAAACTTCCAAGTATGAAAAAATAATAACTTTATTGTCATATATTACATAATAAATATTCATTTAAATATAAATGTCTTTTATAGCATATGGCCATACTGCTAATTGTAATGAATGCTGATATCTTATTTTATTGACTAATAGAAAATATGTATGTGCATGTTTGGATTTTATGATGGACGGATAGAACAATGTAGTTACCTATAATGTAGCACGAACACCGGAAGCAATAGGACAAAATTATCATTAAGATCCATCACTTCTGTGGTGTGAAAAATACCCAAACTGCGCAAGTGCCAATATTCCTCTTGCCTTTCCACTTTCCCAATCAGGGGGCATGGCAAGGGTGGAGCTGGTGACCCCATTACATTTATCATCTTCTATGTTCAGGCGCATGGACTGCTGGATGCTGCGCCTCGTTTGCCTTGTTGTAAACCAGGCGCAGTATCTGGCTACACACCCGGTTATCATTGCCCGGTGTACACCGCCGAGCTATGATAAATCTGGCCCAGAATTTTGACATATTACTCTGACCTACACTGCACATGCACTGTGAACACACCATTATCATAGTACATAAAAGAAAGTGAGGTAATAAATGATGTTCTGCTGTAACCGTTATCAAGTAAGCTAGTAACTGCTGTTGCCTTTGTCTTACATTTCCTTTTTGTTGGATGCATATTGAAAAAAATGGAAATGGAATACAGTAGAGTTGTTTCGGTACCAAAATTTAGATTCGGTATCGATACTATAAAAAAGTATTGCGATACTCGATACCATTCGATACCACGCAAAAAAAAAAATGCCAAAAAAAGCCGCGTGCATTCCTCATTTTATGGAACGTCCGGCCAATAATACAACAGTCCGATCCTATTTTTTGGGGGGACAAGGCGACTAAAATAAAATGGCGAATTGTGCAGTTTTTCTTCTTTTTTTTTTTTTCTTTTATGGGCGTTCACCGCTTAAAAGAGGATTTTTTTAATAGTTTGGACTTGAGACGTAGCGATATGTATGTTTATTTTATTTATTGTTTATATATTTTATATATAAAATTGGGAAAGGGGGTGATTTATACTTAATATTTTGGTGTACTTTTTTAACTTTTTTTTTTTTTTACAGTTTATATATTAACTATTTCCCCCTTAGGGGCTAGAACCTGGGATCTTTTCATCCTATTCACCCTAATAGAGCTCTATTAGGGTGAATAGGATCTCACCCTCTCCCTGCTGCTCTGTGCACACAGCAGCAGGGAGCAGACTATGGCAGCCAGGACTTCAGTAGCGTCCTGGTTGCCATGGTAACCGATCGGAGCCCCAGCATTACACTGCTGGGGCTCCGATCACTGCCACTGCCACCAATGAGGAGGAGGTGAGGGGACCCTGTGGCCACTGCCACCAATGCTTTTAATACTGGGGGGAGGGAGAAATGGGGGATGGGGGGGGGCGCACTGGCCACCAATGTATTTAATAACGGGGAAAGGGGGGGGGGCGCACTGGCCAATGTCTTTAATACTGGGGAGGGGGGGACGCACTGGCCACCAATGATGAGTGACTTTTACTATACAGATGCAGGCAGAAGCAGCTCATTGCCAGCACCTGAGGGGTTAACTGCCACGGATCGCAGCGCCTGGTCACAGGCAGGTGCCGGCAATGAGCTTCTTCTGCCTGCATCTGTATAGTAAAAGTCACTCCTCATTGGTGGCCAGTGACCCCGCCTCCTCCGCCCCTCTCCCTCGATTGGTTGCAGCGGCAGCACAGGGGGCGGGAGAGACCGCCTCCTTCTCCCTGTGCTGCCGAGGAGAACATGGCCGCGCTGAGAGCGGCGCATCCATGCTCTCCTATACTGGGCTGTGCAGTAGCGCAGCCCAGTATCGATAAAATACTTATCCTGGTATCGAGCTCGATACCAGAGAAAAGTATCGATTGGGTATCGAAACTTCAATACCCGAAACAACCTTGGAATACAGTACTAGATCAAATCTAGTTTTTTTAACATTATATATACATATATATATATATATATATATATATATATATATATATGCTGTGGCTGCCCAGTAATGATGGCTTTAGACTAAAATATTTCCCTAGGGTAGATAAACATAGATGACCTCTGTCATAAGGGTTCTCATACATAAATGTGCATACTGTATACTCTCAAAACTCAAAGCTTACTCATCCAGATCGTCTTCTGAAGTCCTGTATCTCTCCTTTCTTTTGTAGTCTATGTAGGCTTTGCCACTGTAGGTGCTGCAACATGGTGGTTCTTATATGATGAAGACGGACCACAGGTCACATTCTACCAGTTGGTGAGTTTATTATCTAATATTACTAATGTACACATATAGGAACCATTAGACACATCAGCATACACAGACTCCTAAGCCTTTTTTCAGTGTGTTCTGCCTTCTGTACATAAGGATTGACAGAATGCAGCCCAAAGATTTGGTACAGTAGTGCAGATTTTTGTAAAGAGTATCACGTCATGCACTTATAAACAATTTTCCCTCCAAATCAGTTGTATGCTATTGAGGAGAGATTCCAGACAGGCACAATTAATATGATATTTGCAATTCCGCAGTGCCTGCACAGTATAGTGAAAGAATTGCTAAATGCTAATGGTAGTATGAATATCTACGCCTGTGTGTTGCCCTACAGGGTGGTCAGTTGGATATTTTTTAACAGGACCTTATAAAAATGTATTATATGCTAATAATAAAACAAAGCACCTTTTTCTAGGTAATCATTAATGTTACTTACATATATACAATATATATAAATGTCTCACGTAGGTGGCCTCATAGCTGTACTCACATATCATACTGATATATACCAAGTTCGCCCTTTTCATGTTTCAGCAATGCTATAAATTTGGTCAGTTATTCTGAGAATAATACCAATCTTTTTCTTAATTATTTCACTTTCTATACAGAGACATTTTATGAAATGTACTCCTGACAATGATTTATTTGAGGGGATAGACTGTGAAGTGTTTGAGTCCCGTTATCCCACAACTATGGCTCTTTCAGTGCTTGTAACTATCGAGATGTGTAATGCCCTTAACAGGTAGGCTGAATAAAAAATGTTTGACTTAGGAGACCGAAGTCATGTATATCTTCTTTCATGTACTTTTTAAGTGTCCTTGCACGTCAGGAAATTTACTTAGAATAAATTAAATAGTAAGAGCGTAAAGGGGTCATCCACTCCTTTTATATTGATATCCTGTCCTCAAGATAGGCCATCAGTATCTTATCAGTAGGGGCCCGATATTCAACATCCCCCCCAATCAGTTGTTCTGCAGAATCTCTGGCTCCTACTTCCTACTACAGAACAACTGATCAGTGAGGGTTTTAGGTATTGAACCCCTACTGATCAGACATTGACAGCCTATCCTGAGCATTGGCTATCAGTATAAATGGACTTTAAAGCCCCTTTAAGTAAGTGCATTGATCACATTCAGTGTTGCTGAGCTGTGGACAGGAGGTCACGTGACAGGCCGATCAGTCATCATGTAGAGAAAGATATGAAATATTGTATTCTAGTGACATGTTACATCTTGATGCAGGTTCCACATGGGTTACTACATGCGGATAAGTCCCACTGAATGGGGCTCATCCACATGCAGAGGCCGGGCAGTTCAAACTTCAACTCCACAGCAGAAATGAGAGGGTCAGCCTTAGACTTCTACTGCAGATACTGCATAAGACTTTTATCCACAATAATATGCTGTGCTAGAGTGAACTTAGCCTGAATAACCATCGCGCAGTGCAATATAACTATAAACTCGTACTAAAATGATCTAGAAAAAAAAAAATTTTGTGGCACCATATGTTTTTAAGTAATAATCCTTTGTTACTATATAGCAGAAAAACATAAAAATAGACATAAAGATTTGGTACGTTGTTGAATAAAAGGCAGGATTTGCATGTGTGCATACAAGTATACAAGACTTTTATACTGATAAGTCATCAGTATCTGATTGGTGGGGGTCCGTCACCTGGGACAGGTTAAAGAGGTATTGTAAGCCATATATATTGATGGCCTATTGTCAGGATAGGTCATCGATATCAGATTGGCAGGAGTCCGACTCCCAGCACCCCCGCCGATCAGCTGTTTAAAGAGGAGGCGGCGCTTCATGTGATAGCTGGTGAATGGAGCAAGTACTTGTGATTACACTGCATTGCTGGAACTTCTGAGACGACGGGCAGTGTAATGAAAAGGAATTAGTGCTCGCATGGAACGCTGCCTCTTCTTCAAACAGCTGATCGACCCCCGCCGATCTGATATTGATAACCTATCCTGACAAAAGGTCATGAATATATATTTATGGCCTGCACAACCCCTTTAATGATATGGAAATGATAAAAAAATAGAAAATAATATTTAAAACATCTCAATTTATTAAGTATCAAGTATGAGTGCCGCGGACAGAAAGTTATGCACTTACACAGCTTGGCATGCTATCAAGGAGATTATTAATGGTTGACTGAGGAATGTTCTGCTATGCTGAATGCAATTGGGCACGCAGATTTTCAAAATCCGCCACTGACAGCTTCTTTTGCAGTTGCCAACCAATAACATCCTAGATGTGCTCAATAAGTCCGGAGATGCTGCAGGCCATGGTATCACGTTTAAGCCACACAGCCTGCTCACAGTAGCATGAGCAACATGCAGCCTGGCATTGTCCTGTTGAAAAACAGCTTCTGTGATACTTAAGAGAAATGACTTTATCACAAGTTCCACGACCAAATCAATGTAACACCAAGCTGTTAGAAATGAAGACTAGAGGGTTCACCACACAACTGAGTCCTGGAAATAGGACTAGTGTGACTTTCCCTTGTGAAGGGTGGTCCAATCTGAGGCTGATTGGGTCTGATCTGAGGCTGATGGAGGCTGGGGGGTCTGATTGGAGGCTTATGGAGGTTGGGTGGTCTGATCTGAGGCTGATAGAGGCTGGGGGGTCTGATTGGAGGCTTATGGAGGTTGGGTGGTCTGATCTGAGGCTGATAGAGGCTGGGGGGTCTGATTGGAGGCTTATGGAGGTTGGGTGGTCTGATCTGAGGCTGATAAAGGCTGGGGGTTCTGATTGGAGGCTTATGGAGGTTGGGTGGTCTGATCTGAGGTTGAAGGAACGTGGAGATCTGATATGGGAGTCTGCTCTGAGATCTGATAGAATATTTTTTTCTTATTTTCCTCCTCCAACATCTAAGTGCATCTTATAGTCTGAAAAATATGGTACCTCATATTAATTTATGTAGTGAATATAGCATTAGTTCATATATTCAGTGTTTCCATTGTGTCTGCTTTTGTATTTTCAGCTATGTAGGAAGCTTATTGTGTTGAGTATGGGAGTTCTAACTCGGTTTCATACTTAAAAAACATAAATCCGTAGAAATTCAATTAGTTTTAAGAAACCACAATCAGGGCTGTGTGTCTCAAACGAATAATCTTGTTGCAAAGTTATTGTGCGTCAGGAGTTCTCTATAAGGAAAAAATTATACAGCATTTCCCATGCCATAAATAGTAAAAGGATACATTGCACACTATTTCTCAATCCTTGATGTCACCATTGAAAATAGACAAGTTGATATTACGCTTGTTGAGAGATTGATATTGTTTGTTACCATACTCTGAAGTAATTCTTGATGTTGACATCAGAGTTTTGACAACATTAGACTTAAATCAAAAATTTAATCCTTTCCAGTTTAATTTAATCTGTTACACAGGAACCCGAGAGCAGGTATGCAAATCTTTACAAAAATTACTTGAGTAGCCCTAGATCATGCTCTCAAATTGAGAAATGGGTATTGAGCGAGAAAATATACAGCAGTGTTTTCTGTCTACAAATAAAATGGGAATTTTTCCCTGTTTGCAGTGTGTTCAGCGCTCCAGTGTGATCAAAGGAGAAATTTTTCTCACCCCCTACAAAGACAAGGCATTTCTGATCTTTGTATTTTTTTTATCTGACAGAAATTTCTTAGTCAACATTTTAAAATGCCCTTACTAACATAGTAACCTAGGCTGAAAGAATTAAACGGCTTCTAGTAATTACACCTGCTTACCGCTGCTGTTGTGACGGCAAGCAGGTAAACAGTGAAGAGAAGGCTGCGCTGGCACGGCACACTCCTTCTCTTCAACCACCTGATCGGTGGGGGTGCTGGGTGTCGGACCCCTGCTGATCTGATATTGATGACCAATAACTTGGATAACCCCTTTAATTCGTGTTGTTTGTTGTATGCAGGCAAAATATCACTCTGCATGACAGATTGTTTTGCAAACAGGGGAGAAGTATTGCAGAGAAATCTTGCAGACTAGAGTGAGAGGTTATTCTAGAGCACTGTACTTCATGACAGCTTGACTCCTGCTCTATTAACTCGATCTGGCAGAAGCACCAATCCAAGAGTCGGACCCCGCTAATCTGATATTGATGACCTATCTTGAGGATAGGTCATCAATACAAAAAAGCTGACAACCCCTTCGACCCATTTTCTATGGATCACTGAGGAAGGCAAAGCAATATAGTTAGTGTGAAATCTTCCTTAAATCTGCCCAACTAAATAAAATGAAGCTCAGTTCAAGGCAAAGCTGCATTTTCAACTTGAGGTTTTTTACGCAGATCTGCAGCAAAAACACACGGAAAATGCACAAAAACGCATGGACTTACATGGAGCTGTTTTTTTTATGCTTCCCTTCACTTCATTGGGAAATTCAGAGCTGATTCTGCCCCAAGATAGGACATGCTGCTTCTTTTTTTCCACGTTTCTTTTTTACATGTGTGCTGCTTCCGATTGCATTGAATGGGAGGCTGTTTTGAGGCATTTTTGGAGCTTATTTTGAGGCAGAAACACTCCAAAATCAACGCCAAAAAACTCCTTGGGAACTGGCCCTTACAGGCACATTTTACATCTTAATATTTGCATTTTTTTATTTACAGCTTGTCTGAAAATCAGTCATTATTAAGGATGCCACCGTGGCTGAACATCTGGCTCCTGGGTGCCATTATAATGTCTATGGCTCTACACTTCCTTATACTGTACGTGAAGCCGATGCCAGTAAGTACAGAAGCTTATTGGAAATTCAGAATTCATGCTAAAATCCTTGTTACGCATGCAGTTAAAGGGGTTGTGTCACTTCAGCAATTTACATTTATCATGTAGAGAAAGTTAATACAAGGCACTTACTAATGTACTGTGATTGTCCATATTGCCTCCTTTGCTGGCTTGTTTCACTTTTCTATCACAATACACACTGCTCGTTTCCATGGTTATGACCACCCTGCAATCCAGCAGAGGTATCCATGCTTGCACACTATAGGAAAAAGTGTCAGCCTATGTGTGCTCCTGTGATCTCAGCCACCAGAGAGACTGGCACTTTGAATCAAGCCAGCAAAGGAGACAATATGGACTTTGTCAATACCTGCCTTGTATTAAAGGGGTTATCCAATTCTAAAAATACCCCCCCACACTGCCTGGGCTATAGATCATACTTGCCCTGCTCCCTGGCTCCCGCATCACGCCATATCCCCGCACGGCCACTGCTGAATCTCCCCGTCACGTTGATCAAAAACATCCATCAAGGGTGGTTGCGGCCAATAGCAGGCTGCTAAGGTGACCAGCCTCCCTAACATCACGGGTGACGTCTGCATGATAAATGCCATTTTCTAAAGTGAGACAACCCCTTTAAGCCAATAAGGGCTAATTCTTTGGCATTACATACTGTTTATGTGCCACTATTGCTTTTGGCTATTTAATTTGAAGGTTTGTTGCCACTTTATATCTGCAGCTAATTTTTCAAGTAACTCCTCTGAACTGGAGTCAGTGGGTGGTAGTTATGAAGATCTCATTGCCTGTTATTCTGCTAGATGAAGGGCTCAAATATATATCACGGCATCACTTGGATGGTAAGTACTGTAATTTTGGACCCATATTTTTTCATTTGTGTTTTAAAGCCTATGTTCAGTGACAAAACGCATTTTACTTATGCAAGAAATGCCATGTAAAATGATTACAGTCATTTCCCGGTGTTATATCCCCTTTTCACTTCAAATAATGTCGTCTGTCTGCATCTGTCAATGAAATGACATCACTTTTGGTCTTAGTGACCAAAGAGATTAGATTGTTTTCTAATACACATAACTACAGTGGTCATAGCCCATAGCTTAAGTGGAAAGAAAAGGACAAGGAGGCTTCACCCATAACGCCAGGATCAGCTATGAAAGATGGCTCTCAAGCCTGAGCTAAGTTGGGGGAATACATGTTTGAACTAGAGGACAGAGCGGTTGTGTTAGGCTATAAAAGGGGGGATATATGGTGCAATTAGGCTTTAACCCCTTCACGTCCTTCGCCACACATGTACAGGGCAGCATGAAGTGATTTCTCGGCCAGCGCACTGATTGGGCAAAGACAGAGGCTGGACCCCTGCTCTATCCACTGGCATCTCTGAAAACAATGATGTCAGCGGATTAACCCCTTAGATACTGTGGTCAATGCTGACCGCCACATCTAAGGGGTTTACAGAAGAAGGGAGCTCCATCGCTCTACCCATCGGCTCCCCATAATAATATTGCGTGGTGCTGATTGCTGATAAGGCAGCTCAAGGCCTTACAAACACCTCGGGGCCGGCCTGCTATGGAGACTAATGAGAACCAGCCAACAGACTGGGTCTCAAAGGCAACTGTCAGTGTAAAACTGATAGTTTCAATGCAGTACAATACAGCATGTATTGTACTGTATTAGAAAAGGGATCAGACCCTCAAAAGTTGAAGTCCCATAGTTTTGCCAGAAAATAAAAAATACGGCTCTCAGAAAATAACGACATAAAAACCTGCATTTTTCATGTTTTCACGTAAAACTGGTAAAACATTTAAAAAAAACTATATAAAATTAGCATCTCTGTAATCATACTGACCAGCAGAATAAAGCTAATAATTTATTTTTTCTGCCTGGTGTACACCGCAATAACAGAACCCAAAAAGCAATGTCAGAATTGTTGCCTTTTCTTTATCCTATTTCCCAAAAAACACAATAGAAAAGTGATCATTAGTACCAATGATAATGCAACTCATCCCACAAAAAAATAAGCTCCCCACACAACTTCATCATGAAAAATTGAAAACACTTGGTTGTCACAAAATAGCCTGCAGTTCAACCCATGGAAAGCTGTTGCACAGGAAAGCAGTCACAGTCATGACTGGCCTATGTATTGTGCAGCGGTGCTGGTTGGTGTCAGCAGTGCACATGCAAGACAACAAAATCTGGATGTCACAATAGTAGAATTGATTAACAATTTAAGGGGCATGGTGTGTCTTAGATGGCACAAGTTGGGTGCAACATATTGGACACTAAAATGCCATATCTGTGGAAAACTTGCAATTTTAATTTCTGTCAAAATGCTCACCCCACCCCTTGATAAATACAATGAGGGTGTAGTTTCCAAAATGCGGTCTCATTAATGGAGGGTTTCCACTTTACTCGTACCTCTGGGGGTTTGTAAAATGTGATGTAGCACCTGAAAACCTTTCCAGCAAAATCTGTGCTCCAAAAGCCAAATAGCGCTCCTTCCCTTCTGAACCCATACTGCTGCTTATATACACATTTATCACATTTCCGTAACCAGTAAAACCTGCCCTTCAATTCAAGAAGTGTGATGTGATTCTCAGATAGCACCAGCTGGGTACAACATATTGGGCACTGAAATGCAATATCTGTCAAAACTTGCAATTTTCACTTTTGCATGGTCTGCTGCGCTTTCATTTCTGCAAAATACCTGTGGCGTCAAAATGCGCACCCCACCCCTTAATATCTTGATGGCCGGAGTTTCCTAAATAGGTTCACTTCTAGGAGGTTCCATTTATTATTTTAGCAAAAACTGCATACAAATCACCACGTAAGGCCTCAAATGCAAGTGGTGCTCTTTTACTCCTGAGCCCTATGGTATGTTGAGGCAAAAGAATGGGGCCACAGCAGGAAGCACAGCATAATAGGAAGAGGGCTGACTTTTCATACTGGCAACACGATGAGCACAAGAAATTGGGCACTGAAATGGCATATCTGTGTAAAAAGTAAAATTTTCTCTTTGCACCATCTGCTGTGAATTCATTTTTTGTAAAACGCCCCTTGCTAAATTTTGTGAGCCTCTGAAGTTGTTGGCCAGTGCTGTATAACTCACCAAACTAGGCCTCAAATGCACATGGTGCTCTTTCTCTTCTGAACCCTGCAGTGCACCCATGCAGCACTTTCCGACCACATATGCGGTGTTGCCGTTTTCAGGAGAAAATGGGTAACAAATTGTAGCGGGCTTTTCTCCTGTTACAATATGGCACCCGAAAATCATTCCAGCAAAATCTGCCCTTAGAAAATAGTGAATTTTTCAAAATTTTCAGTGCATTTTGGATTTTTATAAATTAAGGTAAACCATATTGCCCTGATTTTGCCACTATTATGAAGTATGTGTCAAGAGAAAACAATCTTAGAAATGCCTGGATAATTAAAGGGGTTAAAGGGAATGTGTCATCAGAAAATGACCTATTGTTTTTTTATGTTAAACATATTTTTAAAGAATGTTGGTGGTTATTTTTAATTTTTCACATCAATACCTATATTAAATAAAAACTAAAGTTCAGCAATTTTCACACTGACCACTAAATGTAATGATAGGCACCACTTTATTCTCTGTACAGATCACTTTACTGCAGTTATCTGCTTATGATTACAGACAGGATGACAATGACAAATATTTTATATATAAATATATATATATATATATATATATATAAGCGAGAGAGAGTCTGTGGGACTATTAAGTGGTTACAAAAAAGTAAAAAAAAAACTCATTTATTCAATAAAAAACTAATCCCATAAAAAATTATGCTTCTTTTTTTTTCATTGAAAATACGCTTCTCAATAAAAAATAATTGCAAAAAAAAATCATCTTTTCCCCTATTGCCGCATCGATAATGACCCGGACTACATAAATATCTCCTTTATACATTATCTCCTACGTTGAACGCAATAAAAAAATAAATTATTCTTAGTTGCCACCGAAAAGACGTAATAACAAGCGATCAAAAAGCGCCATTTACTCCGAAATGATACCAATGAAAAATACAAGTCGTCCCCCTAAAATCAAGCCCTCACACAACTTCATATAAAGAAAAATAAAAAAGTTATGGGTCTTGGGATGTGGCAATGCAAAAACATTTTTTTCTTATTAAAAAAACAGGTTTTATTGCAAGAAAGTAGTAATAGAGAATAGTAGAGAAAGTAGAGAATAAAGATATTATGTTATTTATACCGAAAAATAAACGCCGTCAAATTTATAACGTAAAAATGCAGTGGCAGTATTGCTGTTTTTCCCATCTCCCTCCCAGAAAGAGTTAATAAAAGTTAATCAGGAAGTTATGTGTACCCCAAAATGGCACCATTAAAAACTACAACTTTTCCTGCAAAAAACAAGCCCTCATAAAGATATATAGATGGAAAAATAAAAAAGTTATAGCTCTTGGAACGCAACGATTGGTCAGTAAAGCCCAAAACAGGCTGGTCACTAAGGGGTTAAAACACTTTGTTTGTTTTTTAGTTGGTCTAAGGCTCCGCTTTGATTGATACGCTTTGATTGATACGGCCAGGAAATGACAAGGCAGCCAGGGAGGGGTTGGCCACAGTAAGGAAAAGAAAAACAAGTTATAAGCTTTCTTGACATTAGCTGCAGGCAGTAGCCGTGTCAGGAATAGCATGCTCGCTATGCCAGTACTGTACCACTGCGATCTGGAGCAGGGCAATGGCTGTAATACACAGCTATCAGAGAAATTTTAGATGTTTAACCCTTTGATCACCGGTTGCATGATTCAAAAGAAGAGACTGATGGGGGACCCTCCTATGATTGTGTCACTGGGAATCAATATTAATTAACTCAAAATTAAAAATCCCCATTTGAGATATTGTAAAAAAGAGAAAATTGAATTTATGTCCAAAAATTGCTAAAACAAACAAATATTTTTTACAATAAAATTTAATATAACTGAACTGAAAACATAAAATAATAAACATATTTGGTGTCACAACTGCAACAATTTGTATAATAAACTTATATCATCATTTATAATTAGTACATGCTGTAATATTGATATATATACAGTGAGGAACAGAAGTATTTGAACACCCTGCGATTTTGCCAGTTCTCCCACTTAGAAATCATGGAGCAGTCTGAAATTCACAGTCTGAAATTGTAGGTGCATTCCCACTCTGAGAGACAGAATAAACAAACAAAAAAATTCAGGAAACCACATTGTATGATTTTTAAAGAAATTATTTGTCTTGCACTGCTGCACATAAGTATTTGAACACCTGAGAAAATCAGTGTTAATATTTGGTACAGAAGCCTTTTCTTGACCAGGTTTGCACACACTGCAACAGGGATTTTGGCCCACTCCTCCATACAGATCTCCTCTAGATCTGTCAGGTTTCGGGGCTGTAACTGAGCAACACAAGTTTCAGCTCCCTATTGGATTTAGGTCTGGAGACTGGCTAGGCCACTCCAGAACCTTGATATGCTTCTTACGGAGCCACTCCTTGGTCATCCTGGCTGTGTGCTTCGGGTCATTGTCATGTTGGAGGACCCAGCCACGACCCTTCTTCAATGCTCTGACTGAGGAAGGAGGTTGTTGCTCACAATCTCACAATAAATAGCCCCATTCATCCTCTCCTTCATACAGTGCAGTCGTCCTGTCCCCTTCTCAGAAAAGCACCCCCAAAGCATGATGTTACTACCCCCATGCTTCACAGTAGGGATGGTTTTCTTGGGATGCAACTCATCCTTTTTCCTCCAAACACGACGAGTGAAGTTTAGACCAAAAAGTTCTACTTTGGTCTCATCTGACCACATGACTTTCTCCCATGCACCCTCTGGATCATCCAGATGGTCATTGACAGACTTCAGACAGGCATGGACATGTGATGACTTGAGCAGGGAAACCTTCCGTGCAGTGCATGATTTGAAACCGTGACGGCGTAGTGTTCTATCGACAGTGACCTTTGAAACGGTCTCTTCATGTCATTGACCAGCTCCTCCCTTGTAGTTCTGGGCCGATTCCTCACCTTTCCTATCATCAGTGATAACCCACGAGGGAAGATCTTTCATGGAGCCCCAGTCCGAGGGAGACTGACAGTCGTCTTTAGCCTCTTCCATTTTCTAACAATTGCTCCAACAGTTTTCTATTTTCACCAAGCTGCTTGGCAGTTGCCCCATAGCCCTTTCCAGCCTTGTGGAGGTCCACATTTTGGCTCTGGTGTCTTTTGACAGCTCTTTGGTCTTACCCATGGTAGTAGTTGGCGTCTGACTGACTGTGGGGTGGACAGGTGTCTTTAAAGAGCTCAGACAGGTGCTACTAAGTTAGATTAATGAGTGGAGTAGAGGGGGACTTTTTAAAGGCTCAGTAACATGTCTTTGAGAGCCAGATTTTTTTCTGATTGCCAGGTGTTCAAATACTTCCGTGCAGCAGTGCAAGACAAATACATTCTTTAAAAATTATACATTCTGATATATATATTTTTTTAATTCTGTCTCTGGAAATGCACCTACAATGTGAATTTCAGACCCCTCCATCATGATTTCTAAGTGGGAGAACTTGAAAATCGCAGGGAGTTCAAATACTTCTGTTCCTCGCTGTGTGTGTGTATATATATATATATGTATGTATATATATATATATATATATATATATATATATATATATATATATACACACTGTAGAGTTGCTTTGTTTTATGAATTTTTTTCCAAAATAAATATAAAATAAATTGAATGCTGATTAAAAAAGTTCAGTGCATCAATAGAAGGTAGCAATCAGGATAGGTTTCTGGATGTCCTGACAAGAAACTATTTATCTAAGTGATTTTCTTAAACATACTATAGATACAACTACATATAAAAGAGCAATCACAGAATATGACATCCAGATTTTCTTGTCTTGCATGTGCACTACTTACACCAACCAGCACCACTGCACCATACCTAGGCCAGTCTTGACTGTGACTGCTTTCCTGTGCAACAGCTTTCCATGGTTTGAACTGCAGTCCTTGCTAGTATGGAAGCATCCTTGAAAGGTGGTATTCTCTCTTTTAACCAATAGGTGTCAGTAAAGACATTCTAAACACCTTACTCAGCTTGGAAACATGACTTCCATTTATATTATTATTTATTATTAAAGAGCCATTCATTCCACGGCGCTGTACATATGAAAAGGGTGCACATACATGATACAGACAATTGCAGTAAACCTAAATGAGACGAGTTACAAACTGCCCGCGAGGGCTTAAAATCTACAAGATATTATTAACAAATACACCTAATGGCCACCGTATTTGGTACTCGTGTACCTTTGCAACTCCGTACATTAAAGTCTTCAGACATGGTAAACAGGATCAGTTGTTGTTCAGACCAAGAACAATAAGAAATTAACAAACGGGTCCGACATAACGGGACAGTAATATATGCAGCTACATGCAGAAGTGCATCTCTGACCACACATCACTGCACAGCTACAGCAGCAGAGGAACATGAAGAGCGTTAATTAATGAGTGGGTGATGTGTGTGTGTGTGTACAAATGTATATGTATTTATATTATATTGTATAACATTCTGAAAGAAAAATAACCAAGCAAAGGCTAATCAAAAATAATTATATTTATATACAGTGTGTGTGTGTGTATGTGTGTGTGTGTATATATATATATATATATATATATATATATATATATATATATATAGCATCTAAACATTAATGCTCTATGCTGTGCTATAACATTGCTACAAGGAGGTAGTTAACGCATAGCACCGTAATAGTATGGTGCTGTGACAACATGGGCTCAGGAGCTGTGCCCATACCACTACTTGTGGATGATAAAGTAAATACTGGTCATTTAACCCCTAAAATAACTAACAATGTCACCACATGCCAATTTGAGATGGCTACTAGGCCATACCTTTGGCAGGGCCCAATAGGCAATATGTCAGTTTTACTGTAACTGACATTATACAGAAATATTACAGTGTATTATAGGGGCGATAAGAGGATGACATGTTCAAATCCCTTACTTTAAAAATAAAAAAAAAGTATTTTTTAAAACAAACCTCAATTTTTCATTTAAAAAAAAAAAACTACTATATTTGCTTAAAAATTAAATTGTACCTCAAAGATGGCAAAAGTGAAAACTACACAAAAATACAAGCCCTCACACAGCTTTGTTGACAAAAAAGTAAAAATGTTCTGGGTCTTTAAATGTATGTGTAAAACCAGTAGCTGTAAGAAAGTAAAACACTAAGTTGCTGAAGCGTGGCTGTGCCTCTCCCTCACTGCAGCTCGCTCCTCTTCACATCCGCATAGACTTTGAGGGGCAGCTGTTATCTGATCCCTCAGTTAGTTGACAGTTATCTTTGTCTCTCAAGATGAATACGGTAGAGAATTAAGAGCAAATGTTACGTTAGGAGGGAGGAGGAGCAGAAGAAGTGGCTATAAACTTTAAAACTTTTCTCTTTTATGATTTGTTACAAAGTCTATTTTATTCACTGGTGTTAAGACAAACGGTGTCATTTATAGACCGTTCTTGTTTTATAACTAGAAAACCTAATTGCTTCCTATTATTTTGTAACTTAATAGGAAGTAATTATATTATTGAATAATGATTTAAAAAGCTACAAAATAGATGGCAGTTGTCATTACAATTACTGCAGATATTATGCTCCCCTTCAGCTACAGTAGTTGCAAGAATGGTAGAAAGGCAACTTTTGCATATACAATATCTGTGTGCCCCCCTCTAACACTATTCTTTTTTTTCACAATGGGTGACACAGATCTGTTTTTCCATAGCTGACACTAATCATCCCTGTTTGTAAAGAGTGATGCTACATGGGCACATTTGTCGCAGTTGTTAATCTGATAGAAGTAAAAAGAATTGATTGGTGTTTGAGAATGTGGAAAATGTTAAAAGGATAACTAGGTCAGTCTTACTGGGCATCAGTAATATTCAGGAATGTAATTGACCAGTACAAGGTCATTGACTTTATACATATTGACTATATGCTTATATGTAGACATTGGAGCGAATGGTTGTACTTGCACTAAATTTACATTTACTGCCCTTCCAGGTTTACTGAAGACTATAGAACAGTCCTGGAATGGAACTAATCAGATGAAGTCCTCTCATACTCAAGAACAAACTGGGTCAGTGGTTTAATTTTATTAGGCAATATGTCAAATATGTTTGGTGATGGGTATTTTGAGTGGCCTTAACCTGACACCTGCACAAGTTTTAGGCCACTTTCACACTAACGTTAATATTTTACGGTATTGAGATCCATCATAGGGTCTCAATACCAGAAAAAAACGCTTTCGTTTTGTCCCCATTCATTATCAATGGGGACAAAATGGAATCGAACAGAACGGAATGCTCCAAAATGCATTCCGTTCCATTCTCATACCGGAGAGCAAACCACATCATGCTGCAATTTTCTTTCCGTCCTGGGATGCGGAGCAAAATGGATCCGTCATGACCCACAATGCAAGTCAATGAGGACGGATCCGTTTTCTTTGACACAATCTGTCACAATAGAAAACGGATCCATCCGCCATTGACTTTCAATGGAGTTCATGATTGATCTGTCTTGGCTGTGTTAAAGATAATACAACCAGATCCGTTCATAACAGATGCAGATGGTTGTATTATCAGTAACTGAAGCGTTTTTGCTGAACCCTGCCGGATCCAGCAAAAACGCTAGTGTGAATGTAGCCTTAGGCAGAAGTGGGACTAATGCTGCAAAGCCCGATTGCTTTCAAAAATATAAGTGTTAATAGTTTATTTTTATCATTTACCAAAATGCAAAGTTCATGAACAAAAGAGAAATTGAAATCAAATCAATATTTTGCGTGATTGCCACCGTCAGTTCTTGTACATACACATGTACACAGTTTTTGAAGGAACGTGGCAGGGAGGTTGTTCCAAATATCTTGAAGAACTAACCACAACCAAATCCTTCTGTCTCTCCCTATAATCCCAGACCGACTTAAAGGGAATGTGTCATCAGAAAATGACCTATTGTTTAAATCCCATTTTTATGTTTAAGGCCTCTTTCACATTTGCGTTGTGAGGATCCGGCGTGCACTTCCATAGCCGGAAATGCCTGCCGGATCCGTCACAACGCAAGACAACATCAGTCTTCAATATGCTTTCAGGTAACCATGGCAGCCAGGACACTACTAAAGTCCCGGCTGCCATGGAAAAAAAGCAGGGAGCCGGGGGAGAAGCTACTTGCCTTCCGTGCTATGTGAGCAATGCGCCGCATAGCTATGTGATCCATGCGTTGCAGGGACCCAAGGACGTCATCGAGGAGCACCCCGGCCACCGCACGGAAGGTAAATAGCTTCTCCCCCGGCTCCCCGCTTCTTTTCCATGGCAGCCGGGACTTTAGTAGCGTCCTGGCTGCCATGGTTACCATTGTTAAAAGCTAAACGTCAGATACGGCAATGCGCCGAAACGACGTTTAGCTTAACCCCTTAAGGACACGGCCCTATTTCACCTTAAGGACCAGGCCATTTTTTCAAAATCTGACCATTGTCACTTTATGTGGTGATAACTTTAAAACGCTTTTTCTTATCCAGTCCATTCTGAGATTGTTTTTTCGTCACATATTGTACTTCATGACAGTGGTAAAATGAAGTCGAAAAATTTCATTTTTATTTATAAAAAAATACCAAATTTACCAAAAATTTTGAAAAATTTGCAATTTTCCAAGTTTCAATTACTCTACTTCTATAATACATAGTAATACTGCCAAAAAAGTTATTGATTTACATTCCCCATATGTCTACTTCATGTATCGATCATTTTGGGAATGCTATTTCATTTTTGGGGACGTTACAAGGCTTAGAAGTTTAGAAGCAAATCTTGAAATTTTTCAGAAATTTTCAAAAACCCACTTTTTAGGGACCAGTTCAGGTCTGAAGTCACTTTGTGAGGCTTACATAATAGAAACCACCCAAAAATTACCCCATTCTAGAAACTACACCCCTCAAGGTATTCAAAACTGATTTTACAAACGTCATTAACCCTTTAGGTTTTCCACAAGAGTTAATGGCAAATAAAGATAAAATTTCAGAATTTCGATTTTTTGAAAAATTTTCCGTTTGAATCCATTTTTCCAGTAACAAAGCAAGGGTTAACAGCCAAACAAAACTCAATTTTTATTGCCCCGATTCTGTAGTTTTCAGAAACACCCTATATGTGGTCGTAAACTGCTGTATGGCCAAACTGCAGGGCGCAGAAGGAAAGGAGCGCCATATGGTTTTTGGAAGGCAGATTTTGCTGGACTGGATTTTTGACACCATGTCCCATTTGAAGCCCCCGATGCACCCCTAGAGTAGAAACTCCATAAAAGTGACTCCATCTAAGAAACTACGCCCCTCAAGGTATTCAAAACCAGTTTTACAAACTTTGTTAACCCTTTAGGTGTTCCACAAGAGTTATTGGCAAATGGAGATGAAATTTCCGAATTTCTATTTTTGTTACCTTGTCTCAAAAAAGTGTAATATAGAGCAACCAAAAATCATGTTTACCCTAAAATAGTACCAACAAAACTGACACCTTATCCCGTAGTTTCCAAAATGGGGTCACTTTTTGGAGTTTCTACTGTAGGGGTGCATCAGGGGGCTTCAAATGGGACATAGTGTCAAAAAACCAGTCCAGCAAAATCTGCCTTCCAAAAACCATATGGCGTTCCCTTCCTTCTGTGCCCTGCCGTTTGGCCATACAGTAGTTTACGACCACATATGGGGTGTTTTTGCAAACAAGAGAATCAGGGCAATAAATATTGAGTTTTGCTTGGCTGTTAACCCTTGCTTTGTTACTGCAAAAATGGATTAAAATGGAAAATTTGCAAAAAAATAGCTGTTTTGGGACTGTTTTTATTTTTTGTTATTTACATAGTTGAACTGACAGGTTAGATTGTGTGCTATTTCTATAGAGCAGGTTGTTACGGACGCGACAATACCAAATATGACTACTTTTTGGGGTTTTTGTTTCAGTTTTACATAATAAAGCCTTTTTGAAAATAATTTTTTTAGTGTCTCCACATTCTGAAAGCCATAGTTTTATTTTATTTTTTTGGGCGACTGTGTTATGTAGGGGCTCATTTTTTGCGGGATGAGATGGCGGTTTGATTGGCACCATCTTGGGGTGCATATGACATTTTGGTCGCTTGCTATGACACTTTTTGTGATGTAAGGTGACAAAAATGGCTCTTGACACCGTATTTTTTTTTTTTGCTGTGTTCAGCTGAGGGGTTAGGTCATGTGTTATTTATATAGATCAGGTTGTGACGGACGCGGCGATACATAATATGTATACTTTTTATTTATTTATATAAGTTTTACACAATAATATAATTTTTAAAACAAAAAAATCATGTTTTAGTGTCTCCATAGTTTGAGAGCCATATATATTTTTTTTTTGGGCGATTGTCCTATGTAGGGGCTCATTTTTTGCGGGATGAGATGGCGGTTTGATTGGCACCATCTTGGGGTGCATATGACTTTTTGATCGCTTACTATTACACTTTTTGTGATGTAAGGTGACAAAAAAATGGCTTGTTTGACAACGTTTTTATTTTTTATGTTTACGGCGTTCATCTGAGGGGTTAGGTCATGTTATATTTTTATAGAGCAGGTCCTTACGGACGCGGCGATACATAATATGTATACCTTTTTTATTTATTTTGGTTTTACACAATAATATCCTTTTTGAATGAAAAAAACATGTTTTAGTATCTCCATAGTCTGAGAGCCATATATTTTTCAATTTTTAGGCAATTGTCTCAGGTTGGGTATCATTTTTGCGGGAGGAGGTGACGGTTAGATTGGCACTATTTGGGGGGTCATATGACGTTTTGATCGCTTGCTATTACACTTTTTGTGATGTAAGGTGGCAAAAAAATGGCTTTTTGACAAAGTTTTTATTATTTTTTTTTTACAGTGTTTACTTGAGGGGTTAGGTCATGTGATATTTTTATAGAGCAGATTCTTACGGACGTGTAGATACCAAATATGTCTACTTTTTAATTTTTTTTTTACATTTAACACTAAAAAGCATTTTTGAAACAAAAAAAATCATGTTTTAGTCTGAGAGGCATAGTTTTTTTATTTTTTGGCCAATTGTTTTAGGTAGGGGCTCGTTTTTGCGGGATGAGATGGCGGTTTGATTGGTACTATTTTGGGAGGCAAACGCCTTTTTGATCGCTTTGTATTACACTTTTAGTGATGTAATGTGCCAAAAAATGGCTTATTTACACCATTTTTTTTTTTTTTTTATGGCGTTCACCTGAGGAGTTCAGTCATGTGATATTTTTATAGAGCAGGTTTTTACGGACGCGGCGATACCTAATATGTGTAGTGTATTTTATTTTTTTAGTTTTTATTCAGTGTTATGTGTTTGTTTCATTTTTACTTTTTTTCACTTTTTACATTTTTTGACCCAGACCCACTTGGTTCTGAAAGATCCAGTGGATCTGGTGTCTGTAGTAATACAGTACAGTACACTATATAGTGCACTGTACTGTATTTTGTACTTTAGAAAGTCTGAATAGACCTTTAGCAGGTCTATTCAGACTTTCAGCACCATGGAGAGCAGGACGCTTCTGAAAGCGTCCTGTCTCCATGGCACCATCACCCCTGCCATAACTGGGCAGGGGTGATGGATAGGGAGGAGGGGAGCACCCTCCCTCTTCGATCCCATCCTGTTGGGGGCTGCAAAGGCACAGCAGCCCCCGATGGGAGAGGGAGGGAGCGCTCCTCCCTGTTAACCCTTCCATACCGCGGTCCGTACGGACCGCGTGCACGGAGGTTAAACGGCTGGCATCTGCAGCACAGATGCCAGCCGTTTCTATCAGAGTGTCAGCAATGTGCTGACACTCTGATAGAACCACTAGACACCAGGGATAGATTACAGGGGAGGCGGGCGGGGGATCGCGATCCCGCCCGCCGCACCTCCCGCCCGCCTCGCGCCGCCCGCAACCACCCCCCCCTGCACCCCCGCAGCCACAGTATGATTGGGGGCTGCAGGGGGGGTTAAAAAAAATCTGTTTGGGGACATTAACTCTCTGATCCCCGCGGTCATAGACCGCGGGGATCAGAGATCGCAATGAAGCGCTGCAAACCGCAGGTCTGAATTGACCTGCGGTTTGCAGCGATCGCCCATATGGGGGGGTCACAGGACCCCCCTGGGCATTGTAACAAGGTACCTGCTGAATGATTTCAGCAGGTACCTTGTTCCGATCACTGCCAGCTGAGCAGCAGTGATCGGAACAACTCATGACGTACCGGTACGTCATGTGTCCTTAAGGACTCGGGAAACATGCCGTACCGGTACGTCATGTGTCCCAAAGGGGTTAAAGCCGGATACGGATTAATGCTTTTCAATGGGGATTAATTCCGGATCCGTCCTTGCGGCATGTCTTCTGCATGCTGCAGATTTTTCTACGGCCAAAAAACGTGTCAGTACTGAACTAAAGACATCCTGATGCATACTGATCGGATTTCTCTCCATTCAGAATGCATTAGGATAATCCTGATCAGTATCTTTCCGCCCTAGAGCCCCGAGGACGGAATTTTAGGACGGAAAGGAAAAACGCTGATGTGAAAGGGGCCTAAAATATTTTTGATGATGTTATTTTTAATTTCCCATTTAAATATTGTGGGGAGTCGCTCTGGTAGATAGCGGTGCGGGTGCAGTACAGAGGCAAAAGGAGTCCAGTAAGTGCAGCAAACAGTGTTTAATTCACACTTGCACAACATAAACAGCATACAGTCACTTGGGGTTAATTCACACCCAGCAGAAAAACGTGAGGCAAAACAAAAAGTCAAATACAGGTTCCAGTCACCTGGGAGGTTTAGGTGCGGATTCACACCTGGCTGTCAGTCCAGCCGCAAGACAGTCGACGTCAGGCTTCCAGGCCGTCTGCACTCCTCCTTGCTGGGCTCTTGCTTCCAGCCCAGAGAACTCCCAAATTCAAATGATTCCACAGCCAACAGCAGCTCCAGGACAATCACACCACCTGCTGGTGCTGGCTGTGTTTTTAAACCCAGCCCAAAACCAGGACTGGGTCGTGGGAGCAGCCACCCACCCTACACTTTAGCTGCTCCCGGTAAGAGCCGGCCCGGATCGGCTTTGCAGCCATGCTATTTAACAACTATGTCAGTAGCACTAGCTGCTGCTGACATCAACAAAAACGGCTCTTACCTCACCGAGGCTATGAACCTCGGTGACACATACCTGCCATCCACGACGGCACCCTGCACCTTACCACATACCCCCCTTTGTTCAACCCTGAGGGGTGGACACATGTGAGGCAGTGGACGCGGGAAAGGGCATCTGCATTACCCTGCAAGCGGCCTGCCCTATGTTCTACTGAAAACTTGAAATTTTGTAAGGAAAGGAACCACCTGGTGACCCGAGCATTCCTCTCCTTGGCCTGGCTCATCCACTTGAGAGGGAATGGTCGGTCACCAGACGGAACCTCCTCCCTAACAGGTAATAGCGGAGAGACTCTAGTGCCCACTTGATGGCCAGGCACTCTCTCTCCACTATACTGTACCTGGTCTCGGCTGGGGTGAGTTTGCGACTCAGGAAAACCACGGGATGCTCCTCCCCATTGATTTCCTGAGAGAGTACAGCCCCGAGGCCCACTTCAGAGGCATCGGTCTGTACCACAAATTCTCTCTTGAAGTCGGGCGTCACCAAAACCGGGGACCCACACAGGGCCGACTTCAGAGCAGAGAAAGCCTCCTCCGCCTTCTCACTCCAGCTAACCTTCCCAGACCTTCGCCCCTTCAACAGGTCTGTCAACGGCGCTGCTATTGTGGCAAAGTGGGGCACAAACCGCATGTAGTACCCTACAATTCCCAAGAAGGACTTTACCTGCCTGGCAGTGACCGGTCGGGGCCAGTTACGTATGGCTTCTACTTTAGTTACCTGCGGCTTGATGACTCCCCGCCCAATTACATATCCCAGGTATTTGGTCTCTTCCAACCCAATCGCACACTTCTTTGGATTGGCGGTTAGACCAGCTTTCCTCAGGCCATCCACTACCGCCTGCACTTTGGGCAAATGGCTTTCCCAGTCGGTGCTGTGGATGATTACATCATCTAAGTAGGCCGAAGCGTACCGACGATGAGGTCGCAGTACTATATCCATTAACCTTTGGAAGGTGGCGGGGCGCCATGCAGGCCAAAGGGTAACACCTTGTAATGATACAGGCCCTGCGGGGTAACAAAGCGGTTTTTCCTTGGCCGCCTCCGTTAAGGGTACTTGCCAGTATCCTTTAGTGAGGTCTAGCACAGAAAAATAACGGGCTTGCCCTAAATTCTCAACAAGCTCGTCTACCCGGGGCATGGGATACGCATCGAACTTGGACACTTCATTTAACTTGCGAAAATCGTTGCAGAACCGCAACGTCCCATCCGGCTTAGGTATTAGAACTATGGGACTGGCCCACTCACTTTTCGACTCCTCAATGACATCAAGCTTCAACATTAATTGCACTTCCTCCGCGATGGCCCGTCGCCGAGCCTCGGGTACCCGGTATGGTTTTAACCGGATCTTGGCCTGAGGCTCAGTGGCGATGTCATGTTGGATGAGAGACGTGCGACCAGGGAGGTCCGAGAACACATCCGTGTTCCGACTGATGAACTCCCTGACTTCCTGAACTTGTTTGGAAGACAGGCTGTCTGCAATTTTACCGTGGCTACCGCTCGCAGGCCTCGAACTGTGGGGCTGGACCCTTCTCACCCAGAAGCCCTGGCCGGGGGCTGTTGTCGTCGGTCGTGTTCCTATCCTTCCACGGCTTTAGTAAATTCACGTGGTACACCTGCTCCGGCTTGCGCGCCTGGCTGGTGTACCTTGTAATTTACTTCCCCTACCTGCTCAATCACCTCATAGGGGCCCTGCCACCTAGCTAGGAACTTGCTGTCAAGGGTGGGTACCAGAACCAAAACCCGATCTCCTGGATTGAAGTCCCGTACCCTAGCCTGACGATTATACACCCTACTCTGGGCTTGTTGCGCTGCCTCCATATGCTCCCGGACCAGCGGCAACACCCTTTCCATCCGTTCCTGCATCTGGGTGACATACTCAATGACACTTTTGTGGGGGACAGGCTGTTGTTCCCACGCCTCCTTGGCGATATCCAACAGGCCCCGAGGGTGTCTGCCATAAAGCAGTTCAAAGGGCGAGAACCCAGTAGAGGCCTGGGGCACCTCTCGCACTGCGAACATGAGATAGGGCAGAAGCAGGTCCCAATCCTTCCCATCTCTAGACACCACCCTTTTTAACATATTTTTTAAGGTTTGGTTAAACCTTTCGACAAGACCGTCCGTTTGCGGATGGTAAACGGACGTCCGCAATTGCTTTATGCGCAATAATTTACACAGTTCCCTCATAACTTTGGACATAAAAGGGGTCCCTTGGTCTGTCAGAACCTCTTTTGGCAGGCCCACACGGGAAAACATTTCCATTAACTCTTTGGCAATGAGCTTAGCTGAGGTATGTCGCAGAGGCACCGCCTCCGGATATCGAGTGGCATAGTCGAGAACTACCAGAATGTGTTGGTGGCCCCTGGCAGACTTTGGTACAGGCCCAATTAGATCCGTAAAAATGACCCCCTCGAACGTCGTCCGAGGGGGTCATTTTTGGGATCGCCGCACGGACCGCTTTCCGGGCATCATGGACATGGTGGGACGCTCCTGCAGCTTGTAAAGCCATCACCTGCTGAAGTAGTAGCTGGTTGGTCTCCTGCTGCTGCTTGTTGGCCTCCCGCTGCTGAAAGTTAGCCTCCACAAGGGCTTTTACAACCGCCTCCATTGTGTCAGGGAACACAGGCTGCAACTTTGCCGGCCTAATATAGGACATCCAGTCGTGCCCAGCACAAACAAAAAATTTCGGCGTTCACGCCAGCCTCACTGCGCATGCCCGCATCCGCCACCAAATGCGGGGAGTCGCTCTGGTAGATAGCGGTGCGGGTGCAGTACAGAGGCAAAAGGAGTCCAGTAAGTGCAGCAAACAGTGTTTAATTCACACTTGCACAACATAAACAGCATACAGTCACTTGGGGTTAATTCACACCCAGCAGAAAAACGTGAGGCAAAACAAAAAGTCAAATACAGGTTCCAGTCACCTGGGAGGTTTAGGTGCGGATTCACACCTGGCTGTCAGTCCACCCGCAAGACAGTCGACGTCAGGCTTCCAGGCCGTCTGCACTCCTCCTTGCTGGGCTCTTGCTTCCAGCCCAGAGAACTCCCAAATTCAAATGATTCCACAGCCAACAGCAGCTCCAGGACAATCACACCACCTGCTGGTGCTGGCTGTGTTTTTAAACCCAGCCCAAAACCAGGACTGGGTCGTGGGGAGCAGCCACCCACCCTACACTTTAGCTGCTCCCGGTAAGAGCTGGCCCGGATCGGCTTTGCAGCCATGTTATTTAACAACTATGTCAGTAGCACTAGCTGCTGCTGACATCAACAAAAACGGCTCTTACCTCACCGAGGCTATGAACCTCGGTGACATATACCTGCCATCCACGACGGCACCCTGCACCTTACCACAATATCTATAAATATCTGTGTTTCCCACAGGCCACAAAGTTTAATAATTGGTACCAATTCTTGGTCTGTATAGATCACTTTACTGGAGTTATATGCTTATCTGTCATTCTAATCGTGCCTGTAATGATATCACCTCTGTGTATAGATAAGACACCATTCACAATTGGTGATTGTCAAAGCTTATCTATTCTTTCCTTGTACAATGACCTCTACACAGGTCACAGAGCCTGGCTAGAAAACTCTCCCATGCATGTCAATAGGGTCCCCTCCTGACCCTTGTGTGTGTGACCCATGGGGCTGCTGCAAATCAATTTTTGAATGCTTTCTGAATGCTGTTAAGAACAGCTCAGGCAAGATGGCAGTCCCCATAATAATGTTTAGAAACAGAATAAAAAATACAAAATAAAAACAGATTAGCAAAAAGGATGTGTGTTACTATGTTGAGATTAGGGCTTTGTGGGGCCATATCATCACTTCTAGGACTCCTTGTTCTTCTTTACTTTGAAGATAGTTTTTAATGATATCGGCTGTTTGGGGTTGTTGTCCTCCTGCAGAATAAATTTGGAGCCAATCAGTCTTACTAATGGTACTGCATGATGGATAAGAATCTGCCTGTATTTCTCAGCACTGATGACCTTATTAATCCTGCCCAAAACCCCAGCTCCATTTGTTGACATGCAGACCCAACGTTGTCGGGAACCTCCACCATGCTTCACTGTTGCCCACAGACAGTTACAGAGAAGAGCTGTTCATCATAACACAGAACACATTTTCACTGCTCCAGAGCTCAGTCATGATGTGCTTTACATCACGCCATCAGACATTTGGGAAACTGGGAAATAAACTGACCCTGCAAAAAAATGGTCCTTTGTGATAGGGGAGAGGGGGGGGGGGGGCAACACCAGTGGCGGGGTCAGCAATACCAGAGTGCAAAATACCTGCCATTTAGAAGCATATGTGACAGTGCGGCACAGTATATTGCCCCAAAAGCTGTACCTTTGTGGTGGCAATTAATAGATGCCATTTTCTGTCCTTCTCCTCCAGTTGTCTCTGATATGGATAAGGTATGGATCAGGGGGCTTAGAAGGTGAGACGTGGCTACAAAAGTACAATTCAGGAGGATACATGTGGTCGCTGGCTGGGTACATGAGTACCTGATTCTAACAGTGGTAATTACCGCTCATTATATACCCGGACAGCGGCAGAGAGGAGGGCTTGTGTTGCCCTTTGGGCATAGGTCCATCAGGAAATTTGCCTGCAAGGTCTATGGCCAATCTGCCCCTGGAAACTCATCTCATGAAGCTCCTGGAGCACAACGTTTGTGCTGATGTTAATGCCAGGAGAGTTTTGGAACTCTGCAGTTCTTGAGTCAGCAAAGAGTTTGCAATTTTTATTCACGATGTGCCTCAACACCCAGCAACCCCACTCTGTAACTTTACCTCATCTGCCACTTTGTGCCTGAGTTGCTGTGGTTCCTAAATGTTTCCACACAGTAGAAGGAGGAAAGAAATTTCACAAACTGACTTGTTACAATGGTGGCATCCTATTACAGTACCACACTTGAACTTTAGAACAACCAATTCTTTCACATATGTTTGTAAAGGCAGACTCCGTGGCTAGGTACTCAATTTGGGATTAACTAGAAGTAAATGCAATATTTGCGCTATACGTGACAACTCAATACCTCAGTCAGGTACTCAATTTGGCAATTGGACTAAATAAAACACCTGAATTCAGTGATTAAGGCCTCTTTCACACGGCCGTTGCCCGCATACGGCGGGTCCGCAATACACGGGGCACTGGCCGTGTGCATTATGCATTATGGATGCAGAACCATTCACTTGAATGGGACCGCAAATTCGGAAATACGGAACCCTACAGAAGCAGTATGGGGTGCTTCGGTGGGGTTCCGTTCCGTGCTTCCGTTCCGCAAAAAAATAGAACAAAAGGCCCTAGGGAGAGAGGGTGCAGAAGTCAATAGGGCCTACAGGCAATACCTACAAAAAAGATAGGCATCACATTTCGAAGGGAGTAAAAACGGCTACTTACTCCAAAAATATTTGTTCAAGACTTGCTTTTTCTGACATGTTAACTTGCAAACTTGGAAGTTCAGAACCTGAAACACACTTTCTAATTCACTTTCTAAATGGTTTAACTTGTGTATATCTCCCCTTTACTATCTATCAATCTCACACGACTGTACACGCTAGGATATGAATCAAAATGCATGCAGGTCTCTTCAGAGATATATCCATGTATCAATGTTGGTGTGAAGAACATGCTTTGACTACAGATGCTTCCGCAGTGTTCAGGGTTAGTTTATCAAGAAGCAGGGAAATAATACATGGCTAGAGGATCAGATTATATGTCCCTGATTTATCATACCTTCACTCCAGAATTCTGGCATCAAAAAGTTGCAAAAATGGGGCTTTTTTCTGACTTTTTGGACTCTCTTGCGCAAAATTTAAACGATTGCACAAAAGTTTGCGACTCTTTTGCACTCTTGTGCAAAACTTTGTGACTTTTTGCATTTTATGTTTCAAAAGTGTTTCTTTATTTAAAAGAATAATAGCCATAGATGTAAAGCAGCATATGTGGAGTATACAAGCAGCATATCAAATATGAAACAGCTGATACATGTAGCATTAATATCACAATGTTCAAAAGTGTTTTAGAACATCAAAAGAGAAAAATAAAACAAAACAAATAGACAAAACAATAGTTATAGAATGGAGATCATATCTAGCACATAAGTAAAAGTTTCTGGTGTTACTTATACGGTAGAAGACTTATAGGTCCATGGACCAA
Organism: Bufotes viridis; assembly: GCA_033119425.1. Taxonomy (NCBI): domain Eukaryota; kingdom Metazoa; phylum Chordata; class Amphibia; order Anura; family Bufonidae; genus Bufotes; species Bufotes viridis. The sequence continues at coordinate 298,148,528 of CM065591.1, forward strand.
TACTAGGACTCACAAAGTCTCCAGAACCTACAAAGTCATACATTGACGAAGGTCCACCGAGTAGGAGGATGACATCCAAGGATCCCATAGCCTCTCAAACGACCCGTACGTGTCTTGGCGGATAGCTGTAAGTCTCTCGTAAAGTAAGATCTTGTTAATTCTGTCAACCACTGCCTGGAAGCTTCGGTTTGGCGATCTCCATTTATAAGCAATATGGATCCTAGCCGCTAACAGCATATGTTGAGATAACTTAAATTTAGAGAATGGTAACCACGAAGGTTTATCTCCAAGGAGACACAGGGTAGGTGATAGAGGATAGGTACAGTCCAGCACAGAAGAGATCAATCTACAAATCTTGATCCAGAATTGCTGAACCAGTGGACATGTCCACCAGATATGATAAACCGTACCATCCACGTCACAACCCCTGAAACATAAAGGAGATACTTCTGGATATATACGATGTAATCTATAGGGCACCAAGTATACCCTGTGGAGAACCTTAATTGAGGTCTCCGCCAATGTAATTTGCCACGAGGTCTTAGTCAAGGTCTGGGATCGCTGATGCCATCTAGATACAGAGAACTCCTCTTGGATGTCCCTCTCCCACTCTAACATATAGGGCAATTTGATCCCCTCTGATGTGGCGTTGAGTGTCCCATAGATTCTGGATAGTAACCCCCTTTTATACAATGAAAATGTGATGGATCTTTCGAAGGGGGTAAAATCCAAGATTAAGTTATTAATCTTCAAGGAGTGAAGGAAGGAAAACATTTGATTAGCATTATATGACTCATTATCTGGGAGGTTAAACCTTTCTTTAAAGTCAAGTAGTGAGATTAGTTTACCTTTGGTTAAGAATTTGTGAAGGTGAGTAAACTTATTGGAGATCCACCATTGGAAAGTGCCAGTGTGGAGTCCCGGTGGGAAAGCCGGGTTGCCAAACAGATGAAGTGGTGTGTGTTTAGATTGAAGACCTGCCTTAAACCTAACAGACCGCCACAGTAACAATGAGTGATGAGACAATGGCGAGTTGGAGCGAATGACCGATGGCAGGGGGTTGGTGTTCCAAAGCAGGGCCTTCCAGGTCCAGGGTGTGAAGAGTGATTGTTCCATTGACACCCATAAGGGGTGAGCCTCTGGTTTCAGGTGAGTCAAAAATAATTGAGCTAGGCCTGCCGCCTTGTAGTACTTGTTAAAATCGGGAACTGAGAGGCCCCCCTGGGTTTTGTGTCTACACATCGTGGACCTGGAAATTCGAGCGCGTTTGCCACCCCATATAAACCTCATCGTATCAAGTTGTAGACTGCGAAGATCACCACTAGGGACATGAACCGGAAGGGTTCGGAACAAGTACAGTAGACGGGGCAGAACTACCATCCTAACTATATGTAGCCGTCCAATCCATGATACTGGCAGAGAATTCCAGGTTTTGTAATCCTCTCTGATCCTGCGATATAATGGAAGGTAATTAAGTTTATATGTCATATGTAGTTTGGAAGGTATTAGGGTACCCAGGTACTGTATATGTGTGGATACTTGAGAGAAGGGAAAGTTTTGTGAGAGAAGGGATTGGAGTGAGGGGGGGGGGGTGTTACATAATAAAAGGTCAGATTTCTTTTGATTAATCTGGAGCCCAGAAGCTGCGGAAAAGGCTTTCAGTAGTGTCAGCAAATTAGGAAGAGAGATGAGAGGGTTGGAGAGGGATAGTAGGAGGTCGTCTGCAAATAGGCTAAGTTTGCATTCAGTGCTTCCCAACCGCAGGCCAGTGATATCAGGATTATTTCTGATAGAGATAGCAAGGGGTTCCATGGCCAGAGCGAATAAAGCGGGGGAGAGGGGGCATCCCTGTCGTGTGCCCCTGAGGATTTGGATGGGAGTTGGGTGTGTGGAAGGGAGCTTAAGGTATGCGATAGGGGCCGAATATATGGCGTGGATGGCCTGTAGGAATGGGCCATTGATTCCCATGTTTTGTAGAACTGCGTACAAGTAGTCCCATTTAACTGTATCGAAGGCCTTTTCTATATCTAGGGCCAGAACAGCTAGAGGGGTGTTCTTTTTGTTAGCCACCTGAATTACATTGAGAACTTTTCTGATATTGTCTGGAGCTTCTCTATCAGGAATAAATTCCACCTGGTCTCTATGTATGAGGCCAGGAAGAATGTTATTAAGGCGCCTTGCTAGAATTGGCGTAAAAAGTTTGGTGTCCAAATTTAACAAGGATATAGGTCTATAATTTGTAGTTGATAAGTGATCCTTTTTAGGCTTGGGAAGAACCGTGATACTAGCGGTAAGAAAGTCAGGGTGAGTCGTGTTACCAGTCATCAGATAATTGCAGAACTGGGTGATATGCGGAACCAGTACAGAGGCGAATTTTTTGTAATACAGGGCTGATAAGCCATCTGGTCCTGGTGCTTTTCCTGGTTTTAGTGAGTTAATTGAGAAGATTACTTCCTCTGAGATAATGGGTTTGCCTAGCTCCTGCAGCGCCTCAGGCGTCAGCTGAGGGAGTGGGATTGAAGACAGGAAGCTGTTATCAGCTAGATCTCGCCCAGTTCCCGATTTCGCATAAAGTTGTTGATAAAAAGCGTGGAATGTGTCATAAACAGTATCCGGATTTGAGGATATGCGACCTGAACGGGAGCGGATTTGAAACACTTGGTTAATTTTTTGTTTAGCTTTCAATTGGCGCGCTAGCATTTTGTCAGGTTTGTTTGCATATCTGTAATAATACGAAGCAGTCCATCGTAGGGCTTTTTCTGTATTATTCGACATAATCAGATTAATTTGCATTTTAGTGTCCTTAACTGCTTTTAGCAAATATAGAGTGGGTGACCTCTGATGCGCCCGTACCAGTCTACTGAGCTTGGATTCTAGAGAAAGAAGAGCCGCTTGTCTCTCCTTCTTTAGATGTGACGCCTCTCTGATCAATCTACCCCGCATAAAAGCCTTATGTGTTAGCCATACCGTTAGAGGGTCTACTTCTGGAGTCACATTATCAGCAAAGAAGTTCTTCATGTCCTCCTGGAGCCGATCACGCACGGCTGGCCGCGTCAGAAGCGATTCATTGAGCCTCCATGTAAACAGGCGACTGGTAGGTGCAGACGGCGTGACATCCATCATAACCATGTCGTGGTCGGACCAGGAGGACACGATGTGTCTGCTGTAGGACAGAAAGGGGAGTAGAGAAGTGGAGAGCAGGATGAAGTCAATACGTGTATACAAGCGATGAGCTGGAGAATAATAGGTATAACCTTGCTGTGAGCCATTGTGTTCCCTCCATGTGTCTGCAATAGAAAGAGATTCCATAACCCTCTTGATAGTGACCCCTTGTGAAGCTGGACGTTGAATAGTAAATGGTGCCGATCGATCTAATAAGGGGTCTTGCACGAAATTAAAATCTCCGCACCACACCAATTTATCATAAGTGAGGGACTCAAGTTTTTTTTGCATATGAGTGAAGAACACAAGTGGCTCATCAGTAGGGGCTTTTTGCATTTTAACACCTCCCACTCCAGTTTTGTAATGTGTGTGTGGTGAACTACATTAATGAGTTTCACTCCAGAATTATCATTGAGACTTTTTTTAAAGTCACAGTCTCACTCCAGGAGGAGGGTGGAGTAGGAAAACTGGAGTAGCTTCTCTAGACAAAAGTGTCAGGTCTAAGGATTAGACAAATTTATCAAGTAACATAAGACATTTGATAAATGTGGCATAATGTACTACAATGCAGACTCAAGCAAAACTGACTTCAAATTTTCCCCTCATGATAAATAGTGTTGAGCGCAAATATTCAAATTTCGAATTTATATCGCGAATATCGGCACTTCGAAAATTCTCAAATATTTCGAATATACTGATTATATATTCGTAAAAACTAATATTCTGGGTTTTTTTTGTTTGTTTTTTCATCTGAAGGCTGCAATATTGTATTCTGTAGTGAATTAGAATATTTTTCACTATTTGATTTGTTTTTCTCTTATGCGAAAAATCGGCAATGTAATATTCGCGTAACAGGAATATTCTAACACCCGAATATATAGCACCATAGAATATAGTGCTATATTTTCGCTTTTTAGAAAATTCATTATTTTTTTCCATCTGAAGTCATGATTCCTCCCTGCTTAAGCTGCTTTTGGGCCAATGACTGTTCACATTAAATTGGAAAAAATGACAAATATTCTAACATCCGAATATATAGCACCTCTCCAGAAATCTAATAAATATAACATGTAATATCATTATACTCCAAAAATACATCCAGGCCCCTCTTGAACTCTTTTAGTGTACTCACCATCACCACCTCCTCAGGCAGAGAGTTCCATAGTCTCACTGCTCTTACCGTAAAGAATCCGTTTCTATGTTTGTGTACAAACCTTCTTTCCTCCAGACACAGTGGATGTCCCCTCGTCACAGTCACAGTCCTGGGGATAAATAGATGATGGGAGAGATCTCTGTACTGACCCCTGATATATTTATACATAGTTATTAGATCTCCCCTCAGTCGTCTTTTTTCTAAAGTGAATAACCCTGTAAAACTGTATTACTGATTAATAAAGTATATTACAAAAAAATGTTAGGCTATTTGGAACATTTTACAGGAATTTTTTAGAAAAGATTAGTTACTCTTTTAGCTATTTGTAATGATGGCTATATATGATGATGTTTCTTTATTTAAGATGCAATTGAGCAAAGAAAAAATGGTTAAAAATGATCACCTACCAACTTAGGACAAAGTGAAGAGAGTACTTTAAATGCACAAGTGCTACCTGTAGTAACCAATACGTTTTCAGCACTCGTATTTGCAGAGATTTAATCATACATTTGAAAAGAAAGAAAGCTTACTGAAAAGCATGAAAACTAGAGTTAATCTGTTCCAAAAATATATGTAATACTAAGCAATATGCAAGATTAGTTCATGAATGACCTCCAGTGGTGTGTTTCTGAGAAGAATCCTATTTTTTATCATTTTTTTCTTAAAGCCATTAGAATTAAATATCAGATATATCATATGGTATATGATAGCTAGGTAAGGAATTGCTGGGGCACAAATGCAACGGTGTGAAGAAATGCAGGCAATCAAATTGGTTCAAGAAATCATATTTTTTCTCCTTTGCACTTAATGTTCTACTGAACCTGTTGTGGGTGCAGCATCTTTATTTCATCTTATACCAGGACCATAATCACATTACCGTATATCAAATGTAAGTATAAAAGGAGTCTGTAAGACTTGTGCTCTTATGCACACAATTTCCCAGCATAAAACATGTACTCTATGAGGGAGATTTATCAAAGCTGGTGTAAAGTAGAACTGGCCTAGTTGCTCATAGCAACCAATCAGATTCCACCTTTCATTTTCCAAAAGAGCTCCGAAAAATAAAAGCTGGAATCTGATTGGTTGCTATGGACATCTAAGCCAGTTTTTCTTTACACCAGTTTTGATAAATCTCCTTCTATGTCTATTTGGTGATGAGCATTTCCATTGGTTTACCATAAATGATCCTGTCCCTGCCTTGTCATAATTGTGTACTTTAGTCTTTAAACGTACTGTAGATCAGCCATACTTTTTCCATGTTTTCCATTGCCTGTTGTAGATGGAATACGCAGCAGGAATTGTTCTGGGGAGAGATTAGTTGAGTAAATGTGTAGCTATGTATATGGTCTTGTCTCTATATTGTGTTATCCTAAAATGGCAGTAGATGCCAGTGCAGCCTTAAATAGACTGGTAGAATATATACACTCCTGATGGGAAGCTTCACAGCTTGGCATGTTGTGTTTCCCGCAGCCCTCGCTCTGAGAGACCTGTAAACAGTGAAGAGCAAATTATCACTGTTATTTCTCCTATCTCTGTGCTACTTATGCTGTGTCTATAGGGGTTTAGGATATTTTCCTTTTTATTGTTTTCATCTCTTTTCTTGGGCTATCTATGAATTAAAGGCGTTTTCCGAGTGTTTCATATTGATAAGGGTACTTTCACACTTGCGTTATTCTTTTCTGGCATAGAGTTCCGTCAAAAGGGCTCTATGCCGGAAAAAAACTGATCAGGCATATCCCCATGCAATCTGAATGGATAGAAATCCGTTCAGTTTGCGTCAGTATACCTTCCGTTCAGTCACTGTCAGGTGTTTTGGCCGGACATAATACCGCAGCATGCTGCGGTATTATGTCCGTCCAAAATGCCTGATCAGTTTATTAATTTACATTGACTTGTATTAGTGCCGGATCCGGCATTGAGAAACAACTGAAGTAAAACTGTGAAAAAGAGTGCAGGACGGATCCGTCCATCCGCATGACAAGCGGAGGGACGGATCCGTTCTTGCAATGCAATCCGACGACGGAACTGCCTGCCGGATCACACGAACGCAAGTGTGAAAGTACCCTAACCTGTCCACAGGATCAGTGACGGCTAACCTCTGGCACTCCAGCTGTGGTGAAACTACGACTCCAAGCACGCTACATTCATTTCTATTGATTCAAGTGTGCATCTTGGTTGTTGTAGTTTTACCACAGCTGGAGTGCCGGAGGTTAGCGATCATAGGGATATATTATCAGTAGGTGATTGGTTGGGGACCGACTCCTGACATCTCCGCTGATTAGATGTTTGAGGAGACCGCGTCCTGTGATCGCTTTATCAAGGGGTAAAGCTCTTTTGCTTTACCTCTTGTCTTGTGTGGCTTTTATTCTGGTACTTAACAGGTAAGACCTTTGTACTTCTCTTTCCTTTCTTTCTACTCTACCAACAAGTATAAAAGTAACATCACAAATATTTGTTCCCTGCATATGTGCTGTACATATACCTATTCTTTACGATAACTGGTACTCCACCTTCTTTACACACTGTGGTTAAACTTTATGAATTAAACTTGGATTGTTAGTTTCAGTATGACATGGAATAGTAGGCTAAGTCTATACAGAATATTAGCATGTGCTTAAAGGGAACGTGTCACCGAAAAGTTTTTCTGCCAGTTAAAACCAGATAGTAACAATTACCGTTGCTTTTTTTTTTCATCTGTTTTTATTTTCTGATTATATATTTATTCTCTTTCCTGAACATGATTATAGGGTCTCTCTGCGGAGGGCAGGAGGGAGTAAATAAGCTTTGGCTATCAGCTATACTGAACTGTGGATCCAGTGTTATCTGTATATATAAGTGATATTTGTCATTATATTCCTGCCTGTAATGATAAGCAGATAACTGCAGTAAAGTGATCTTGACAGGTCAAGAAGTGGCGGCTATTATTAGGCTTAGTGGCCAGTGCGAAAACTGCTGAATTTTTTTCTTAATGTAGGTATTGGTATGGGAAATGTAAAATAACCACCCAAAATTCTTTAAAAAATATTTTACAATATTAACATGATTGCCAGTACAGATGTGTGGGTCCTTACCTTTGCTATTAGCTCAACATATCCTGAGGTGTGTGGTGCGAGATCACCAGCTTTTTTTTTTTTTTTTTTTTTTTTTTTTTTTAAAAGCATTCTTTTTACAATACTGTGTCACAAGATGTCTATCCTATCTACAATACAGTAAGTCGATTAGTGGACATCCAGTGGTTGTGATGTGAATTGCAGTCTGTTTTTGCAAGCACATATTATTGAGTTTAAAGAGGTTATCCAGTTTTCTCAGGATCCAGAACCTTCACTGATCAGCTGTTTGAAGAGAACGCATGGCTTGTGCAAATGCTGCTTTTTCTTCACTGTTTAGCTGCTTATCGTTGACATTGCAGCAGCAAGCAGGTGTAATTACTGTCTCATTCACTTGAATGGGTAGGAGCAGTTGTAGTTAAGCTCTTTCCCATTCAAGTCCCATTCAACTGCAACTGCTTGCTGCCTCAATGTCGTTGACGAGCAGGTAAAGAGTGAAGCGAACGCAGCACCTATATGAGCGCTGTGTTCTCTTCAATCAGCTGATCAGCGGGTGTGCCAGGAGTCAGGCTGTCACAGATCTGATGTTGATGATCTATCCTGTCGGGTGAGCCAATGAAAATAAGCTCTTACACAAGAACATTGCCATCAAAAAAATATATAAAATTGGTATCTATGTTATGGTACTGATCAGCAGAATAAGGTTAATGTGCAATTTTTCCCACAAGGTCTATGCTGCAATAACAAAAGTCAAAAAGCAATGACAGAATTGCTGTCTTTTCTTTATCTTGCTTCCCAAAAAGGAAATAAAAAGTAGTATGTACCCCCAAAATAGTACCGATGATAATGGTAAGTCATCCCACAAAAAAAAATCTTACACAGCACTGTAAAATAAAAAGTGTACGGTTGTCACGAAATAGCTGTACGGAGGCTGTTTGAAAGCAACATGGTGCCCATTAACCAATCCGTCAAACTATGCATTGCTAAAGCCAAAGATGGTCTTTCCCTCATGAATCCTGCAGCATACCCAAACAGCAGCTTATGGTATTTCTGCATCCAGCAAAACACACTTAATAATTTAGGGAGCATGGTGTTTCTCAGATGGCACAAGCTGGACACAACATATTAGGCACTGAAATGCTATATCTGTGGAAAACATTTTATTTTCTTTTTATTTTGCACAGTCACCTTCTTATTAGGTCGCTAAATAAATAACTTGAATGGTGCAGTTTACGAAATGGTCAAGATCTCTGCAAATTTCATGTAGCACCCAAAGACCATTCCAGCAAAATACGCACTCCAAGAGCCAAATGGCACTTCTTCCCTTCTAAGGCCTACCATGTGCCCATGCAGCAGCTTACATCCACATTTATGGCAATTCCATACCCAGTAGAACCAACCTATGAATTCAAGAAGTGTGGTGTGAGTCTCAAGATGGCACCAGCTGTGCACAGCATATTGGGTACTGAAATGCCATATCTGTGTAAAAATTGCAATTCTCACTTTACACAGTCTGCCGCGCATTTATTTCTGCAAAATAACTGTGGTATCAAAATGCCTCATTCCACCCCTTTAAGGGGTTTTCCGAGATTTTAATACTGATCGTGGGGGTCCTGTAGGCCGTGGCGCTCACAGGAGTACCGGTGCCTTCTCAAACAGCTGATCGGCGTGAGTCTCGGGAGGCGGACCTCCACCGATCAGGTAACTGATGACCTATCCTTTGGTAGTATTAAAGTCTAGGAAAACCCTTGTAATACCTTGAGGGGTGGAGTTCTCAAAATGAGGTTACTTCTTGGAGGTTCCATTTATTATTTCACCTTAGAGCCTCTTACAGTTGTCAGCAAAGGCAGTGTAAATCACCACATTGGGCCTCAAAATGCACACGGTGCTGTTATACTCCTGAGTATAACAATAATGAGCGCTTACTTTTCACACTGACATGCCGGGCACAACATATTGCTCACTGAAATAGCAAATCTGTGTAAAAAGTTGTTTTCCAGGATTATGGCCCTTTTTAATGAAAAAAAGGTGAGTATGATTTTTTTTACTTTAGGTACCACATGCTTTGGGGGCTAAATAAAAAGGGCCATAATCCTGGAAAACACTTGAAAGGGAATTTTCCAGGCTCCTGATATTGATCACCTATACTCTGGATAAGTCATGAATATCAGATTGGTGAGGGTCTGCCGCCCTGCCGCCTCACTGATCACCTGTTCTCTACACCCTGCTGCAACTAGCACTTAGAATATAGCCAGAAACTCATCTCTGTTCAGTTTGGTGGCCATGCTAAGTTACTACAGTTCAGTTCCTATTGAAGTGAATTAGAACTCTGCCACAGTAACCTGGCATGGCCACCACACTATTTATTCTGATAAGATGATGCACACTGTGATGGAAGCAGACGGACCACTGAGTTCCGTCAGGTTCCGTTGGTGCCCAACATGTGAGGTACTGTATCTGTCAGTTTAAATTGCGTTTTTCTGCACCTATGAATGAAATGAAAAAAGGAATTCATAATGCAATTGAGTAATTTCCAAATAAATGGTAATATTATAGAAAAGACTACAGTAGGTGATTATTAATTTTATTATAAATAGTGTTTCTCAAGGTTGACGTCTTTTTTGCTTTTGTAGGAGGAAACGATATCCACAACACTCAGACAACAATATATCTAAATAACATTCTCCATCACCACGATCCAGACTGAAGAAACCCATATGTCTGCAAGTCTTCAGCTGAGACTAGGATTTCTCCACCTTCTACAGCAATGTGGGTGGAATAAAAAGAAAAAAAAAAAGAAAAATATTTGTAGCTTTTTCTGTACATAACGGTGCAATAACTGGACATCTTACTTGGGGATTGAAAAAAAAAAAGTAATTTTGGCAATGCACGATTTTGGAAAATAAGGATTTGCTAGTTCTCTTATTTAATGTGAAGAGGTTCTTAGTCCCTGTTGGTGCTGACATACACATGAAATGATGTAACTTCAGGGAAGGCTACAACATGCATTTACAGCCTGTCATCATGGGAAATGGAGACGCTTCCTGCTTACAATACTCTGTAGTCCGCTTGTATAAAGGCAGTTCAAAGACTACATTCATGTTTAATGCTATTCCACTATAGCCAAAAATATCTAGTATTCATCTACGGTTTGTCCTATTTCCTTCAGCTATGACACTGAGAAGCTGTGACATTCACTGTGTGAAGTTTTAAGCAGTCTCACGACTTCTTACTGCATATGTATCTGTCAAGAGTTCTCTGATGTGGCCTTTATCCATTTCACTATATCAGCACAAATGCTATGTCTGAGGTTTGTCTAGATTTTTGCACTGTAAGTTGTGTGTGAAGAGTGGAATAATGTAGTAGTGGTGTATGGGGTCATCGGCTGCTTTGTTTTAGTAGTTTTCTCTGAAGATGGGACATGGGTTTATCGTTCCTATATTAGTTTTTATAGTGGATGACTCGCGCAAAGCTGCACTGCACACTAATTTCATATTGAACTTTCTTAATGATGAAATCTGGTGATTAGGATTCATATGGAAAACAGGGTCTTTAGTGATGACAACAACCTCAGACATTGGATCCATCGTCTATACAAAACGTTTTAGAGTTCAGTCTTTCATAAGGATTGCTTTTCCTTGTTCCTGCTTACTTCAGAGTGTGCTATGCAGTGGTGAGGAAGTTGATATATGCAGCAGTCTTCACAGTTACTTACCATAGAAATGTTATATTTTCTACTTTTAATCAGTGGTGTAGTTTCAGTTATATCAGGTCCACATTGAAATTTGTTTCTCTCGTCATAGAGGTTGGTTAAAAGTAATACATAGCTATTTTATCAGCTGAACCAAATGGTGTCCAAAACATTAGTCTATGCATGTACTTTACAGTGCAGTACATTTCAGCCTGTTATCTGGTGACTAGTGACAATGACATTTGTGGCAAGATTCTTTGGTGGGAACATGTTGGAACACACAAAGGAACAGAACTACGGTCTTATTCGGTTAATACTTAAGAAATGTTGCTTGGAATGCTTTCACATTTTGTTTTTCAATTTTTTGCCTTAAAATGTATAAAAGGGACTGATTCTACACTATAAACACCCTATTTTATCGGTAAAATGCCTCCAAATGTTTTGTCAGACTCTTGGATATACTGTATCTCATGCCACCAAGATGCATAGAAATGTGTACACTTGTTATACTACTGAGTAGATTCATTGTACAGAAAAATGCAAGATATCTTACTGTAATTAATATATTCTATATTTAAGGAGCCCTTATTTTACAGAACATCTTGGAAAAGGTTTGACCAAATATATTATTCAGTTTTTCTTTTTGTTGAAATTTATTCCTGTTTAGAGTGGGTTCTGATTTTTAACAATATTTGTATATGAGTGGAATTTTTAAAGAATAAAAGACAATTATATTACCTGTTGTCACGAGTGAATTATTTTACATCATGTTTACACCATTGACCGATACTATACTATAATATACAATTTTATTAGTTAGATATATCTGGTTTTAAGGCTCAGTTACAGACAGAGATAAAACTGATAAAGCATGTAATGATTCCCTCTGCTAGTAATTAATACAATTAATATATATATATATATATATATATATATATATATCTCATATATATATATATATATGTAATAAGGCTGATGAGTCAGCCTGTATTTGTGGGAGGGGCGGAGGCCTTCATAACCTAGGCACGGCCTCACCTCCGGACGTGCGTGCACAAGCACTTCCTGTACTCACTTCCGAGTCCGGTATCGCATGCTCATTGTACCTGCCTCACGTCAGCCGCGCATCATCGTCACACCGACCGCCCGCTGCCCTTCTGTACTGCCGGCAGGACTGGCAAGAGAAAACCTCCCCCGCTTTTTGTCTGCCACAAGGTACCTCCGTCCACGTACGCCGTCGCAATTTTAAGGTCTCTTGGGGTTCCCCCCACAGGTAAGGACCGGCGGCGTCTTCCGCCAGCGTTCCGGCCGGCATGGGTAAGTGTGGTTTCATCTTCGTACTCCCGTGCTCGTGGCGTCCTGAGGAGTATGTCACTCTTGCGTTCAAGGCAGGGGCTAATATTCGGCTGCACGTGTTTTCAGCTCCATCTCGAGGTACTAAAACACAACCGCCAATTGGCAAATACAATTCTGAGGAAGTCTGAAGACTACATAGTACATAAACACCTTCCAACATTAAAAGATAACTTTTAATAGATAATTTTAAAAAGTAACGTAAATGACCTGAAGGATGAGCTTCAATAACCTTTTCACTCTGATAGAAGGTCAAGTCTGATAAATGCAGACAGATATCAATAGGTAAAGCAATACCAAAAAATGGTTATGCCCTCTCTACTTACAGTTAGTAGACACACTCAGGAACCGTGGGGATACATCATTTCATATGTTGGATAGCCTGGTAAGGGGAAAGATATAGGTTATCCCTATTATACCCTAGCTTCCCTATCTGTCCCTTTGCCCAGGGAAACCCCCTGATGGTAAGGGTCCCCTGTCCACGTTCCTAAAGCTGCTAATCGCCCTAGTCAAACCCTCAACAGGATAAGTAGGATAGACCAGGAGAAACAGAAAATGCTGTGATGTCTACAGCAAAAACATGTATAAAAATGTCCGCAAATTAATAATCATGCGTCCCGACGCAGCGTTTCCCCAGCTTAAAACTGGTTCGTCAGGGGACTGTATACCTGGACTTTTAGATATAAGATCTAAGTAGACAGGAATTTCTTAGGCTAAGGGTCTTAGGTTATAGACCCTGAACAAAGATACCCAGTATATGATATAGTAAATATCTGGAATATATCGTCCCTAGATAGGGAAATACAGACAGACCTGTGTTCAGATGTGGGCACTGAGATGAAGGCGTCTCACTGATGCTTTGAAAACTGGCGCCTTAAATAGGTCCATTGATAATTTGTTACCTCCCCTCCACTTCCTCCTCCTTGATTGTAGATCACAGTGCATATTTCCTCAAAGAGCAACCTTATGTCAGTAATAATGATTGCTCTTATATCCCCTGTGAAAATCGCGCGATTTCCAACATTCCCAAAGTTAATTTTTGATCCAGAACTCTATTTAGTTAATAAAAACGCTACCACAATTAAACCGGATGTTGTCATATGACGAGACTTGAGTGTGGAACGCAGCCTGCGTCTCATCGCATCAGGTAGGAAGTCAGGAGGGGACCAAACAGAGGCGTGGAACGCAACCTGTGTTCCACCCTCCAGGAAGTAGCTAAGCCATATTCAGTGCGAACGGTAATAGAACGTTCGCACTGTATAAGTTTAACTGGGGCGCTAGCGCTTACATTGAGGACGTATAAAGGAAATGATAGTTTGATAAGACAGGAGGAGGGAGGCTCTTCATGTTAGGGGGGAGGGGAGGAGAAGCCTCCATGTATCAAAGGATCTAATTCGACCCAAAACCTCAAGTGCAACACTATCAGAGAGACCAATTTATTAAGAGGGGGATAAAACATTTGTTATGATAATCCCCATGAACATTAAGATGATATTGAAAAAATTGGGCCTTTCCGGTCCGATATAAACAGTTATGGCCTATAATCAAAATAATAAGACCCTAATAACTTACATGATAGTAAGGAATAAAGATTTGCTGTATGGAGGTTTAATTATTATCACATATGGAGTCTAAGGAGGGTAAGGGAACCATCAAGGATTAATATGGTTAAATAAGGACATACAATTACAGGAAGCAACTAAATGATAATTGTTCATTTAGGCCCTCTTGGTTGGTCGTCCGTAATCGATAAATCCAGTAGCTTTCCCTTTGTAGTATTTTCCTATTCCAATCTCCCTTACGTGGAGATGGATGGACAACTTCAATAACTTGGAAGCTCAGACATTTTGGGTTTCCCCCATGAAATTCAAGGACATGATTTGCCACTGGGGTATCCCTCTCTATGTCTGATATCCCCCAGATGTTCCCCTATCCTCCTTCTCAACTCTCTTTTGGTCTTTCCTACATAGTTAAGGGGGCATTGGCATGTTATAAGGTAAACCACTCCACTGGTTCTACAATTAGAGAATTTCCTTATGTCAAAGGATTTTCCCGTCGATACACTTGTGAATCTTTTTGATACTAGGTTGTATGGACAGGCAATACAACCACTACACTTAAAGGTTCCCACAGGACTGCGATCAAGCCATGTGCCTGGAGTTTTCGGCTTAAAATACATACTATGAACCAATCGGTCCTTGATCGACCGTCCCCTCCTAAATGTAATGGAAGGTTTTGGTGGTAGTATGTCCACCAGGTCCTAATCAGTCTGTAAGATCCCCCAGTGTTTTCTTAAAATTGCATACATCCTATCATGGGCATTGTCATACATACCAATTATACTCATGATGCCTTCTTGTTCTTTTTTGTCTTTGGTGTTCAAAGTTTTTCCCGATTAATAGACAGGGAGTATTGAAATGCCCCCTTAAGTGTTTTCTCAGAATATCCCCTCTGACAGAATCTATTCTTCAATTCTCTTGATTGTTGTATGAAGGTAGAGGTGTTAGTGCAATTACTTGTACGTATATATTGCCCCCTTGGTATTCCCCTTTTAAGGGGTTGTGGATGAAAACTATCCCAATGGAGCAAGCTATTCGTAGCTGTTTCTTTTCATTCACCTCGAGGTACCCCCGGCATTATGTCTTTTCACAAGTGTCTATGGTAATTATATTGTCAATCCCATAGGTTCCCGATCGCTTATATGGACAGTTCATGGTGTATGTGGTGATGTCAGTTGTAAGTGCGGTGTCTGAACAATATCATTGCTTGTATCTCGGGAAAGCTGGGGTAGATAGAGTCGTGCTTTGCGGTTTTAAAAGCAAGTTTTTTGGCAGTCCGTTTTGTCGTCTGTTTCCATGGAGACATAAAGGTCGTTAGCATATAGTCTTTTAATGAGGGATTCTCCTACAAGTATCTGTCAATTGTCTTGGGTTACTTTTCCCCAAGGGAGTGGGCTCCCTCTCTTGCAACACTGCTGTAAAACTAATACAGGTTCATAAGGGTATGGTTATAAGGGTATACTTAAAACGCGGTGCTTAGGGAATTGTCAATAACCGCTCATGCTCTTACAGGAAGAAGGGGCTATCTGTTAAAAAAAAAATATATATATATACTACTCTATCACGGGTCATTGTGGCTCTGGCCTTTATAACTCATGTGCTCTTACTCACTTTATGTTTAGGTCCTTCACAGGGGTACGCTGATTACTGTCATCAAGTGTCCGCAGCTCTTATTCGGGCTGCTCGTACAGCTCGCCTAAGGGTTCAGTGTTTGGCTGCTCCCCAGAATTTGGCTATTTCAAAGGCCCTTCCTATTGGGATTAATTACGGTAGGTATCTAAGGTCTTTACCATCGGTGTAGTTTCGGTCTTCGTCTCCCCCTAGTTGGCCTGAAAAGTTCAGGCTGCTCTCTACTCACTTCTGCCCTCCTGAAGAGTTCAGGTCGCGCGCTACTCACTCTCTGCCTGAAGCGTTCAGGTTTCATACTACTCACTCTTATACACTTAACTTGGTCACTCTCTTGCCACCGTGATTTAGGCTCCTACTGCTCACTCTCTTTTACCTGAAGCGTTCAGGTTACTCACCACTCGCTCCTTCTGCCTGAAGCGTTCAGGTTACTCACCACTTGCTCCTTCTGCCTGAAGCGTTCAGGTTTCTCACCACTCGCTCCCTCTGCCTGAAGCGTTCAGGGTGCTCTCTACTCACTCCTTCAGGCCACACAAACAATGCCTCCGCTGGCCGGTCTCACCACATGCAGAGACCTGCTCCAGCACCTCATCCATATCTGCTGCTGGAACAAAGCGGAAGCCTGGAGTTGCTGTCCTCCAGTCCGGCACTCTGATAATACCTATTTAGTTCCATGATTTATATACAGCTGCCCATAACTATTATATGTCCTAAATAAAGTCAATACAATCACATCCCTAGTCACCCAGCCTCCACCCCACGTCATCAGCCCTCTATACCTATACCGAGGGCAAATTACTGCACCCTCTGCACTGGGTGCACAGAGCATATACACAGTGTACACTGTGCAATCTCTAGTTATGGGTGCACATCGTGCGATCCCTGGTTATCTTTAAGGCAGTGCATCCTCTCTGTTAGATACACATGTGCGATCTCCAGTTGTCGTATATTACTGTGCGATCAGATATGGCGGTGCACATATAGAGTGCTTATAGAAACACTAGGGACGTCTATAGTAGTACATACCGTGCGTACCGATCACCTTGTGTACAGTGTGTTAATATCTGTCTCCATGGCTCGGTCTTTCTCTGTCCCCCTGGGTCGCCCAGGCTCGGCCTTTTTCTGTCTCCCTGGATCGCCCAGGCTCGGCCTATCTGTCTCTCCGGAACGCCTTCACGTCCAACAATGTCTGTCGTATGTTTACGTTCCTATCTACTAACGTCTGTCGTCTGTCATGTACCAGGTTCACGCTATCAACTATTAACGTCTGTTGCTTGCTACGTCTCAGGTCTACGTTCTTGTCTTCTAATGTATGTTGCCTGTTTCGTTTCAGGCCCACGTTTCTAACTACTAATGGCTGTCGCCCGTTACTTTTTAGGCTTACGCAGTTAATCGCTATTGTTTTTTTGCTTCCCTGTTTTCAAGCATTTAGAACTCTATGTCCCGGTCACCCTCCCATTAAAAAAAAAAAAAATTAGTTTTGTACAGTCATTTGTATTATCTAATTTCTCTTGCTTCTTGCAGGTTATGCTGGTGGCGGTACAAGTAGGGCCTTCCTCTCCGGCATTTCAGTCTCTGTTCACGGTTAAAGGCAGGTCTGGTTGTCCCAAGCGATAAAGTATCCCTCAAGGGCATACAGGAGGACAGCGATATCAAGGGAACTATTCATGAGTCTTTCTTCCCCCCTAGATAGTAATCCCTTGGGCCCTATTTTAGCATTATTACAAGACGGCTATGTTTCCTGAGGCAAGTTTACTAGTTCTTCTGATAGAACCCAGGCGTAATCAAGGGTCAGTTAGTATGATGCAGAGACCGCTACACAACATATCTCCGGTCCTTCAAACATCACGGGTCAGTCCGTCAGCGGAAGCCATTAAGTTCTTTCCTACCCTACGTGGCTCACTTTTGCCATCTTTTAGGCCTACCCACGGCAATGGCAACAACTCAGCTATTCATCAGGTCAACTAAGTCTTGTCCAGCTAGGTTAGTCTTGGCGTCATCCCCCTAGGGTTTCCAGGCATTCCGTAGGCGTAACCATGACCACAAATATATATATAAATGAGTTTCTGTCTGTCTTTCTGTTTTTTATCCGCGACCAAACGACTGGACCGATCTTCACCAGCCGTTGATTGTAAATTTTTTCACACCTTTATATAAATGAACGGCACAGATTTATTCATTCGCATCAATCAACGTGGATGAAAAAATCTCTGCCAAAATCAGTGACTGCGGTGCAGTGGGCTGGGCGCTAGCTACCTAACAAGTAGCTAACTAACTGGCGGTGATAAGGGACCCTTATGCCCCATTCACACATCCGCAATTCTGTTTGCGGAACGGAATTGCGGACCCATTCATTTCTATGGGGACAGACTTTGTCCCGCTCGGATCTGGAATTACGGATCCGCGCTTTCTGGTCTGCACTTCCGTTCCGCAAAAATATAGAACATGTCCTATTCTTGTCTGCAATTGCGGACAAGAAAAAGCATTTTCTATATAGTTCTGGCAATGTGCGGATCTGCAAAATGCGGAAAGCACATTGCCGGTGTCCGTGTTTTGAGGATCTGTGGATCCACAGATCCGCGGATCCGTGAATCCACGGATCCACAAAACACATATGGACGTCTGAATGGAGCCTTACAAGGGTGTGATCAATGACAGGGGGTGATCAGGGGTCTAGATGGGGTGATCAAGGGGTTAACAAGGGGTTAATAGGTGAGGGGGTGGGGGGTTAGTGTAGTGTTTGGTGCAACTTTACATAGTTACCTGGTCCTCTGGTGGTCGATCCCAGCAAATGGGACCACCAGAGGACCAGGTAGCAGGTATATCAGACGCTGTTCACAAAACAGCGTCTGATATACTTGTTTGATGCGATTTATATCACATCTACAGCCTGCCAGCGATGGATCATCGCTGGCAGGCTGTAGTTAAACTCCTGAGACGCGCGCTACTGTGAACGCGCGCGCGTTCACAGGAAATCTCGCGTCTCGCGAGATGACGCACTTCTGCGGCGCCCCAGAACAGCCCGACCGCCGCGGGAACGCAGTTGTACGTTAGGCGGTCGGGAAGTGGTTAAAGGGGCAGCTGCTCTGGAGGTCACTGTTAAGTCAGCAGGGTACTGTGAGGTCACTGTTAAGGGAGCAGAGCACTGTGGAGGTCACTGTTAAGGAAACGGAGTACTGTGGCAGTCACTGTTAAAGGGACTGGTGCGGTGGAGGTCTCTGTTAAGGGGACAGGAAATAGTGGAGGTCACAAATAAGGGGACGTTCAGTCAGTGTTAAGGGGCGGGGTGCTTTATAGTTCACTATTAAGGGGGCGGTCCCCTGAGAAGGTCAAGGGAGTGGGGTGCTGTGAAACTCACTGTTAAAGGGGCGGGCTGCTGTGAAGGTCAAAGTTAAAGGGTTTCTGTCATCACGTTTTGACATTATAAGCTGTCTGACATTAGCTATGTGCTAATGTCAGAGCAGCTTGATAATGTCTTTTTTATAAAAATCCGATTTATATTCAGGCTAAAAAACGTACTTTTATAATATGTAAATTAGCCTCTAGGAGCAGGGGGGCGTTGCCCTGCTCCTAGAAGCTCTGTGTGGCAACCTACTGGCACGCCCCTTCTTACTTTGAGTGACAGTGCCGGGCAGCGATCCTCCGGCACTGTCTCCTTGTGAAATCCTGCGCCTGAACGGCCGCTCTGTATTCGGCGCAGGCGCGGTGAGCAGAGGACAGCAGGCACCAGCGTGATGACAGAAACCCTTTAAGGGGATCTGCTGTTGTGGAGGTCCCATTTTAAGGAGGCGGGGCACTGTGGTGGGGCCAGTGCTAAGGAGTGAGGGGCTGTGGAATTCACTGATAAGGTGGCGGTGTACTGTAGAGGTTACCGTTATGGGGGATACTGTCTATCTTTTATCGACACACAGAAACATTAAATTAAATAGATGAAAGCTGGGTGCGAAGCTGGGTCATTCTGCTAGTATATATAAAAATTTCTGTTTGTTGTCTTGGCTTTCTAGGACGCTTGCAGCTTCACTCACATTCTAACTGCCATTCACACAGTCACATGACCCTTATTATCCAATAGAAACTCGCAGGTCCTTAACAACTCAGCCATTTTTCTTTGAGGTCACTGTGCTGCTGTGGAGGTGACAGTTAAGGGTATGAGGTACTATGGATGTCACATTTTAAGGGGGCAGGGTGCTGTGGAGGTCTTATATTAAGGGGGCGTTGCGTGGTGGGTTGGTCACTGTTAAAGGGGAGGGGCACAGTGCAGGTCAATGTTAAGGGGATGGACCGCTGTGCAGGACCCTGCGGGTGGCCACATTTTAGACGGTGGGTCCCTGTGGAGGTCACTGTTAAGGGGTAGATCGCTGTGGAGGGTCACTATGTGGGCCACTATGGAGGTCATTGTTAAGCAGGCAAGGTACTATGGAGGTCAATGTTAAGGGGGCGAGGTGCTGTAGAGGTCACTGTTATGTGGGCGAGGGCTGTGAAGATCACTATTAAGGAGGTGGGCCACTGTGCAGGTCACTGTTAAGGGAGTGAGGCGCTGTAGAGGTTACTTTTAAGGGGGCGGGACATTGTTAGATTACTGGGTGGGTGCTGTGGAGGGTCAGTGTTAAGGAGACGGGCCGTTGTGAAAAACACTATTATGGGGCGGGGGCCTGGGAAGGTAGGACACTGTGGAGGTCACTGTTAAACGGGGGGGCTGCTGTGGAGGTCAAAGTTAAGGGGGTGGGCTGCCGTGGAGGTCACTATTAGGGGGAGGGATACTGTAGAGGTCACTGTTATGGGGAACACTGTGGATATCTTTTAACATCACACACAAACATTAAATGAAATAGTGGAAATATACCCGTGTGAAGCCGGGTCATCCTACTAGTAAAGTATAAATAAAGGGTATATTGTAGTTTTACATGGAGAATGTTTTGTGAAGTGTAATAAAACAGTTGAAACAAAACAAATATGTAGTTAATGAAGGGATTAAAGTATATTTGCCATTAAATTTAAATAATAACTATACTAAGGGCTCATGCACACAAACATTTTTTTTCTGTGTGCATTCCATTTTTTTTTGCAGACCGTAATAAAAACAGAAGTTACTCTGTGTGCATTACATTTCCGAATGTCCATTCCACAAAAAAATAGAATTACGCATTATGGACAAAGATAGTACTGTTCTATTATGGGCCAGCTGTTCCGTTCCGCAAAATATGGAATGTCATCTGTATTTTTTGCGGACCACAAAAAGTATACGGCCGTGTGCATGAGCCCTAAGCCTAGTTCATAATTCCGTTATTTGGTCAGTTATTGAGCCAAAACAAGTTGCGGGTCAAAAACACAGAACAGGTGCAGATCTTTGCATTATACCTGATCTCTGAGTAGGCTTCACTGCTGGTTTTGGCTCACAATAACTGATCTAATAACTGAAGTGTGAACTTGGCCTAACTAAACATACAAAAAAAATACTATTTCTAATAAGCATACAAGGAAAAACATAACAGGATATCACATATACAGTGACAGATATTACCAAATTATGAACATTATAGAACCAAGCAGCTTAGTAATTTTGCCTGTTCTTATTGAAGTCATTGCTTAGTTAACTTTTCTGACTATGGAAACCGTCAAAGACACATTAACTTAAGGCACAGCCACACGTTCAGGTTTCCTGATGCAGTTTTGAAGGCCAAAATCGGGATTGGATGACAAAAGATAATATAAAGGACAGATAAGACTACTCAGTTCTAATTCACTCCTGGTTTTAGCTTCCAAAACTGCATCAGCTAACCTGAAAGTATGGCCATACCTTTAAAGGGGTTCTCCAGAATTTAAGAAAATACTTAAATATTATTTTCTTATAAATATGTTCCCAAACTCCTTTCATTAGTGATAAAGGCTCGTTTTGTCTAGAGAGCAGTCATTGGGAGAAACAAAATGCCACTGTTCTATTAGTCCACGCAAAACCTGTCCTAATCACACAGGAGGATATGTCTCCTCTGCTCTACTTGTCAGGGATTATAATCCTGAATACAACTGATCTTTAGCTAAATCTCTGTAGGAATGGGGTTCTTGAGGAGACATGAAGTACAAAGAGGAGGGACAGGACAGACAGACTGTGGTAATGTGGGGCTGTGGTAATGGAGACTGAATACAAGTGCTGCTGCTCATTATCTACACCCCCGCCTCCTCTCTGTAGTTCATGTCTCCTCATGAACTCCATTCACTCAGAGATTCAGCTGCAGATCATATTAAACTGTATTCAGGATAATAATCCCTGACGAGCAGAGCAGAGGATGAGGCAGCTCTTTAGCTTAGTGAAGTAACTTGTTGTGCTGTGTGATTAGGACAGGTTTTGTGTGTACTACTAGGACGGCGGACATTTTTATTTCTCCTAATGATTGCTCCCCAGACAAAATAGCCACTATAGCTCAGTGCTCCAGACTAAAAAAAAAATTATATATATATATATATATATATATATATATAATTATAATAATAAAGAAAAAAAAGACTTGGAAAATATGACACAGGTCACAGTAATGAGCCAGCACTACATATAGGAGAATAAAGCACAACATACTTGGTTTTGCGATTCCTTGACCCCTTGAACCTCTATGTGCTTGACAAAATGAATACACAGACAGAGACAACCTCACAAGGGGGAAAAAAACACAGAAGGAGGGGTTGCTCAAGATTGTGCCGCTACTTTAACTAGTGTACAGGCATCAGACCCATCGAGATACACTAATCTACTATAATAGTAGATGCAAGCATAACATATGGACTAAGCCCTCACTCTGTTGATAAAATCTGAGACACTTGGTCAATACATTTTGATCAAAATACATCTAATCCCACCTACCAGGCGACAAGGTGTTCTCAGTTTGTCAACAGAGTGAGGGCTTAGTCCATATGTTATGCTTGCATCTACTATTATAGTGCCGTATTTTCTGTGATTTTGTAAATGTAGCCTTATACAGCAGCGCATTTAATGCCCTATCGTGCAGGATGGTTTATATACAGTATAGTTTTTTCTGTGATTAGTTTGACTTGTCTTGAAGGAGTGGCACCTTCATGTGTGAATACGCTCCTACACTGGGAGTGATATTCAAGTGCACTTTTGCCCCACCTATCTAATAAGTGACCTTTGTTAAGGTGGTACATATAGGTGTGTGTGTCCCTCCTCCGACCGGTTGCAGATGCATATGGAGGTAACAAGGGGCAGCACACCATATGTGCAGGGACTGTGCTCCTGAAAAATGCGCTACAGCATGAATAGGTTAGCATAGGAACCCGCCTGAACTGAGACCACCCTGTCGCCTGGTAGGTGGGCTTAGATGTATTTTGATCAAAATATATTGACCAAGTGTCTCAGATTTTATCAACAGAGTGAGGGCTTAGTCCATATGTTATGCTTGCATCTACTATTATAGTGCATTATTTTCTGTGATTTTGGATAAGGTGTTGTGCAAGATAAAGTGATAAATGTGAGAGATTTTCCTGGTTTTGGGGCGTTTTGATAACATCAGCTGCTCAAATTCTGTAAGGTCCCTCTCCGACACTGCCTTATCTAAGAACTTAGAGCATATACGTTTTAAGTGAGCATAATAGAAGGATAGTGATACTTCTTGTACATCTAGGCCCTAAAAGCTTCCTTTGTGGGAATGACCCTTCCGGTGAAAGCATCTCCTAGTTTCCAATTTATGAAGGAGCGCCACAAGCTTTCCCTGGCTGCTCCTGGGGAGTCAAGCAGTATGGGCAAGAGGGACATTGGTAAGAGAGGAGAGGGACGTGGAGCTAGGATCTGTCTGAAACCTCTATTGGGCCTAGTAACATAGAATTGCTACTCCTAGATGGTCTGGGCTTAGGGCAAGGGAGACACATGTTTTCTAGGTCTGTGCCATTGTTCCATGAGGGCGAAACAGCGAAGGGGTCCTTCTCACCAGCTGGGAACAATAATTGTAACCATCTGTTCAATTGTACCGCTTTATAATATGAATGCACATCAGGTAGACTCAGACCTCCCTTTTCTCTATTCCTGACCATCATTGAGTGAGCCAATCTTGATCTCTTATTTTTCCATAAGAACTTAGAGAAAAAGCTTCAAATAGAAGTAAAAAATGGCAGGGGTAGGTGAATAGCAGAATACCATCTGTTGTATGCACAGAACTTTTGGCATAATGTATGTTTTCAATAGGTTTCTTCTACCAAGCCAGGAAAACCACAAAGGCTCATAAGATTTCAGTAACTTTGTAATCTCTGGGGGGCTGATGGAGAGGCACTGGGGGGCTGATGGAGAGGCACTGGGGGGCTGATGGAGAGGCACTGGGGGGCTGATGGAGAGGCACTGGGGGCTAGTGGAGAGGCACTGGGGGCTGGTGGAGAGGCACTGGGGGCTGATGGAGAGGCACTGGGGGCTGGTGAGAGGCACTGGTGGGCTGATGGAGAGGCACTGGGGGGCTGGCGGAGAGGTACTGGGGCCTGATAGAGAGGCACTGTGGGGATGATGAAGAGGGACTGGGGGCTTCAATGAGGCTAGGGGCTCTTATCTGAGGTCTAATTGGGGGTCATTCACATTGGGGTCTGACCTGAGGTGTGATCTGAGGTCTTATTGGGGTCTTATTAACATTGGGGATCTTAAAAGAAATATCTCTAAAAAAAATACTTAAAAGCTATAGCCAAAGCAACATAATAACAAGTATATAATATAATAACAATGAGACAATATAACGAGGGAGCTTGTGCCCACTACAGTGGGACTGCCAAGAAAACAGGTGAGGTAGCTTGTGTTTCCAAACATCCTGCTTGAGGAACATGAATCTAGAACCCGGGTAGTCAAGGCAGTCAAGTGATTGAAGCAGCTGACTTGGGTTAGCTCCTCCTCTTCTTCGGCGCTTGATTCCGATACGCTGTCTTCCATGGTTCCACCTTGGGCAGTTGTGGGAGGTCCTGATCATCCAGCATTGGCATCCAGGCATTTTGGTCGCCACCTGGAGAGCTGTAGCTAATGAAAGTTATTTGGGAATATATTTATAATAAAGTAATATTTAAGTATTTTCATTTTCTTAATTCCTGGAGAACCCCTTTAATTTTTGGATACAGATGGGGATGCCACAAAAGTGCACAGTCAGAAAAAAAAATTGAAATCTAGTGTACATGACCATCTTGACAAAACCAGAGCAGAGAAGGCAATACAGCTGCATACAGTTGGAGTTGTTTATATTTACTAACAACAAGTATCTAATTGTGAGCATTTAAGATGCTTTAACTTAATTAACCCTCAAAGACTAAGCCAATTTTAATTTTTATATTTTTTTATTTAATTTTCTTTCCCATAGTCCAACAGCCATAACTTTTTAATTTTTCCGTTCACATAGCCATATGAGGGTTTATATTTTGCGGGACAAGATGCATTTTTAATGCTGCCATTTAATTTACCATGCCTTGTATTGGAAAAGAGGAAAAAAATTCTTTGTGGGGTGAAATTGAAAAAAAAAAAAAATTCAAACAAGGTTTTAGGAGTTTTGACATCACAGCATTTACTGTATGCTAAAAATGACATACAGTACCCATTCTGCAGCTCAATACGATCGTGACAATACCAAACTTGTATAGTTATTTTGTTTAATTGTGTTTACAAAAATAAAAACCTTTGACAAAAATCTAAATTTTCTTTGCACTGCCATATTCTGACAGCCAGAACCTTTTTATATTTCAGTCTACAGAGCTGTATGAGGGCTTGTTTTTTGCATAACGAACTGTAGTTTTTATTCGTACCATTTTTGTGTTATGTACGACTTTTGGATCACTGTTATTCAATTTTTTTTAGGGGGGCAATATGTGTTTTTCATTTTTTTTCCATTAAAGCATTCACCACACAGGAAATTTTTAAAATACTTTAATAGACATTTTCAGATGCGGCGATAACTAATATATATGTTTTTTATTGTTTTTATAGGTAAAATTGGGAAAAGGGGGAGATTAAAACATTTAATGTTTTAGTGGGATTTTTAGCGGGCTAGAGCCTGGGATCTTTTTATACCTTGTTCTATTAACCCTAAGGGCTCATGCACACAAATGTATTTTCTTTCCGTGTCCGTTCTATTTTTTTTGCGGGCTGTATCTGGAACCATTCATTTCAATGGGTCCGCAAAAAAAAACCAGAAGTTACTCCATGTGCATTCCGTTTCCGTATGTCCGTTCTGCAAAAAAATAAAACGTAATATTATTGTCTGCATTACGGACAAGGATAGTACTGTTCTGTTAAGGGCCAGCTGTTCTGTTCCACAAAATATGGAATGCACACGGACGTCCTCCGTATATTTTGCAGATAGCAAAATACATACTGTCATTTGCATGAGCACTAAGAGAGATCTATTAGGGTGAATAGGATTTTTACACTGTCCATGCTAAGCTATGCCTCGTGCATAGTTTAGCAGGCAGATTAGCATGGATGGCCTGGAAGGCTTCAGAAACGTCCAGGCTCCCATGGTAACTGATCGGAGCCCCTGTAATTTCATTGTAGGGGCTCCGATCGGAAGGCAGAGGGAGCCACATTCATCTGCCTGATTCCACAGAAGCATTGATTGCGACATTTGAAGTGTTAAATGATGGAGTTTGGCAAGATCGCCGTTCCCTGTCTTTGCAGCCAGGTGTCTGCTGTATGATACAGCTGGCACCTGTTGCGTATGGAGCGGACTCACCGCAGCAACCCGCTCTATACAAATATGGGCTTGTTTAACACTAGCGGATGCCGTGCGTGTCATCTGCTGCGTCAATGAGAGCCAAGACCCGCTGCGGACAGCAGAAGCATGGAGCATTAACATGATTGATAATGCTCCGTGCCTCTCTGTGATCTTTTTACTACAAAATCACAGTGGATGACACGCATGGCATCCGCTCATGTGAAACAGCCCTTATGTGTTAAGGGGTTAAAAGCAGTCTTAAAAGGGTTGTCTGAGTTAAATAAGCACACAGGGAGTGATAAAATAACGAAATAAGTCATACCATTTTTCTCCCCGCTACTTCCTGTGCCATGTTCTGGTCCTCCCTACCTCTGATGTCCCATGTACGCCACCTTAACCCTGCAGCCAATCAGTGGCCCTCAACAGTTACGTGCTACATACAGCTAAGGTATGATTGGCTGCACAGTCACCTGGTCACCACCGCAGCCACGAAGAAGACAATAGCACTGCAGGACTAGACTATGACGCTAACGTAGCAGGGGAGAAAAGTGATAAGTATGACTTACTTTGTAATTTTATCACATTCACTGCTGCATATCATTCGACAAGCCTCTGCTAAGTAAGAGTGTTTTATTTTATCTGTGGGCAGTTTTTATGTTGGCTTATACACAGAAAGGTTCAGCAGGGGATTTGTTTGCTCCATGGTGCACAGCACTTATGGCACTGCCTGCTGTACATATTTAGCTTTCATATGGTTTTAAATGGAAACATGTGAGCCCTATACAGTTAGTATATAATTTCTCACTCATATGACCCCTTACCTCAGCCAACCTGTATGCCCACCACTACATAGCCAACCTGCGTGCCCATCAGTATAGTATTATAGCCTTAAAGGGGTTGTATCATCATTTCATGACATTAGGAAATGATATCATGTTCCTATGAATTTATAATGCCCCCTGCAAATAATAAAGAAATTTAAAATTGTTACCCCCATATACAAAATTATCTGCCGCCATTATTCTTAATGAGTCCCCAGACAGTGATCACATCTAACATAGTAACATAGTATATAAGACCGAAAAAAGACATTTGTCCATCCAGTTCGGCCTGTTTTCTACAAGTTGATCCAGAGGAAGGCAAAAAAACCCTGTGAGGCAGAAGCCAATTTTCCCCACTTAAGGGGAAAAAATTCCTTTCCGACTCCAATCAGGCAATCAGAATAACTCCCTGGATCAACGACCCCTCTCTAGTAGCTGTAGCCTGTAATATTATTACACTCTAGAAATAAATCGAGTCCCCTCTGAGGGCTATTTTTCAGTTTGCTTGATTTCTGCATTGATTTTGTAATATTATTTGTTACAGAATATGCCCATAAAGGAAGGACAAGACACTGCCAACGCTTTTTATCATCCTGGTTATCGGCTACTTGACTTCACTTTATGAAGTAATAATTTCTAACCACCCTCTTGTTCCTTTCTTGTACAATAATGTGGGAATGTGATCGTGCCAAGTACTTAGGACTTTTGTTTTGCTTTACAGCTTGGATAATTTTATGAATTGCCTTCTACGGTGGTAAGTCTCTTGCCTTGACATGGCAATTTTTTTTTAGCTTTTTATTATTTTAATAACATAATAAGAGGTGCAAAGAAACTTCCATAGCCAAAAAGTAAGAGGAGCTATGTTAAAAAATAAAAATAAATACAAGGACCAGGTTCAGGAAAAAGGCATTTGGACACCATGGACATCTGACTTTTTTTGCAGTGCAGCCACCAGATGTGACAGATGTCGTAACTGACATAATTCAATGGCTTCCCCATAATTCAATTTTATGATCTGCTTCTAAAGCTACAAGTTTCTTTCCTTCCTAAATGTGTGAGTGAACCCCAAAGGCCTATCTGCCACATAAGTGAATAGTATTATAAATGACACTTGGTCTGTCCTGTGGCTCAGGAGAAGTTGCACCTCTGCTAAAACCTTAAAACATCCTAATGTCTATATATATATATATCACAACCCTACCTAAGATCATAACTGATTTAATCAGATCTGTCAGCTTGAAGGGGTTTTCTGGAGGAAAAACTTGTTCTCAACAATCCCCCAGTGCTGCCTCTCTGATGAAAAATCACAGGAAATGGCTGGAAATGCCAGCTCGGCTAATGGCTGGATTCACATCACATTTTTGACATACATTTACACTTTAGATCAGCAAAGCTGACAGATGACAATATAACCTGCATGATGAATGCATTTGTGGGAGTCACCATTTTATGTACACATCAGAACATTTTCCTTGCATAAACTGTACGTTATACGGAGGCGAAAAAGCGCATTGTGAACATAACCTACAGATGCATCTCAATAAATTAGAATATCATCCCAAAGTTAGGTTATTTTAGTAATTAAATTCAAAAAGTGATTGTTGAGAGGGAAGCGTTCTCTCGCTGCAATCGCCTGCTCGCTAGCAGAGGAGACAGCTGCTTTTACTTGCAACGATCTCCCCCGCAGCATGGGGAGGAGCCATCGTTATGCCATCTCATGTCCCCATGCTGTATAGAGGTTTGCTAGCGGCAGATTGTGCTTAGACAGCACGATCTGCCGCATCGCGCAATCGGTGGCAGTATTACACTGCCAGTTGATCCCTAACAAGTGTCCATATAATCGTCCATACGTACGATCATCAGGCAGAAAATCTGCCCATGTAATACACCCTTTAGTGCTCCATACCAAAAGTGTAACTCAATACTTACTTTAAGCTTTAGAAGTTTTTATATACAGGTAAACTAAGCCAGTGAGATAAGCTAGTGTGATAACCTACCAGGCATGACTTTAAAGCTGGCTACATCTGTATTTCTTTTAATGTTGAAAATTATGGCTCAAACCCATAAGTTAGTATCTCAGAAAATAAGAATATTATATAAGACCAAAAAAAAAAAAAAAAAGATTTTTAAGGCCCATTTCACACTAGCGTTTTTGCTTTCCGTCCTAGAGTTCCGTCCTCGGGGCTCTAGGGCGGAAAGATACTGATCAGGATTATCCTAATGCATCCTGAATGGAGAGCAATCCGTTCAGGATGCATCAGGATGTCTTCCGTTCAGTATGTGAATGTTTTTTGGACATTGACAAAAGCGCAGCATGCTGCGGATTTGTCTCCATCCAAAAATCCGGAAGACATGCCGTAATGCCAGATCCGGAATTAATGCCCATTGAAGTGCATTAATCCGGATCCGGCCTTAAGGAAATTGAACATGGAACAGCAGATAACGTTCCTGTTTGTATTGCTGTAAGCTTTATGTTGTTACTGTTACAATATGATGTTATTCTAGGGCATTGGCTGTATGTTTTAAAATGCCAAAAGAAGTGTCACAGAAATAGATAATACTTTAAACATAAACAGTGTGCTTAGAAAGAAGGAAATGCGAAACGAGTCTGGAGTTCTAAGAGGCCATGGAGCATTGTGCATCCTCTGGGACAATCAATTAAGTAGAACCTTTTATGGAAATCTGTCAGGTTTGGTAAAGAGACGTCTGTAGCATGCTAAAGATGTGAATTGACATGTGCCCTGCACACTATTGTCTGCGGTTACAGTATCTGTCATCACACAGGATACACTCTACAGTTTATTTCTAGACTAATAATTTATGTTTACAAAAGTATAAATGTGTATGGGCGCCTGAACCCTAACCATTTTTTTTCATACTCTTCCATTATTTTAGAAATTCACAATTAAAATGATGTACAATCCTTCCATATGCCTAACTCTATCCAATGGATAGGTACAACACCATTTTTCGACACCAATAGAAGAGAACTTCCAACATTCAGGGTCTTTATTTCAACAAAAGTAAACAGGTTACCCGGGAAAGCACATAAGAAATGTGGTAATTTAACAATACTTAAAGGGGTTATCTGAGATTTTTTTAAAGGAGTTGTCCGCTTTATTTATATTGATGACCTATCCTCAAGATCGGTCATCAATATCAGATTGTTGGGAGGCAACTCCTGGCACCGCCACCAATCAGGTGTTTGAAGAGAAGGCTGCGCTAACTTCTCTTCATTATTTACCTGCTCGCCGTGACAACCACACCATTAAGCAGGTGTAATTACACCTAAGCATTCGTATTCACTTCTATGGGACGGCTCTTTCCTATTCAAGTGAATACTATTGAATTGAAGGGAATTTCATTGAGGTGAATGTCACTTATTAACACATGTTGATTATGATCATATTGATCGGGGTTGATTACATATTCACATTGAACTTATGCTGTCACATTTGGATGTATTGTGTGATTGGCCACCCCTACCATATGGGGATCACAGTATGCTTGAGAAAGGCTTGTTGGTAGCCGAAATGTAGCAATTTTGTATTCACGTTTGAACATGTAAGCAGTTCCCAATAAAGGGACATTCACTGCACATGCTGCCTACACTCTCGTTTATTGGATTACATACAAGGGATGCTCTAAGGATCTAGGACTCCAGGTGGGCTGCTGCATTCCGTGAAGACCGTAAAGATCCGGTGTGTGCTTCTCCACTATTCTGGTTATTGAGGTGAATGGGACAGCTGTTTACCTGCTCGACATCGCTGCAGTTGCGATGTCGAGCAAGTAAACAATGCAAAGAAGGTAGCGCTCATAGAAGCGCAGCCTTCTTTTCAAACATCTAATTGGCGGTGGTGCTTGGAGCCATAGGATCGCGGCATTCTCTTCAAACAGCTGATCAGCAGGGGTTGGCCTCCTGCCGATCTGATACTGATGACCTATCTTAAAGATAGGTCATAAATATAAATAAAGCGGACATCCCTTTTAACTGATGACCTATCCTCTGGATAGGTCATCACTATCTGATTGGCAGTAATCTGACACCAGGAACCCCCACTGATCTGCTGTTTGAGAAGGTAGCGGTTCTCACAGTAGCTCTGCAGCCTTCTCTCAGCTTAACCTAGGCCATGTGACGTCACGTGCATCGGTCACATGGCTAGGCGCAGCTTTGCCCCATTGAAGTGAATAGGGCTGAGCTGTGATACCAAGCATAGCCACTGTACAAAGTATTGTGCTGTGTTTGGTGAGGTGAGAGAAGGCTCCAGCGTACTGCCAGAACCGGTGCCTTCTCAAACAGCTGATTGGCAGGGGTCCTGGGTTTCGAACCACCACGATTAGATACTGATGACCTATCCGAAGAATTGGTGATCAGTTAAAAAATCTCAGAATACCCCTCTAAAATCAGTACATTTGAAGATACACAGCATAATTAGCAGTCTGGATGCAGGGATCCTCAGAGATGTGCCCATGATAGATCATGGAAACCTTAAGGCTCCATTCACACTTGACTTTTTGGCCAGTATATTTCATCGGTATTTGAAGTCTAAAACCAGAAGTGGATCCAAAGCACACAGGAAACATAACTGAAAGGTTTAAAATTGTATTCTTTGCCTTGTTGGGCCAAATATGCAATGTGTAAATTAGGTTCCACAGTGTCCGTAGAAACCTAAAACTAAACTTTCCTTACAGAGATATCAGTATTTTTCAATTGAACTGCAGCAATCATTGTTGCATAACTGACACTGTTGGTTGTCATTTTTAATTCAATTCTCCAAAATTGATTATAATATTTAAACTTTATTGATTGAACAAAGTCACAAAAGAACACTTGGTCATCAGTTTCAGGGAAATCAAGAGTGATAACCAATATGATGAAATTTCCAGCGTTTTCTTTTATGAGATGGTCACTACAACAAAGCAGATACATGACAATATCCAGTAAAAGAAAATGAATGGCCAAACCAGAGGTAGACAGGCCAATAATATGGGATGAACGTTAATAGGTAGGAACGTATGTTCTGTTGATCATTGGCTCATCTAAACCCCATACCAATCAGCTGACAAATGCGCAGACATTCATTTATTGGCTAACTCTATCTTTTATGTGAAAGATGAAAAGCTGCAAAGTGTATGGGGGGGGGGGGCTGAACGAGTTTCCCCATGTGCCTTCAATCGGCCTATGTTATATTTCATAAAAGAACACTGACTTCTTTTATCTCTGATTGCCAGTCAATAAAGGGTTCTTAGTCATCAACATCCATTTTTTGTGTTTTAAATAAATTTCATAGCTGGACTGTTTTAGCAACTTAACCGGAAGCATTTATTTTAAAGCCATTTACTTTGTACAGCTCATTGTGGTTTAAGCCTAAACTGTTCATCTAGGAGAACATATCCTCCTAACTGCTGCATTTAGAGATAAAGACTCTTGACTACTCAGAATTGTCCCAAATATTCAGCTGAACCATGGCACATGGTAATTACAGAGTCAAGACAACAGCAAATACAGTCCTTGTACAGATCAGTTACACATCTTTCGTTTTTTCATACTTTGAGATCTCTCCGACTATTGTTTGCATTTACGTTATTTATTTCACTGCATTGACACAGCTTAAAAAAACACAATTCTTGCTGGGGGTACTATATTGTATTTAAAATAAATGCAGTGGGATAGCTATCTATCTATCTATCTATCTATCTATCTATCTGTATATGCAAATAAAAACTGATCTTCACACAGTGAACAACTACAAATTTCCCATACACTTTTTGGATTGATTCCTCATGTTGAGATCTCTGATTGCAATATGACATTTTTATTTTTATTTCTTAGTCAGGTGATGATCACAAGGTGCTGTACAGTAAAACAAATTGTGCAGAAACCTTAATTTTCTTTTATTATGGCCAGGGGCGGATTAAGTGCATGGTAGGCCCGGGGCTGTCTACCCAACTTGGGCCCCCACAGTATTAATTTCCCCCACACCAATAATTTGCCCCCACGTAGTAGTTTGCTCCCCATGTAGTAGTTTGCCCCCCACTGTCCCTTCAGTAATATTCTCCTGTGCCCCCCAGTAATGTCCCCCAAAGTTGGCACACACAAAAAATAAATAAAAGCTAATTCTTACCAGTTTCCTAGCCGGTGCTCACTCGTAGATGGTGCAGGCATGCTGCGCACACACGTCAGTGTGCTGTGTCCGGGGACAGGCGCGCAATAATGTCATCACGCCCGCCTGCGCCGGGATTTTACTACCGCATAGGCTTCAGGTCTACTAGGCCTGAAGCCTATAGCGGTGATGGGTGGGGGGGGCAGGGAACTATGCGTTATTCACCTTATTCACCTATTCACCTTATTCACTGCTCATTTCCACGGTTACGACCACCTTGTAATCTAGCAGCAGTGGCCTTGCTTGCACAGGGGTAGGTGGCGTTTTAGTGTTCAAGCACGACCACTGCTGCCGGATTGCAGGATGGTTGTAACCATGGAAACAAGCAGTATATAATGTGATGGAGAAATGAATCCAGCCAGCAAAGGAGGCAATATGGACAATCACAATACATTAGTAAGTGCCTTATATTAACTTTCTCTAAATCATAAATGCCATTTGCTGACTTGAGACAACCCCTTTAACACAAAGAAGTGTAACAATCAGAGTTGCCAACTATCCATAAATTTGAAAGTCTGAAAATAATAGGGGACTTAGGCTACTTTCACACTAGCATTTTTACTGGATCCGGCAAGATTCAGCAAAAATGCTTCTGTTACTGATAATACAACCATTTGCATCGATTATGAATGGATCTGGTTGTATTATCTTTAACATTGCCAAGACGGAACCGTCATGAACTCCATTAAAAGTCAATGGAGGATGGATTCGTTTTCTATTGCGTTAGAAAAAAAACGGATCAGACCCCTTGACTTGGATTGCATTGACTTCTCCGTCTTGCTCCGCATCCCAGGACGGAAACCAAAATACAACATGCTGCAGTTTGCTCTCCGGTATGAGAACAGAATGCATTTTGGAGCATTACGTTCTGTTCAGTTACATTTTGTCCCCATTGATAATGAATGGGGACAAAACTTAAGTGTTTTTTTTCCACTATTGAGCCCCTATGACGGATCTCAATACTAGAAAACTAAAACTCTAGTGTGAAAGTAGCCTAAATTCCGATGTCCTTTCAGTGAAGCTTAATATTGCAATTATGTTCATTTACAGATCACAGTAAATGCTACTGATGTGTTCATATCAGTTTTCTGAGCTATAGATTTTGATAAGATTAGCTATAGATGTTTTGATAAGTTGTTCTGAAATAAATAATCTGGTTGGTAACCCTTTTCAAACTATGCAACCCAGTGTCTTATGGTGTATTGGGTTGCAGTGGGAGTTTTAACCATGTCGAGCACCACAGAACATCTGACTTCTGCAGTTAAAAAACGACATATCTGCTTGCTTGAACATAATAAATTTAAATGTTAGCCTTGGGGAGCATTCCTCTGCCTCCAGCATTTTTCTAAGGGTACTTTGACACTAGTGTTAAAATTTTCCGGTATTGAGTTCCGTCATAGGGGCTCAATACTGGACAAAAACGCTTCAGTTTTGTCCTCATTTATTGTCAATGGGGACAAAACTGAACTGAACAGAACGGAACGCTCCAAAATGCATTCTGTTCTGTTTAGTTCCGTTCCCATACCGGAGAGCAAACCGCAACATGTTGTATTTTGCTTTCCGTCCTGGGATGCGGTGCAAGATGGATCCGGCATGACCCACAATGCAAGTCAATGGGGACGGATCCGTTTTCTCTGCCACAATAGAAAACTGATCCGTCGCCCATTGACTTTCAGTGGAGTTCATGACGGATCCGTCTTGGCAATGCTTAAGATATGTTAAAGATAATACAACTGGATCTGTTCATAAAGGATGCAGATGGTTGTATTATCAGTAACGGAAGCTTTTTTGCTGGACCCTGCCGGATCCAATAATAACGCTAGTGTGAAAGTAGCCTAACCACTGGCTGGATTTACTCACTTTTACTTGTTTTCACAATTCAGGACTCGTTTTCTGTGTACCGACTTTGCTATTTTCATAAATTACCTCATCATAGTGAATATTGAATTTGTTTTTAGTAAACACCGTATTTGTGCTCTACAAACACTTGCAAGATAACCAGATCTTCTGCTAATGATAATTGTGTAATGCTAATCAGCAGCTCTTAGCTAGTTACTGATAAAATGCTTTACTGTTCATATACTGTATAATGTGACTCCAACTCTTCAACACATGAGCCATTTTATATATTTTGTGCAGCACATACATTTTTGGCACCGGAACAGAGTTACCGGAGTTACCAGAGTTACCATATCCGGCACCGCCGGGCACCACGGGATCTCCTTTGACTATAAGTAACTCCTCTGCCGGGACAAACTACAGGAGTAACCTGCCAGAGATGTGAATGTAGCCTAAAGGGGCTCTCCAGTTTTCCATAAACAATGAATACATACCATAGCAATTTGAAAGTGCAGAGTTTAATGTATAGATTACATTTACATGTGCAAGTGGCAATACATTTTTTTAAGACAAAACTCACCATTGATGTTAATAAAATCCCATTCACACAGTGCAGTAAAGAACCATGCCAATGTTGTGGCATGATGCAATTATTTTAATCAACAAACACAGTAAAGGTTTCCGGTTTTGAACATCAATCTGATGTTCTTGTTTCCCTTCTTTTGGCTGATAAAACTTAAAGTGAACGTGTGATTAGAAAATGACCTATTATTTAAATCATGTTTTTATGTTAAACATATTTTTAAAGAATTTTTTTGTGATTTTATTTTTGATCTATAAAAAAAATATCCTAAAATCCCGCAATTGTCACACTGGCCTGCAAGCCTGATAATAGGCGCCACTTCTTGGTCTGTACAGATCACTTTTCAGTAGCAGTAGTCATTATAGGCAGCATTACAATGATACCTATACATAGTTAACACAGAATCCACCATTAACAGTAGATGATGTCACAGGTTATTTGTTACTTCCTTGTACAATGACCTCTGCACAGGTCACAGAACATGCCTAGAATGCTCTCCCATAGAAGTCAATGAGGTCCCCTCCAGATTATTGTGGTGGCTGCTATAAAGCATATCTCTAAATACTGTTAACAAGATGTTCAGGAACATAAAATAAAAACTAATTACAAAAGGGACTATGTGTCACTATCTGGTTTTAACTGTCAGAAAAAAATTGTAGGTGACACAATCCCTTTAAAGTTGTAATGCCATTTTGTGCTTCTAGTGGGCAATCCTATTTTCGAACCCAGGGCCCAGTGTCGGACTGTAACTGTCAGACTGGTGAGGAAAGTACAGATCAGTGTGGGGCTGTAACTTCCTCTAGGAGCAGACTGCTTCATGTCTGCAGGAAGAGAGGCCCCAGCCTTTCTAGGTATTACATACCTGCAAAACACCTGTCCCCCATTCGCACAAGCTGAAAGTAAAGACTCTAGCCTTCTCCCTGAACTCCTCCCTACATCAAAAGATAAAGGCTGCATCAAGTTCCTGCCTACAAAGTAAGTCAAAGTGTGTATATTTGGCACATGTTCACAGTAGCGTTATGAAAACCATATGTGGGATCTGCCGGATTCCTATTGACTACAATGGGATACAAATGGGGATGAACTCAATAGAAAGTCTATGGACCCATTTTGAAGTTAGGAAAGAGAGCACACTAAGTAGGTGCTTCTCTTTCCTCGTTCGTGCAATCGGCAGGAGTTTCAGCACTCAGACCCCCATAATCAAAACTTTTGATGTGTTGCGATACATATCCACCTCATGTTTTTTTTTTTCCGTCTTGCTCTGGATCAACTTGCAGGTTAACCGGCTGAACTAAATGGACATACAGTCTGTCTTTATTCGGCCTTATAAACTATGGGAGTCACTTATTAAGACGAACGTTTTAGAAGCTGGTCTTAATAAAGCCCCATAATTGGTGGTGGATCTGCCGAAGATATGGAGAAGCGATGGGTTCCCCATAACTTTGGGGCATCCAGCGCCCGTCTAACTGTAAGCCAGCTTCCTAGAATTGTAAGCCGGCATAGAAAATGATGAATGCCCTGCCAAAGCCACGCTCACAATTTTAGAAATGGTGTGAGTGGGGAAAAGTCTCAGATGGTGTCGCAACTAAGGGTACTTTCACACTTGCGTTGGTGCGGATCCGTCTGTTTATTTGCACAGACGGATCCACACCTCTAATGCAAACGTTTGTATCCATTTGCAGTAGGTTTAAAGAAAAATGACAAAGTCTAAAACGGATCCGTTTTGAATTACATTGAAAGTCAATGGGGAACGGATCCGTTTTCAAATGCACCATATTGTGTCATTGACAACGGATCCGTCCCCATTGACTTACATTGTAAAAAAAAAAACGGATCCGCCTCTTCAGACAGACACCAAAATGCTGCATGCTGCGTTTTGGTGTCCGCCTCCAAAACGGAATAGAGGTGGAACGGAGCCGAACTGATGCATTCTGAGCGGATCCTTATCCACTCAGAATGCATTGGGGCTTAACTAATCCATTTTGGACCGTTTATGAGAGCCCTGAAACGGATCTCACAAACGGAATCCAAAACGCTAGTGTGAAAGTACCCTAACCATTGCACCGCCATCTGCGCCTGAAATACGCCTAATATAGGAGTATTTTAGTATAATAAATGACCCTGTATGTTACTATGTTATATCAAAAGTTTTCTCAAAGTTCAGTGTGTGGATTGATAATGTTAAGATATGGTCAAGCAGAACTGACTCAGAATTTCTAATCTATTTTCTATAATTTATTTCAAAGCACATAAAAGGCAGGAAACCTTTGAAATGTTCCTTCCTTCCCCTGTCACATACTGAGGGTATCCAGTCTCTATATCCAGTCTAGTCAACTATGGATACTACATAACATTGTGTGCTTGACTGAATGCAAGAATAATGCTGATCAAGTGACTGGGGTGAGCTGCTGTACAAGCATATAGCCAAGCCAATGTGCCCTTGTAAGCTATGAAGGACATGCAGCATTCTATTGACAACTCCCTAAAAGTGCCCATCATCAGGCTCCTGGAAATCAAAATAGTTCATCCAAGGATAGGCCATTGATGTCATAGACGATAGCTTTGTTATGCATCCATGGGAACATGGTACTCTCCAGAAAGTGTGATTTATCAAGAGAAACCAAGGATATGTATATGGTAACTATCAAAGTCAGTTATATAAAGTGGTAGCAGAACTTGGCATGCTTATAATAAGAATGGTATGCCTGGGCTTCGAATAGTGGCTTGTAGTAGACATGGTCCATCAAGAGGACAGAATTTGTCAAAGGGTAACTGGAACTCTAATTAGTGCCTCCTGGTAATGCTTTTTCTGCTTTTTCAATAATGATTATTGGGAAGAGTCACCAGCTTTAGTTTTTTACAGTTAAAATTGACATTTATACACATATATTTAAAAATTAGAAGTTGACTAAGGGAAGGACCGGACAAAATACGTGGAGAAAAATACTATGGGCCAGATTTATCATTAGCCTAAGTCACTTTTCTGGAGTTGAAAAGTCGCAAAAAATTGCGCAAAAAGCCAAATTGCGCAATTTTTTGCGACTTTTTGGAGACTTACGCCACTCACTCCAAAACCAAGTTTATGAGCGTTTTGTCGTATGTAAATCACTTGCAAGACAGATTTATTATTGCGACTTTTTAAATAGTCGCAAAAAAGTCGCAAAAAATTGCGCAAACTCACTCCACTCATGACCATGCTTATGTTTGACAAAATCACTTTTTTAAAATTGCGACTTTTCCAAAGACAAAGCCAAAATACAACTAGGAACCAGAAATACACCAGATTTATCAACCTCTGAAAGAGCCCATGATAAATTTGACTTGACTCAAATACACATACGCCTTCTTTGAAAGTGGAGTGAACTGCAAGAGTAATGATAAATCTGGCCCTATATTTTTATATAAATCAAACATTGAAACTCTGGATTTTAAAGGGTTATTCCTATCTGGACATTTATGGCATATCACGTCTGTCATGCACTGCCAGGAATAGAGAAGGGTACCTACCAGGCGTCCATGGCTCTAATATATACTGAACAGTTCTAGGGCACTTCATATGAGATATGTATAGGTTCTTATCCCTATACTCACATTCTAAAGCTGGGCATACACTTTAAATAAAAGATTATCCTGAAGATTTTGCTTGGATTGGCTGACAATACACACCGTGCATCAGATTTCCCTGGGAAATATACCATTGGCCACAGCTTATTCTCCTATCCGCACTGAATGAGACATGCAGCCTTGGCTGGTAATGAGAGCGTTGGTAGAGACCAGTATAAAACAAAAGTTAGCTGAACTAATGTGCATTGCCAGCTAGATTTTTTTCTACTAATTAAAACCAGATAGTGACACATATTGGGTGTCATTTATCAAAGACTAGTATTTTACACCGGTCTTTGATATCCCACATGCTGCCTGAGAATGCACTTAATTTATGATGAGACACAGGCATCTTTATAAATTAGGTGCATCCTCAGGCAGTCCATGAGCCTAGACTGAAATCTACTCCAGCTCCTACCTATAGTAGATTCAGCAGTTTGAAAAAATGTTGCACGACCCCCTTTTTGTGACTTTATGTGACAGTATTTTTTTGCACAGGCATTTTTGTGCCATGTTCACATAGGAATGTCAATGGTGTGGTGGGGCCGGGCTGGGACTACGGCCCTGACAAGTTTACCAATATTTACACCTGAAAGCCAGGGACTAGTTTTGTCTCCAGGCACACAGGCTGCTGATGGTGCATCTAATTTATGACAAGGTGCATGCCTCATCATAAATTAAGCGCATCTT
Organism: Bufotes viridis; assembly: GCA_033119425.1. Taxonomy (NCBI): domain Eukaryota; kingdom Metazoa; phylum Chordata; class Amphibia; order Anura; family Bufonidae; genus Bufotes; species Bufotes viridis. The sequence continues at coordinate 298,188,492 of CM065591.1, forward strand.
CCACCAACTTAGCCAGGGATTAAAAGAGTGGCGTAAAAAGCTGGTCTTTGTAAATGACCCCAATTCTATCTTTAGTGCTTAAGGCCCCATTCACATAACCGTATTTATACTCCACATTCGATACACATTTTTGCAGATCAGATGCGGACCCATTCATTTCAATGGGGCAGCAAAAAATGTGGACAGCACATTATGTGCTGTCGATATCTGTATGTCCGTTCCACAGTCCCGCAAAGAACTTGTCTTATTCTTTTCAGTTTTGCAGACAAGGATAGGCATTTTTACAATGGGTTCACAAAAAAAACAAAACGGATGCAACATAGATGTCACAAGGGCATCATCTGTATTTTTTGTGGATCCGCGCAAAATACATACAGTCATGTGAATGCAACCTAAGGCAACCCTGTTAGCTTGGTATTAACAATCCTCTGAGGATGGAAATTCACAAACACCTCATTGGATACAAAGAATGTTACCATCTCCAGCTTCCTGCAAAATGATACATTGTGGAGATTGGTATGTGCACAGATTAATTTATAACTATGGACCCTCTATGTAAGAACTATCAAACACACTAAGTGGTAAAGGGGTTGTCTCACTTCAGTAAATGGCAATTACAGTGTAGACAAAGTTAATACAAGACCCTTACTAGTGTATTGTGATTGTCTATATTGCCTCCTTTGCGGGCTGGATTCATTTTTCCATTGCATTATACACTGCTCATTTTCAGGGGTTACGACCACCCTGCAGTCCACCAGCGGTTGCCATGCTTGCATGCTATAAGAAAAAGCACTGGTCTCTCTGGTGGCTGGTATCCTATGAGCACACAGAGGCACGCATGCGCAGCAGCTTCCGGCCACCTTGTAACTGCACTGCAGTGGTGGCAGTAACCCCTGGAAATGAGCTGTGTATAATGTGATGGAAAAATTAATCAAGCCAGCAAAGGAGTCAATATGGAGAATCACAATACATTAGTAAGTGCCTGGTATTAACTTTCTCTACATGATAAATGCCATTTACTGAAGTAAGACAACCCCTTTAAGCCTACAAAGGGGAAACTGTGGAAATGCCATGTACAAGTCATATAAATGTTAAATATAGTGTACTTTTATACTATAGCGTATTCTGAAAATTGACCTGAAATAAGGCACGCTTTCAGAACATAGCATTCAGAATACATACAGCATGTCAAAGGGGTCTTATCTCATGCACTTTTGTCATATTATCTTATAAAGTCAGTGATACACGTAATAAGATGTCAAAGTTCTCTTGAACAAATAAAAGAATAATCTTTGGGCTGGTGTAGCATGTCTCATCTCTACAAATTTCTAGATGTAAGTGATAAAATACCTATAATCTATGAGAACCCAGTAGCACCACGCCTCAAAAAGAAACACACAAAAGTTAATCATAAATAAGCTCTGTCATATAAAATTTTATATTAGTCAAAATCCGGTGTCACTGAATTTCTTTCCTCCAGATTCCAACATATGTCATACATTTTTCTAATCTGTTTTTATTTTATCATTGCAGATATTTTTTTTCTGTTTCCTGAACATGATTACTGGGGCTTCCATCTTGCCTGAGCTGTTCTTAACTGTATTCAGCTACCAATACAGCAGCCACCATAAGCCAGCTAGGAACTGGCGTAGACTCAAACTATAACTTACAGCAGTTTCTGGCATAAGTTATAGTAAATCTGGTGGGCTACACTAAGCCCAGTCCTCTATGCCATACCCCCTTTTTTGCCACTTTTTAAAAGTGACAAAAGCTCCGGAAATTATTGTGCAAATATGGCATGTGTCATAATTAATTACGTTTTTGCACCACAATAGTGGTGTAAACATGATGCTAAACGTCCCCCATACTATGTGAGACCTGTTCAGAGGTCATGAGGGAGTAGATGAGCTATTGTAAATGGAGGATCCAATGTTCTGTGCAGGATTTAATGTTTTTTTAATATAGGTATTGACACTGAAAATTAAAAATAACATCACTAAGAATTCTTTAAAATATGTTTAGCATAAATCGGTAATTTGCTGATAACACATTCCCTTTAAATGATGCATTTAACAATTTAGTAAAACAAAAAATTAAGTCTAAATTGGAAACCAAAATAATACTAACCTAATAGTTGTTAGGCAATTCTTGTTATATTATGTATGAATATTAACTTGACATCTACCACATTAAAACTAGAGATGAGTAAAGTTTAGAAAAATTCGATTCAGCACCGAAGTTAGCCAAGAAATTTCATTTGTCACATAATTAGTCACAAAATTGCTATAAATCATATACCCAGGCCACTCTGCCTTAGGCCACGGCCACACAAAGCCGCTGTGCTGCAGATTGCGACCATGCTGCGGTGAAGAACCGTGCAGCCAATAAGCCCACAGCTGCCTTTCATTTAATAATGAAGACAGCACTGTATAGTCTGTGGTAAGGTGCGGGGTGCCGTCGTGGATGGCAGGTATGTGTCACCGAGGTTCATAGCCTCGGTGAGGTAAGAGCCCGTTTTTGTTGATGTCAGCAGCAGCTAGTGCTACTGACATAGTTTTAAATAGCATGGCTGCAAAGCCGATCCGGGCCGGCTCTTACCGGGAGCAGCTAAAGTGTAGGGTGGGTGGCTGCTCCCCACGACCCAGTCCGGGTTTTGGGCTGGGTTTATAAACTCAGCCAGCACCAGCAGCTGGGCTGTGATTATCCTGGAGCTGCTAACACTGTTGTGGAATTCTCTGATCTGGAGGAAAGAGTTCAGCAAGGTGGTGTTTTTCCCTGCAACTTGAAGGTGGAATCTCCTGCGGCTGGGCCGACTGCTAGGTGTGAACCCTCACCTAAACCTCCCAGATGACTGAACCCTGTGTTGGCCTGTTTTTGTTTGGCCACGTTATTTCTGTTATGTGTGAACTATCACCAAGAGACTGTGTGACCTTGTTTTGCCTCGGTACTACACCCGCACCGCTATCTACCAGAGCGACTCCCCACAAGTCCTTCTTCATTGTTAATGGCAGAGCAGTACCTTTAAACAGGGGCTGTTGCTGGTATGGGGTTTGGCTGGTTAGATGGGAGGACAATATGCATATTATTGCTGTTCTGGACTGCAATTTTCTGCAGGTTATTTGACAGTAAACACAGAATATTAATCAGCTCTGGCATACCCACTTCTCCAACCCCAGCACTCTCCTGCCCTACAGGTGGGAACCCTTCTTCTGCTATCTGCTTTTCCTCCTATTCCACATCATCTAATATCAATGAGAATATGTCATCAGGAAAATCCAGCTCCTCCTCTCTCTGCATCATGCCGACTTGAAGACTTTGAAGGATGATTTGGAGTAAGTAAAGCCAGCAAAAGATGAGGATGGTCATTGTTAAGACCTGGCCCCCCTAAGGGGTTCAGACTGGATGGTATTGGTTGGCATGCTGGCACTGGAATAATAAAGGCTTCCATCTTATTGCTATTGAATTACATTTACGGCTGAATAAGTAAATTTAAGAATAAATAAATAATACTGATGCAGCATAAGGGTGCATTCACACAACCATATGTATTTTGTGGTGCGCAAAACATGGATCTCCAAAAAATACAGATGACATCCATGTGACATTCATGGTACATCCATGTATTTTGCAGATCCATTGTAACAATGCCTATATTTGTCCACAAAACCGACAACAATAGGACATGTTCTATACTTTTTGCTATGGAACGGACATACGGATTCAGATAGTACGCGTTGTGCTGTCCGCATTTTTTGCAGAACTATTGAAAAGAATGGGTCCGTATCCTATACACAAAAAATGCGCATTGGATGCGGACCAAAAATACAGTCGTGTGAATGGAACCTAAGTCTCCCTGCACCATCCCTCTCCAATATTCTTCCATTAATCATTTTCAGCAACACTGTCCCTAGCGCATGAACGCTTGCCACATCTCTCCCTATGCTCAGCTCACTCCAAATTGTGGGAGGAAACCGGAGGAAATTGTGAGCTCCATAGCTCCATGCTAATGTCTGTAAAGTGCTCGAAATATAGTAGCGCTATGCAAGTGCATAAAATAAATAAATAATAAATAAATATTGAATGGTAAGCATCGTGTATTTTTCCTTTTTCACTGATGCTGTATGGAAATGGCTGCGCACAGCATCCCCATATCATTGCAGCTAATCACAAGGAGGTAAGCTGGATTTACACATGCTGACTGAGCGGCCGATTCTTGGGAAGGAAGCATTCCTTCCCGACAGTTGGCTGCTCGTTCATTGAAGGAGACAGCTGCATTTTACATGCAACCGGTTCTGTAGATCCTGCACACTCATGGTTTGACAAAGCTGGTGTCCCAGTTGGTCCCATAAATGCTTGATTGGTGATAAATCTGGAAGTCGGCCGGCCACGGAAGTGTTGCAATCTGGCAGATATTGGGAAACCCTTGCTGTGTCTCAGTGAGCATTTGCAGCGAGCCCCTGAGAAGCTGGAGCAGGGGATGAAATTGGTAGTGCCCCTGATGGTGATGTGTCATTGTGTTCACCCTCAGGTCATGGCTCCCCAGGGTTGGTGCAGTGAAGGAGTGGCACCTGATATTCCCTCGGGACACTCCGTGTAGCTAGGGCTCCTGGCAGTTTGCGGTGCAGTTGATGTTAAATGTCCGTGTGGGTGCAAGGCAGGGCTTAAAATAGTGCAGTGGCCAGTGTGTGGTGTTAGGAGAGTCAGTAACTAGGCCAGATTATCCAAACGAAAGTCTCTCTTTACTATGTACAAAATAGTAGTCGTAGAACATCCAGCAATTAGGTGTACGCAGTGCAAATTCTTCCCAGATGTTCAAGCATGAGCTAAGCAAGCCATTTTCAGCAATGGCTCACTAATTACTCTTTCTCTTATGTAAGTCTCCCTGACTGGTATATCTAGCAACTGCAGTCTGGCAACCATGGCTGTAGTGCCCACTAATCTAAAGTCTACAGGGTGTCTTAAACAGTTTTAGACCCTGCTGCTGGAGAGGGTTAAACTGTTATGCTGGGTTACCTTGCTGACTCTCATGCAGTAGCCATGCAAATTCTCTTCCACATCTTCCTCTCTTTCATCCCCTGGAGCTTTTGGAGGTCCTGAAGGCTCCTAGGATTGGAGCTGGAGTCAGGGCTATAACTAGACTGACCAGAAACCTCTGAAACAAGAGGGTCAGGCCAGCCCACACACTGAGCTCCAGAGAGAGCTAGGCAAGATGGTTAATCCGGGCCACGCCTTGCCCATGCTGGAACGTACTGAGTGTACACTGCTTTGCACTTACATGATATAACAGTACAAACCAATTTCATATATTCCTTTCTACTGGGATACCAACAGTTTGAAGCCTTCCCATGGGAGGCAACACATGCGGCTGCAGGATGTCCTGCACATAATTTTGAGCTGTTAGTGTCACTTGTATCACTGTCGTATGCAGTGGCTCCCCAGATCTTCACACCAACCGTTGGGACAATTAGTCACGCCACAGCAAAGGCAGGATTGTAGTGCTCACCACAAGGCCTCCATACTCGAACTTGACTGTGGTTGGATCCTAAACAGAATGTGGATTCATTAGTAAAGATGATATGGTTCCAGTCCATAGCATTCCAGGTTTCCTGTTCAGGACACCACTGCTAATGAAGGGCATGGGGGCTGGTTGTCGTTAGCAGGACACATAATGGGTGCTGTGACATCAAATTTCCTTCTGCTATGTGCTTGGAAATGGTCCGGGCAGAGACAAGGTTGTGTAATGAAGGTGCCACCTGTGTCTGGATGGTGGACAATAAAACTGTGGGAGCTGTTCATCTTTGCCAGTGGATAAAACAATCCTCTTTACTGGTGGTCTTCTAGGGCCTGGCCGCCTTGTGTGCATTTCCTCACATAACCACTGCTCTCAAGACCTACTAACAACAAGGCCAGAACAGCCTAGATGGCAGTCATTTTATTGAAACAACCTTACTGGTCCTCTCTGTCCACTGATGAGCCCCCTTTCAAAGTCTGTCAACTGGGCAAAATGTCTCCAAGTGCATCAAAGAGGTATGTCTAGCAGTCAACCATCTCTCACCAAGAGGTACACTACCCAAAAGTATCCTCTGAGAGACTTTTTTTTTATAGGGCAGTGGGGAATCACATTTATGCCCTCTTGGAGCAGAATCCAGTGTCTAATCAGACCACACATATAATCATATGTCTAGTCAGACTACAACTGTAATCCTATACATATCTGCCGGTGACATTACTGCATTTCGAGTTTTGCAGCAAACTGTTGTTTCTGGGTTCGTAATTTTTGTTGTTGATGAGTGTATATTAATCTCTGGTTTTAATTTCTAAACTTCTAAAGAGCAGATTACATAAGCAATGATGGGTACAGTAACACTAGATTTTGTTTTAAAGGCTGACCATCTTGAGACACTCATCTTGGTGTGTCTCAAAGCAGGCTGAAAAATAAGGAAGTATAAACTTTCACTTCAGCTTCATTTATTGACTTTGGCTGAGAATCTGACGTTAAAGGGGTTTTCACTAAACATTTATAACTTATCAATAGGATATGTAATAAATGTTTAACTAGTGGGGCCCAACTCTTGTACTCCCAAAATCCCTTAAAAAAGGAAACCTGTGTCCCCCATTTCTAGTTGAGAGTTAGCCAAAATATTAACTGAATGATCAGCCACATCAGGCATTTCAATCCATCAGTACCGCAGGGTAAGTATTCACTTTCATGAGCAGAATTTTTTTTTTAAGTACCTACCAGCTGAGTACCTACCATGGAGCAAGACCATGTGACTGCTATGTGGCCCGGCAGAAGAGAGGGTGGCATTAAACTGCTTCTCCCATTTCCAACATGGATTTTCTGCATTTTCCTGCAGCCACCACTAGGGGGAGCTCAGTGCATAGAGATTTTACAGCTTCCATTGAATGCAATGGAAGTTGTATAAATTCCTTTACTTGAGCTCTCTCTAGTGGTGGCTGCAGGCATCCAGTTTTGGAATATATTAGATGAGTAGTGCAGAGGCTTTAGAACTTCATGGGGAAATTTTTCAAGGTATTTATGCCAGGTGTCTAGTGCAAATACACAGAGCATCGTGTTTAGAGTGCCAAATCTACGAAGCACATATTCCACCTTTGTAGGACTCTAAAAATGATGCGGAGTTCTAAAGGTTATGCTCAAAAATTATTGTTTCTTTGGGAAAACGAGTGTTTACGAAAAGAGACATGTCAGGATTGCTGGTAGGTCCAATTTAATAAGACGGCTAATTTGTTAGCGCCAGTATGTTCTGTGTCCAGTCCATTATCTCATGATTTAGCACACTGCTGAATTAATTAGAATCTTAAAACATGTCATGCTCACACCTAACAATTCAAGGGATGGTATGACATTATTTTGGTGTCAGAGGTTTGGATGACAGGTACTGTATCAGCCTGATTTTCCAGCTAAAGGTACTTTCGCAGCAGAGGAGCCAACAGAGGAACCGACTGCTGAATTAATCGTATGTGGCATAGCCAGACACTGCTGCCCACCTCCAGATCCACATTGACCATAATTGGATCTAGTGGCTTTCTGGCTATGCCAGATACCGTAACTCTCACCACATATTGGACATCTATGTGGGGAAGAGTAGGAATGAACAAGTGAAAAGTCAATATATCACATTTCCTTACCCCTAACCAGAGAGATCAGGGGGATCTACTTGCTGTAATATATTTCAAGAAGAAATATACAGTTCCTAAAAGTTCTTTATAACATCTTCAACAGTTATGAACCTCATGTGTTTTGTAATGAATCTAGTACAGCTTATGATAAGCTAATCAGTTTTCCTTCACACTTATCTAAGCCTGACAAACAAGTCACTAGCTGGGGCTTTATCATACTGTCTTAATTTGGATGCTTACACTGCCTAGGTCTACTGCATAAGATCTATGACTGTGGTTTTAGTAAATTCTTCTGCAGATGGAAGTATAACTTAGAAGCATGTGAGAAGTCTAGAGAGGAGCATACCCCTCCCACATTCAGTCCAGAATCCACAGCGTGCACTCATATAGGTCTTCACACTGTCCAGGAATCCCGGCACATCTTGGTCTCCTTCAGAAGCTCACAGGAACACTCACACAAACTGTGCCTCTTGAGCAAACAAGGAATTAGCAAGACACCAAGGATCTCATTCTCCACCCTTTCACTGTAAGGAGCTGCTCCAAGTTGTCTGTTCTGAGAGCACAGAGTTCAGGATGGTGCGAAAGTTTAAGAAAGAGATCTCTGACTTCTTCTTTGAATATGACACCCCAAGGATGGTCTTGGTCAGGGACAAGAAAGTGGGGCTGACCTTCAGACTCATCCAGTTTGGGGTCCTGTGCTACATTGTGGGGTAAGTGATAGAGATGACAGCATAGAAATGGTAAGAACATACATTTTTACACTGCATGAACTGCAATACTCATATACTGTCTGTGTTATATACTGTACAGCATTAGAAGTTCTTTTTGTGGTTTACTACATATGTAGATGATATAATATAGTCATATATCTATTACCACTGACTGAAGTTTCCATTATGTTAATTCATACTGTGGCATTGGAATTTTTTCAGTGCCCTCTGGCTAAATCTGGTTCTCACTATATGTGCCTGCAAGCACTAAAATAGTGGACTCTAACTTAAAGGGAATGTGTTATGAGAAAATAACCTACTGTATTTTTTAAATCATGTTTTTATGTTTAACATTTTTTTTAAAATGTTGATGATGTTATTTTTAATTGTCCATGTCAATATCTATATTTAAACAAAAAACATAAAATTCTACAGTTTTTGCACTGGTCACTAAATCCTTATAATAGGCGTCACTTTTTTGTCTGTACAGATCAGTTTACTGTAGTTACCTGTCATTATAATCCTGCCTGTAATAATATTACCTTTGTGTATAGATAGGATCCATCATTCATAAAACACATTTCCTTTAAAGGGGTTGTCCAGGATTAGAAAAAGTGGCAGTTTTCTTTCAAATACAGCACCACACCTATCCACAGGTTGTGTGTAGTACTGCAGTTCAGTCCCATATGCAACAATATAGTGAAGCTGCAGTACTAGATAAAATCTATGGACATGGTGCTGTTTCTGGAAGACAGCAGTAAAGGGTACTTTCACACTAGCGTTTTAGATTCCGTTTGTGAGATCCGTTTCAGGGCTCTCACAAACGGTCCAAAATGGATCAGTTAAGCCCCAATGCATTCTGAATGGATAAGGATCCGTTCAGAATGCATCAGTTTGGCTCCATTTCGCCTCTATTCCGTTTTGGAGGCGAATACCAAAACGCAGCTTGCAGCATTTTGGTGTCTGTCTGAAGAGACGGAGCCTAACGGATCCATTTTGAATTACAATGTAAGTCAATGGGGACGGATCCATTTTCAATGACACAATATGGTGCATTTGAAAACGGATCCGTTCCCCATTGACTTTCAATGTAATTCAAAACGGATCCGTTTTGGACTTTGTCATTTTTCTTTCAAATTAATGCAAACGGATCCGTTCTGAACGGATACAAACGTTTGCATTATAGGTGCGGATCCGTCTGTGCAAATAAACAGACAGATCTGCACTAACACAAGTGTGAAAGTACCTAAAGTTTATATAATTCTGGAAAACTCCTTTAATTATCTCAAAATCCCTCAAAAAAGTAAATAAGCCACTCTGTTACACATCAGTATGTACATTGCCCTGGAGTTAACGGAATCATTAGTCTATTAAAGTATGTCCGGCTTCAGAGCTGAACCCGGACATACAGTACCTCTATTTTCACCCATGCAGCCCCCCTGACTTGAGCATCAGAGCAGTTCATGCTTCAATGCTCTCTTTTGCCCTGCGCTAAATCGCACAGGGCAAGGGCTCTTTTGCTTATAACATACTGCCAGGCGGAAGATTCCGCCAGGCAGTGTGTTTAGTGACGTCACCGGCTCTGATAGGCGGGCTTTAGCGCTGCCCTAGCCGTTTTACAGGTTAGGGCAGTACTGACGCTCGCCCATCAGTGCCGGTGACGTCACCAGGCTTCCTGGCAGCCCCATGGAGAGCCCGGTTTGTCACCGGAACTCCAAAAAATGCCTTTGCCCTGAACAGTTTATGCTCCGATACTCCTGTCAGGGGGGCTGCCTGGGTGAAAATGGAGGTATGTCTGGGTTCATCTCTGAACCCGGACAACCCCTATAAATATATCCGCTTACCACATATGATCATACATACTTCCTTGTTCTCTAATTTTCTTTGGTCTAACCTGGTGAAACCTATTGGCCCTCTTGCCACGCCATAAATCCATTATTAATATCAGTAGATGTTAATAGAACAGGTGCTTTCCCATGATGCAGGCTGAACTTATACTAAAAGCTTATTGTAACCATGGAATATGTGCAGAGAATCAGGGTATATGTATTAATAAGAGTTATGAAAAAGCTGAAAAGTAGTTTCTACAACTATGATACATTGAATAACTGTATTTCTACTGTATTTTGTGTATGTGACTTTACTATAAGTTATACAGTAGGAGTAATGAGTAGTAATGAATAGTTGCTTTCTAGTGACTGCTATTATCATTATTATTAGTAATATGTGTATATATATCACATGTGCAAATTACCAATATTGAGAACCCTTGTCTGTAACATAAGGCAAATTGTTCTTCAGTAAATGAAGAAGACTTTGTGGACTTTATGTGTCAAAAAGACTGAAACCAACGCTCGAATGTGTGTCATCTGTTGAACTTGCTAGAAATGTAGATTTTCAACCCTTGTGACTCAGCTACATCATGGTCAGTTAGATGGTTTAGTATATAGAAAAAAAATTATAGGAATTAGGGTACTTTCACACTTGCGTTGTTTGATTCCGGCAGGCAGTTCCGTTACCTGACCAGGAATAAAAAATGCCTGATCAATCCGAAAAAAATGCATTGCAATACCGGATCTGTTTTTCCGGTGTCATCCGACAAAACGGATCCGGTATTTATTTTTCCCACATTTTTAAAGGTCTGTGCATGGGCAGACTGGAATGACGGATCCGTCATTGCGGTATTTTTAATGGGAATGGGGGATCCGGCACTGATGCATTGCAATGGTAATTAATGCCGGATCCGGCATTCCGGCATGTGTTCCGGAATTTTGGACTGCGGTATTATCTTCGGCCAAAACGCCGTTCAGTGACTGAACTGAAGACATCCTGATGTATACTGGATATATTTCTCTCCATTTAGAATACATTAGGATATAACTGAAGCTTTTTTTTCTGGTATTGAGCCTCAAGGACGGAACTCAATGCCGGAAAAGTTTAACGCTAGTGTGACTATGGCTATACCCTTAGCCATATATTCCCGTCAATTTAAGTAAGCTTGTGAAAACTGCATGCATTTGACATATATGTGGTGGTGGGAGTGGGGGTTGGACACAACAGACTTCCTGTAAGTAACCTTAATTGAGATCTCTGATAACAGCTAGGTCCCAGGCAGTTGTGTAGACATACATAGTCAAATACCTTAAATTCCTTCAACTTACCCGTATTCCTTTTTATGTAAGTAAGTGTTATCAGAAGCACTTTCACAAAAAGCTACAATGTTTCTTTGGGTTTAATGAGCTGTACCAAATACTGTAAAAACATTTAAAGGGAACGTAAACTTGCATCAAGATGATCCTTGGTTTTTTAGATCCTCATAACACAAATTCTCAAGAGAGCCTACTAGGCAACAATATCTATCGTAATGGTAATTGTTGTTGTGAGCAACAGTTACATTTACTGATTCGGCCACTGATAATTTTTATGATGGGTATCAAACAAAAACGATTCTGGTGCCTGTGCTTTCCAAAACAGGTTGATCTTTATTCCAGATAATAGTAGATACAATAAAAGTCCATATAATGTGTTTCGGGGACCAGTCCCTTCTTTAGATCGAGGATGATGCCATCAAGTTTAATGAAAAATTATAGCTTTATCATGTATCGCATTTTTGTTTTTTTATTGACACTGGAAATTTATCATTATGACAACAGAAATTAGTGAATCATAACAGTAATGGCGGGTTTACATGGCCCGATAGTTGGGTAGATCATCGGGGACAAATGTTCCTGTGAGCACAAATTTCTGACAATTTGCCCCTCTAAAGGTACAGCTGAACACCAGCTGAAATTGCAAAAAGCAGTTGTACCTGCAGGCCAGTACATTATCATGCTGTCTAAACAGCGATCTGCTGCCCATAAACAATGATTGTGTATGAGGACGAGCAATTGCAATAGTGTGGAGGTGATTGCTGCATGTAAAGTTTCCTTCCTGATAAACGGCTTCTCCTTGGCCCATGTAAACCCACTATAACTGACCACTGTAAACGCCAGACTTTCAGAAGAGCTGTAGCTAGTCTCAGTTAATGTAGACAACATTGAGGGACATTTATCAATGCCTTTATGCCACAATTGTGTTGTAAACAAGTCACAATAATATGTATCTCAGTATCAAACTCTTCTTCTGCCTGGGAATAGACTGGAGAAGCCAGCCCTATGCCTTGCCTGTATTGTTTCGTACCTGAATTCCTGCAGTAAAGAAACACACTGGTTTACTGCAGACCCTGACTCTCTGGACTTATTTTCCATTGGGGTGCAGCACTCCTTACCATTCCTTCTGGAGAGCAGCAATACGTGGTGACACCTCGACGGTGTCCGGGGGACTCAGCGTAGCGTTTTGGCCACTCCAGACCCGGCCACTGCATGTATAATAAAAATCATGAAATATACCAGTTTTAACTGGCCACTAGAGCATTTACAATAAATCATAAATTCATTTTTTTTGTAGCTCACTTGCCAGCTTTGCTGTATAGATTAGGATAGGATGAGGAAAGTCATCGCTTGATCAATATAAGTATGGGCAAATTTGGCTGTGTTGGCACTTACACTGCAGGCTCTGTTTGAGTGCTGTTTTGCACTAATGGACTAATGATCATTATTAGGGATGTCCCGATACCGATACTAGTATCGGTATCGGGACCGATACCGGCATTTTCACGAGTACTTGTACTCGTAAAAAGCCGCCGATACCACTGCCGATACCGGAAGTTCCGGTTCGGCAGCGGCTATATTCTGTTTCATTAACCCTAACTTACTGTGCCCGTGATTACTAACTATTAATTCGCAGTCCCTCCATGCTCCTGCCTTGCGCCTTCTGTAATCATAAAGTGGGCGGAGCGGGCAGGCAGGACATGAAGCGCATGGAGGAATCGGGCAGCTTGAGCTCTCAGTTCCTCCATGCGCCTCATGTCCCGCCTGCCCGCTCCGCCCACTTTATGATTACAGAAGGCGCGGGGCAGGAGCATGGAGGGACTGCGCATTAATAGTTAGTAATCACGGGCACAGTAAGTTAGGGTTAATGAAACACAATATAGCAGCTGCAGGGCCGGTGTATGAGTCAAGCTGCACCGGCCCCGACACTAATGGGGGGGGATCTGTGGATGACATGTATATAGCATAAGATGCTATATATGTGTCATCCACATAGCCCCCTAACAGTGTCATCCACAGATCCCCCCATTACAGCCTCATCCACAGATCCCCCCCCCCATAACAGTGATGTCCACAGGTCCCCCCCCATAACAGTGATGTCCACAGGTCCCCCCCCATAACAGTGATGTCCACAGGTCCCCCCCCCATAACAGTGATGTCCACAGGTTCCCCCCCCATAACAGTGATGTCCACAGGTCCCCCCTCCCCCCATAACGGTGATGTCCACAGGTCCCCCCATAACGGTGACGTCCACAGGTCCCCCCATAACGGTGACGTCCACAGGTCCCCCCCATAACGGTGACGTCCACAGGTCCCCCATAACGGTGACGTCCACAGGTCCCCCATAACGGTGACGTCCACAGGTCCCCCATAACGGTGACGTCCACAGGTCCCCCATAACGGTGCCATCCACAGATCCCCCATAACAGTGCGTCATCCACAAATCCCCATAACAGTGCGTCATCCACAGATCCCCCATAACACTGTGTTATCCACAGATCCCCCATAACAGTGCGTCATCCACAGATCCCCCCCATAATAGTGCGTCATCCACAGATCCCCCATAACAGTGTGTCCTCCACAGATCCCCCAAAAACAGATCCCCCTGGAGGCACATTGGTTTGAAAACGCTATTATATTAGCATTTATTAATTTATTAACACTTGTACAAAGGAAAAGAAAAGCAGTTATTCATAGCAACCAAATTCCAGCTTTAATTGTTTTCATTGCTATCAGTAACTGCGGCGCTGTTTATACGAGGTATCGGTAATTGGTATCGGCGAGTACTTAAATAAAAGTATCGGTACTCGTACTCGGTCTTAAAAAAATGGTATCGGGACATCCCTAATCATTATTAATAAGAATTATATTATACTGCTGAAAGACTAGATTTGATTTGATAGCAAAACTATACCCTATATACTATGGCGATCTAAGTTTAGTAGTGGCTTTAATATGGATGCTAAAATGTGGCCATATTCTGGCTGTCTCAAACAGGCCTAAATGCTGTCACAACCACAGGTAGGTCTTATCTGAGATCTGCTGGCATTTAACATTAGTTTCTCTGTGTTTCTTCCTATAGCTGGATGACTGAATACTGATAACCTGAGAAAGACATTTCATTTCTGTTTAGCATCTGATCTTTCTTACACAATTATGTGCATTTACAAGTTCTTTACAAGTTCTTTTCTTAAGCATTATAAATGTTTAGATTTGGCAATTGTTTCCACTTTAAATATTTCTGGACATGTATATTACCAGCTGTATTTCGTACTTACAGTGTAATTTTTGTGAGAAGTTAAACAGCATGCTCAACTACTCATTTAGTTTATTTGTACCTCAAGTACAAATAATGATGTTATGTTGCAACATACTGTAACCATCTGTGTACTATTAGAGATAATCATGTCATTCTGATTTTACTTCCTTTGTATCAAGGAAATATGGAAGTTAAGTGCTTTCCTGTTACTGATAGTGGCAACTATTTTCCTTTTCATCTTTTATTATGAAGTATAAAAAGTTATCAAAGCCATTAAAACCATTATAAATATCACTATTTTATTTTAATACCGATAGCTCTTTCCAATCCGAGGTGGTTATGAGATGGTCATACAATGAGGCATCAGACCTCCACTGGTAAATTATCCCTTTCAGTGAATACTCTCTCCTCCAGCTGGGAGACCTTAGCCATCCAGAACTCAATCTTGAATAGTTAAGATCTGAAGTCTTTATTCAATAGTACATGTATTTATAGGTCATTGGGGGTGGGAACACCAAAATTACTGCAGCGGATGACAGGTTAATATTGGGAATTCGGTAAACAATACAGGTATCTGCCTTATACAATACATTAAAGGGTTATTTTACATATTACAATGGTAATCTAGATACTAACAAGTTAAACTCGTTACAGCTTGCTGTCATGTACATGAGGTTCCTGTTATCCATTGTATTTCCAAGTGATAACTGTCTATCCTCTCCTGTAGTGTCAATGTCTGGTGGGGTGGGCTCGCATACTTTAATTAAGAGCCCTCTGCAGTATGTGTCTTCTGAGGAAATGAACTGTATTGTAACCATGTATAATCCATACAAGTGGCAGTGCCTGATAGAAATATAATATATATCTAATAGCAAGGTGAAAAATCCCTTTTAAATATCCTCCCTTTCCACTTCACCAGCCCCTTCCCCAGGACAGCTGTAAAGAAAAAAAAAAGAACATCAGCAATAACCCCTTTATTTCTCTCCCAGTTTGCCCAAGAGTCCCATTGTTTATTGTGTTCACCTAGCACATTATTGGCAATTGCATATAAATTTTTAATGCGTAAATCAGATTATTCATCCGGTGTAGCCAACATTGCACCACTGCCAGCTTTATATTTTTCCAGTTCTTCATTATCATTCTCCACGCTAACATGTGTAATAGTTATTCACTTAGGGGCACCTCCATACCATATGAATATAATCTGTATCTACCAGTTTATACTTAGGGCGGGTTTCTTTTTACTTCCCGTTACAAATTTTTTTTCAACAGCTTATGGGTATAAAATAACATATACTGTAATCAACTGTGAGATCCTATGCAACATATTCCTTGTAATTTTACCAATCACATTCAAACAGTCTCTCTGCCTTGCTAGGGAAATTTGTCCTAATACATTTCTCCACTTATCTAACCTATGACTATAGTCACCAGATTCAAAAGCAGTTCCCAAAATTATATAGAAATTTGACAATCTCCCCTTTTTACTACTTTGAGCTATGTCTTTTGCATTCTAGGTTTGGTACTAACCAGAGCATGACATTTCCAATACATATTTTTATTTTACACTCTTTGTAGTATACAGCGGATCGGGTTTACAGATTACTGGGAGGGGCTGGTGAATATCCAGCGGTCATGGTCCACATTGGAACCAATAACAAAGTTAGAGGTGGGTGGAGCGTCCTTAAAAATTATTTTAGGGATTAAGGTCACAACCTCAGGGCAAGGACCTCAAAGGTCAAATACTTCCTGTACCACAAGACACACCAGAAAGGCAGCGGGAGATTAGGGAAGCTAACAAGTGGTTCAAGAACTGGTGTAGGAAGAAAGGGTTTGGGTTTCTGTGGAACTGGGCTGACTTCTCTGTCTCTATCGTAAGGATGGGCTGCACCTCAATGGGGAAGGTGCAGCTATGTTGGGGGAAAAGATGCTTAGAAGGTTGGAGAAGTGTTAAACTAGAGACTAGAGGTGAGGGTAATTACATTATAGGAGGGGAAGATAGTGAAGATAGAGACCTGGGGTGAGTTAATGAAACTAGGAGAGGAGTGAAAGGAGGAACTAGAACAGTCCACAAGGAAAGGTGTAGGGTAATAAGATATACAAAGTCCTCTTAATTGTATGTATACTAATGCCAGAAGCCTGGCTAATAATACTGGTGAACTGGATGTAGTGATGTGTGAAGAGGACTATGACATAGTGGGAATAACTGAGATATGACTGAATAATAGCTATGACTGGGCAGTTAACTTACAGGGTTATAGTCTGTTTAGAAAGGATTATGAAAAATCAGAGAGAGGGAGGGGTCTTCCTTTATGTAAAGTCCTGTCTAAAGCCCACACTCCGGGAAGATATAAGTGATGGAAATGAACATGTGGAGTCACTGGGGGTAGAAATATATGGAGGCAAAAACAATAATTAAATACTGATAGGAGTTTGTTATAAACCACCTAATATAGCAGAGTCCATAGAAAATCTACTACTAAACGAGATAGGTAAGGCAGCAAATCATAATGAGGTCATCATTATGGGGGACTTCAACTACCCAGATAAAGACTGGGAAACTGAAAGCTGTAGATCCCACAAAGGAAACAGGTTATTGGCAATAATCAAAGACAATTTCCTTTCCAAACTGATTCAGGATTCGACTAGAGGGACAGCCATACTGGACCTAGTATTAACCAATAGACCTGACAGAAAAATAGATGTGCAGGTGGAGGAACACCTGGGAAATAGTGACCATAAAATATTAACCTTTCAATTTTCATTCAAAAGAGTGTTTCTTCAGGAAGGCACAAAGATACCAAACTTCAAAAAAGCTAAATTTAGCCAACTCAGAGAGGCCGCTGGCCTAATTAACTGCGACAAAAATAAAAAATATAGCCACAAAAATATTTTTAAATGCATCCTAATCTCTAATTGTGAGAAGTACCTACCTTAGGGAATGAAAGGCAAGGAACAAGAAAAAAACAATGTGGATAAATAGAAATGTAAAAGAAGCAATAAAGGACAAACAGCATTTAAATCATTAAAACAGAAGGGTAGCAAGGAAGCATTAAAAAACTATAAGAAAAAAAAAATGAATATGTAAAAGACAAATAAAAGCAGCCAAACTGGAGATTCATTGCCAAAGAGAGTAAAAATAACCCTAAAATGTTCTTCAATTATATAAATGGCAAAAAGTATAAATCTGAAGGTGTCGGCCCTTTACAGTATGATGAGTGGGGAGTTGCAGACAGTGATGAGGAGAAAACAAAGCTATTATTTTTTCTCCACTGTATTCACCGAGACAAATAAACTGTGAGATGAAATGTAAAAGTCAATTTCCTATTAAAAGTGTCCTGTCTCACCTAGGAAGAAGTGTAGTAGCCTCTTAAAAAGATAAAAATAGACAGATGACATAAACCACCATATCCTAAGAGAAATAATTAATGTCATAGGCACACCCTTTTTTCTGATATTTAAGGACTCTATACTGACAGGGAGTGTTCCACAGGTTTGGCGCTTAGCAAATGTGGTGCCAATATTCAAAAATGGTTCAAAAACAGAGCCTGGAAACTATAGGCTGGTAAGCTTAACATCTGCCATGGGTAAACAATTTGAAGGATGTTCTAAGAGATGCTATTTTGGAGGACCTCAAATCAGCGAATAACGCAGTATCAGCATGGCTTCATAAGGGATCGGTCATGTCAAACTAATTTAATCAGTTTCTATGAGGAGGTGAGTTCTAGATGTAACTGGATTTAACTAGATGTCATATATCTTGATTTCTCCAAAGCATTTGATACTGTAAAACATAAAAGGTTAGTATATAAAATGAGAATGCTTTGACTGGGAGAAAATTAGTGATAGAAAACTCAGATTTGGTCACCATCACTAGTCACTAGCGCAGTATCAGGCCCTATTCTCTTCAATATATTTATTATTGATCTTCTAGACGGGCTGCAGAGTAAAATATTAATTTTTGCAGATGACACTAAATTGTGTAAAGTAACTACCACAGAAGAGGACAGTATACTGCTACAGATGGATCTGGCTATGTTGGCGGAAGGAGCTATGTTGGGCAGCGAAGTGGCAGATGAGGTTTAATACTAACAAATGTAAGGTTATGCACATGGGAAGGAATAATGCAAGTTACACATACATACTAAATGGTAAAACACTGGGTAACACTGACATGGAAAAGGACCTAGGAATTTTAGTGGACAGCAAACTAAGCTGTAGAAACCAGTGTGTGGCAGCTGCTGTCAAGGCAAATACAATAGGTGCAGGTTATGAGAACATAGTCCTGCCACTTTACAAATCACTAGTCAGACCATACATAGAGTACTGTGTACAGTTCTGGTCTCCTGTGAACAAGGCAGACATAGCAGAGCTGGAGAGAGTTCAGAGAAGGGCAACTAAAGTAATAACTGGAATGGGTGGACTACAGTACCCAGAAAGATTATCAAAGCTAGGGTTATTCAGGTAGAAAAAAGACGACTGAGGGGAGATCTAATTACTATGTATAAATATATCAAGGGTCAGTACAGAGATCTCTCCCATCATCTATTTATACCCAGGACTGTGACTGTGACGAGGGGACATCCTCTGCGTTTGGAGGGAAGAAGGTTTGTACACAAACATAGAAGAGGATTCCTTATGGTAAGAGCAGTGAGGCTATGGAACTCTCTGCCTTAGGAGGTGGTGATGGTGAGTTCACTAAAAGAGTTTGAGGGGCCTGGATGTATTTCTGGAGTGTAATAATATTATAGGTTATAGTTGCTAGAGAAAGGTGTTATTCTGGATCTGGGAAGGAATTTTTCCCCTAAATTGAGGAAAATTGGCATCTACCTCACTGTTTTGTGTTTATTTTTGCCTTCCTCTTGATCAGCTTGCAGGATAACGGGCTGAACTGGATGGACAGATGTCTTTTTTTCAGCCTTACATACTATGTTACTATATAGTTAGTATTTTCAGAAGTCAGAAAACGTACAAACCGCAACATATCAGATGTGTCTTTTTTTTTGAGATATTAAAGTAAGAATAAACCTAGAAATGAATCATAAAAGCAAACCGCATCTATATTACCACAGTGTTTGTCAGTCTGCAGGGTCTTTGGCATGTTCCAGAAACAGTCTGTAGAAGTCCTGAAAACAATGCAGGTTTAAAGGGCCTCTGTCAGCATGATCAACCCTATTAAACCAGGCATACTGCCTGGTGGAATTGATCATATTGATCTTTCTTTTCTTTTTATCTTGTACTATGGAGATATCATTACTTTTATATTAATGTAAATTTGTTGGAGCACTGAAGGACTGGTTGTAGCAATAGGCACACTGCTATGCCTTGGTACTCAGTACACTCCCCCTCCCATTTGATTGACAGGACAAGATATCTCATTTTGCCCTGTCTTCTGCCATCTGTGGTGTGGCTCACAATTTTGTTGCCTGTGTTCTGGATCTGCTGCTGCTTGCCGACAGGGGTGCACCACCAACAAGTGATTATCTCAAGTGGTGCCTGTAGCTAGCCAGCTAAGATCTGTCCTAGGTTGCTAATACGGCTTATATGTTTATACAGCTAGACCTGCCAATAACCTTAATACAGTTCCTATGTTTATATGTTAAAGACAAAATCAGAGTTATTTACTGTGACTTCATGTTTCTGGATGTCATATAACAGTTATATATATTGTGTTCACAGAATCAGAAAAGATAATATGCCTTTAAGATTCATAATATGAATTTAAAGTAAGCTCAATGACACAGCAGAATTAACAACAGAAAGTATAGAGTTGAACTGTTGTTACTGCTCAGCTGTTAATCTCCTAGCTGGAATCATTATTCACCAGAGAGAGGAGCTCAACAGACACACAGTTCCAGTCAGAATTCGGTTTTATGGAAGCAAAGAGGCCAAAATAGGTATTTAAAACAGTTATATATGTTTATATGGATAGTATTGTGTTCACAACTGTATACTGAACTAGTTATGCATGCTTACTTACAGTTCCACCAATTTCGACCAAATTGCATAAAAGCATTCAATCTGCAAATAGTTCAATCAAACTGTTCAAAGCAATTATATAGAACAAACTGCATAAATCATATGGCAAAATGCAAACCAAGTAAAGCATGTAGAACTATTGGTTAAAGCCCAGATACACCTCTCAGAGAGAACATAAAGTGCTTAAATAACTTAAAGTGAGAGTACAGATACTGAAGAGAGAAATATATCCACCATTTTGTGTTGAATGACAAGATTGAACAGTTGAACCACCATTTAGTGATACATTATTCCACACGTGTTTTTTACATAGACTATCTGCAGCGGAGGTGGCAGTGCTATATATGAAGAAAAGTTGAAGTTAATAAATAAGTTATCTTAAGTATTTGGTGTGCTCTTTAAGCATACTGTTTACATAGAACGGCGCTAGAAGAATTAAAGCAGAGTAACAGTCTGGTTGGACTAAAAAGTTAGAGGTATCAAAATTCTTCTAATGCCACAGTGCAAAAGGCACTTCATTGTGCTGCGCCTGCCACAGTGGAACTATTACGCTCAGAGGACGAAGCGATAGCGCTCCTCAACTTGCACAGTAAAGAGCGCATTTGAGCAGCGGAGTGCCAGCATATACCGCCGTGCAGCAACTGTTCCCTGAGTGAGCAAGCAAAAACACCTCAACGGAGCTACCATAGAGGCCATAGAACGTGTGTATTAGCCAAACTGCAGCCGACTCCTAAAGTGACAGAAAGGCAAAGGCAAGATAGTAAGAGAAAGAGCGCCAACCCTTCTGCGATCCTTAGAAAGAGACGCATGGTGGGAGGCCAGAGTCCAGAGCTACCCACGAAGAGGCCACATACTGCAGCCAGCTAGTTTCCCGTCACTAGGCCCAAAGCCCACAGCAACGTCTGCAAGCCAGCGCATCGCAAGTCAGCAAAAAGCATTGCAAGTCGGCACAGAACATCACATCATGAAATGGCATGTCTCCTTTAAGACTAACATTTGTTCCTGCTCCTCAGAATAAGGTTAGAGCTTTCCTTTTATTACTTATTATTGCACATAGGTTTTGGCATAAAGAGACATTTTCGTGTTCAGGAATAAAAGACGTTGAAGTAAAACAAAGGACAGTTTGTAGTATATGGACTCTAAAGTATTTAAAGTAAAAGTCATATATTGACTGCATTTATCGCTGTTACATTTAAAGTGAAAGTCATTTATTTCTGCATTTATTAATATTGCATTTAAAGTCAAAGGTCCTTTAATATTCGTATTAATTGTTCTAGCATTTAAAGTAAAATGTCTGAGCCTAGTATTACCATGCCACTGTTAGAGGATACAAAGATAGATAGAGTAGAAGTTGAAGAGCAAGGGAACCTGTCTGAGGCAGAAGAGTCTAATGCAGCACTAGTCTTGCCTCAAACAAATATAGCCCAAACAAATGAACTAAGACGTTCATCATGTGCCAGGAAACCAACCTCAAAGATGCTGGAAAATTTGCAGCAAGAAGCAGCATTAAAAGAGAAAAGGTTTGCCTGAATGTATGAGAGGTGGAAATTATACATTAAAGGCATTCGTAGAAAGTTAAAACAAGAAAGTATAAAAAGTAACTTTAGTGATATGGTAGAGACAGTAGAAGAATCTGAATCAGAGCTTAAGGCAGCATATGTCAACCTGCGGTCATTTACGACACCTTCCCAAGATATTGTAAGAAACATGGATACATGTACTGAGTACTGAGTTCACTAAAGATTTAGTAAAGCTCATGAGAGAATCATCATCTGCAGCAAACTATGATGAAGTTAAAGCAAAAAAAAAAAGAATGAACAAGCTTTTTATGGAAGACTATGCTAGGTCCTTAGGTGGAACCACAATTACAAGTGGGACTTCCTTGGCTAGCAAAAGTGCCAGCCACATATCAGAGTCCTCAAGTACTTCAGACAAAAGAAAGGAATTAGCTAAAGAACTTGCTGTCAAGAGAGCAGAATTTGAGATGGAAGCTGCCATCGAGGTGCAGCGCCAACTAATAGCTGAAATGGAAGCTGAAAGGGATGCAGAACGCCATCAAATGGAAGTTGAAATGGATGTACAACGCTATCAAAGGAATGCACAACGCCATCAAATGGAAGCTGGAATCGAGGCATAATGCCAACAGATGAAAAGTCTGGAAAGGCAGAAAGAACTTAAGATTATAGAAGCCAAACTCAGAATACACAAATAGAATATAAATCAGAGTAGTCATAGGTTCAAATCTGTACTAAGCAAAGAAACAGACTCCTATTTTCCTCCATACGCCCAGGAGAATGGAAGGAAATCTCCAGCACTTAGACAATAAGTTATTATCCTTCTATCCCTGCTCAGAAAGACAAAGAGAGGCTTTGTCCAGTGACAGGAAAAAGGTGTGTGAATTTACCCTCTATCTCTACCAGAAAAGATACTAAGTGAGAAAATAGAATCAGATGATTCTAT
Source organism: Bufotes viridis (assembly GCA_033119425.1). Taxonomy (NCBI): domain Eukaryota; kingdom Metazoa; phylum Chordata; class Amphibia; order Anura; family Bufonidae; genus Bufotes; species Bufotes viridis. The sequence continues at coordinate 298,211,690 of CM065591.1, forward strand.
TCCTAGATGTCACTTATTTTTTTCAGTGGGAAAAAAAGAGCATTTATTCACAATCCTAGATGTCATGGCAATGCTCAGGACAGTGTTACAATAATGCCCCAGCTAGACAACAGAAGACAGTCCTCACTAGACTTCCTGTTCCAGAACCTACTGTATTTTCAGTAGACATGCTGAAGTTCATAGAGTGGAAGGCAAGTTTTGAAATGATCACTGACCATCATTGCTTCAGTCCAGTGCTATCGTTACCTAGCAGAGTTAAGCATCCAGCAATTCTACCCAAAAATTCTACCTTCACAACAAGATTGATTATTGATCACTACCATAACAAATTCTTGCATCAAGTAGGAAGCTTTACCCAAAGCTGTTCGAGAGAAGGTGGTTACTGGATTGTGAAAGCAAGCAAAGTTATAGCTAAGTATATAAGTAAATGCGTAGTCTGTAGAAAGGCACGTAGACCTACCGAAGCGCAAAGAATGGCAGATTTACCGGCAGATCGTGTAAACCCATCACCACCATTTCTTTATAGAGGAATGGATTGTTTTGACCCATTCATCACCAAGCAAAACTGCAAGGAGTACAAGAGATATGGACTAATATTTACAAAAAGTAACAGAGTATTTGTTAGAGAAACAGTGTGATTTTCACATGAATGCTCCAAATGCAAGCCATACAGGAGGAGTTTGGGAAAGACAAACCAGAACTGTAAGAACTGTGTTAAGTTCACTGTTGAAAAAGAACGCCGGAAGAATGGATGATGCTTCACTTAGGACCCTGTTCTATGAAGTAATGTCTCGTGTTAACAGTCGTCCACTTACAGTTGATAACAATGACCCAACAAGTTTGGACCCTTTAACTCCCAACCATCTACTTTACCTTAAGTCTGATTACATATAGCAAGTTCACCAAAGGTGATTTATATGCCAAAAGGAGATGGCGAAGAGTTCAATATCTATCAGAACAGTTTTGGAATAGATGGGGGAGAGAGTACTTAGCCAATCTGATACTAAGAAGTAAATGTCAAACACCCAGAAGAAATGTCCAAGTTGGTGACATAGTGTTAGTGAAAGAAGAAGATTTACCTAGAAGTTGATGGAAATTGGCCAAAGACAGACTAGTAAGAAGAGTGTTGTTACAAATAGGAGACTCAAAACTTGACAAAAATAATCTTACTACTCCATTCAAGTTGAAATGTCCTATATAGAAATTAGTTGTTCTAATTGAGAGTGATAAAAGACACTTGAAAGTTGAGAATCTGATGGAAAATTCCTCAAATTCATGTTTAAGTCCTGCCACTAAGAACATAGGATTATAGGTAATTTTGGTGGGAGTGTAGCTGGCCAGCTAAGACCTGTACTAGGTTGCTAATATGGCTTATATGTTAATACAGCTAGACCTGCCAATAACCTTAATACATTTTGTATGTTTATATGTTAAAGACAAAAGCAGAGTTATTTACTGTGACTTCATATTCTTGGATGTCATATAAGTTATATATATTGTGTTCACAGAAGCAGAAAAGATAATATGCCTATAAGATTTATTTATTATTAAGCTCAATGACACAGCAGAATTAACAACAGAAAGTATGTAGTTAAACTGTTGTTACTGCCCAGCAGTCTTAACCAATCACAGCCAGCCTCAGACTAAGCAGGAGTTTTGGCCAATCTCAGCCAATCTTACACTGCCTGTGTGGGAAATCCCTAGCTGGAATCATTACTCACCAGAGGGAGGAGCTGAACAGACACACAGTTCCAGTCAGAGTTCAGTTTTATGGAAGCAAAGAGGCCAAAATAGGTATTTAGAACAGTTATATATGTTCCTATGGTTAGTATTGTGTTCAGAACTGTATACTGAACGAGTTATGTATACTTACTTACAGTTCCACCAATTGCGACCAAATTGCATAAAAGCATTCGATCTGCGAATAGTTCAAACTGCTCAAAGCAATTCTATAGAACAAACTGTGTAAATCATATGGCAAACTGCAAACCAAGTAAAGCATGTAGAACTATTGGTTAAACCTCACATATACCTCTCAAAGAGATCATAAAGTGCTTAAATAACTTAAAATGAGAGTACAGATACTGAAGAGAGAAATATATCTACCATTTTATGTTGAATGACAAGATTAAACAGTTGAACCACCATTTTGTGATACTTTATTCAACATGTGTTTTGTACATGGACTATCTGCTGCGGAGGTGGCTGTGTTATATATGAAGAAAAGTTGACGTTAATAAAGAAGTTATCTTAAGCATTTGGTGTGCTTTTTAAGCCTACTGTTTATATAGAACGGCGCTAGAAGAATTAAAGCAGAGTAACAGTCTGGTTGGACTAAAAAGTTAGAGATATCAAAATTCTTCTAATGCCAGAGTGCAAAAGGCACTTCATTGTGCTGCGCCTGCCACAGTGCCACCTAAGCGAAAGTGGGGGGTAGAGGCAAAGCCATGGGCAGTGAGAGCTTCCATTGTGGAAGCACTTAACTCTAGATATGCAACTGTATTGCTGGCCTCTGGATGGAGATACAGTTAAATGCTGTGATGGGGCACAGGGGTGATGTTTCCCTGCCCTGCTGTTCCTTCTGATAGGCTTCAGTAGAGGGGCATTATAAGAGGGGCAGTATGGGGATATCTACCGGGGGCACTAAAAGTTTTTTTTTTGTAGTGGCACATATTTTAAGGGTGCATTTTTGTACTGCCACACATAAGTGGGCATTTTTGTACTGGCACAGATTATAAGGGGGTAATTTTATACTGGCAGACAGTATAAGGTTGTATTTTTTGTACTGGCACACAGTATAAGGGGATATATTTTTGTACTTGCACACATTATAAGAGGGTATTTTTTGTACTAGCACACATAAGGGGGCAATTTTTCTACTGGCACAAATTATAAGGGACACCAACTTGAAAAGGCAGTGGACCCAAAGGTAGTATGGGTACTGACTGTTGCTCAATCAATGAAAAATAAACTAAACTAAAGGAAGCAACATTTCAATTAAAAGTCTATAGTTTATTATGTATTATTAATAACAAGAAAGCCCCACTAGACTAACAACATATATATCCGACGCATAAAGACGCCACACAAGGTCAGTAGGGACCGGGACTAAACCTGGCCAGTAACACAGAAGTCCCTGATCCGCCCCTACTTTGCCTAAAAACCCCTAGTCAGAAAATCACAGGGTCCAAAAAGCCCCGCAAGGGGTGGCCGTGTGCCGGAACCTCACCCTGGTCAACTGACCCTAGTCTAGATAGGGGTCGAGGTCCGGTCCCATACAAAATACATATGCCAGGTGTACATAGATCTCCTCAACGTGCACAGGGACGAGACGCCATATCGATGTGCGGTCTGAGGTCATATACTTTGGCCGACCTGCTTTATATGTCCTGGTCTCCTCTTGAAGCTGCATCCATACGCCGTAGCTTGGATTTGACGTGAACTCACGGTCTAAGTATAACTTGATTTTGGCATTTGTGCATATTATTTGTATACTGGCCCAGCGTTCCCTGATGACTCATGGGCCTTGCCTGATTGTAGGTGCGCTTATTTGAAGAAACGCGTTGGAACGCTTTTGCTGCACCATCACTTTATGTGTTTGCCTGCTTTCATTGCTTCCCCCTTCTTTTGTACCATATATATATGGTGGGGATCTATGTACACCTGGCATATGTATTTTGTATGGGACCGGACCTCGACCCCTATCTAGACTAGGGTCAGTTGACCAGGGTGAGGTTCCGGCACACGGCCACCCCTTGCGGGGCTTTTTGGACCCTGTGATTTTCTGACTAGGGGTTTTTAGGCCAAGTAGGGGCGGATCAGGGACTTCTGTGTTACTGGCCAGGTTTAGTCCCGGTCCCTACTGACCTTGTGTGGCGTCTTTATGCGTCGGATATATATGTTGTTAGTCTAGTGGGGCTTTCTTGTTATTAATAATACATAATAAACTATAGACTTTTAATTGAAATGTTACAAATTATAAGGGGAATTATTATTATTGGGGGGCTTTGTTACTACTGGGGGACTATGGGGAACATGATTACTAGTATGGGCATTATTACTTCTGGGAAACAATGGGGGATATTATTACTATTGGGGGCACTGCAGGGCAAATGTTGACACTAAGTGATCTCTTGCAGACGAGTAGTACTATTGGAACACTATTACTGTGGGGGCACCCTGGCACAGTATCAGTTTAGCACAATTATTATTATTTTTCTTGAGGGGGTGGGGCTGTATTTACAGCACTATTAGTTAAGTGGAACTAGTTGATGGATGCAGTAATTTTTGAGGGCACTGTGGGACCCCATTTCAGATACAGCAGGGGACTGGCTACAAGTAACAGCCAGACCCCTGTCCCTGAGCTCCTTTGGGACATCTCTGCCGGAATCCATGATAGTTTTTTAGGCTGGTGGGCAATCTGGCAGGGGCTTAGATAAGGGGGGGATAGGGGGGTTCAAACAGCCCCCCCCCCCAGAACGTTTGCCCTTTTTTTTTTTTATGGATGCGCTGTGCCAGCTGCTTCTGCCTCTGTGTATGTGTACTGTAGTAAGACAGGTGGAGGAGGACCCGGCTCGGCTCATGCCGGGCCCGTGCGGGCGGCGCGTAGTGATTCAGTGAGGTGAGCAGTCACTGACTCACTGTTTGTCACGTGGTGCGGGCGGCACGCACAGGCAGTGTCTAGCTAGCAGAGAAGAAGAGCTGCCGCCTGCCTGCAGTGCTTGCGCCCGCCCGCCCCACGCCCGGCCCAGGCTGAGTCAAGTGAAGACACTGAGTCAAGTGTGACACTGACAACAGACTCTGACAGTCTGTGTCAGACAGTGTGAGTCTGTGACTGACACAGAGAGAGCCCCCCCAGCCCCAGCCCTGAGGACTCCTGAGAGACCGCGCCACGCCACCCACATTGCTTGGAGGGAGGCTTGGACTGAGGACTCCTCATCCTGGAGACTAGTAAGTGCTCACTGCTCAGTGAGACTGTGTGAGAGAGACTGGGGAGATAAATTTTTTGTAAAGACTGTCACTGTGATTTATTTTATTGGGGGGTGATGCAACATGATGGAAATATCATATTGTTGCATCAATTTTTTTCAAGTGTAATACTGATCTGTCTGTGTGATTTATTTTAATGGAAGATGATGCAACATGATGGAAATATGGATGATTTCACTTCAGTCCCTGTCCCCAGTCCCCACACTGTGTGGGGACTGAAGTGAAATCATCCATATTCCCATCATGTTGCATCATCCCCCAATAAAATAAATCACACAGATTAGTCTTACTCTTGAAAAAAATTGATCTCCCCAGTACTGATAACTGATAATGTCTTATAATTTGAGAAAGCTGAACCCCCCCAGGAAAAAAAATTATCTACGGCACTGCAATCTGGTACCATCTGGCAATGCCGGATCCAGAGAGCTCCAGCATGCTGTTCTCTACTGGAACTCCTGCCGCAAGTGTGACATTGCATTATAATGATAAGGAGAAATGAAAAAAGGTCAGAATAGTTCATGGCAACACCCTGTATGATTGCAAGGCGATCAAGCAATTTAATTTACATACAGGAAATTATGCAAGTCTTTACACATTAGGACGTTTACAAGCTGAAAAACTAAACAAGTCAGACTGCCGGGTTGTGACAGATGAGGTATGATGCACACATGTCCATTTGCGTGTTAGGATAATGTTTGAGTCCTGAAGTAGCAGCAGGTAGTTAGGAAACCAGTAGGATGACGACAGACCATTTTTATGATTGCTGTCTATGATACTTTATTTACTAGAACCTGGACAACCCTACATTTTTGGACTCCAGTAGGTGTAATAAAACTGGCATAGATCATGATATGTTTATCTTTTGGCTCTGGCATGACTGCCACCTGTTAAGCTTATTTAAACGTTAACAAATTATTAACACAAGGTAAATGCACAGAGCTATTGATGCTAGGTACATTTATATAAGTGAGTATTGATAAAAAGAAATGACATGCCATTCTCAAGTATCAGTGCCCAGTATCTGTCTGCCTATCTAACCTGTTGAGCATAATATTACACATTTATCTGTAGTAGATTGATTGAAATGAGATTTATTTTCCTGATTGTTGCATTGGAGATGCAAAGGATTTCCCCTAAGTCACTGAGTTCTTTTGCTGACGTCTCAATCAGCACTGTCCCTTAACTGGTAAGTAAGATCCAGGATGGTGCTGGCTTCAGCAAACATAGTTGCTGAAGCTATTTTCTTTAGCAGTTCATGGGCTGGATTTTATTGGACTGGGGAAGGTAGGATTGGTAGTGGGACCTCCAGGTGTGTCATCTGGGATCGTTAAGGGGAAATAAAAACCTGTCCCAGGCTGACAGTCCGGGGGGGAGTGATGTCTGGAGACAAGTCCAGGAGGCTGGATGCTGTCCTGACTAAGAAAAGCCTGATACTCAGTGTGACCTGTGTTTAATAGGTGAGCCAGATACTGACCTTTATTAGTCAGTGCTCAGATGATTTTGTTTTGCAGTTTTTGCTGGAAATGTAAAGGCTATTTATTTTGCTGTTTGTAACACAATAAAGCGGAACCTTATTTGAACTTTATCCTGTTGTCTGTACAATAATCTGTCATCACTGCCCTGTGGAGAGAGTAATCCCTGACACTATCTATCTGTCTATCTGTGTATCTATCTATTACGGGAGGAACAAGATAACCCTAAATTCCACCTTCACCGCTGTCCCTGCCTACTTGCACAACAATGGCGGACCATAATTGGCCGACGATACCTGCTTTTTAACGTGCTGGGGCTTACCAGGGAAAAGCAAAAGGAAAAAACCATAAGCACAGTGACAGGCAGGCACACAAATACTGAGAAAAACCCAGAACCAAAGTACACAGAGTGAAACGCACCAGATCAAAACTAAAAGAGAACAATGAAGCCAAATCAGAAAGCAGATCACTAAACAATACCAGGCCAACGTCATACATGAGTAATCAAGTCCAGTTCCAAATACAAATCCAAAAACCAAGCCAGGGTCAAACCAGGAGATACAGAAAAGCCAAATTAGATTCAGAATCAGGGTCAAAAGGAATAGTCAAAGTCAGAAGTTAGGAGGTCAGAACAATCCACAATCCAAAACGCTGGTAAGATATATGGAACCATTTGCAGGCAATCTGTGGTCAGCAGATTGCCTGTTTAAATACCCCGCACTTCCTGGTCATCTGACACACTGCCTGGTCACGTGACGCACCCGGGATCACGTGACCTATGACATCAGAATGCCTGACGTTGGAAAGCCAGGCCTGATTGGTCGGCCTCCTTCACAGGGAGATCAGACCATCCCCCTAGTAACAAGACGCCGGCTGTACAGCAGAAATGCACATCTCCCCTTTGGCTGCTACTGACATAGGAGCGCTGGTCCCAATTGACTGGCATTCTAAAGCAGGAAGACCCACCCATCTCCATGACAATTAGACAATGACAATGTGTGGCTATATGAAGCAAACAGAAATGATGACTCTTGGAAGGTAGGGAAGGAAAAATGAAAAAGAAAAACTAAAATTAGGGCATATCCTGAAAGGAAGCCTTCTGATGGTTTATATGGACACTGTTTGCTTCCCTAGACTTGGGATGTCACCTGCACTACAGAATGGATCACTATGCACCATTATTCTCATTAGACAGTCTGTGCATGCAGAGGTTCGGCCGTATGCTCCGCTTGTTGTCATTCCAGTTCATCATTGTTTTCCCAACCACCTGGATATGCAATGTTGAACAGTGTTGACATCACAGCCTAGGCAAGGAGTGATCTGCCAGAGTGATAAGCTAAGGTCTCTCAGTTTAACCTCTTGCCGCCACGCTAACGCCGATGGGCGTCAGCGCGGCGGCTCTCTCAGGTCTCAGTCACGCCTATCGGCGTCATCTCGTGAGACCTGAGATTTCACATGAACGCGCGCGCGTCGTGCGCGCGCGTTCATGTGATCGGAGCCGGGACAACTGAAGCTACAGCCTGCCAGCGCTGATCATGCGCTGGCAGGCTGTAGATGCGAGAAAAAACCGCATTTAAATCGCATATCAGATGCTGTTTTTAAACAGCGTCTGATATGCCTGCTATCTGCTCGTCTGGTGGTCCCTTTGTTTGGGACCACCAGAGGAAACTATAGGAAAAGTGCACCAATCACTACACACACCCCCCACCCCCATCACTGATTAACCCCTGATCACCCATGTCACCCCCTGATCACCCCCTGTCACCCCCTGTCACTAATCACCCCCTACAGGCTCATTCAGACGTCCGTATGTGTTTTGCGGATCCATGGATCTGCGGATCCATGGTTCTGCGGATCCGCAAAATACGGACACCGGCAATGCGCTTTCCGCATTTTGCAGATCCGCACAGAACTATATAGAAAATGCTTTTTCTTGTCCGCAATTGCGGACAAGAATAGGACATGTTCTATATTTTTGCGGAACGGAAGTGCAGACCCGGAAGCGCGGATCCGTAATTCCGGATCCGAGCGGGACAAAGTCTGTCCCCATAGAAATAAATGGGTCCGCAATTCCGTTCCGCAAACAGAATTTCGGACGTGTGAATGGGGCATAAGGGTCCCGTTATCACCGCCAGTTAGTTAGCTACTTGTTAGTTAGCTAGCGCCCACCGCACCGCAGTCACTGATTTTGGCAGAGATTTTTTCATCCACATTGATCGATGCGAATGAAAAAATCTGTGCCGTTCATTTATTTTTTTTCAGCGCAGCGGCTGAACGGAAAAAAAATCTCATTACCCGTGTGCTCAATATAAGGAGAATCGCAGAAACTCCTAATGCTGGCCATACGTGTAATGATTGCGGAGACCCTAAAATGCCAGGGCAGTATAAATACCCCACATGTGACCCCATTTTAGAAAGAAGACACCCCAAGGTATTCCGTGAGGGGTATGGCGAGTTCATGTAAAATTTTATTTTTTGTCACAAGTTAGTGGAATATGAGACTTTGTAAAAAAAAAAAAATATATATATATATATCAATTTCCGCTAACTTGTGTCAAAATTTTTTTTTTTCTGTGAACTCGCCATGCTCCTCACGGATTACCTTGGGGTGTCTTCTTTCCACAATGGGGTCACATGTGGGGTATTTATACTGCCCTGGCATTTTAGGGGTCCTAAAGCGTGAGAATCCAGATACGTAAAAATGCCCTGTGAAATCCTAAAGGTACTCATTGGTTTTAGGGCCCCTTTGCGCATCTTGGCTGCAAAAAAGTGTCACACATGTGGTATCGCCGTACTCAGGAGAAGTAGGGCAATGTGTTTTGGGGTGTATTTTTACATATACCCATGCTGCGTGTGAGAAATATCTCTGTAAATGACAACTTTTAAAAAAATTATTCAAAGTTGGCAATTTACAGAGATATTTCTCTCACCCAGTATGGGTATATGTAAAATACACCCTAAGACACATTGCCTACTTCTCCTGAGTACGGCGATACCATGAGTGACACTTTTTGCAGCCAAGATGCAAAGGCTAAATCAATGAGTACCTTTAGGAGGGCATTTTTACGCATTTTTCTTCTCACGCTTTAGGGCCCCTAAAATGCCAGGGCAGTATAAATACCCCACATGTGACCCCATTTTGGAAGAAGACACCCCAAGGTATTCGCTGAGGGCATAGTGAGTCCATGAAAAATTAAACTTTTTGTCAAAAGTTAGCGGAAAGGGAGACTTTGTGAGAAAAACAATAAAAATCAATTTCCACTAACTTGTGCCCAAAAATTTTTTTCTATGAACTCGCCATGCCCCTCATGGAATACCTTGAGGTGTCTTCTTTCCAAAATGGGGTCACATGTGGGTATTTATACTGCCCTGGCATTTAGAGGCCCTAAAGCATGAGAAGAAAAATGCGTAAAATGCCCTCCCTAAAAGGTACTCATGGGAATTTGGGCCCTTTGCGCATCTTGGCTGCAAAAAGTGTCAGTCATGTGGTATCGCCGTACTCAGGAGAAGTAGGGCAATGTGTTTTAGGGTGTATTTTTACATATACCCATGTTGGGTGAGAGAAATATCTCTGTAAACTGACAACTTTGTATAAAAAATTAAAAAGTTGTCGTTTACAGTGATATTTCTCACACACAGTATGGGTATATGTAAAATACACCCAAAACACATTGCCCTACTTCTCCTGAGTACGGCGATACCACATGAGTGACACTTTTTGCAGCCAAGATGCGCAAGGGCCCTAAAACCAATGAGTACCTTTAGATTTCACAGGGCATTTTACGCATTTGGATTCTCACGCTTTAGGTTCCCTAAAATGCCAGGTGAGTATAAATACCCCACATGTGACCCCATTTTGGAAAGAAGACACCCCAAGGTATTCCGTGAGGGGCATGGCGAGTTCACAGAATTTTTTTTTTGGCACAAGTTAGCGGAAATTGATATATTTTTATTTATTTTTTTGTTTTTACAAAGTCTCCTATTCCACTAACTTGTGACAAAAAATAAAATTTTACATGAACTCACCATACCCCTCACGGAATACCTTGGGGTGTCTTCTTTCTAAAATGGGGTCACATGTGGGGTATTTATACTGCCCTAGCATTTTAGGGGCCCCTAAAGCGTGAGAAGAAGTCTGGAATCCAAATGCGTAAAAATGCCCTGTGAAATCCTAAAGGTACTCATTGGAATTAGGGCCCCTTTGCGCACCCAGGCTGCAAAAAAGTGTCACACATGTGGTATCGCCGTACTCAGGAGAAGTGGGGCAATGTGTTTTGGGGTGTATTTTTATATATACCCCTGCTGGGTGTGAGAAATATCTCTGTAAACGATAATTTTTAAAAAATTTTATACAAAGTTGTCAGTTTACAGAGATATTTCTCTCACCCAACATGGGTATATGTAAAAATACACCCCAAAGCACATTGTCCTACTTCTCCTGAGTACGGCGATACCACATGAGTGCCACTTTTGCAGCCTGGGTCCGCAAGGGGCCCTAAACCAATGAGTACCTTTAGCTTTTACATGGCTGCTCACAATTTAGCCCGCCCAAAATGCCAGAACAGTACAAACACCCCACAAATGACCCCATTTCGGAAAGTAGACACCCCAAGGTATTCACTGAGGGGCATAATGAGCCCGTATGAGATTTTTTTTTTTTTGCCAGAAGTTAGCAGAAATGGAAACTTTATTATTATTTTTTTCCTCAGAAAGTGTCATTTTCCGCTAACTTGTGAAAAAAATGAAATGATACATGAACTCACCATGCCCCCCTGCGAATACTTTGGGGTGTCTTCTTTCTAAAATGGTGTCATTTGGGGGTATTTATACTTTCCTGGCATTCTAGCACCTGAAGAAACATGACAGGCGCTCAGAAAGTCAGAGCTGCTTCAAAATGCCGAAATTCACTTTTTGCACCATAGTTTGTAAACGCTATAACTTTTACCCAAACCAATAAATATACACTTATTGGACTTTTTTTTTTATCAAAGACATGTAGAACAATACATTTAGAGAAAAATTTATATAGAAATGTAGTTTTTTTTAAAAAAATTTACAACAGAAAGTGAAAAATGTCATTTTTTTGCAAAAATGTCGTTAAATTTTTATTAATAGCAAAAAAAGTAAAAATGTCAGCAACAATGAAATACCACCAAATGAAAGCTCTATTAGTGAGAAGAAAAGGAGGTAAAATTCATTTGGGTGGTAAGTTGTATGACGGAGCAATAAACGGTGAAAGTAGTGTAGTGCGGATTTGTAAAAAAGGGCCTGGTCACTAGGGGGGTATAAACCTGTGGTCTTCAAGTGGTTAACGGTTCTGTCTCTCTTGGTTTGCAACAAGTGGTGATAACTGGCACATTGATGAACAGGAGGCATCGCACAATCATCCCACCCAACTTAATCTGATTTTTGAGGTTTCATGTGACTGAAAGACTTTTCTTTCAATCTAGATTTTATGCCCTCCCACATGCTACAGATTGGAGCTAGGTGCTTGAAAATGGGATCATTTGCAGATCTTAGCAACTTCCTACTTCCTCAATTTGCATAGATTTAAAGACAGTCCATTCTCAGTTGTGACACATGACTGCTGATGCCAGTTATCGGCAGCTGCAATCAGCTGGACTATGGAGGCATATTATCACTGAAAAGTTCAGCAGGAAGAATCTGAGTGGCAGTGGTGGAAGCCGCAGTGGATTTAATAAAGGAGTGTATTTTTATTACTTTATCACAATTGCTGCCTTGAGGGATTTTTTTTATTAGTTGGGCAACCCCTGTAATCATAAGTATTGTGAGTTTAGATGCTCTGGATAGGAGATGGAGGCATGTTCAATGCAAGTTTTCTTTACTGTCACATACTGATTAGTAAGACTAGATGACGGGTTATCCCACAATTGACATTTACTACATCTCCACAGAATAGGAGAATACAGGTCTCATCGTTGGATCCTCTACTGATGGTTCCACCACAAACATTTGATTGGTGCTTCTGAGCCCCTCCATTTCTTCTTCTGCATGACCAAAGTGAGGAAAAGGTTGAATGAAGCTACGGTTAAGCGTGTGCACTGCCGCTCTATTAAAAGTCTATAGGACTAGTGGCCTACCTCTGTACTCACTCATGACAGACCAGCTTATGTCCCTGACAACTTCCCTCCCAGGTGACACCAGCAGTGAAGAATATAAAGGCAAAACGGGAGCACCAGGGTCTTACAGACCAGCCTGTGTTCTAGACAATCTCGCACCCTCCAGTGTCATCACCAGCAGTCATAAGGGTCCCCTGTGACATATGGCAGTGTCATTACCTATGGAGAGGGTAATGCACCCTTGCTCCCTGGTGCAGAGACTGTGCTGTGCTGATGTTATTGCCCATCACAACCCCCACCTGTGAGGCCACCACTGCTGTGACATTATTAACCATGTGATGTAACTGCATGCACTAGTGCTCTTTAGAAGACCATCTAACCCATATTTCTGACAAACCCCTGTGTTGGATGATGTCATTAGTGAGGATGTCACAAATGCGACAACTTTAGCCCCACTTATATTATACTTCCTGTGTTATTACCCACTATGGAGCCATAAAGGGTTCAGACTACTGTATGGTGGATTCTGTACGCTGGCGGCCGTGACTGTCAGCAAGCGGCAGCGCCAGAATCTTGTTTCCATGTCAACCAGGCCACAGCACTGAGTTCAGGAGCACCAGCCAATCAGATGCAGAGGATGTCATGCAGGTCATATTTTGACTCCAATTGTTGTAATAGCGATTTATTCCTAGTGAGACCTCTATGCCTGGCCTGTATAAGCAGATATAATTACTGCGGACAATCTTTATTAGATAGCTTGAACTCACCAACACCGTGTTTATCCGTGTAAGTTGCTTAATTCTGTAAGTCAGACAACAGAGTACAGCAGATGATGCTTTCATTAGCGTACATGAAAATACATGTGTACCTGTGGCTGAAGCAGCATAGAAGATACAGGAAGTGAAGTACATAGAAGAAGGGGTGGAACATTGAAAGGAAATGAGTCACAGATATCAGAGAAGAGAACAAGAAAACAAGTGCATTACCAAAAATGGGCACTAGATGGGAGCATATAACCAAATAATTAAACTATATTAATTCCATATAAATTTTAACTGCATAGCAGCACAGGTCATGTGACTCATTGTGCATCATGTAAACTGTAGGGTGGGGTATTTAGAAAGGCAACTGCTGGCCTCAGTTGCCCGTGATTTCGTCTCTAAGCCTCACTAATCTGTTTGCCTCAGCATTATTGATTTTGGACTTTGGACTGCATTTCTGGACCTGCCTCTGATGTTTTTGTCACTGTGAATCCTGTTGCCTGACCTTTGCCTGGATCTTGACCCTGCCTCAGTTTGCGTTTGGACCTTGATGTAATCCTCTGCGTTTGGACCAGCTTGGTATCATTACTCCTTCTCTTCTGGTTTTGACCCGACCCATCTGTTTAATCCTCCAGACTTGCTTTTCTCACCTGTTATTTTCGGTGCCTTTCTGGCACTATGTTTTTCTATTGTAGGCTCTAGTTAGGAAGAGATCGCCGTCCTGTTGTGGGCCATTGTTTAGTGCGGATTGTGCAAGTATGTAGGGACAGTGGTGTGGGCAAAGTTTTAGGCTTGTACTGTACCCTACCGTAACACACTATGCAACTATCATGGATCCTCCAGAGACCCAATTTCAAGTTTCTAGCAATTACAGTATTGGCACTTAATTTACAGGAGCAACACTCCCTGTGATGTTATCAACTGCCGTCCCTGTGACATCTTCACCTGTTCTGGGGCCTTCTGGCAGTGTCACTTAGGGTGAGTTCACATCATGTTTTTACCATCCATTTAATATATACAAAAAAAACTTGCGTTAACGGATGACTCAGACTAATGCCATATGGTGGCATCTGTTCACCACATAGTTCCATCGTTATATATTTATATTTCAATATAATCTTGACACCTTGCAGTTTTCAAATTGAGCACTGAGCTTCATGCTGATACTTTCTGTTCTGTACAGATCACTTTTTAGCAGTCATATCATTATCATCACAGGCAGGATTTCAATAAAAGGCAACTCCTCTATAAAAAAAAAAACACAGCACAATCAACAATAGTATTCTGTAAAGCATATCAACTCACTTTATAAACTGTAAAACCTTGGACGTGTGTTTTCTTCTGAAATGATCTGATTCCAGTAACAATGCAGGGCAAAATACCCTGGCATCCAGTGCTATTTTGTCCAGCGGAATAACAGACACCATAATTATCATGCGTCGGTAATGGCTGCCATATGCTGTATCCAGCACTCCCTTTTTTTTTTTCTGATTTTATAGTGGAGCAATAGCAAATGCACACTAGATGTAAACCTAGCCTAACCATGGGCCCATAGAAAAAAACTGGAACAGGGTTCCATGCCGCCATGACCACCTTCAGCAATAATGAAAAACAGATGATCATTTTGGTTTCTATGTTGCACACAGCAATGTCACAATGGGGAGGTAAGGTACACAGTGATCCCAAGTACAGAAATTATACAGTGATGTCACAATATAGTGATAATTCACACTATGATGTCATGATACAGTCATAATACACACAAAAAGGTCATGATGTACACTGTGACATCACACATAGCATAAGAAAGTAAAGCATACAGATGCAGATATCAATAATGTGACACGTAACACATTAAATACACAATTTGAGCAAACTTTACGTTGATTTCTCAGTGTGTTAACTGTTACATTTAGCTGTGACTGCATTTTACATAAGTGGCAAGTCAACATTTGCTTCTTAATGATCACAATCCTATAAATACGTCAGAGCTTATTGTATCACACTAAAAATCACCCATAGAAACATCCTTATAAAAAGTCCATCAGAAATGTAAATTAGAATAGCTATAACAGCTAACCGCTGACTGGAGAGTAACAAAGTCCCTCAAGGTTTCCCAGGTGTAGAAACACAGTGCTTGTTTTATTCAAAATCTGCCAGTCCCATACATCTCTTCCAAACTCCACTTGTCCTGCAGGATGTCAGATCCATGTAACGTAAAATTACAAGCACTTTCTCCTAAGGGGTGAGGGATTATGCACAGAGAAGGAAAACAATGGGTAGAATCCAATCAAAATCCGTAGTTCCCACGCTGTCCTTATTACACTTACAAGCTATTCAGCACAACAAATACAATGTTAAGGCAGTCCTCGACCGGTTTCACCTCCAGCCAGGGCTTCGTCAGAGATATACCTGAAATACTCAAATCCAAACTTCAAAATCACACCCTCAGAAATTCCCCCTCCATCCCACATTCATTAACCCTTACAATGCCAACTAAAAAAAATATAAAAATATATAAACCTTTATATCAAAAAATAACTTTGTTTAAGGTTACCTATCTACATTATTCTTAGAGATACTATTTACCATATTATGTTCCATCTGCCTATTCATTCTTATAATATCAGCTTGCTGATGAACAACACGACTAAGGGCACTTTTGTTTTCATAATACCCCATGATCTATAATAATATCTAGCTCAATATTGGAGCCATGGTGGTCATTTATCATTTGAGATTGTTTTTATGTCACTTTAAAATCTGCTTTTACATTGTGTAGTTGGACTAAATTTATAAAATTGTGCACAGTTTTGATGTATATGGTTCAACTGCATTGTGTTGTATGACTAAGGGTACTTTCACACTAGCGTTTACCATAAGTTTTTTCAGTATTGAGTTCCATCACAGGGGCTCAATACCGGAAAAAACACTTCAGTTTTGTCCCCATTCATTGTCAATTGGGACAAAACTGAACTGAACAGAACTGAATGCTTCTAAATGCATTCCGTTCCGTTTAATTGCTTTCCCATACCGGAAAGCAAACCGCAACCTGTTTCCGTCCTGGGATGCGGAGCAAGACAGATCCGGCATTACCCCCAATGCAAGTCAATAGGGACGGGTCCATTTTCTCTGCCACAATAGAAAACGGATCCGTCCCCATTGACTTTCAGTGGAATTAATGATGGATCCGTCTTTGCAATGTTAAAGATGATGTTAAAGATAATACAACCGGGTCAGTTCATAACGGATGCAGACGGTTGTATTATCAGTAAAGGAAGCTTTTTGCTGGACCCTGCCTGATCCAGCAAAAACGCTAGTGTGAAAGTAGCCATCTTTTTTGCGACATTTAAGGTATCACAAGCAGTAAATGGGTCATAATCCAGATCTATTCTCACCTTTCTGCCTTAACTGTAAACAACATTGAAAAGTGGTGTGTCTCCAAAGTGTCACAAAAAAGTTCCAATTGGCATGTCGTGCAACATGTTTAGACTAAAAATCCGATGTATCTGGTTTGGCAAATGACCCCCATAGTGTCTAGTTCATATATTAGCTACATTTCTTTCTGTGACAATTTCCCCATCGAATCTCTCCCACCAATTTTTGACCAATTTGAAGATCGCTATCTCTTTTAAATCTGCAAGATTTTTATTAGGCTCTTTACAGAAGTGAACTGATACTCATCAGTTGTCATCTGTGTCTTTCAATAATATTCTTTGTTCAACAAGATTTTCCCTACCAAAACAGTTTTTCCAAATTCTATACATCTGATTTAGTTGGATGTTCCGAATCCATTGATGAAAATGACAACTAGTTTGATCAATAAAACTATTCCGGTCTGTTTCTTTTATAAAAAAAAGTTTTGGTACCAAATCGTTCATTCTGTTTAAAGATAACAAGATTTAAGTCTCTATCTGACTCATTTCCCACACTAAGCCGACATTCCAATAATTCCTTTTAACCCCTTCACTGAAGGCTCCCAATAATTCTTGACTTCCCTCTCACAAAATAATACAATCATCAATATACTTCCCAAAATATTTTAGTTCAGATGGTGTCTTCTCATAAACCCAAAGATCTTCCCATGCTGCTATAAATATATTTGTGAAGCTACAGTAGGTCCAAATTTTGCACCTATTGCCTTGCTAGAGGTCTGCAAATAATAACTGCCTTCCCACCAAAAATAATTGTGGGTCAGAGTGAAATCACTACATTCTAAATTAAGGATCTGCAACCAAGAATCTGCAAAAGGTGCAACCATTAAGGAAGAGATTTTCCTCCCTACAGATTTTAAAAATCCCTCAGTCTTTAATCCCTTTTAGCAATCCCTGGAAATAGAAGTGTTTAGAAATCTTATTCTGAAGAATATTAAGGAGTTAAAAATTAAGCCTCTCCCCCACTGCAACTCAACTAAAATGGAGAATATAGCCTAAAAAGGAGAATATAGATCTGGAAACAGATAGTGATATAGTCATTAAACCAGCGGATAAATGTGTGGGTGGTTATTATGGAGAAGGATTATTATGTTAAGAAAATGGATGATACAGTACATTAGAGGATAAAGAAACCTATAGAAGATTGCAATCTAATCCCACTGAGCAGTTTAAAAGAAAAAGGAAACAGATTCTTCATAAGGGCTAAAAAGAGGGGATTTTAAACATTAAAGAATGAGTTCTAATATACCCTAGCGTTCCTGTCATTTATATTTTGCCTAGGATCCATAACTACAGGGTGGGCCATTTATATGGATACACCTTAATAAAATGGGAATAGTTGGTGATATTAACTTCCTGTTTGTGGCACATTAGTATATGTGAGGGGGGAAACTTTTCAAGATGGGTGGTGACCATGGCGGCCATTTTAAAGTATGCCATTTTGAATCCAACTTTTGTTTTTTCAATAGGAAGAGGGTCATGTGACACATCAAACGTATTGGGAATTTCACAAGAAAAACAATGGTGTGCTTGGTTGTAACATAACTTTATTCTTTCATGAGTTATTTACAGTTTCTGACCACTTATAAAATGTGTTCAATGTGCTGCCCATTGTGTTGGATTGTCAATGCAACCCTCTTCTCCCACTCTTCACACACTGATAGCAACACCGCAGGAAAAATGCTAGCACAGGCTTCCAGTATCTGTAGTTTCAGGTGCTGCACATCTCTTTCTTCACAGCATAGACAATTGCCTTCAGATGACCCCAAAGATAAAAGTCTAAGGGGGTCAGATCGGGAGACCTTGAGGGCCATTCAACTGGTCCACGACGACCAATCCACTTTCCAGGAAACTGTTCATCTAGGAATGCTCGGACCTGACACCCATAATGTGGTGGTGCACCATCTTGCTGGAAAAACTCAGGAAACGTGCCAGCTTCAGTGCATAAAGAGGGAAACACATCACCATGTAGCAATTTCATTTATCCAGTGGCCTTGAGGTTTCCATTGATGAAGAATGACCCCACTATCTTTGTACCCCATATACCACACCATACTATAAATTTTTTTGTTCCAACAGTCTTGGAGGGATCTATCCAATGTGGGTTAGTGTCAGACCAATAGCGGTGGTTTTGTTTGTTAACTTCACCATTCACATAAAAGTTTGCCTCATCACTTAACAAAATCTTCTGCGTAAACTGAGGGTCCTGTTCCAATTTTTGTTTTGCCCATTCTGCAAATTCAGTGCGTCGATCTGGGTCATCCTCGTTGAGATGCTGCAGTAGCTGGAGTTTGTAAGGGTGCCATTTGTGAGTAGCTAATATCCGCCAAAGGAATATTCGACTAATGCCACTCTCTGGTGACATGCGGCGAGTGCTACGCTGTGGACTTGCTGAATGAAGCTAGGACAGCCACTGAGGTTTCTTCATTAGTGACAGATTTCATGTGTGCACATTTTGGCAAATCCAACACTGAACCAGTTTCACGAAACTTGGCAAGCAGTTTGCTAACTGTAGCTGGGGGGAGATGGGTGGTCTCCTAGGGTGTCTTGCATTGAAATATGCTGCATTGACCCGGTTACTGCGTTAACCAGACATCAACACAATTTCTATCCGCTCCTCACATGTTAACCTCGGCGACATGTCAATAGCTGTAAACAAAGAGAAACTTGTAAATAACTCATGAAAGAATAAAGTTACGTTAAAACCAAGCACACCATTGTTTTTCTTGTGAAATTTCCAATAAGTTTGATGTGTCACGTGACCCTCTTCCTTTTGAAAAAACTAAAGTTGGATTCAAAATGGCCGACTTCAAAATGGCCACTATGGTCACCACCCATCTTGAAAAGTTTCCCCCCTCACATATACTAATGTGCCACAAACAGGAAGTTAATATCACCAACCATTCCCATTTTATTAAGGTGTATCCATATAAATGGCCCACCCTGTAGTGATGAGCAGCATAGGCAATATTCGTTTTTGCAATATTTTGCACATTTTCTTGATTGTGAAAATTGGCAATGTAATATTCGCGTATTGCGCACGCAATACAGGCATGGCTCACTTTTGCTACATTTTTTAAGCCGCTAGAAGTTTCCTGAAACTGGAGAACTACTGATCACTGTAAGTAATTTTACATTACAGCACAACGTTCCTATTGGTTGCTAGGGATGTTGCTAAGTTCAGACAAAGATATTTCAGCCTTCTCATTGGCCCACAAGCAAGAAGCAGTGAGGGTACTGATGAAATTTTTTTTAGAATATCTGCGATTCTAAAGATATAGCACTATATTCTAGATCTTTGCGAATTCTCGAAGTGCCATTATTCGCGATAAAAATTTGCGATTAGAATATTCGCGATCAACACTATCCATAATTATTTAGTTGCTCCACCTTCAAGACCTATAGTCTCAGGGACTGGATCATTGACGGCAGACATAGGCATGTATGTGTATTGTTTTTTTTTTAAGTACATGGAAATGCTGTCCTATATCAAGGATTCCACTAATGTGATTTTGAAAGTACAAAAACCTACAGCTCACGAGTCTACTATTATGTGTACTGTATTATGTGTTCTCCTCCTTATACACTATTATTGAACATGAAAAAGGGATGAAATAAATAAAAACCTTTTTGGGATAGGGATTTGGGGCTGGATGTACACCAGAAATTCTTTAGTTTGGAATGTAGTGACCTCGCTCTGACCCACAATTATTTTTGGTCGGAAGGCAGTTATTATCTGCAGACCACTTGTAAGGCAATGAGTGGAAATTTATTTATAACAGCATCGGAAGAGCTTTGGGTTTATAAGAAAACACCACCTGAACTAAAAAACTTTGGGAGATATACTGATAATTGTATTAGTTTGTGGGAGGGAAGTCAAGAATCATTTACTGAAGGTAATAGTAATGATTGAAATGTCCGCTTAGTTTGGGAAATGAGTCAGGTAGAGATCCATTTAAAAAAATCTTGCTATCTTTAAACAGAATGAATGATTTGGTACCAAAACTTTTTTCAAGGAAACAGATTGGAATGGTTTCATTGACCATATTAGTTGCCATTTTCATCCCTGGATTCTGAATATTCTAAGGGTGCATTCATACAACTATATTTCTGTGTCCACATCCGTTCCTCAAATTTGCGAAACAGGTGCGGAACCATTCATTTCGCATCTGTAGTTCCATTTTGCAGCACTGCAAAAAATATAAAGCATGTCTAATTCTTGTCCACGATTTTCCTTCTTGAGCTGGCCCTGTGCGTTCCGTGCACAGGGGCCTCTTTTGCAAATCAGCAATTTGCGGACCGCAAAATACTTACAGTCAATAAAATAGCTTAAAACAGCCCCAGAAGTTTTTTTTTTTTTTTTAACATTGAATTTTTATTATCAGATATGATAAACAGTTATCCAACATTTTCTTGCATAGAGTCCTGACACGCAGGTCAGATAACAGTAAATAAAGAAAATAAAGGAATAAATAAATGTAATAACATGTAATCATGGTACATATTAAGGGTACTTTCACACTAGCGTTGGTGCGGATCCGTCTGTTTATTTGCACAGACGGATCCGCACCTCTAATGCAAACGTTTGTATCCGTTCAGAACGGATCCGTTTGCATTAGCTTTAAAGAAAAATGACAAAGTCCAAAACGGATCCGTTTTGAATTACATTGAAAGTCAATGGGGAACGGATCCGTTTTCAAATGCACCATATTGTGTCACTGACAATGGATCCGTCCCCATTGACTTACATTGTAAAAAAAAATGGATCCGTTAGGCTCCGCCTCTTCAGACGGACACCAAAATGCTGCATGCTGCGTTTTGGTGTCCGCCTCCAAAACGGAATAGAGGCGGAACGGAGCCTAACTGATGCATTCTGAACGGATCCTTATCCATTCAGAATGCATTGGGGCTTAACTGATCCGTTTTGGACCGTTTGTGAGAGCCCTGAAACGGATCTCACAAACGGAATCCAAAACGCTAGTGTGAAAGTACCCTAATAACAGCAATTAGTAGTACCTCTCAAGCATGAATCCTCATCATTACATCAATTACTACTCGTATGAGTGAAGCAGTGAAACAGGAGTGGTGAGTATGAGAGTAGGCCCACATACAGATCATTTATTACCCTCGACACCGATAACACCGGTCTGGAAGGTTCTATATGTTGCCCAAGGGAGCCACCTCCTAGACATAAGATCTCGGTGTTTAGTGGATTTTGCCATGATATTCTCATATTTGCTATGTAAGTCCACCCTGCTGAAAACTTCTACTAATATGGGAGATTCAGAAGATTTCCATTTTATAGCTATACACATTCTTGCAGCAGTAAGTATATGTGCCACTGTCTATCTAGCATGATGGGGTATATTAGATAATCCTATGTGCAGCAAGGCCAGCGCTAGGTCTGGGGCTAGTGGTCTGTGAATAACATGAGAGATTAGTTGGAAGACTTCTCTACAAAAAGTGAGAATAGTGGGGCAAGACAACCATGTGTGAAATAAGGTACCAATACCAGAACAGTGTTTCCAATATGCATTGGAATATCCTGCGATACAGCGAGCTAGTCTGTCCGGTGTAAGATACCAGCGCAATTGTACCTTCTTAATTTGTTCTTTATGATTAACACAAAAAGTGGTACAAGTTGACCACTTGCAGGCCTGTCTCCACTGCTCTGTTGTAAAAGTAGTTTGGAGGTCTTGCTCCCACTTTAGCATAAAGGGGAGTTTTTCATCTTCACCTGGTTAATTCAGAAAGCGATACAGTGGTGAAAGGCCCTGATAAGCCCGATCAGATGTGTAGAAAGCTCTATATAACACCTGACCTGTGGAAGCTAGACATTTGATAGAATTAGTAGTCGGAAAGTGTCTAACCTGTAAATATTGGTAAAAATAAGAGTGGGGTAGACCAAATGTAGCTCTGAGCTTTTCAAAGTCAGGATGGTGTCTCACTCATATAGTAGGTGTAGTGTTTTTAATCCTCTGCTGTCCCATCCCAAAAAAGACAAGCCCGTTATATGTGGTTCTAAACATCTAATGGAGAGAGATGAGAAGGGAATGACTATTCGCTTTGATGAAGCAAGGAAACCTTTCCAAATATTAAAGGAGTGGGATACAGTTGCAAGAGGCCAAGGTGCCCATACAGGGAGGAGGTATGATGCTTCAGCATATATTCTGTTTCAGCTAGAGTATTCTCAATTTTGACCCATTTATGCATGGAGGACAAGTTGAACCATTCCCTTATAGCATCAAGAGTGCCTGCCTTATAATATGCACTAATATTGGGGACACTCATTCCACCGTACAAGAAGGAATGATAGAGCACCTTTTGGGCCACTCTAGGTCACTTGTTCCCCCAGATAAATTGCAGTAGAAGATTCTGTATCTGAGTAGGGAAGGATTTGTGTATCGGTAAGGGTATACATCTAAGTTCCATACATACAATACTTTTGGCAAGAATGTCATCTTGCATATTTGAATACGAGCTATCCAAGAGAGTTCCAGGTGTGAGATCCTGCTTAGTTCGGGCTTAAGGGTGTTAAGCAGCTGTCTTAAATTATGGGATACCACTGTCGTCAACGGAAAACACAATGTAATTCCCAAATAGAGAATCCCATTTGGTGACCACACAAAGGGGTACTTCAGGCGCTGGACAGTGGGGGGTTCCAGCAATATTGGAAGCACCAGAGGCTTGGAGGAGTTGAGCTTGTAATAAGACGCCTGAGAGAAATGAGTGAGGACATCCATTAGAGCAGGAAAAGAGATATCTGGGTTTGTACATGTAATAATCACGTCATCTGCATTTAGGCCAATAGTGTGATTAGTGTTTCCCACTTGTACCCCCATGATGTCAGGACAGGATCGATCTAATGGCCTCAGCCAAGGGTTCCATTATAAGAGCCTAGTGCCATTGCTAATTTGTAATGGAGAGGATAAGAAACCTGAAGCAAGCACGCTAGCCGAGGGTTGGAATATAAAGCAAAGATAGAGCGCAGTATAGAGCCTATAAAGCCAAATTTTTCAAGAACAGCCTCCAGGAACCCCCAGTGCACCCTATCAAAGGCTTTTTCAGCATCTAGGGAAAGGAATGCACCTAGGGTCCCAGAGATCTGCATGACATGCAGAAGAATCAGCATTCATCTTGTACTGTCTCTGGCTTGCCTACCTGCTACAAAATCTACTTGGTCTGCGTTAACCAAACCTGGCACAACTTGGTAAAGACAAGAAGCTAGCACTTTTGCATACAGCTTACGGTCACGGTTTAATAAAGCTATAGGCCAGAAATTTTCTGGTTTGATGGGGAGTTTGCACGGTTTAGGCAGAGTAGTTATTGTTGCGGCGAGCTGACTGGAGTCGATAGTGCCCGCTGTCTGCCATGCCTGGAAAAAAGCAGATATGGGGTTAATTTAGTAGAGGACAGCTTCTAATAGTCACTAGGGAGACTGTCAGGACCAGGAGCTTTATGGGGGGGGGGGGGGAGTTTTGATACTATAGTTAATTTCTTAACTGGTGAATGGGGCGTTCATAGCGGATAGTTGTTCTTCTGAGTTTATATTTACTCTATTTAAAAAGGAATCAATAGTCTCTTGTAGTCTGAACTACCGTATTATCATCTTTTAAATTGTACAGTTTAGAATAATATGCCGCAAATGCCTCAGCAATATCCGTGGGGTCTGTAATCTGATCATCTGGATTGCATTCTAGGTATGCAATTTTAGCCTTGGCTGTCATTCGTTTCACTCTCTGGGATAATAATGCACTTGCCCTGTTGCTCATTGCATAATATTTAGCCCTACATCTGATTAGGTTGCCCTAATAGTTATAAAGTAGGCGTGTACGTAGTTGATCCCTTGTCTGAAGGAGCTGGGATGAGAGTGTATGCATTGGATGTGATCCCTGATGCGATCCATCACTTCCTTAACATCCTTTTTCCTCTTACGTTTGGCTTCAGAGGCAGCCTGCAGGAACAAGCCCCTAACATACGCCTTATGCGCATCCCATAGGGTAACATCTGAGACTCCTGCATTATCATTGATCGAAAAATAACTTTGTAGTGTCCCAGTGATCTTGCTAACCACCTCCTGAGATTTCAGCAGGAAGGGGCTGAGGCGCGTAGAGGGGGCTGAGGCGCATACAAGAGTAACCGGAGCATGGTCTGACCATGTTATAAGGCCAATAGAAGATTGGATACAGGAAGACAAAATAAGGTTATCAGCTAGGAAATAGTCAATACAACAATAAAAGTGATATCTAGGGGAGAAATATGAGAAATCTCTCCCATTCGCATGCTGATATCTCCAGATATCATGAAGATCTTCCTCTAATAGGAATGTATACAGATCATCTCTCTGATTGGCAGCCTTTAATGAACAATCTAAATGCATAAAGACAGGGATGTTGAAGGCCCCGCACACCAACAGCCCCCCCCCCCTTTGCCAACAACCTTGCCTTTTTCTGCACCGAACGGACAAATGCACATGGTGAGTGGTTAGGTGCATATATATTGACCAGAGTGACATAAACACTACATACTAACACAATAAATCTCACTCCCGGGTCCACTAGTTCGCATATGACTGAAAGAGCCAGTGAGTTCTTGATAAGAATGCAAATTCCAGTCTTATTGGTCACGGCTGTGGCAGGCTTTATGTATGGGAAGTCTCTGTGTGATAGTCGCGAGCAATCCTTCTGTAACAGATGAGTTTACTCTATGCAACCAATATCACACCGAGACTTAGCCTGTTCCCTCTATAACATAGGTCTCTTATATGGGGAATTTAAGCCCCTTACATTTAAAGATACAATCTTCACCACCACTGTAACACATATAAGGCACTGTAAAAAATATGGTGCTTGAGAAGGTACAGATATTGAGTCAGTAAGAGTGCATAGCAATCACGAGTGTACCATAAGCTGACGTACCAGAAAAAAGACAAAAAAGAACAGAAAAATAAAAGTTAAACAACAAAAAACAAGGCTAGTGAAATCACTAGCGACAACTTGGGGAATGTGCGCAGTGAGGAGCACTGCGAACATTGGAAGAACTCGGACTAATGTCCTGATAGAACAGTATGAGGAACCTGTTTATACGACTTGAGTCAGGTCACCGACCAATCTTGCGCAATCTTCTCCGGTGGTCGTGTTGATTGTAGAGGGTCTGGAGCTTCGGGAAGGAGACACCATTTTCGCAGCAAGTCTTCTGCTTGAGTCGGGGTGAAGCAGGTCAAAGTGGTTCCATTTTTAGTGATCACCAATTTCATCGGAAATCCTCACTTATACGGGATAGCTTTGCTCTGTAAAACTTGGGTGACAGGTGCAAACTCCCTCCTCTTTGCCAAGGTAGCTGCTGACAATTCCGGGTTTAAACACGGGATTAGTGTATGTTGGCTTATGACACAGTTTGGAAAGAAAGATCTCCTTAGTTTTATAGAAATTAAACCTGGCCATCGTGTCACGCGGCAATGCGGGGTTAAGTTGTTTAGGCTTCGGTACCCGGTGAATTCTGTCCACCAGGAGATCCAGTTCAGGTAAGTCCGGTAGAACATCTCTAAGGAACCCAGCAAAGAAGTCCCGGAGTTGAGAGTCCTGGATATTCTCCAGGATCCCTCTGATGCGCACATTATTTCTCCTGGACCTGTCTTCAAGGTCATACAGCTTATTTTTCATACGGGAAACATCCTCCCCCAACTCATAGTGGGCCTCTATCAAGGCGTTATGAGAGGTAGCATACTCCGCCATCTTGGATTCAATGTGTGTAGTATGATCTCCCAGATCCGAGATTTCCCGCTTTAGGTCGCACAGCATGGCTTTAAAGTCCCCCGACACGGAGAGGCGGAAGGCATTCAACATGGATTGCATATTCTGCTTTGTAAGCGCGCACTCAGGTATCTCACCCTCCGGCGCTCCAGAGAGGAGCTTTGCATGGTCATCACACGAGACGGGAGGAGGGGAGGCCTGCTCACGTGGCGATCAGCTTCCTGGGTCCGAGGCTAAAGGTCGAGTTTTTGCCAAAAACTCGGTAAGTTTGGATGGAGGGCCTCGTTTGACCACCTTACCACAAGGCATTGTAAATAAGTCATCGATGGCACTGACTCCAGGCAAGTTTGCTGCTTTGAGCCGCTTACTTAGTGTTCCTCAGACGGAGCTCCCTCTTCACACAGCCGGCGCTATCAGCAGTCAGGCCACATCCCCAATAACCCGAGAATTGTATTACAAGCAAAATTAGACTAATAGGGAAAGTTTAGTGAACGGACAGTGGGTGTAGACCCACTGTACCAAATAACCTGTTTGACTTTGAGCTATCCTGGTAGTCCCCTGGTTTTTACCTTTTAACCCCTATACAAGAATCTGGTCTTCACTGCAGGGCATTCACCAGGCTGGTACCTTTTTATATAGTCCTAGTGTAGTTGATGGAAGACCCTTGAGGATCAGAGACACCAGGGCGATGCCCCAAGGAGTCCGGCAAAAGTTGTTGTCAGGAGATAGGCCGAGGTCAGGGCATGCTGTGTACAAACATATCCGAGAAACAAGTCCAAGGTCAGGGCAGGAGGCAATGGATCAATATGAGAAATAGGCTAAGGTGATGGCAGGAAGCAGAGAATTGGAGTTAATTTTTAGGCAGAAGTTCAGTACATGGACACTCAGAATCACGGACCATTGCTGCTAAATTTGAAACTTGGAACCTAAGTTCAGACCAGTGGCGTACCGCCCATAGAGACAGACCACGCCACTGCTATGGGGCCTGCAGCACTGGGGGGCCCGGAGCGCAGAGAAGGCCCCGCCCACATTATTTGGCCCCGCCCATCCATGACACGCGGCGGGCCCCGGCCCGGCACTTTTCTTTCTGCAGCCGGCTCTTCTTCCTGGCCTGAACTTCCTGAATGCTAGCATGCTGCTGTGCCTGGCCCTGGCTGCCTGAGACTGAGAGAGCAGACTCAGCAGAGACTGGTATGTCAGATTGTCAGATACTGACAGTCTGACACTCAGGTGAGGGTGGAATTTGGCCAGGCAGCAAGAGAGAGGAGGGGTAGGGAGGGGGACAGTGTGGGAAAATGCTTCAATCTGCCCCCCAAAATGCCCATGGGGGAGA
Source organism: Bufotes viridis (assembly GCA_033119425.1). NCBI lineage: Eukaryota > Metazoa > Chordata > Amphibia > Anura > Bufonidae > Bufotes > Bufotes viridis. The sequence goes on from CM065591.1 coordinate 298,239,511, forward strand.
AGTAGGAAGAAAGCACACTGTCCTGAGAATTTTGGGGGGCATTAGGGGTTGGGGGGGCTCATAGAGGACAGTGTGCTTTCCTCCTACACCTTCTCCTTCCTAACACCCCCCTGGCATTTTGGAGGGCATTGCCCTGCTCCTAGAGGCTCCGTGCGCCAACCTGCTGCCACGCCCCTTCTTTCCTTGATTGACAGTGCCGGGCAGCGATCCCCTGCTGCCTCCGGCACTGTCTCCTTGCGAAATCCCGAGCCTGCGACGCCGCTCTGTATTCGGCGCAGGCGCGGTGAGTTGAGGACGCTGGTGCCTGCTGTCCTCAGCTCACCGCGCCTGCGCCGAATACAGAACGGCGGCGCAGGCGCGGGATTTCGCAAGGAGACAGTGCCGGAGGCAGCAGAGGATCGCTGCCCGGCACTGTCAATCAAGGAAAGAAGAGGCGTGGCAGCAGGTTGGCGCACGGAGCCTCTACGAGCAGGGCAACGCCCCCCCTGCTCCTAGAGGCTAATTTACATATTATAAAAATATTTTTTAGCATAAATATAACTCGGATTTACATAAAAAACACATTATCAAGCTGCTCTGACATTAGCACATAGCTAATGTCAGACAGCTTATAATGTGTAAACCTGATGACAGAAACCCTTTAACCCCTCTAACTCCTTGCTGCTAATGCTGAGTGTGCACAAAATGATATTCCACCAACCAGCATGGGGGTGTGGCAGGGGAGGAGCCATGGTGGGTAGTAGGCGGGGTTAAGGGGGCCCAATTCAGATTTTTGCTATGGGGCCCAGTGATTTCTATGTACGCCCCTGGTTCAGACACTCTCCTACTGGGGAAGGTGCCTTAAGTATCCAGGGGCCGCATACCATAGGCTGGAGAAGGAATTGGATGCACATATGCTGGGCCTTTAAGAGGCCAGGAGAGAATGTGTTTGTGCCCTATCGATGGCCATACCCACAGAAAGCAGGCTGCAAACTATACTGGAACTGCAAGTGGCAGGAGAAGGAAGTATAAAAGACCTTGGCAGCTGAATGGTCAGAGAGGCTAGCTGAATAAGTAGCACAGTGGCTGTGCCCACAAGGGGGAGTGGGGCAGCAGTGAGCACGGTACGCCAATGCAACAGTGAATAGTATGTTACCACAGAAACATAAAGGTGATCAAGGATAATGAAAACTGTAGGAACTTTTAATGGGGGAGGGAGTAAGGAATATAAAATCAATCTATATATTAATTTTGATCATACCCATGTAATATACACACTAATCACAAAAAGTTAGGGATATTTGGCTCATGGGTAAAATTTCAGGATGAACTTAAAATGCACTCTAACCTTTACAGGTGATTTTAATGTGAGCTTCTCTAAACTTCTGAGTGAATGTGTGCAACTGTTCAGTGTTTCAGTACTTTTTGCACAATTTGCTGTTCTCTAACAAGAGATTAATGGCAAAATTCACAACAGATGCTTGATCCATGAATAACCCAATACATTTCAAGGTTCAATTGAATTGGTATTTAAACAGTCCTCCTCATCATGCTGTTCACATTTTGACATCATGAGACCAAGACGACACCCAACTATTAATTCAAGCAGGATGTTCTCAGAAGGAAGTGGCCACTATGCTTAGAGTGTTACAGAGTGTCATCAGCAGGTTGCAACAGAGATACTGAAAGAGTCACAGAAAGGCATAGAAGTGTATGTCCTGTGGCCACATCTCACACTGATGACCGCTTCATTGTAAACAATGCCCTGCAGAACCGGATGATGAATGCCACACAACTCCAGACATATTTAAGGGAGGTGAGAGTTAAGTGTCACATCACTAAAAAAAATATGTAAAAGACAAATAAAAGCAGACAAACTAGAGACAGAGATATTCATTTCCAAAGAGAGTAAAACTAACCCTAAAATGTTCATCAATTATATAAATGGTAAAAAGTAAAAATCTGAAGGTGTCGGCCCTTTACAGAGTGATGAGGGGGAAGTTGCAGAGAGTGACGAAGAGAAAGCAGAGCTACTAAATATTTTTTCTCCACTGTATTCACTGAGGAAAATAAACTGTCAGATGAAATGCAGAATGTAAAAGTAAATTCCCCATTAAAAGTGCCCTGTCTGACCCAGGAAGAAGTACAGCAGCGTCTTTAAAAGATCAAAATAGACAAATCGCTGGGAGCAGATTGCATACACCCCCGTATCCTAAGATAATTAAGTAATGTCATAGCCAGACCCTTATTTCTGATATTTAAGGACTCTATACTGACAGGTAGTGTTCCACAGGATTGGCACATAGCAAATGTGGTGCCAATATTGAAAAAGGGTCCAAAAACAGAGCCTGGAAACTATAGGCTGGTAAGCTGATAAGTTTACTCACAACATCTGTTGTGAGTAAACTGTTTGAAGGTTTTCTAAGAGATGTTATCTTCGTGTACCTCAATAAAAATAAGCAAATAACGCCATGTCAGCATGGCTTCATGAGGGATCGGTCATGTCAAACTAATTTAATCAGTTTCTATGAGGAGGTAAGTGTGGCAGGTGCAACACAATGAAGTACCTTATGCGCTGTGGCATTAGAAGAATTTTGGTATCTCTGACTTTTCTAGTCTAAGCAGACTGTCTATTACTCTGTGATTCCTCTAGCGCTGTTCTATGGAAGTAGTAGGTTTAAAGAGCACACCAAATGCATAAAATAACTTCTTTATTAATTTTAACTTTTCTTCATATATAACGCTGCTGCCTCTGCAGCAGACAGAACATGTACACAACACATATAGAATAAAGTATCACAAAATGGCGGTTTCACTGTTCAATCTTGTAATTCAACATAAAATGGTGGATATATTTCTCTCTTCAGTATCTGTACTTTCACTTTAAGTTATTTAAGCACTTTATGATCTCTCTGAGAGGTATATGTGAGGCTTAACCAATAGTTTTAGTTGCTCTATATGGTCTGGTATGAGCAGTTCACAGAATGTACGTAGTTTAGAGATTGCTATTTGGTCGCAATTTGGTATTTGCTATTTGCAGATTAGAGATTGCTATTTGCTGTTTGCTATTTGTTTGCTTATTGCATACTGTTCATTTGCAATTTTCTTATTGCATACTGTTCATTTGGTAGAACTATTTTGGCCTCTTTGCTTCCATAAAACTGAACTATCAGTGGAGTGAATGTCTGTTCAGCTTCTCTCCTCTGGTGTAATGAATTCTAGCAGCTCCTGCTAGGGGAATTTCCCAGACAGGCTTAGTGTGAGGCTGGCAGCAATTGGCCAAGACTCCTGCTCAGTGTGAGACTGGCTGTAATTGGTTAAGACTCCTGGGCAGTGACAACAGCTTAACTCTATACCTTTTGGTTTTAATTCTGCTGTGTCATTGAGTTTACCTTACAGTCATATAATGAATCTTAAAGGCATGTTATTAGTGATGAGCGAGCATGCTCGGCAGAATATCTGTTTGCTCAGTGGTAAGTGGTTACCACTGAGGAACGAGGAGGACCTCCGAAACGCGTATGGTTGGGCAGCATTGGGCGAACTATCTCATGTGGATTTTCTGTTGATTTCTACATATTTTGTGCGGATACACAACTATCCAGTCAAGGATTCAAAGGCTCCACAAAATTCCCTATACAAGGTGGACTTTAGGACCTGGTCGTATGACACGTCATGTGGGACGCTGCATGCAACTGTTTCTGAAGCATTACAGGAAAGTGTATGCTATTTATAGCTACATGTGGAGACCTAGCTGCCATCTGCAACATTTACCACTGGAGCAGTAATGTTTTTTCTGCACATTAGTACCACTAATACTCTATTCTCCTCTTTTTTATACTGTGGGACTCTAGTATATTCTCCAAGTGAGAATTTGGGGGTTATTGGACCTCAGTAAAACACCATCACAGCAATTTACATCCACTGAGGAGACTCCATTGCCGTTTATGTCAGTATTTTTATTCTGTTACTCCGTGAATGTTATATCCGCATTTTTACGCCATCTACTGGTAAAGTTTTAGCGTGGGGTTTATGTTCATGTTTATATTTATATTTCAGTATGTTGTAGATTTTCAGTCATTTTATTAAAATAACTTTTATTTTACTATTTGTGTTTCCTTGCATCCTGTCCTGATAGTGAGTGCCCACTCTGTAATCTCCTTACATACGTATTTCTCAGCTTTTTTGGCCTTTTGCGAGGTGGCCATTCAGAGTGAGAGCACCTTTTCCATGAGATCCTGATTAATTTAGCCACCTGACACATTATTCCATTTATTTAAATTCTGCACTACATCAGAAAACAGTGTCTGTAGCACAAATTTAAATAATTTGTACCACATGTACTGTGTGTGCGTTTAATACATATCACTGACATATACTGTACTTTATCCGTAGATGGTGTATGCTAGTCTGTGACATTATCAGGGCTACATCTCCTGTGTAATGTGTGCTCATCCCAAATACCTTTTTTAATTTATTGGCCCATACACTTACAAATCCTACGCTACTGTGAGTGTGACATACTTTTAAGCATATATAACAGTTAATATTAAGAAGGCGGCCAATAAGGTCCGTGGAAATGGCCATGATGCTGATGGTGCATGCAGAGGCCGTGGCCCTGGGTGCGATGAAACTGAATAAAAGAATGTAGCTGAGGGCCTCCAGGTACACTAACCCTCAAAAACATTATTTGGAAGCACCTTCCAGTCAGCTGACCCTCTAAAACATCGTTTGCGAGTACCTTCAGGTCAGCTGACCCTCTAAAACATCATTTGCGAGTCCCTTCACGGCAGCAGACCCTCTATAACATTATTTGCGAGTACCTTCAGGGCAGCTCACCCTGTAAAATATTATTTCTGAGGGCCTGCAGGTGAGCTGACCCTCTAAAACATTATATGTGAGGGCCTGCAGGTGAGCTGACCCTCTAAAACATTATATGTTAGGGCCTGCAGGTGAGCTGACCCTAAAAAACATGAATTGCGAGGGCCTGCAGGTGAGTTGACCTTGTTAAACATTATATGTGAGGGCCTACAGGTGAAATTAACCTAAAAAACATGAATTGCCAGGGCCTGCAGGTGAGCTGACCCTGTTAAACATTATATGTGAGGGGCTGCAGGTGAGCTGACCCTCTAAAACATTATGAACGAGGGCAGCCTAAAAAGCATGTTGATATGATGGAGGAGGAGGAGTAGAGAAGTCAGAGGCAATCGAGGCCTTGTTCATTTTCATAAGAGTTGACCTGTCAGCATTTTCAGTTGACAGACGGACACACTTATCAGTTATTATACCCCCAGCAACACTAAATACCTGCTCTGACAAAACGCTGGCGACAGGGCAGGCCAGCACCTCTGAGGCGTAGAGTGGCAGTTTGTGCCACGTGTCCAGCTTGGACACCCAATTGTTGTAAGGCACAGAGGGATCACTGGGGACGCTGACACGGTCTGCTATGTACTCCTTTACCATCTTCCAAAAATGTTTCCGCCTTGTGACACTAGGCCACGCATCAGGGTGAGGGTGCTGGAGGGGTGTCATACAACTGTTCCAAGCCTTGGAGTGTGTTGTCCTGCCTCTGTTGGAACTGTTGTGTGTTCCCCTCATCTCCCCTCCTGGGTTGCACAAGGAACTACGTACTCTGCCGCCAGCGTTGTCAGCTGTAAATTTATCTGCAATGACATTCTGTTCTATTATTATTATGGTTTGTGGTTGTATTATTGTGATATTATTATTGTTATTATGGTTTATAGTTGTAAAATATGTTATTGTTATTTGGTTATTGATGAGTTAATTAACAAGCCATGCCATTCGTTTACCTCCACTCTCGTGTATTATATTTTTAGTTATATTAATGTATGTTTGGGATGTTTGTTCTGCATGGGACATATATGCTGTATGATTGCCATGTGTGTGAGCTTGCCATATTCCAACGCTGCCAACAAGTTACGGCCATTATCAGACACAACAACCAACCATGCCTGGTTGTAGGTTGAGTGGCGAGAGCCACAGCTCAGTCTGGTCCCTTATATCCTGCCACAGCTCTGTGGCGGTCTGCTGCTTGTCACATACAGTTGTGTTCAAAATTATTCAACCCCCACTGAAATTGAGTGTTTTGGCCAGTTTGACAATGATTTTGATCATTTCAGTCATCTTGTTTACAATTAAATGAAAGAGGCACTTGTAAGTCAGACAAATATAATATAACATTTATAATGAAATAACCACAAATGTCTTTTCTGTGCTCACATCATTATCAGTTTTATTCAACCCCCAAGTGACATTCAATCTTAGTACTTAGTACTACAACCTTTTCCAGTTATAACAGCTTTTAAATGTGAAGCATAGCTTGACACAAGTGTCTTGCAGCGATCTACGGGTATCTTCGCTCATTCTTCATGGGCAAAAGCCTCCAGTTCAGTCACATTCTTAGGCTTGCGCGCTGCAACTGCTTTCTTTCAGTCCCACCAGAGGTTCTCAATCGGATTTAAGTCTGGTGACTGCGATGGCCACTTCAAAATGTTCCAGCCTTTAATCTGCAACCATGCTCTAGTGGACTTGAAGGTATGCTTGGGATCATTGTCCTGTTGAAAGGTCCAACGTCTCCCAAGCCTCAGGTTTGTGACCAACTGCATCACATTTTCATCCAATATCTCCTGGTACTGAAGAGAATTCATGGTACCTTGCACACGCTGAAGCTTCCCTGTACCTGCAGAAGCAAAACAGCCCCAAAGCATGATTGAGCCCCCGCCATGCTTCATAGTAGGCAAGGTGTTCTTTTCTTCATAGGCCTTGTTCTTCCTCCTCCAAACATAGCGTTGATCCATGGGCCCAAACAGTTCTAATTTTGTTTCATCAGTCCACAGAACACTATCCCAAAACTTTTGTGGTTTGTCCACATGACTTTTGGCATACTGCAGTCGACTCTTCTTATTCTTTGGAGACAGCAAGGGGGTGCGCCTGGGAGTTCTGGCATGGAGGCCTTCATTACGCAGTGTGCGCCTTATTGTCTGAGCTGAAACTTCAGTACCCGCATCTGACAAATCTTTTTTCAGTTCCTCAGCAGTCACACAGGGACTTTTCTCTACTTTGCGGTTCAGGTAGCGCACAGCAGTCGAAGTCAGCATCTTCTTTCTGCCACGACCAGGTAGCGTTTCAGCAGTGCCCTTTGCCTTGAATTTGCAAATGATGCTTCCTATGGTGTCTCTTGGTATGTTTAACATCTTTGCAATCTTCTTATAGCCATTGCCCTTCCTGTGAAGAGAAATCACCTCTTCTCTTGTCTTCCTGGACCATTCTCTTGACTTCACCATGTTTGAAAACACACCAGTAAATGTCTAGAAGGAGCTGAGTATCACAGTCATTTTAAATCTGCCTAATTGGTGCTTATTCTGCTTGATTGCAGCTCCTTGACATCCAGAGGTGTTTTCAATACCTGATCGAAACCACTTGAATGAACCTCTGTTCTTAAGAGTGATCGTCTTTAAGGGGTTGAATAATTGTGTCAATGAAGAAATCACTAAAAAAACATTTAATACTGTATTACAAAAACAATTGATGTCATTTTAGTTGCATTTGGTTCTTTAAAAAGTCCTTGTAAGATTTCATTCCGAACACAATTACAAATGTACACTAAATTCCCTAAAACCCTTTACAGCATTGGGGGTTGAATAATTTTGAACACAACTGTAAGTAAATGAGTTTCAGCACTGCCTGTTGCCGCTTCCCCACTGCTGTGCTACACTGCTTCCAACTACTGACTGATGGCTGACTGGTGCTGCAAGATGAGAACTCAGAGGTGGAATCCGCAACACACCCGGCCGGCACCCCCCATGGAAATGCCTATTCTTGTCTGCAGCTGCGGACAAGAATAGGACATGTTCTATCTTGTGCTCTCCGCTTCACGTCCGGCCCCATAGAGAATGAATGGGTCAGCAGAATTGTGGAACGAATGCGGACCCTTTTGCGGACGTGTGAATGGGGCCTTAGTGTAGTACTCTGGCTGCTCTTCTGAGGACAAGAAGTGCCTCAAGCGCATCATCAGAATGGCTGGAAGAATCACTGGATGACATCTTCACTGCTCGTTGCAGCAACAGGGCAATGATTATCTGCGGGGATCCAACTCACCCCAGCCACAGCCTTTTCACCCCCCTACCCTCTGGTAGGTGTCTTAGAGCTCTATATGCCCGCACCACTAGGCTGAAGAACAGCTTTTACCCCAAAGCAATCAGTCTCCTATATGCTCAGAGATTACTGCCCCTTCCTAGGATAGAAACTACCACAGACTGAAGTGACTGCTGCATTTGTGACCCCATGATGATCTCTTGTCTGCACTTCCTACTTTGCTCTTGCTATATATATGCTGTGAGCTGTGAATAGTAATGCTTTCTAGTGCAATGCTTTAGCTTAAATGTCAGTTTTTTGTTCCTCTGTCTATGGCATCTAGGATTGCTCCAAACAACATTTCATTGTATTGTACATTGAATTTCATTGTATTGTACAGTGACAATAAAGGCATCTTATCTTACCTGTGCCATCCCAGGGTACGACTAGCTACCAGCCTCCACAAGGTTCACCCAATGTGCCGTTATGGAAATGCAGCGTCCCTGGCCAAAAGCACTTGTCCGTGTGTCAGTTGTTAAGTGGACCTTCCCAATAACTGCGTTGGTCAGGGCACGGGTGATTTTATGGGACACAATTGCTGGTGTAATGCGTGGACAGCACACCGAGAAAAATAGTGGCAACTGGGGACTGAGTAATGAGGGACGTCCGCCGCCATGAGGCTGAGGAAAACCTCAGTGTCCACAGGCCTAAATAGCATCCAGCAATTTTTAAAGGTGTTTATTTAGTGCTATGGCCTGTGGATGGGTGGCTGGGTATTTGTGCTTATGTTCAAAGGCCTGGGTTAAGGACATCTGTACGAGGATTTGGTGTGGCCCGCCTTCTCCCTTTTGGCATCCCAAAGCCTCTTCCAGCCTGTGGCGGTGCTGTGGATCCCTCCCCCTCTTTACTGCTGTCCTCGCTTGGCTTGCCACCTTCCCAGGTTGGGTCAGTGATGTCATCGTCCACCACCCACTCTTCCACTTCCTCACTCGGGTCATCCTCCTGACTTGTGTTGTTGACCTAACAATACCCTCACTTATTGACAACTGTGTCTCATCCGCATCATCCACCTCATGAAACACTAATTGCCATTCCTCACCTTCATCTTCTTCTGACTGTGGATGCTGAAGAGTTTGGGAATCAGTGTACAAAATCTCTTCATGTCCCTCTTCAGGGAGGGTCAGCTCACCTGCAGGCTCTCACCTACAATATTTTAGAGGGTCAGCTCACCTGCAGGCCATCACCTACAATATTTTAGAGGGTCAGCTCACCTGCAGGCCCTCAAATGCAATATTTTACAGGGTCAGCTTACCTACATGCCCTCAACTACAATATTTTACAGGGTCAGCTCAGCAGCAGGCCCTCACATACAATATTTTACAGGGTCAGCTCAGCAGCAGGCACTCGCCCATCATTTTATCAAAGGTCAGCTAAGCAGCATGCACTTTCCCATCATTTTTTGCAATGCTCAGCAGCAGGCCCTCGCCCCTAATGTTTTATAGGGTCACCAGCAGGCCCTTGCTCCAAATGTTTTTAAGGGTCACCAGCAGGCCACCAATCATATTTTTTCAAAGGTGTGTATGATGCCCTTCTTTATGTGTAATAAAGGGTGTATTGTAGTGCCGGTTCCTTGTAATTTTTGGCAGCCCTTTCACTTAGTGCATAGGCTTTATGAGTGTAGGAGTCCCACAACCGTATATTTTTCAGTCTTTGAAAGTGGCGTAGAACTCGGACAACATGGTTCCCAGTAGCGACTTGGGAGTCCAAGATGCATCCAGACATTGTCCCCATGCTGTTCCTGATCCATTTCGGTGGTGTTTCTGTCACTTTCTGACCTTTTCCAATGACCAGGCACCCTCCTCTCTTCAGAGCAGGGGGTTCCCATTGACTTCCATTATACTCGGGTGCTCGGCCGAGTAAACTAATATAGCAATGTGTTCGAGCCAAACATCCGAACACCCGAATACTTTGGTGCTCGATCATCACTACATATTATCTTTTCTGCTTCTGTGAACACAATATACAACTGTTACATGACATCCAAAACATGAAGTCACTGTAAATAACTCTGCTTTCTGTCTTTAACATGTAAACATATGAACTGTATTTAGGTTATTAACAGGTCTAGCTGTATAAACATATAAGCCATAATAGCAACCTAATCTAACCTAAACCTAAAACAGGTCTTAGCTGGCCAGCTACACTCCCACCAAAATTACCTATAATCCTATGTTCTCAGTAGTAGGACTTAAACATGAATTTGGGGAATTTTCCATCAGTTTCTCAACTTCCAAGTGTCTTTTATCACTCTCAAGTAGAACAACTAACTTCTGTATAGGACGCTCCAACTTGAGTGGAGTAGTGAGACGTTTTCCCTTTTTGTCAAGTTTTGAGTCTCCTATTTGTACCAATACTCTTCTTACTAATCTGTCTTCATCCTTTTGAACATCTAGAACTTTGGCCATTTTGCATTGAGTTCTAGGTAAATCTTCTTTTACTATGTCACCAACTTGGACATTTCTTCTGGGTGTTTGCCAGTTACTTCTTAGCATCATACTGGCTAAGTACTCTTTTTTTTTTTATTATTATTATTTATTTATCTTATATGGCTAAGTTCTCTTTTCTCCATCTATTCCAAAACTGTTTTGATAGATAGTGAACTCTTCAACATTTCCTTTTGGCATATGAATCCTCCTTGGTGAACTTGCCAGGCGGTGACTGTATGTAATCAGACTTAAGGTGAAGTACTGTAGATAGTTGGGAGTTAAAGGGTCCAAACTTGTTGAGTCGTTGATGTTATCAACTGTAGGTGGACGACTGTTAACAATAGACATTACTTCACAGAATAGGGTCCTAAGTGAAGCATCATCCATTAGTCCGGCATTCTTTTTCAAACTGAACTTAACACATATCTTACAGTCCTGTTTTGTCTTTCCCAAACTCCTCCTGTATGGCTTGCATGTGGAGCATTCATATGAAAGTCACTTTGTGTCTCTAACAAATACTTAGTTACTTTTTCTTTATCAATCACCTTTAGAGCTTTCTTCAATTCATTCTTTGCTCTGACAAAATTCGATCTTTGGTCAAATCTAAGCTCTCTGACAGTACCTCTAATGGATATGAAACATCTCAAGGCGTTGATGAATGCGTCAGTTGACATAATTTCTAACATTTCCAGATGAATTACTCTGGAGCAATCTAGACATGTAAATATTAGTCCAAATCTCTTGTACTCCTTGTGGTTTTGTTTGGTGATAAATAAGCCAAAACAATCCATTCTGCTATAAAGAAATAGTGGTGATGGGTTTACACGATCTGCCAGTAAATCTGACATTATTTGCTCTTCGTTAGGTCTACAAGCCTTTCTACAGACTACGCGTTTACTTACATACTTTGCTATAACTTTGCTTCCTTTCACAATCCAGTAACCATCTTCTCTCAAACAGCTTTGGGTAAAGCTTCTTCCTTGTTGTGATAGTGATCAATTATCATTCTTGTGAAGGTAGAGTTTTTGGGTAGAATTGCTGGATGCTTCGCTCTGCTAGGTAACTATGCATTTTCCAGTCTCCCTCCCACCTTCAGTATACCATCCTGCAGAACAAGATTAAGCTTGTACAATGGGTGGTTGTTTGGAAACCTTTTAGGTTCTTGACTAAGTCTCTTCAACTCTTCACTGTAGAATCTCTGTTAAATGAGTCTTATGACTGCTTCTTCAGCTTTCATTCTTTATTCTACATTAAATGATTCCTTCTTTCTGATTCCCTTTGCCAAATGTTGAATTCGAGCTACTACATTTATGACTGTATTCCATTTTGAACATTTGGCTAGTTTTTCAAGTATGTCATCTTGACACTTGGCAGCAGGGCTCAATGTTTGAACAACTTTTACTTCTGGATCACCCATAAACAATTCTGTATAACCTTTACTGGGTATGATTTCCTTTTAATATAAATAGTATTAGCGGCTTCACCTCTCAACAAAAAGAATGGACGTGGTGCACACCTCAGGGTTGATCCGAACCGGCAGAAAATAAAAAATATATAATATCTGGAGAGAATGTAGCATCCATACACATATAAAGGCCGTTATGTGGCCCGTTTATTTAAAAATTATATACAGTAAATAAAAACAATAAGTAATAAGAATAAGTAAAAACAATAATAAGTAATATAATCTAATAGTATCAAAATCTAATGCATCATATGGCCATATCCTAAAATGCTCTCACCACAAAGAAAGTCTAGATAGACACAGGCGATGGGCTAAATGCACACAACCAGTGATACTGATGAAGATTAGCTGAATAAATACTATAGTCGATGTGAGTCTCTCAGGTACTTGCCCAGCCTTGAACTATTTATCTTCTGCAATCTAATGAGTGCAGGTACACTCAGCTCAGAACAAGTGTTGAGTAATATTCAAGAATCACATATAAGGATAATGATACCCGGCAGATTAAACCAGCAGGCAAGCAGGCAGGACTAGTGTAGTACAATTAAGCAAGCAGAGTTGGTATGGTGTGTCTCGTCTGCAGTAGTCACAGCACATATATTGGTTGTTTAGTCTTTTCTTTAGGATAAATGCGCTAAAACGTTTTTATAGGCAACAATCCACACTTTGAGCCGGTGTAATATAAGCATGCAGTGTAGAGAGGTGTTGCAAAAAGAAACCTATTGCAAAGGAAGCGCTTGTTCCCGTTCTTACAGCAGGCAAAATCGTTGTAGTGTAATCTTCTAGTCTAGAAAACAATACACCCAAATGTCAGTAGTTGTTTGATCCAAATCAGCAGCATTCACTCAATTGATGTATGGTTAATAAAATAATAAGAAAGAAGTACAGTCCAGTGCCCATTTTATACTTACTCTCTTAACATCACCTATTGTGTAAGTATTAGTTCACCACACAAGATAAGCTGGGATTGATACTTTACCGGCCCACGTAGCTTGTCGGGGATTATCACAGTCGGTACCTCACTGAGACCTACGCGGCATACACGTGGTCTGTAGGCCTCACAGTGGCATCCCACTTGGCCTGGAGGTTGTCCTCAGATCGGCTGTGTGTTTTTCCTGACTGTCGGAAGGTGCTGGGTCCTAATGTCAGCACCAGACGATACCTGTCTTTCGGAGTCCTTTTGTGACAACAAGTCCGGTCATGTCTCCAAATAATGGCGTACTTAGTGTTGGATCAAAATATCAATAGATTAATATAGCTCACTGTCCCTTGCCAAACTTGTTTCGGGGTCACACTACCCCTTCTTCAGTGGTCAGAACAGTGAGCATGCTGTTTTTGCCTTTTTATATGTTTCTTGGCAATCAGATGGAATTGGTTGGGACTGTGAGCCTTTCTCAAAACATGGACTCTGATCCTACTTCAAACACAAAGTTAATGCTTGTTTCATAACAAAAAACATAACTGTGGTATCAGTGTGTCTTCAATGCGTTTAGGTTTTTAGTAGTATTCATGTGCTGCATTAATCTTGATTAGATTAAAAATTAACTCTTTCCAAATAATATAGAAATATACAATGTGAAAGGTTTCTTGACCTTTTCTAATGCTGTATACATAAGTGATGATGGATCACAATTATGAAATTCTTTAAAGTGTTTTAAAAGGGAGTGGAGTTCGTATCCTTTCTTGATATTTTCTACATGGTTAGTGACTCTTTTCTTTAAGGATCTCTTTGTTCTTCCCACATATTGTTTACGGCAAGAACACTGCAGCAGATGCATCAAATCTGTAGAGTCACATGTTAGTCGTTCTTTGATTTCCATACCGAACGTATTTTGTGTTGAATTGACCTGTAGTGGACAATAAGTATAAGAAAATCGAGACTTTTGTTTTTGAGACAAATGGGGAGGATTGTGTCGAAACCGATAGATCTAGAGATTATATCTTTAAAGACCTGGAGAAACTGCTACTAAAGCAATTATGTAACAAATGGGAAATTAGATCACTAACACAATATTTACAAAAAGGCCTTATACCGAAAGGATTGGCGCTAATTAAAGCACCAGCCTCTGATTTGGTGGATGATGAATTCAAAAGGGAGTGGGACTCCTTTTTTAAAACACAGTCGGAATACCTTATCCAAATGGTGATAAAAAGACGTACACAAATTACCAATGAGCTAGCTGAATGAATAACACAATTGAGAAAAGAAGTCGAGAAATTTCTAGATACTGAAGATGTCCGTAGATAGCGAGAAAAAATCTGTAAGAATTTGGATACACTGGAATGGGAGATAATGCATAAAAAAATCTAAAAAAATAAAAACATTTTGTTGAATAAATGTGGACTTGACTAATACGCAAACAACTAATAGGGAAGAAGTAAAAAGGGCACAGGACACTGAAAATAGGACACACTCTGATCAATACAATGTATCAACCACAAATAGATATGAAAGACTATCTTCACCTCTTTTTTTAGATTACACTCCACCCCATCACAAAGTAAAAATAAAACAAACACGTACTCCCACTCCACCACGAAGGAATCAGAACAATCACTCACAAACAAATCACCTTCAAAGACACGAATACAACTTGAGACACCGTCAAGTGGAACACACAGACAATCAGAGGAGGAATTTATCACAGAAACACGACTACAATCACCATCACCAAATGCACCACTACAATGTAAGGAAACCGACCAGAACACAGCAGGAACATGACAACATAAGAAGATCTGGAGAGGGAGGCACTCGAACAGGAAGAAATTATTAAGACCAATACAGACCCCATCAAATATAGTGAATCTAAGTAAAATCCCACTTACTGATGCACAAGTAGCACTTCTTTATAAAGGTTTAAAATTCACCCCCACCAATGCCCTAGACAAATTCTGTACATATATAGGGGTTGAAAAGTTCAGTTATAAATAATAATAAAAATATTATATGAAAAACCCTACTTCGAATAGTGAGAGGGGGGACCAAGATAGGTATATACATACAGATTCAAAAATAAAATCGAGAAAGTATCCAAAACAAGAAATTAGCAATTAAATTGCCACGTTCAAAACAAATATAGAGAGAGATCTGAGACTATTAAAAAATCAGAGAGTTAGAAATAATCTCACTAGGAAAGAAATAGAAGCCATTCAAGAATTACAGAAAACCAATGAAATTACGATTCATCCAGCTGATAAAGGAGGGACTGTGGTGATTCTTGACACCGAAGCCTATAGCCGGGAATGTAAGAGGCAACTTAATGATGAAAATATATATAAGAGACTTAGAGGGGACCCCACAGAGCAATACCACAAAGAACTTGTGGAATATTGTAAGAAAGGGGTGGAAGCCGGTTTCTTACTGTCCCAAGAAGCTAGGTTTATCAATGAAACACAAAAAAGGATTCCGTTTTTTATTGTATTCCCAAAATCCACAAAGGTTTACCATCACCCCCTGGGAGACCTATTGTTTCTGGGATAAACTCAATTTCATTGACTTTATCCCAATATATTAACAAACTGCTACAGCCTGTAGTTAGAACTATACCGTCATACATCAAAGATACTACTGACATAATCAAAATACTAGAGCAACTACAATGGAAGGATAATTGGATATTGGGCACCTTAGATATCAGTTCACGCTATACAGTAATTGATCACTCATTAGGATTAGAGGCTCTCTCCAAACAACTAACTATGAATAGCACCATGGATAGAGAACAACTGTCTTTCATCTTGGACGGTGTCAAGTATATCCTCTCATAATTATTTTGCTTTTGAACATATATATTATTTACAGCAAAATGGGACTGCCATGGGCACCAGATTCGCCCCCAGCTATGCCAACTTTTTTTGGCGCAGTGAGAATTGGATACCATCCAGCCCATACTGGGGGCGAGTCTGGTGCTATGGCATCGTTATATTGACGACATTCTGTTATATTTTATATGTTATATGAACATATGTTATATGTTCTATTAATATGAGTGAAAAGAACCTTAAATTCACTCCCACAATAAGTAAAACTAAGGTGGAATTCTTAGACCTTGATATCCAAATAGTTGAGCGAAACATAGAATGTAGCACTCATTTTAAAACTGTGGCAAAAAATAGTTTCATATGTTTTTACAGCTGTCATCTCCCAAATTGGCTAGTTAATATACCTACTGGTCAATTTAGGAGGTTGCTGAACTAAATGATCTTGCCGTTTCATTCACGTTATCGAACAGAACAAAAAATTATTCGGAAACATTGGTATCATTTACTCAATGACAAAGTCATAGGACACACATTCACAAAGACTCCCCTTATTACATATACTAAGGTTCCCAATTTAGGAATCAAGGTAGCCCCAATAGTGAAAAATGAGAGGAGAGTCTCTTCATAAAACTGGTTATCACTAAAAAGTTTCTTTAGGTGTGGACGTTGTATTAACTGTAAGATAACATCCTTCCCTAGGAAAACACTACAGGTCAATTCAACACAAAATACGTTCAGTATAGAAATCAAAGAACGACTAACATGTGACTCTACAGATGTGATATATTTGCTGCAGTGTTCTTGCCACAAAGAATATGTGGGAAGAACAAATAAATCCTTAAAGAAAAAAGTCACTGAACATGTAGCAAATATCAAGAAAAGATATGAACTCCACTCCCTTTCAAAACACTTTAAAGAATTTTACAATTGTGATCCCTCATCACTTACGTATACAGCACTAGAAAAGGTCAAGAAACCTTGGAGGGGGGAGAATCATATAGTGCACAGGTCACGGCAGGAGTCAAGAAGAATCTTCGAGTTCGCAGTTTGATCCCAAAGAGTCTGAATGCCGAGATGAAACTTTTTGGATTTTTATGAACCATCCTGAGGTAGTGGCTGGCCAGGGGATGGCAAATCGAATGTCAGGCTGTTTATCAACACTTCGATCGCCCCTCCCCGGGCGACCTCCTCCTCTTTGGTCACCAATCAAGCTTTTTAATTTAGTCAATATTTAATATTTAATATCTTGTTTATCTTGGCATGTATATGAATATGTCCATACATAAATAGGTTTGATATATATTTTCATATATTTTATATATTTTTTATTTTTTTTATATTTCTCATATTTTCACATTGTATATTTCTTTTATTTGAAAAGAGTTAATTTTTAATATAATCAAGATTAATGCAGCACATGAATACTACTAAAAACCTAAACGCATTGAAGACACACTGATACCGCAGTTATGTTTTTTGTTATGAATCAAGCATTAACTTTGTGTTTGAAGTAGGATCCGAGTCCATGTTTTGAGAAAGGCTCACACTCCCAACCAATTCCATCTGATTGCCAAGAAACATTTAAAAGGACACAACAGCATGCTCACTGTTCTGACCGCTGAAGGAGGGGTAGTGTGACCCCGAAACATGTTTGGCAAGGAACAGTGAGCTATATTCATCTATTGATATTTTGATCCAACACTAAGTACGCTATTATTTGGAGACATGACCGGACTTGTTGTCACAAAAGGACTCCGAAAGACAGGTATATTACACCTGCTCAAAGTGTGGATTGTTGCCTATTAGAACATTTTAGCGCATTTATCCTAAAGAAAAGGCTAAACAACCAATATATGTGCTGTGACTACTGCAGATGAGACACACCATACCAACTCTGCTTGCTTTATTGTACTACACTAGTCCTGCCTGCTTGCTTGCCTAAATTGCACTCTGCTTGCCTGCTGGTTTAATCTGCTGGGTATCATCATCCTTATATGTGATTCTTGAACGTTACTCAACAGTTGTTCTGAGCTGAGTGTACCTGCACTCGTTAGATTGCAGAAGATAAGTAGTTTAAGACTGGGAAAGTACCTGCATGGGAGTCTCGCAGGGACTATAGGGTTTGTTCAGCTATTCTATATCAGTAACTCTGGTTTAGTCCATCGCCTGTGTCTAGCTAGACTTTCTTTATGGTGAGAGCATTTTAGTAGATGGCTATATGTGGCATTAGATTATATTACTTATTGTTATTACTTATTGTTTTTATTTACCGTATATACTTTTTAAATAACCGGGACACATAACGGCCTTTATTTATATGTATACGGATGCTACATTCTCTCCAGATATTAGAGTGCCCCCCTCTTTCAACTTTTTATGATTTCCTTTTCCCATAGGAACTCTGGGCCTGTAAACCAGTTTGAATTCTTCAATGATGTTACTTTCAGGCCTCTTGAAGCATGATCTGCTGGGTTATGCTTTGTGTCAATGTGATGCCAATGTTCTGAATTTGTTATTTCCCCGAATTTTCTGAACTCTATTGGCGACAAAGATATGGAATCTTCGGGCTTCCTTGTTTATGTATCCTAGGACAACTTGTGAGTCTGTCCAAAAATATTCTTCAACTAGTTTTAACTCTAGTTCTTCTGTCAGAAACTTGCTTACTGATGCTGAAACAACAGCTGCTGTCAGTTGAAGTCTTGGTATGGTCTGAATACTAGTAGGAGCAACTCTGGCCTTTCCCATAACAGGGCACAGTGTATCTTTTCTTCTCCTATCACTCTGATGTAGGAGCACTGACCATAACCATAACTACTGCCATCTGAAAATTGATGAAGTTCTATTTTCTTGTACTTTCCGAAATCATGAGGTACAAGACATCTGGGTATCTGAACTTCTCTTAATTTTTGCAAGTCTCTTATCCAACACTCCCACCTTGCCCTCAAATCTTCAGGTATGGGTTCATCCCATTCCAATTTCTGTCTGCATAATTCTTGCAGTATCTCTCTTGCTTTGAGGATCACTGGGGCCAAGAATCCCAATGGATCATATATAGAAGCCACTGTGGAAAAAATGGTATGTCTAGTTGCATCTTTCTCTTCAATAGATAGTTCGAACAAGAACTTGTCGTTCTCTACATTCCATCCTAATCCAAGTACGTTCTGAACTGGAAGATGATCATAATTGAAATCTACATTCTTCATTGTTGACGCATGTTCAGAGTCACTGATGGATTCCAGTACCTCTCTGTTGTTTGAGATGAATTTGTGAAGGCACAGGTTTCCTCTTGCGCATAACTCTTGGCTTTCTTTTACTAGTTTGATTGCAGATTCTGTGGACTCTAGACTTATCAGACCATCATCTACATAAAAGTTTTTCTTCAGAAAATTTGCTGCTGATGGGCAATCCTTACCATTCTGATTGGCAAGGGACTTCATACCATAATTGGCACAACCTGAAGATGATGCTGCTCCAAACAAGTATACTTTCATTCTGTATTCTTCTGGTTCTGTATCTGTATCTCCGTCCTCCCACCATAGAAACCTCAGGAAGTCTCTATCTTCATTCTTCACATGAAACTGGTGGAACATCTTTTCAACATCACACATGACTGCTATGAGATACTTTCTGAATCTACAGAGTACGCCAGGCAGTGTTTGTAAGATCTCGTCCTTTTAGCAGATGATCATTCAATGCAACACCATTGTACTTTGCTGAGCAATCAAATACTATTCTTATCTTATCTGGTTTCTTTGAGTGGTAAATACCTTGATGTGGGATGTACCACACTTCTCCTTCTTTAGGTTGGTTATTAACTTTCTCTGCATGTCCTTCTTCGAGGATGCCTTCCATGAAGTTCAAATAATCCTGCCTGAATTTGGGATCTCTTCCCATCTTTTTCTTCAAACATTTCAACCTTGCTAGGGCAAGATTTCTGTTATTTGGCAGAAGAGGTCATTCTCTAAGTCTACTTTCACACTCGTGTTTTGGCTTTCTGTTTGTGAGATCCATTCAGGGCTCTCACAAATGGTCAAAAAGTATCAGTTTGCATTCTAATGCATTCTGAATGGAAAAGGATACGCTCAGAATGCATCAGTTTGCATCAGTTCAGTCTCCATTCCGCTTTGGAAACGGACACCAAAATG
The DNA here is from genome assembly GCA_033119425.1 of Bufotes viridis. NCBI lineage: Eukaryota > Metazoa > Chordata > Amphibia > Anura > Bufonidae > Bufotes > Bufotes viridis. Next base: position 298,259,442 of record CM065591.1, read on the forward strand.
CTGCTTGCAGTGTTTTGGTGTCCGTCTGATGAAACTGAGCAAAACAGATCCATCCTGGCACACAAAGTAAGTCAATGGGGATGGATCCGTTTTCACTGACACAATCTGGCACAATAGAAAATGGATCCCTCCTCCCTTGACTTTCAATGGTGTTCAAGACGGATTCGTCTTTGCTATGTTAAAGATAATACAAACGGATCTGTTCTGAACGGATGCAGACGGTTGTATTATCTGAACGGATCCACACAAAACGCGAGTGTGAAAGTAGCTTAAAAGGTAAGGTCCTTTCAAGATGACCTTGTTGAAACTGCTGAATACTTTCTTCTAGAGTGTCTACGAACTTAATGTCTTCTTGGGATACACTCTTTTCTTTAGAACTTATGTCTGCAAAGTCGGATTCAAGGATCTTGATTACTTTTGCTGGACTTACAGCTGGTAACTCTTGGACAGATATTCGATGACACAATCCTGTCACCTGTCTTGAGTTTGTGATCTGCTGTTTTCCTCCAACAACACCCCATCCAAGATCAGTTTGAACAGCGTAGGGTTTACCCTTTCCTCCTGTGATTACCTTTCATGGTACCGTAGCCTATCAACAGTCCAACACCAAACTCCTTCAGCATGGAACATTTACATGAGATATGACAGATAGGTGTTCCCATTCATTGGCTGGTTCAAAGGTAGGTATGCGATCTGGATGTAGAGGTATATCATCATTTGTATAACCTGGAGGTAGATTTAATGTGCAGTTTGAATGAAGTCCTTTGACCCTTTGACTGTTCACTAATGTGTCTCTCCCGTCATTGTGATGAGTTTGAGCTTCACTGGTTCTGTAGCCACTTGCAATTTCTTGCAGATTTCTTGATCAATGAAGGTGACATCACTTTGGGCATCCAGTAGCCTATAGGCGTTTACCTTTTTTGGTTCTTCTTTTAGGATTTGAAATGCACACTGGTATAACCATTGATGTGCTGTTGCTTTCTCCTTCCCTCACTCTGCAAGAGAATACCAATACTTTATTTTCTTCTTCAGCATCTTTAGGTATTGAGGATTTATTCTTCTTTGGACATTTTTCATGTAGTGGTGTAGGATGGCAAATGCTGCATGTGGCCTTTTTCTTACACTCCTTGGTAACATGGCCTTTTCTTAGGCATCCAAAACACCGTTGGTTATCAAGGTCAAACCTTTTCTTTTAATCTGGGGACTTCTCCTTCAAATGTTGGCACTTGTGTATCGAGTGGTTCTCTCCACAGAACATACACTTGAAGGTGGTCTGAAGATTTGTCGGTTCTGTCTCTCTACTGATTCCAGTAGTGACTTTGAACTTGCTCTTGCAGGCATCTAGACCTTTAGCTGCTGTGTTGGTTCCAAAGCTAGTTGCTCTTGTGTGTGTAATCTCTCTTGCAGGCCTTTCTTCTAAGGATTTTAATACATAAGATGATGTTACCGGATTACATGCTATCCGTGCTTCCTCATTGACAAACTCAGAGAACTCTTTAAAACTTGGGAAGTTCTTGCCTAGATCCAACTGTTTGGTCACATAGCGATTCCATCTAGAAGCCACTCCTTCAGGTAGCTTAGCTAGCATCCTGTGATTTTCTAGATAGTCGTTCATTACTTCTAGTCCTTGAACATGTGGGATGGCATTGCTGCATGCTTACAGGAAGTCACCATACTCTTGGAGTCTGAAGTGTTCTTTAGGACCTATTTTAGGCCAGTTATTCAATTTCTCTCTAAAAGCTCTTTGTACTAAGAAAGGATGACCTTATCTTGCATTTAATTTTTCCCAAGCTTGCTTGTAGACTTCTTCGTCTTTTCTATAGAAGTTATCTTCAAGAACTTTCTTTGCTTCTCCACCAACATATGTCTAAAGGTAGAATAATTTGTTGACTGGACTGAAGCAATGATGCTCAATGATCATTTCAAAACTTGCCTTCCACTCTATGAACTTCAGTACATCTCCTGAAAATACACTGGGTTCCGGAACGGGAAGTCTAGCGAGGACTGTTCTTTGTTGTCTTGTTGGGACAATATTTGTGACATTCTCCTGACCATTGCCGTGACATCTAGAAATAGAATCATCTTGTTCTATTTTCTCACTTAGTTCTGAATTAGGTGAGTCCCTTTCTTCATCTTTTCCGGTAGAGATATAGGGTAAATTCACACATCTTTTTCCTAACACTGGACTAGGTCTCTCTTTGTCTTTCTGAGCAGGGATAGAAGGACTTAATCCTCACTAAATGCTGGAGATTTCCTTCCATTCTCCTGGGCATATTGAGGAAAATAGGAGTCTGTTTCTTCACTTTGTACATAATTGAGCCTAAGACTACTCTGATTCATATCCTCTTTGTGTACTCTGAGTCTGGCTTCCATTATATTACTTTCTTTCTGCCTTTCCAGACTTTTCATCTGTTGGCGCTGTGCTTCCATTTCAGCTTCCATTTGATAGCATTGTGCATCCTTTTCAGCTATCAGTTGGCACTGTGCTTCGATGGCAGATTCCATCTCAATTTCTGCTCTCTGGACAGCAAGTAGTTGTTCAGCTAATTCCTTTCTTTTGGCTGAAGTACTTGAGGACTCTGATATGTGGCTGGCACTTCTGCTAGCAAAGGAAGTCCCACTTGAGATTGTGGTTCCCCCTAAGGACCTAGCATAGTCTCTCATAAAAAGCGCAATCATTCTCTTTCTTGCCTTAACTTCATCATAGTTAGCTGCAGATGATAGTTCTCTCATGAGCTTTACCAAATCTTTAGTGACCGCAGTACATGTGTCCATGTTCCTTACAATATCCTGGGAAGGTGTCGTAAACGACCGCAGGTTGACATATACTGCCATAGGCTCTGATTCAGAAACTTCTACTATCTCTACCATGTCACTCAAGTTCCTTTTTATACTTTCTTGTTTTAACTTTCCACGAATGCCTCTAATGTATAATTTCCACTTATCATACATTCGGGTAAACTTTTCCTCTTTTAATGCTGCTTCTTGCTCCAAATTTTCCAGCATCTTTGGGGTCGGTTTTCTGGCACGTGATGAATGTCTTAGTTAATTTGTTTAGGATATATTTGTTTGAGGCAAGACTAATGCTGCATCAGACTCTTCTACCTCAGACAGGTTCCCTTGCTCTTCACCTTCTATCCAATCTATCTTTGTATCCTCTAACAGTGGCATGGTAGTGGCACAGTAAATGTGTTGCCAATTAGCTGACAAACGAGCAAACACACTCTTGTTGGGTGATCCAACTGGTTATATGGTACAAAAAACACATTGTTTGTTAGCAGTACATTGCCTTGTGTAAACAGGTATGTGCTGTCAACAAACAATGAAATGGTATAGAGATGAGCGATCGTAGTAACGATTATTCATCCCCATAAAGAACAGATCATTGCTGCATTTAAATGCAGCTAAACAAGTGGAAAATGATTGAGAATGAACTGTTCATTACCAATTATTGCCCTATGTATCAGTCAGACGTGTAACTTTAAACTACTGGGAATGATAGCAAATTTTTGAATGCCCCTCCCCAACATCCCCTCAAAACCAGCATTCACCCACCGCATATGGTGCAATATCACCTGCTGACCTGACTCATGATGGTGAGCATGCTTACCTGATCCAAACTGCTGGATTCCTCTTTTCTATATTATGGGATAACTCTTTTCTATATTAGAAGCACTAGTCATAATTTATTGTCATGTGGACAAGGAAACAATGAAGTGTTGAGTGCCATACATTTCGCAAAAGCTTGGGAAAGGGGTGTGTCCCTGAAATGTCACCTGCAATATGGAAGACATCAATGCCAAACAGATCAGTGGAGAAAAAGGAGAACATATTAGGGGGAGTTTATCAATGCTGTGCACCAGTTTTATGGTGCACAAAAGACTCAAATATTTGTGTAAACCACATTTTGCACAAAAACTGTTACTTTTTAATATTTTCTAGAGCTCAAGACACTATGTAAAAGGTGGGCAGAGCTTAGTCTAAGGCGCCAGGCTTCCTTGACATACATAATTTATCATAATTACACCAGAAAGTTGGCATATGTTATAGCCAAAAACTATGCCAGTCCACCATAGCTGGCAAACATTTTAATTTGTGGCGCATGGACAACCCAAGATGCTAAAAATGTATTAACAGGTGTGCGCCTCTTAATAAATTTGGCCCATCTTTTTCTGATAGAGTTTTGGCTAAGAGTGGCATATGAAACACCAGACTTCATAAATCTGCCTCATTGTTTTTTGGATGCTCTCTTCTTTGAAATTTTAAGTAGATTAAAGGGTTGTTCCACCCTGGCCTTGCATGCTCGGATGTGTTTGTAAGTCCTTCTACCGCTGACCGGCACTTACTACGTTATTCCCATCTCAGCCATGAAAGACCACAACCACTTTAATGTCCTGCTTAAATTACTCACCAGGTATAAAGCAGCATGTTTGGCACAGTGAGCCCAAACTCAGTACTTCTTGTATCCAGATCTATGATCAACAGTGGTTATAGTGAAAGCAGGAACAAAAGGTGTAGCCCTACGATTAAGTATTAATTTACTGCCTTAAATTGCGAAAAACATACGTTTTCAATTGGAATTATTTTTTTAGATGCTCCTGTGTCTACATATTGCAGATACATTTTTTGTTATAGCATTGTGTTCTTTTCATTTCTTCTCAGAACATCTGCCTAATCTGCCCAGTGCTAATGAAATGGAGCTAGTTCCAGTGTGACAGTATCTATTGGGTGACCTGCATAATAGACTCACTCTGCTGTGCAAGAGGATAAAGGTGATCGGACTGAGCTACTGAGCATGTGTGACCACTGGCACTGAATATATTAGGTGGATGTTGGGAGAAAGTACAACAACAATTCATAAAACTACTCAGTCTACAGTAGTTAAATTGGTGACAAATGCTTAAATTATACAGCATAAAAAATGCATTCAAGGTATTATACCACAAGTAAATATTATATTACTAAGTTAGATCTTGCAAAACATATGTTTTATTTGAAATCATCTAAAAAATGGTCATGTGTCTCAATATTGTATATATTTCTTATGGTGCCCCCGGTGATGAAAAATATAACCCAATGTGCTGCCAGTAACACCAATCTAATACCAACCAAATAAAATTCTCAAAAGTGATCTACCAAATGTGACATAACATTCATTCTTACTACAAGGACATTGATTATATGAATTTAATCAGTCCTATCGGTGTGGACATATACCCATAACTACCAATATTCAAGACAATTAGAATTTAAACACTAATTTGATAGTGATTTGAAGTTAAATTTTCACATTTTGTTGGGTTATTTCTTCCATTTTTGCTCTTCTGATGTCAGGATGTCAGCTGCAATTCTGTGTGATCTACCATTGTCATTAAAACTCTCCAGGCCGTTTCCCCTAAGATAATGTATGACTATTGCATAGGTTCTTAGTGCTCTATCTTTCTTACTGCAGATAATCTCCCTGCTCAGAGCTGTGACTAGATGCCACATAACTAATGGGGTTAAAATTGTGAAGTTTACTCAATGCTAAACCAGTATTGTGGCCCCTCCTTACTAAATGTCTGGGGTGTCATTCCATGCATCTTAATATGATGGCATATGCTTGCATTTTCTTGTCAATTTATGAGATGCATCCTGTCATGGCAAGTCAACATGAAGGCCAAAAACGTTTGTATATAGTGTATACAGTAGATTAAACATTGGTCTCCCTCTTCTCATAAACTGTTATATTGATGTAGTTAAAAATTATTGCTGCATGTATAACTATATTAGTGTTAACCATAATTTACTCTTGTTTGCCTTCAGATGGGTGTTCTTGTATGAGAAAGGCTACCAAGCTGTAGATGACATCATAAGCTCTGTCTCTGTAAAAATGAAAGGCATAGCTGTTACCAATGTTTCTGACATGGGTACAGAAATCTGGGATGTTGCCGACTATGTTTTTCCTCCGCAGGTAAGATAAGCCTTTTTTTTATTTACTTCTATACTACATGACAAAATTGAGTAAACTTTAACCAAACCATAATGAACAAGTAGCTTCATAGATGAAACCTACTCTTCACCCATAAGGTTTATATATTTTGTGCTGATACTGCTCCTTAGGATGAATTCAATGGTGAACTCATATGCCTTACGGCTCATGCACACGGCCGTATTTTCTTCCCGTGTCCCTTCCGCAAGTCCGTAAAAAATGGAAATGACTCCGTGTACAATCCTTTTCCGTAGGTCCACAAGTCTGTTCCAGAAAAAAATAGGGCTAATGGAACTAGGTCAATACGGTAGCCAATAAAGTTAAATAGATTTCAAAAGGTATATCCGTATAACCACTTAATATTATATTAATTGAAAATATCCCAAATATATCATGTGGACACCCTGACTCCTGACGAAGCTGTATAGCGAAACGCGCGTCGAGGGTTTCTGCCACACGGAGGAAAATTGGGACCATCGCCAATATGGGTATCTATATGATTTATTGAATTTATAGTGCTGGTATATTCTGCATTGTGATTTTTGTCCACGCAATTATGCTATTTCTGTGGGGTCTCCAGTTGATGCAGCGCAATAGTATTAAGGGTGACTGACCCCTTTTGTATTCAAGGATCTACTTATTTAATATATGTGGACATATTACTATGGCACTGCATTTTTTCAGTGACCCCCACAGAGTGTCCATATGATATATTTGGGATATTTTTGATTAATATAATTATGAGTGGTTATACGGATATACCTTTTGAAATCTGTTTATCTTTATTGGCTAACCTATTGTCCCATTAGCCCTGTTTGGGCTTCATCTCTGTAGCATTTACCTTGGGCTTCTGCCCTATTTGTTATACGGTGTCGTTATTTATGGGATTCAATAAACTTTATATTTTATTGATATATATATATTTTCTTTGTAATTTTTTTGGGGGGTTATTGGTGGTACTATATGTTTTTTTTTTAATCTAATTTGGCAAACCCCACTTTTACTTTTGTGTATTGATTGTTATTGAGGTTTGATTGGCTGTTCCAGAAGAAAATAGAACATGTCCTATTCTAGTCCGTTTTGCAGACAAGAACAGGCATTGTTACAATGGATCAGCAAAAAAAAAAAAAACGGATGCAACACAGACATCACACACATGACATCAGATGTCATCCTTTTTTTTGCGGATCCATGTTTTGCTGACCGCAAAATACATATGGCCGTGTGCATGAGCACCTAATGACCTCTAAATATCACTTTATGGAGTGTCAAAACAGATAGTGTAAAGAACATTGTAAAATCTTTCTACAACTGTTGACTGACTGGCCAACAGCCCAATGACATGAATTAGTTCAGAAGTTAAAGTGGTTCACCAGTTTCATAATACATTTTTTTTAGCTTCCCAGGGTATCCCAAACATTGCCTATTTTTCCCCGTACACCTGTTTTTCATGTAAGAACCTTCCTTAAAGGGGTTGTCCAAGTTATATTTATTGATAACCTATCCTCAGGATAGGTCATCAATATCAGATCGGCGGGGGTCCGACACCCGGCACCCCCGCCGATCAGCTGTTTGAAGAGAAGGCGAGCGCCATGCCAGCGCTGCCTCCTCGTCATTGTTTACAAGCTGGCCGTTGCATCTGCAGCGGTGAGCAGGTGTAATTACACCCAAGCCATTCCATTCATTTCAATGGGACGGCTCTGTAGTATACACTTGAATAGAAACGAGCCGTCCCATTGAAATGAATGGAACGGCTTGGGTGTAATTACACCTGCTCATCGCTGCAGATGCAACGGCCAGCTTGTAAACAATGACGAGGAGGCAGCGCTGGCGAGGCACTCGCCTTCTCTTCAAACAGCTGATCGGCGGGGGTGCCGGGTGTCGGACCCCCGCCGATCTGATATTGATGACCTATCCTGAGGATAGGTCATCAATAAATATAACTTGGACAACCCCTTTAACCATTTCTCAGAATCACTACATTCTGGCAGGATGTTTACATGCATAACTTTCTGTTTTCATCAGCTTTCAGTGGGGGTTCTAAGCAAACCCAGCATGCTTTGCTCTGTAATGTTTCTCAGGGCTTGCTCCACCTGCCACACTGTTACCTCTGTAGAAATCACATCCCCTAAACCTCTTCTGTCCATGTTAGCTAGGCGGAGCAAGCCGTGTGAAACATTACAGACAAAGAATGCTGAGTTTGGTTAGAAAACCTAGCACGAAGTTATTCATGTAAACATCCTGCTAGAATGCAGTGATGCCAATAGAGGTATAATAGAGGTATATGATGCAAAATATGGAAAATTTGGGCTACTCTTTGCAGATAAAAAACATTTTATATGACACTGGAAACCCCTTCATGACAAAACTGTTTTGAAGAGGCAGAATAAACATATTAAAGCACCCAAAGCACCCAAATTATTTATATTTTTACTACACACACAGATATATATATATATATATATATATATATATATGTATATATTAAGGAATAACAGGTAATTTACTGTTAAATAAAAACAAAAACACATCACTGAATTCCACATAGCTTTTGATATCCTGTTCAGCTGCAGTAGCTTAACTAGAAAAGGAGTGAGGACTAATTTATAATGATTCCTTTGAACTCAATGATTGACTATAAACTGGTGTTTACTGCTTTCCCTCTAGTCGCAACTGAGGGGACCCACATTTTCACTGCTCATTGAAATCTATGGGACCTATGGAAACTGTGAACAATTTTTCTATAGAGTTTAGTGGGGGCTGCAGGTCTGCCAATTCCCAGGTTCCTCTTCTGACATCCAAGGTGGGCATGCCGCTTTTTACTCACTGTGCGTTTAGTAGTCCAAGGCACTTCCGCAGATGGCCAGCACTGCTAATGTGAGCATCGCTGGCAAATCCGAAAGCAGGGCTGGACAAGCAGAAAGTGTCTTGGACTACCGATGCCCAGTGCGCATCAGGTACTTTAAAAAGAAGAAGACTAATTGAATCAGCAGATCTGCAGCTGAAAAGATGAACAGATGAATGTTGTATCCACTCCCTGGTCAATGTGAATTTTATTGTTAACGTTTTAAGATAATTGATTTAATTTTACATCCCAGGTTTACATTATTAGGAGATGACACTTATCTATATTGTTTTGGAATATCTTTATATTCTCATACTTTATTGGCAATGTATTAAAAATGCACATGCATCTGTTGGGGCATCACCAGGACACATTGTTATATCAGAATTCAGCTAGAATACAGCAGTCTAAATGTAATACCAATAGAAATGGAAATTAATGATAGTCATGGTATTATTAATCTTTATCATTTCCCATTGATACTGACATCCTTTTACATGGGCAGATTACCCACCTGTAATGAGGGCTGATCAATGATATACATGGAGCAATCATGGAAAATGTATGTGAAAGAACAGTCATAAATGTGATTGTTTGGTCACATACAGTTTTTTAATGGTTCCCATTTACAAAGGGTGAAGTGCTGCTGACAAAAGATGATTTTAATGTCCGCATAAAATAGGTGATCAATGATGCTTGATCAGTGGACATTTTTATATGGGGAAATAATGAGGAATGTTCATACTAAGGCCCTAATTATGGGTCTTTTTAACTCAATGCAGCTTTCACATGTTGGTTTCCTGTAAAACAGTCAAAGACGAGCTACAAGCGTGAATACTTTTTTAGCAGTATCAATAGATCATGCACTGGAGTCAGACATGAGTAAAGTTTACATTCCATCTAAATTACTAATGTCTTTGAGCTACCGAAGCTTTCTGTGTTCTGTTAATGTATGTTATTCTCTGCTTTTTCCACAGGGAGACAGCTCTTTTGTTGTTATGACGAACTTCATAATTACTCCTGAACAACAAATGGGAAACTGTAGTGAGGTATTACCAACAGATCGTAGGACAGAAGGGTTGATTTCTTGTTGCGGGGGCTTGTTTCTTTTTCTTTTTTTTGTGAAATATGATTTTTTTTAGATCTGCTGTGACAATTTACCTTGTCTCCAGCAAGGGCCACATTGCAAATTCAGCCATACACAGATAGAATATATGACTTTTACTTCCATTGACTTGAACTTCTGTAGGAGTAAATATTGAATGACAATCGTGGTCCTTTTTCAATTATGTAACTGTGCTGAGTGTCATATTATTGCGGTCATATCTCACCCCATTATTATGTGTTCCTTTGGCTGCAAATGCAACATCAAATTGGGAAACTGGATGCAGTTGTCCCAAATGATTTACATAGTACATTAGGATTTATTTTCCCCTCTAGGTTGTAATGTATTTCAAAGCACTAGTCATTAAGTTTTTTGCTTGGGTAGAAAGGTTTAGGGTTATATTTTGGGGGTACATTGACCTCCTTTCTAGGGTAAACTTTGAATTTTGAGTTCACTACATTTCTTATTAAATGTAACTGATTGTGGGAATTCTTTACAATGGAAATGAGTCCTCTGGGACAGATGATAAAAATGGGGGGATAGACATTTATATTAATAGAAAGTTCTACAACACAAGATCCCTGATAAACATGCTCTATCTGAATGTGCTTGAAATGTGCCTGGGAATATGCTACTATTTAGAGCCAAATAAGGTCAGATTATTATTATTTCGGGTTATTGTTGCCAACTGGCCTTAGAAGAATGCACTAAATCATTTTTAAATAGTAAAAATGGATGCTGTACTAAAGATGCAGACTATAGGGCAGTGGTGATGGCAGGCACAGCAATTCTTATCAGTAATCTTCATGTTTTCCAGCTTCCTGATGTAGCACCTTGCAAAACTAATGATGACTGCATAACTATATCTACTCGGCAGACCCAAGGTATGCAATGGTTACCATACAGTATGTTTTCAGACATACTGGTGATAGTGGTGAATATGTGGCTAAGAAATTCTTCATGTCCATCTAATCATATTCACTGAATTAACAGCATGTGCATTATTTATTAATTTTGTTAACTATTAATTTTGATCATTATTAATCTCTTCCATATTCTCTACGGACAGCTCATAGATCCATTGAATTGTATATATATTCAGACGTCTGTGCACGGCCGTACACAGCTCTCAAAGGGCCCCATAGGAAAACTTAGTATGTGCTCCCCCTGCCCCACCCAGTTTCCTATACGTGTGCGGCAATTACTCTCAGGCAACGCAAAGTGCAGTGCCCTTGATTTTTTATAAATTTATTACGGGGAACCAATTTTAATAAAAAAAAGAATCTGTAAAAAAAGTCTCCCTCCTGAACCAATTTATCTGAGTTGAATTGCAGCAAAAGTGGAACACGTACTTTATCAATATGCTGCTCATTTTGACTACCATATTTCTCAATATTCACACCAGACAACTGGCAAAAATACATTGATAAATCTCCTGCTTCCCTTCTATTATACAGCTGTCTGCCTGCAGCCACCACTAGAGGGAGCTCAGTGAACAGGAATTTAAACAGTTACTATTCACTGGAAACTGAAATAATCTATTTGCACTGTGCTCCCCCTATTGGCGACGGCATGAAAATGCAGTGCTTTTACATTGTGAAGAGAAAGGAATTCAGAGCAGACCCCTCTCGGCTGGGGACCATAGCAATTGTGTGGTCTACCTCCACTGGAGGTACGCCACTGCATCTGTATTTTACCACTGACCAGTGTTAAAAACACCGTTCTGAAAAGTGGTGAACATGCACTGCTTTGGTCTATTTTGTACCCATTCTATTATGTGCCATCCTTTTGTGATCCCCTTTTCACTGATCCAATCAATAGAATAAAAAGCTTGTAAGAAAAAAAGGTCAATCACTGTGAAGATAATAGGGAGACACATCTTCAACTTGGACCTTTCCAAATGCAAAATGATTAGTGTTTGAATCCTCAATATGAAAATGCCCTTAAATGGGTAGCCCAGCTTTTCTAAGTCATCACTAGCTGATGGGTGGGGGTCCGACATCCCTTACCATGCTGATCAGCGGTTTGGGTGTAGTTACAGCGGCATCTAAACTACACAGCACCATCAACTGTGTAGTGGAGAGACAGAGCTGTGTACTTCTGGAGCCAAGCTACACCCAAACCGGAGATCGGCAGGAGTGTGGGTTGTCAGACCCCTGTCAGTCAGTTAGTGATTCTCTATACTGAGGATTAGCGATCACTTAGTAAGACCTAGACAATCCTTCTAAGCTGCACTTTATTGTACTGGTACTCGAAATTTTACGGAAAAAAAAGTGCCAGCCCTAGTCATACTATAAGTTTTAGGAAAGTATGAGTTTCTAGACAGAATTTTTTTATCGACACAATAATCTTACAAAAATCTAAAAAGGCCAATCTTAATGGCTTTTTCAAGTGACATTTTCTTTTAACATTTTTCTCTCCTGTATTTTGTAATTCTCCCAGGAAACCCCTTTTACGATGTTTTAGTATGAGCTCTTTTTCTATAAATTATGAATTCGTTTTCAGCTTCATGTCCTGACATTGTAAAGTGCAGAACTTACCAAAAGGAAGCAATAAAAGCAAGGAATTGATATAACATATATTACTGTGTAAAGGTACTGTATATGACAATATACATGGTCTAAAAGACTCCTTACACATACTAGGTGCTCTTCACAAGGTGAAATAGTACCCCCTGGATCACTTGCAAATGCCTCTCACCCAGCTATCTAGCTCACTAGCGTTTCTATTTTCCATTATTGAGATCCGTCATAGGGTCTCAATATCGGAATAAAATGCTTCGGTTCTGTCCCCATTCATTGTCAATGGGGACAAAACGTAACTGAACAGAATAGAATGCTCAAAACTGAATTCGGTTCTGTTTGGTTGCATTCTCCTACCAGAGAGAAAACTGGAGCATGCTGCGGTTTGCTTTCTGTCATGGGATGCGGAGCAAGACGGATCCGTCGTGAGCCACAATGCAAGTCAATGGGGATGGATCCGTTTTCTCTGACACAATCTGACACAATAGAAAACGGATCCATCCCCCATTGACTTTTAAAGGAGTTCATGACGGATCCGTCTTGGCTATGGGTATTTCACAGATTTTGACAGCACACCAGAATGAGTTTGAATGCAGTTGCGTATATTTATTTAGCCGGGCATATTAGTACACCATTACAGTAAGGCTAGGGCTTGGCTATGTTATACAACCGGATCCGTTCATAACGGATGCAGATGGTTGTATTATCAGTAATGGAAGTGTTTTTGCTGAACCCTGACGGATCCAGCAAAACCGCTAGTGTAAAAGTAGTTTAAGCCAGTTTTCTCTACTCTGCACTGATGAAGGGCAGTCACACAGGGTTACACAGGTGACTCAATGTATTGCCAAGGATCTTTCGACATTTTGTAGCTTCAGCAGCATATATTTACACATCAGCGCATGAAAAATATTTCTTGTAGATTTTGCTGGTTTGTTTGTGGATTTATATAGAAAACATTCAACCAGAAAACCATGTTTCCAGACAAATCCAGTGAGAGTCTCTGACTTTATGTAACATTCCCTTAATTGGATGGCGTGTTCGTTGGAACTACTGTACTTGTGGGTATGTTTCTTGGCTTGCCAGTTCTCAGAGTAATAATGATGAACTAAATTTAACCTAGTTCCCAGATGAAATACATTAAATGTCATTTATTAGCAATATGTACCTGGCTTTCTCTGTACAGTACTCTGGCTTGAATTATTTGTAAGTTTCCATCCCATAACAGTCTTGTTCATACTTGTAGTTATGTCATGTATAGATCACATATTTTATATCAATGAACCTTGCATTTTCTTCTCACGGTTCCTTGTATACTCTGTGTGACCACTTTATGGACAGTTGCCAGAAGGTGTTGTATTTCTTGACCGATTCTTTATTTTAATAACTGATCCAAGTAGGCAGAAGTTGTTTGCTAATTTTAGTGCATTGCTTGAGGACGAACAGACTGGAAAAATGTATGAAACAATTTGTCAATCTATGATGAGAGATTGTTACAATTTTTTAATATTTATCATGGAATACATGGAAGAAATCCAAGGCTGACCCTCATATTTCTGCCACAGTTTTGCACCTAATCAAAAATGTGCCACATGAACACTTGATTTTAACATATTCAGACAGCAGCCATTTTTTAACCAGCTAGACAACCCATTAACATACTGTAAATTGTCCTTTGAAAGTAAATTTCATTGACACATTAGTATCCTTCTGGACATTAATAATTAAACAATGAAGTTGTCATATTCCCTTGCATTTTCGCTTCACCTGTATCATCTTTCCCTTACAGAATATGCCATAAATGTCTAAGGCTACTTTCACACCTACGGTTTAAATTCCAGCAGGCTGTTCCAGCAGAGATTTCTCCAGATCCAGCACTGCCGGATGCAGGAGGACTGTCTGCCAGCCCCATTAACCGGGTTATCCGAGTTCAGGGTAGAACCCGGACATATCCCCTTCTTCACCCAGGCAGCCCTTCTGAGCTGAGCATCAGTGCATTTCATGCTCCAATGCTCTCTTCCTTGCCCTGTGCTGTATCGCGCAGGGCAAGGGATTTTTTGTTTATATTTTTCCACCTAGCAGTGTTCTCGGTGACGTCACCGTCAAAATTGGGCTAGCTTTTTACAGGCTAGGACAGTGCTAAAGCCCGCCCATTAGTACTGGTGACATCACTGAAAGAGTTAGTGTATTTCTGCAGCCTGGTTCTTCCTTCATCCCGTGAGGCAGACGTCTGGAGAGCTGTGTCAGAAAGAATCACCAAGGCAGTCACCAGATCTGCAAAAAAAGCCCTTGCCCTGCGCAATTCAGCACAGGGCAAGGGAGAGCATTGGAGCATGAAATGATCCGATACTCATCTCAGAGGGGCTGAGTGAGGGAAGAAAAGAATTTGACCGGATTCAGCTCTGAACCTGGACAACCCCTCTAAGTATAATGGGGTCTGGTAGAGATTCGTACGCATTCTGGCAGACAAGTAGAAAACCAGACGGTTTGTGTCCGACCGATCCTCTGCTTGGCTTTTTGAACAACCATGCCAACCATAAAATTAGCCTGATAGGGACTTGTCCCTGCTCTAGCATCTGCACTTATCTCCTGAATGTGGATGCCCTTTAAATGGGTTTTCCGAGAGTACAGTACTGATGACCTATCCTTCCGGCACTCTGTTGATCAGCTGTTTGAACAGGCTGCAGAGCTCTGGTGAGCACCACGGCCTCTTCCTAGCCCAGTAGCATTATGTTCATCAGTCACATGGCCTTTGTGCAGCTCATTTCCATTCAAGTAAATCGGCCTGGGGAGGGCAATACCAAGCAGATCTACTATACCAGTGCTGGCGAACCTATCGCACGGGTGCCAGAGGTGGCACTCAGAGCCCTCTCTGTAGGCACCCACACCCTGGAAAAAGTCTATGGTGTACCAATATGTCTACCTTTCCTGCCATTCATCAGCACAAGGCGCACTATGAACGGCCCAGGCAGCGCACTGAATGTAGGCAGGCTATTATAGCTAAATACTGGACTGAAGTATTAAGGTTAAATTGTAATGTTGGCGCTTTGCAATAAATAAGTGGGTTTTGGGTTGCAGTTTGGGCACTCAGTTTTTAAAAGGTTCACCCTCACTGTACTATACAGTGTGCGGCGCCATGGTTGTTATGCTGTGAGCAGCGTTCACCAGAATGCCGATCCTCTTCAAACAGTTGATCACTGGCGGTTCTGGGTGTGGAACCCCCACCAATCAGATATTGATGACCTATCCTGACAAATTATTCTGACAAACTGCTTTACTACAGTACATCTGTAGTGCATTAGTTAAGCAAAATATCAATAGAAACACGTTTAAGAATTCTTATTATAACCAACTGTATCTTTTTGGCCAGATTAAAACATTGTGACGTAGTTTTAGAGTAAAGTTTGACATGATCATTATGTTTGCATTTAAACATGAGAATATTCCTAAAGTACTGTAAAATACTATAGGAAAGGGAGGCTTCACATAGTCCTTTTTGAGCAGGGTAACCAAGCTTAATTTGGGCTAATTGATTTTGGACACACATACTCTTGAATACAAGTAGGTACTGTAGCAGCTAATATTTTAGGTTAGGAAGGTTGTGATGTCTAAAGTGATTGGGAAAAGCACAGCTTCCTCCAGGTGTCACAGTTCTACTACCTGGTAAATGCGTAACGAGAAATGAATCTAAGAGATGCATGTAAAAAGTTGACTAGTTTATAAACTAGACCATGAATTATTCTTATGTATAGATTACAATACAAAACAAAAAATAGGTAATTATCCGAAAGAGACAATTTCTGTTTATGCACTGCAGGAGGGCACATGGTGGTACCGATACACTGCTTGGCTTTTCTGTCATAGGGTGCCACACAATCTTTTTTTTAGCTTTTTTCTAGATTTTAAAAACACCAGGAAACATGGTTGAGGTGGTAGAGGGGACAAGGGGGAGAGCTACAGAACTTCCTATTACAGTGGGATTAAACTGTGATTTTAAAACACGTTTTACACGTCATAGTGGCTCGTCAAAAGTTTGGATCACTAGGAGTCCAAATTCTGAGACCCCCAATGATCGCTAAAACAAGGAGCCAAAAGCACTAAGTTGAACTATCTTCAGCTAGCAAGCAGGGACAGCACTGATCAAGACCTTCAACATGTCACCTTGACAGTTAGAACTTAATGCTTTTTTTTTTTTTTTTTTTATAAAACTGGCCAAGCCCTTTAAGCCACAGTTTGTAATATTTGCTTATAATTTGTAGTATGGTACCTGAAGAATTTGCAATAATAACTGTGCCTTCTTTTTGGAAAACAGATTACACACATTACATACATATTACATTTTATACATTCATATTAATTTTACCATTTAACCCCTTTGTAACTTCTCCATACCTAATTTAATTTTATCATTATTTTTCATCTCTAGCTAAAACTCTGTTTTATAATAAGTGGATTACAACATTTAAGAGGTTCTCCAGGCTTTTTATAAAAAACAATCTTTCTTCTAACTTAGGGAAGAAAGATCATTTGGTTAATACTTACAGGTCCCTTGCATAACCCATGCCACTGTCCCTGCTGCACTCACACAGGCTGTGGGCTCTTCTGCTCGGCTACCAACTGAATGTGTGCCCTTCTCTTCCTGTGTAGCTGCATAATAGTAAATGCAGCTGAACCGAAATAGAAGTACACACATCCGGTCAGTAGCCGGGTGAAATAGCCTGCCTGAGTGCAGTAGGGACTGTGGCATCTGCAGAGCGAGGAATCTAAGTAAAAACTAACATGTCGTAGTTTTATTCCCGCCGCCTTTCGGCATGTTTGCCATACTGCCGCCAGAACTCCAGCCCACCCTTATTATAGTCAATGGGGCCGGAGCGGACCTCCAGCAGCATGCGTGCACTAGGGGCAGCACGGATCCGGCAGGCTGTTCACCTGCAGGAACAGCCTGCTGGAGAAGGCTGACGCTAGTGTGAAACTAGCCTTAGAAGAAAGATCAGTTTTTGTAAAAAAACAAAAAACGGAGAGCCCCTATAACTGTAAATATTTTCAAATATAGATTTCTTAATACAGCACAATACAGTTGCTGTTATTTTGTTATAAAATTAAAATATGAGAATAGCAGAAATAAATGGAATTTTGAAGTATGTTTTATTAATTTGGTAAATGTTGTTTTTGCTTTTTCATATCTTTTTGCAAACTTCACTTATAAGAAGGAGAGGACAGTGGTCCATCACTGGGTACATCAGGTAACCTCAAACCATCCATATATAATTTGGTGGTGGTATTTTTACAGTAGTGCCAAATGAAATGTATACATAGTATAACACCAATATAATCTATTGCAAGTTATGCATATAAACAGCAGCTTTATTCTGCTGATGTGTTCACCGGGGAGCAATGTGGAAGTTGTATCTCCTCTCTGCTATACTACCCCGATCCTAGTCATAAAAGAAGTTCCTCCATAAATACATCCTGATTAGGGAACTGGTGGGTATAAAATTCTGATGTACTTTATACCGTATGTTAATACAGATGAATTCAGCAATGCATTTTATTATCAAAACCAAAAAGATACACAGCTGGAACACAGCTCATTTCTTTTTAATACATTTTTTTTTTAATTGAAGACATCTATAATTCTCTATATAATATATTTACACACAGTAGAAATAAACTAGTCCTCCTCTTACCAAACTGTCTAATACCTATTTCGAACCACCAAAGTTCTTTATGCAAAAGAGCTAGCCAAAATCACCTAATGATGCTTTAAAAAAAACTATGGGCAGTCTATCTGTTGTGCTTCAGATGTCTGCCTTCAGATTTTAACACTAGAAGAAGCTAATTATTTTTGGCATAGTGGTATTACATCTCATCAAACAGCCAATCTCATAGCCTGTGGCATTTATCAAGCAGTATCAACAAAGTACAGAGATTTTTAGTAGTATACAACCATAGAAACACATAGGTTTGCAAAAGAGCTGTAGACACAAATTGCTAGGATACCGTATTTGCCGGCGTATAAGATGACCCCCCAACTTTTCCAGTTAAAATATAGGGTTTGGGCTATACTCGCTGTATAAGACTACCCCAGCCTCTCATCAGCCCCCCAGCCTCTCATCAGCCCCCCTAGTCTCTCACAGCCACCAGCCTCTCATCAGCCCCCAGCCTCTCATCAGCCCCCTAGTCTCTCATCAGCCCCCTAGTCTCTCATCAGCCCCCTAGTCTCTCATCAGCCTCCAGCCTCTCATCAGCCCCCAGCCTCTCATCAGCTCCCCAGCCTCTCATCAGCCCCCCAGCCTCTCATCAGCTCCCCAGCCTCTCATCAGCCCCTAGTCTCTCATCAGCCCCTAGTCTCTCATCAGCTCCCCAGCCTCTAATCAGCCCTCCTTACACAGGAGCAGGCAGTATGAAAACTTAGAGGTGGAGCAGGCATGTGTAGCAGGAAAGCCTGCTCCGCCCCTCATCTGCCTGCTCCTGCGCACCCATCAACATCTCCCTGCAAATCTGCCGGCCGTTCCCTGTCAAAAAGCACCAGACAGGGCTGGCCGGTCTCTTACTGTATGTGCTGTGGCCGCCGGGCTCTCCCTCTTCCGGTAACTCACATGTCTGTGCGGCGCATTGCTTATGCTTAAGCAATGCGCCGCACAGACATGTGAGGTGCCGGGTGCCAGCAATGTATTAAAGGTTCATTCTCATTGCCCCTCCTCCTCTGACCCTCTCTCGTCATTGGTGGCAACAGCAGCACAGGGGGAGGGAGGGACTGCTTCCCTCTCTCTGTGCTGCCTTACACCCGGCGTATAAGACGACCCCCGACTTTTAAGAAGATTTTCAGGTGTTAAAAAGTCGTCTTATACGCCGGAAAATGTGGTACTTCTTCTGAAGACTGTTTGCAGTCATTATTTTTACAGTGCATCCAGACTCTTTCACTGTTTTCACATTTTATGTTGCAGCCTTGTGCTAAAATATTTTTTTTTATTACATTTTCCCCCATCAATCTACACTCAATGCCCAATAAATAGAAACTGAAAACAGAACTTTAGAAATGTTTGCACATTTATTAAAAAGGAAAAACTAAATTTTGCATGGACATAAGTACCCTTTGCTATGACACTTTAAATTTAACTCTGGAGGCCTCCCATTTCTCTTGATCATCTTTAAGATGTTTGTACACCTTGAATGGAGTCCACTAGTGGTAAATTCAGTTAATTGGACATGATTTGGAAAGACACAGCCCTGTCTATATAAAGTATTATAGCTGATAATGCATATCAGAGCAAAAACCCAATCATGAGTATGAAAAAACGATAGACCTCAGGGACAGGATTGTGTGGGAGCACAGATCTTGAGAAGAGTACAAAAAATGTTTACTCCACTGAAAGTTCCCAAGAGCATCTTAAATGGAAAAAGTTTCGAACAACCAGGATTCTTCTTTGTGCTGGTCACCCCACCAAACTAAGTAATCAGGGGACATGGGATTCGGTAAGACAGGTGACCAAGAATCCAATGGTCATTCATGTGCAGATGGGAGAAATTTTCAGAAGTTCAACCGTCACTGCAGTATTTCACCAATCTGGGTTTTATAGCAGAGTTTCTAGAAAGAAGCCTCTCCTCAGTAAAAGACACATGAATGTTTGTAAAAAAAAAAAGAAAAAAAAAGAAAAGCACCTATAGGACTCCCAGACTGTGAGAAATAAGATTCTCTGGTCTGATGAAACCAAGATTGAACTAAATTCTAAGCTTCATGTATGGAGAAAATTGCAGTGCCCCAAACCACCCCTACAGTGAAGCATGGTTGTGGCAGCATCATGCTGTGGAGTTTTTTTTCAGCAGCTGGGATAGGGAGACTTGTCAGAGTTGAGGGAAATCTGAATGGAGCATAGTACACAGATATTCTTAATGAAAACCTGATTCAGTGTGCTCTGGGCCTCAGACTGGGTTGGAGGTTTACCTTTCGACAAGACAATGATATTTCTCGAATAAAGTTTTACAGTTTATATAAGGTACATACACGGATATCATAGGGACTCACAGCAAAACCTAATAAGTGAAATTTCTGATGAATTTACAATGTACTTTATTCAAGGAAGAACCTTTTAATAAAAACAAATCACACTTTCACCAACTTTACCTGACTTTGATGTTGGAAAAAGTGAAACAAATGCTTTAAAAATATGTTTTCTAAATACTGTATTTATCACAGTATTAAACAAAATAGCTTGAATAAATATATTGATAAGTCTCCCTCATACAATATACAGTGAATTTTGAAATTCTTCAGACCCTTTTTTTCACGTTTTATGTTGTGGCCTTGTGATAAAGTAACAAAAAGTTCACATTTTTCTCTGTTATTTACTTAATACTCCATAATGGCAAACTGAAAAAAAAAATATGTTAGAAACCTTTGCTAATTTATTGAAAAAAAAAAAACTAAAATGTTGCACTGACATACATGTACAGACCCTTCAGACTCCGTACTGTACTTAGTTGAAGCATCTTTAGCAGCTAATACAGCCTCCAATATTCTTGGGTATTATGCAACAAGGTTTGCACACCTGGATTTGGGGATTTTGGGGAGTCATTGTTTTGTTGGAGGGTATACTTTCTGCCCAGTCTGAGGCCCAGAGCACACTGAATCAGGTTTTCAAGTAGATCTCTGTACTTTTCTTCCTCCAATTTTCCCTAAATTCTGACTAGTCTCCCTGTCCCAACCTCTGAAAAACAACCCGACAGCATGATGCTGCCCCCCACCATGCTTCACTGTAGGGATAGTATGGGGAAGTGCCGTTTCCTCGAAACATGATGTTTAGAATTGAGGCCAGAACATTCAATCTTAGTTTTATTAGACCAGAGAATCTCACAGTCTGTGTGTCTTTAGGTGCTTTTTAAAAAAAAAACTAAAAAGTTGAATGTGTCTTTTAGTGAAGAGAGGCATCTTTCTGGCTACTCTGCCATAAAGCCCAGATTGTTGGAATGCTGCAGTGACTGTTGACCTTCTGGAAGTTTCTCCCATGTGCACACAGGATATCTGGAGCTCAGTCAGAATGACCATTGACTTCTTGGCCACCTCTCATACCAAGGCCCATTTAGTTTGCAGGGTTGGCTAGCTCTAAGAAGAGTCCTGGCTGTTCCAATTTTTTTCTATTTAAGGATTATAGAGGTCATTGTGCTCTTGAGAACTTTCAGTGCAGCAGAAATGTTTTGTACTGTTCTCCAGATCTGTGCCTCCAGACAATCCTGTCTCTGAGCTCTACATGCAGTTATTTTCTCATGGCTTGGTTTTTGCTCTGATATGCATTGTCAGATGTGAGACATTATATAGATAGCAGTGTGTCTTTCAAAATTATGTCCAATCGACTCAAATTCCCACAGGTGGACTCAAACCAAGGTATAGAAACATTTCAAAGATTATCAAAGGAAATAGGAGGCCTCCAGAGCTAAATTTCAATTGTCATATCGAAGGGTTTAAATACTTATGTCCATGCAAAACTTAACCTTTTCCTTTTGAATAAATGTGTAAAGATTTACAAATGCACTGTTCTATAAAACTGGCTGCTGGCAGCCACTACTAAAGTAAGCTAAGTACATAGGAATGTATACAGTTATCATTGAACTCAATGCAACTTGTACATTTTCTGTGCACTGAACTTCTCCTAGTGGTGGCTGCAGGAAAATGCAATTGTTTTGTGTTGGGAAGCATAAAAAAGAAGTTCATTGCCGGTCTTGCCCTCACCACAGGCTCCACAGCAGTGGAATGGTCTGCTTCCACGGTAAGTATTCCACAGATGTGCACAACCCGTTTACTGACAACTCTATTATAAAATGGGAGGTCTATCTAAGGCAGTAAATCACTATACACACTAAAATGGCTCTATTTGCATCTCCCTTTTCACTCCCTGGTCTCTATGAGGAAGATCTGTACTTCATCACTTCCTGGAAAGTGTAATAGTCTATGGAATTTTTCTGTCAGTAAACTACCATTATTTCCACTGTCATAAAACACATAAACCCTTCTGTATGTTTTGTAAAGATGATACTTGAAGTGTTTATCTCCAGTGTGGCAAAAAGTTATACAAATCATAGGCTTTGTGCAAACGGTTTGGACATGTACATGAGCCCCTATACAGCATAGTGTGTGGGGTAATATGTTTTTTGTGGTGCTTAGACAGCTAAAACTGATTCCCTTTAAAACACGTGACTCACTGGGAGATTTCTCTGTTTTATTAAAGCCAGACTGTTCAGCAACGAGTTCTCATCAAATGAAGGGACACAGACATACAAAAAATGGTGTGCCTAACAATTGAAGGAGCCTTTCTCAGCATATACATATTATAAAATTTGAAACTCGGTGGTGATAGCGTTGTCTTTCCTGTTAAGTCACTAAAGTCTTAATTTTCTTCTTAGTATAGCTATTTTTCCTTACCTTGCTTAGTTTAATATAATTCAAAATAGTCTGTAACTATACAGACACCGTGTGTGCTATTACAATGTATGAAAATTATGTTTTCCTTTGGGTGTGTCAATAACACCAACTGTGACTTAGACAGAGCCTTCTCTAATGCTCTTATTTAAGTCAATATATAAGTACGGTGTACTGAAACCAAAAAAATACTCTTATATCTATAGAGAATATTTAGAGAGTGTACTTAGACATTCACTGCTCACTGCTTCACTGCTCAAGACAACTCCTGTCCATATGCCCTAATAGGGTATATGGAAGTCCTAGAGAGGTGGCCCCATACTCTGGACCTCCTTTTATGAGCTATGAAATGATTATAAAGCCCTATGTGCTATGTAAAACATAGTTGCAAAAATCATTTCAGTAGTCCAACAAAAAAGTTACAATCGTTTGAACCACCACATGTGCTAAATCACAAAAAAGTGTCTGGTCATGAATGCCCTTTTCAGGCCTGGTCATTAAAGTGTTAACTGATGAGCGCTTTTCATGCTAGTAAGATAAAGTGCTTACTGGTTACTGCATGGCGCCTGTAACTGGATTGGCGGGAGGTGGTAATAACCAGTGAGCCCGTCCTCTGCAGTGAAGGAAAGTGCTGCATGGCCCCTGAAACAGAAGATTCATACCCATCTGCTCTGCTCCATGCTATTCTGGTCCTCCGCACTTGCCCTGCTGCCTTCATCTTCTGGTCCCTGCACTCTTTATTACTGGAAATCATCATACTCCAATGATTGGCTTCAACGTTGACATGCTGCTTGTGGCCACATCACCACTGAAGCCAGTCATTGGCTGGAGCTGTGTAAGTAACTATGCTCATGCATTGCCAGGTGAAAACAGCGTAGGGACCAGAAAATGGAGGAAGTAGGGCCAGAGCGGCAAGGAAGAAGGTAAGCATAACTTTTCAGTTTCAGGGGCTATACTGCAGGAACTTGTTAAAAAATCATATTTACTGGGAAATCCCTTTAAGCCCCCATTACACTGCACGATATTCAGGACAATTATTGGGAACAAGTGTTCATAAGAGAGCTCATTTCTGATATCTGGCCTGTATAACTGTTCCGCCGATCATCCAATAAACAAGGAATCACTGATTTGTCGGCTGATTTGCATGTTTTATCAGGATGAAAGATGTACAATTATCATCAGCACATCTCCCTGTGTAATCAGGGATGGGCTACCAATAATCAATATAACTAAATGAAGGAGGAATGACTATGGTAGTGATCATTCCTCCCCAGTCACTTTTCATTGACCTGTATAATAGGCCGATGCAAATGAGTGCCTATTGAAATTTTTTTTATTTGCGGCCCCTTGACATAGAGCGATGTGACAATGCACCTCTCAGACCAAAAAAGGTTGTGTGCCCCTGGCTTAACCACATCAGCCCCCCTAGCTTAAACACCCTTAATGACCAGGCCACTTTTTACAATTCCGCACTACACTACTTTCACCGTTTATTGCTCCATCATGCAACTTACCACCCAAATGAATTTTACCTCCTTTTCTTCTCACTAATAGAGCTTTCATTTGGTGGTATTTCATTGCTGCTGACATTTTTACTTTTTTTGCTATTAATCAAAAATGACCGAAATTTTTGCAAAAAAATGACATTTTTCACTTTCTGTTGTAAATTTTTTTTAAAAAAACTACATTTCTATATAAATTTTCTCTAAATTTATTGTTCTACATGTCTTTGATAAAAAAAGTCCAATAAGTGTATATTTATTGGTTTGGGTAAAAGTTATAGCGTTTACAAACTATGGTGCAAAAAAGTGAATTTCGGCATTTTGAAGCAGCTCTGACTTTCTGAGCACCTGTCATGTTTCTTTAGGTGCTAGAATGTCAGGATAGTATAAATACCCCCCAAATCACACCATTTTAGAAAGAAGACATCCTAAAGTATTCGCGGAGGGACTTGGTGAGTTCATGTATCATTTCATTTTTTTTCACAAGTTAGCGGAAAATGACACTTTCTGAGAAAAAAAAAAAAAAAAAAGTTTCAATTTCTGATAACTTCTGGCAAAAAATAAATAAATCTCAGACGGACTCACTATGCCCCTCAGTGAATACCTTGGGGTGTCTACTTTCCGAAATGGGGTATTTGTGGGGTGTGTTTACTGTTCTGGCATTTTGGGCGGGGCTAAATTGTGAGCCGCCATGTAAAACCTAAAGGTACTCGTTGGAATTTGGGCCCTTTTGCGCACCCAGGCTGCAAAAAAGTCTCACTTATGTGGTATCGCCGTACTCAGGAGAAGTAGGGCAATGTGTTTTGGGGTGTATTTTTACATATACCCATGTTTGGTGAGAGAAATACCTCTGTAAATTGTCAACTTTGTATAAAAATTTTTAAAAGTTGTCGTTTACAGAGATATTTTTCACACAAAGTATGGGTAAAAACACATTGCCCTACTTCTCCTGAGTACGGCGATACCACATGTGTGCCACTTTTGCAGCCTGGGTGCGCAAAGGGGCCCTAAAACCAATGAGTACCTTTAGGATTTCACAGGGCATTTTTACGCATTTGGATTCCAGACTTCTTCTCACGCTTTAGGGGCCCCTAAAATGCCAGGACAGTATAAATACCCCACATGTGACCCCATTTTGGAAAGAAGACACCCCAAGGTATTCTGTGAAGGGTATGGTGAGTTCATGTAAAATTTTATTTTTTGTCACAAGTTAGTGGAATATGAGACTTTGTAAAAACAAAATAAAAAAAAAAAAAAAAAACAATTTCCGCTGACTTGTGCCAAAAATAAAAATTCTGTGGACTCACCATGCCCCTCACGGAATACCTTAGGGTGTCTTCTTTCCAAAATGGGGTCACATGTGGGGTATTTATACTCACCTGGCATTTTAGGGGCCCCTAAAGTGTGAGAATCCAAATGCATAAAAATGGCCTGTGAAATTCCAAAGGTACTCATTGGTTTTAGGGCCCCTTTGCACCAGGCTGCAAAAAGTGTCACTCATGTGGTATCGCCGTACTCAGGAGAAGTAGGGCAATGTGTTTTAGGGTGTATTTTTACATATACCCATGCTGCGTGTGAAATATCGCTGTAAACGACAACTTGAATAAAAAATTTAAAAGTTGTCGTTTACAGCGATATTTCTCACACCCAGCATGGGTATATGTAAAATACACCCAAAACACATTGCCCTACTTCTCCTGAGTACGGCGATACCACATGTGTGACACTTTTTGCAGCCAAGATGCAAAGGGGCCCAAATTCCTATGAGTACCTTTAGGATTTCACAGGCCATTTTTACGCATTTGGATTCTCACGCTTTAGGACCCCTAAAATGCCAGGGACATAAATACCCCACATGTGACCCCATTGTGGAAAGAAGACACCCCAAGGTATTCTGTGAGTGGTATGGCGAGTTCACAGAAAAAAAAAAATTTGGCACAAGTTAGCGGAAATTGTTTTTTTTTTTTACAGTCTCATATTCCACTAACTTGTGACAAAAAATAAAATTTTACATGAACTCACCATACCCCTCACGGAATACCTTGGGGTGTCTTCTTTTTAAAATGGGGTCACATGTGGGGTTTTTGTACTGCCCGGGCATTTGAGGGTCTCCGCAATCATTACACGTATGGCCAGCATTAGGAGTTTCTGCGATTCTCCGTATATTGAGCATACGGGTAATGAGATTTTTTTTTTCCGTTCAGCCTCTGCGCTGTAAAAAAAAAAAAATGAACGGCATAGATTTTTTCATTCGCATCGGTTAATGTGGATGAAAAAATCTCTGCCAAAATCAGTGACTGCGGTGCGGTGGGCTGGGCGCTAGCTACCTAACAAGTAGCTAACTAACTGGCGGGGATAAGGGACCCTTATGCCCCATTCACACGTCCGAAATTCTGTTTGCGGAACAGAATTGCGGACCCATTCATTTCTATGGGGACAGACTTTGTCCCGCTCGGATCCGGAATTACGGATCCGCGCTTCCGGGTCTGCACTTCCGTTCCGCAAAAATATAGAACATGTCCTATTCTTGTCCGCAATTGCGGACAAGAAAAAGCATTTTCTATATAGTTCTGGCAATGTGCGGATCTGCAAAATGCGGAAAGCACATTGCCGGTGTCCGTGTTTTGAGGATCTGCGGATCGGATCCGCGGATCCGTGAATCCACGGATCCGTAAAACACATATGGACGTCTGAATGGAGCCTTACAAGGGGTGTGATCAATGACAGGGGGTGATCAGGGGGTCTAGATGGGGTGATCAAGGGGTTAATAGGTGAGGGGGGTTAGTGTAGTGTTTGGTGCAACTTTACTGTGTTACCTGGTCCTCTGGTGGTCGATCCCAGCAAATGGGACCACCAGAGGACCAGGTAGCAGCTATATCAGACGCTGTTCATAAAACAGCGTCTGATATGGCTGTTTGATGCGATTTTATTCGCATCTACAGCCTGCCAGCGATGGATCATCGCTGGCAGGCTGTAGCCGAACTGCCGTGCCGCGCTTCACAGGAAGTCTCGGCTCTCACGAGATGACGCGCCGACGCGTCAACTCAGAGCTACAGGACCGCCCGCAGGACGCATCCCTGCGTTAGGCGGTCCTGTAGTAGTTAAACATTAGCTATTCCTGGAAAGCCCCTTCAAAACTGTGTGCAAAGTGTCATGACCCTAAATTAGTTTTGTCCGGACAACCCATTTAATGTGACTTCAAAATAAATAGTAATAATGGCTGATTTCCTCAATATTGTATCCATTAGCAATATTAAGAAATCACATAAAAAAACAGCTATTTCCTGGCTGCAGAGAGCCTTTATAGTGGTGTAGAACACTGTAGCTTCCAGTAACATGCATGGGGAGTCTGCTGTGGTAGTGAAATGATACAGTGAGTCCATATGACATGCAGATGACAGGCGTCGCTCTTAGAATCACTGAACACTTCACTTATTACAAGTGATTCGAAGGGACTCCCTGCCTCCATCTCCAATGCATACTGCCATGGTGTGTCTGGGTCCTCTGCCTCATCTTCCTCATCGCCCCGGAAGCTCCTCTGGCTGCTCCTGCTCCTCCTCTCTTGTCACCTGTGTAGAACAACCACCCATTTCGCTACACATTGCTTGTGCTCCAATGTCCTCCTCCTCCTCCAGTTCAGCCCCCACAGGGCTCATGTGGCCGTGAGATCTAGGTACTACCTCTCCAGTCCCCTGAACAGCCAGATTTGCCAGCATCTTTTCCAGGATATAAAACAGTGGAATGACGTTGTTCATCCCGTAGTCCTGGCGACTGACAAAAAAAGTGGCCTCCTCAAAGGGCACGAGCAAATAGCAGCTGTCACGCATGAGTTGCCACTGGCTAACATCAAAGTTACACAGGGGAGTACCTCTGTCTACTTGGATCATCAAGAAATCGTTCATGGCTTTTCTGTGTTGTATAGTCGGTCCAACATATGGAGGGTGGAGTTCCAATGGGTAGAAACATCGCATTTCACCCTATGTTGGGGACGCCGTTCTGCCACTGCAGCTCAAGGAGGGTGTGCTTGGCGGTGTACAGGTGGCTGAAGTGCATGCAAAGTGTCCTGCCCATTTTTAGAATGTCTTCCAGATGGGTGGAAGACTTCAGGAACCATTTCACAACCAGATTGAACACATGCACCATGCAGGGCGCATGGCTCAGCCCTTCTTGACGCATTGCCGACACCATGTTCTTCCCATTGTGGGTCACCGTGATTCTGATTTTGAGTTGTTGCGGAGAAAGCCAGGATGTTATTTCATGATGACGGACACGGAGCTGTTCCTCCCCAGTGTGACTCCATTAGCCCAGGCAAATGAGGAGTAGAACAGTGTGATATCACCGTGCCCTGCACATGTGCTATGCTGTAAGAGCACTGTGAATTGTCCCTGCAGTGGAGGCTGAGGACATGGTGGAGGATGAGGAGGCCGAGGCGGACATTGTCACAGGACCAACGGCGTGAAAGCTTTGAGGTGGAAGCGGCGTCACCTGTCCAAGTTGCTGGTGTGGCTGCGCAGGAACCACATTTACCCAGTGGGCCGTAAGGGACATATATTGCCCTTGACCATAGTTACAACTATCGACAAATTTTACCAAAAAAGGCTGTATCACAAACAAATTTCTCCACTGAATGGCTAATCGATGAATTGTTAGTCCCTACGGAGGATACTCTACAATCACCCATCAATTTTCCCAAAAAAAGCCTGGTTCACAAAAAAAAATCACCACTGAATGGCTAATCAACGCAAATACTCATTCTCTACAGAAGAAAGTGTACATTCACATACCAATTTTCACAAAAAAAGGCTGTATCACAAAAAAAATTCACCACTGAATGACAATATAAATTCACTGCAGAACGGCTAATAAGAAGTACTCATTTTTACTATTTATAAACACCAACAATGGCTGTATGACCATGTAAATTCACAGCAGAACGGCTAATAACATATACGTATTTTTGCTATTAATACAGCACACCAATGTCTGTATGACAATGTAAATTCACCGCAGAACGGCTAATAACACGTACTTGTTTTTTGCATTACTACACCCCAACAATGGCTGTATAAGAATGTTGGTTCACTGCAGACCGGCTAATAAGACGTATTCTTTTTCCTATTAATACACCCCTACAAAATAAATATAACAATCACAATTCATCGCAGAACGGCTAATAGGACGCACGTACAGTGCCTTGCAGAAGTATTCAAACCCCCCTGATTTTTTTCATGTTTTGTTACTTTACAACCTTAAGTTCAATGTTTTGTTAATATGAATTTCATGTGATGGATCAGAACAATAGTCTAAGTTGGTGAAGTGAAATGAAAAAAATATAAAAATAAAACTATTGCTTAGAAATAGAAAACAGAAAATTGGCATGTGCGTATGTATTCACCCCCTTTGTTAGGAAGCCCACAAAAAGCTCTGATGCAACCAATTACCTTCAGAAGTCACATGATTAGTGAAATGATGTCCACCTGTGTGCAATCTAAATGTCACATGATCTGTCATTACTTATACACACCATTTTTGAAAGGCACCAAAGGCTGCAACACCTAAGGCTAGTTTCACACTAGCGGCAGGACGGATCTGACAGGCTGTTCATCCGTTCTGCCACTAGTGAACGTGTGCCCCCGGCTACTGCTCCGACCCCATTGACTATAATGGGGGCGGGGCGGAGACACGGCAGCGCACGGCGAGAGGCTGCCGGATTAAGTGTCGGACATGTCGTAGTTTTATTCCAGCAGGCTCTCGCCGTGCTGCCACCGGAACTCCCCCCCGCCCCCATTATAGTCAATGGGGCCAGAGCGGTAGTCCGAGGGCACACGTTCACTAATGGCAGAACAGATCCGACAGGCTGTTCCATCAGGTGAACAGCCTGTTGGATCCGTCCTGCTGCTAGTAGGAAAGTAGCCTAAGCAAGAGGCATCACTAACCAAACACTGCAATGAAGGCACGTTGTGAGTTTGCGCAAAGGCATGTTGGAGATTCCAAAAATGTATGGAGGGAGGTGCTTCAGACCTTTTTCCCCACTAATACACGCCAAAAAGAGGATTTAGAACATATAACTGCGGCCGTGAACGGCAAATATTTTTTTTGCCTCTAAAAGGGCTGCAATTTTCTCACTTCACCACACAATGGCTAATAATCTCCTTTTTTCTCCCCCACTAATGCACGACAAAAAAAGGCTTTAGAACATATAACTGCGGCCATGAACGTCAAATAATACTTTTTTTTTGCCACTAATACACTCCAAAAAGGGCTGTAATTTTTTCACTTCACCACACAACGGCTAATAAGCCCCACTAATGCACGGCAAAAAAAGACTTTAAAACATATATATATAACTGCATTGCACAAGGGCTAATAAGACCCCAATAATAAAAATGGTTTGCTGGAATTACAGAGGTATTGCAAACCTGAAATGAGCAGCAATATACAGTAAAGGAAATTTGGATCCCCAGTCAGTCCAGCAAGGTGTAACAGGATTGTTCCTATTACCCAGGCTGTAACCACCCCTATTGAACCCTGTTCTGCTTCAATACTGTGGAATAACCCCTCCCTATCCTTTCCCTACACTTCTAATGCTTTTTCCCTGAACTTCTATTGAGCAAAATATAAGTTTTCAAGTCTTTCCTAGCACTGTCCCTAGCGCCTGCTAACGTCTCTCCCTGTACTAAGTATACTGGAAAATGGCTGAATCCAAGATGGCTGAGGCTCTTTATAGGGCTGTGACATCACAGGGCTGGCTGCCTGCTGATTGGCTGCATGCATGGCATTGTGGGATATCCCTCGTTCCCAGATTTCCTTGCTCCATGTCCCCTAACACGTGCAGCAGCTATTTTAGGGAAAAAATGCGTTTTGTTACCACGAAGCGTGAGGAAATTCGGATTCGGTGCGAATCGAACAATTCCTGAAATTTGGATCGAATTCCACTTCGTCAGCTTCGATTCGCCCATCTCTATCAATATTACATAAAATCAAGGTGGAATGTGTGAATGTGTAAAAAGAAAAAAAAATGGTTGCAGTAACACTTATGGGAACTTTTTCTATTAGAAGGATACACCTGTATTTTCTTGGTTATAAGCTGAGGAACATGGATTATTTAGAGCTACAGTAGGGTTCACAAAAGTAGAAACTAAAAGTAGTGGAGAAACTAAATCATGTTGTGTTTGATGTTATATTTAACATTGGAGGCTTCTGGCAAAGTTTGATATGAAAGTTTCTCTTTTCTGATACTGAGTTATTGTTAACTTGAAAAGGATTATAAAAGATTTTTTACAGTACTGTGTATGCTCTTAATTTCATAATGTTTAAAAGTCAAATTAACTATAAAAACACACAAAATGTGATCATAATTGCATACCAATAGAGTACAAGATATACAGAAACATTTTGTTTTCTTTATTACATATGTTTTGTTAACTTCAGGTATCCTTACTGGAAATTGCATACCTATCAACAATGAAAGTTCTGAAAAGTCTTGTGAAGTGTATGCTTGGTGTCCTGTGGAAAATGACCATGTTATTCCTAAGTATGTTCTTCTCAATCAGAGCAATTTCCTAATATTTTTGCTAATTCCTTTTGGTGTTTTAATTTCATGTGTTAAATCAGAAGTTACATTTTGAGGTGCCTATACATATTCATTTTAGGTTCGCTGCATTATTATTGCTTTTATTGACAGCTGTCAAAATGTCACACTGATGCATTCTACTAAAAAATAGTTAATGTATGAAATACATTGATGTTTTTGCCAAGGGGTGTTTGTCCTTGTTAGTAATGTCAATATAATGTAATATGCGGCTGCTAGTCTAATGCAACTGCATTTATGGCCTTATACGCTTGATAGAGCTCACAGTCTAATTACTATGTTCTTTTTTATTTTACAGCCCTCCGTTATTGTTGCAGGCAGAAAACTTCACTTTATTTATAAAAAACAGTATTAGCTTTCCTAGGCATAAAATTAATAGGTATGTATAACATACATACTAACATTTTCACTATGGATTTATTTCGGTAGTTGTAAATAAAATGTTATTTTTTTTACTTATTTATAAAATTCATGGAACAGCAATAGGTATGCTTTTTATGCCCGGCTTTGCGAGTTTGAATATGGGCAATTTGAAGACTGATTTTATCTATTCTAACCATTATTGGTCCCAACACATTATATTCCATAAAACGTATATACGTGTAGATAACTTGATCTTCATTTAGGAGGGGCCATCCAACACTTTTCATGATTTCATTAATTATCTTAATAAAAAAAAAAGTGAGGCCTAGAATTTTCAGGTTCCATTACATCGTATGTCTAACAATCACATCATCAGCAAGACCTTTTTCAAAAAGGTGGACAGTTTCCTTGACTATTGCAGTTCACACTACAAGAAGTGGAAAAACAATTTGGACAATTTAAAAGAATTTGTCGTAATTGTAATATTCTGGAAAAAAAAACACTTTAGAAAGAAAAGGTTTCCTTCCGCTGAGATTAACAAAGCCTATCGGAGAGCACTCAAATTATCCCAAGCATTATACCCAAAACCAATACGACCCAGGTTAACGCATTTAATTTTCACCTATAACCACTCCCATCGAATTATTAGAAACAGTTTATCCAAACATTGCCATGTACTTTAAAACAATCCTGCATTAAGCAAATTTCTTCCAAAGAAATACAGAATTACATTTAGGAGGACATGCACTGTGAAAAACATTCTTAAACCTTACTCCAACACTCTTTGCACTTTTTAACAACATTTCTTAATTTTTTATACAATGAACTTTTCTGCCAAATCTTATTTGTCCTTTTATTTGAACTATAATGAAATGTGTATCTTTCTATTGTTTTATAAGGTATTATACTGCCATTCAACTCCACTCAACAAGGGCGGTCTTGATACCAACTTTACAATCTTACCTATCTTGCCTATGTTATCAGTGCTGTCCTATTTTTGGGGAAAACATGTCATATTGGACTATTAACCATCATTGGCATGTGGAATGTAGGCATCCACTGCTTTTGTCGATTTTATTGTCAAATCAAGCTAGCTCAGTTTCTAAGGGGAAGTGCTGCAATCAAGTTTTTTTTCTTCTTCTCTATTAATCAAATACATTTTAGACAT
Source organism: Bufotes viridis (assembly GCA_033119425.1). Lineage (NCBI taxonomy): Eukaryota > Metazoa > Chordata > Amphibia > Anura > Bufonidae > Bufotes > Bufotes viridis. The sequence goes on from CM065591.1 coordinate 298,292,920, forward strand.
ATGTTTCTTAATTCATTATAAGATTATGTAGGGCTGGCAAGGGGGGTCCTCGTCTGAGATTGCCTTTCATTAGTTAGCCAAGAGTTGCATCTAGCAAAGAAATGAACAAAAAGAATACGGCAAAAAGGGAAAAACACTAATAAAATCAGTATTTTATACTGAGGCTCTCTACAGGGAGAATACATTCATATATGACTCTCCCCGCCACCCTGTATAGGAATAAAAATGTCAGTCAGGGAACAGGGACAGCTGAGAATTGAAGAATATGAGGACTCCCTGATACACGCTGTGTATAGAGCAGGCTTCAGCACTCTGCTTGTGCTGGACCTGTCCAGTCAATAACAAAGAACGACCATAGATGTCCCTGTTGCCCTAACTTAGTGTATCAAAAAATATTGCGGCTAGTAAAGAGACAAACTAATCAAGTAACCTGGTACAAGCTCCCAAATATACCAAAACAACTGAAGCCAAGAAATGGAGCTCATAAAATACCCATAAAAAATGTGTTTTATTAAATCATGATATATAACAAAGTATACCGTTAAAAAGGGGGAAGTGACAGAACAGACATCATCCCGGCAATACACACACCGCAAAAATATGTAATAAAATAGATATCAATATTCCATACAAATGGACACCGACATTCTTTTCGGCGTGACTTTGTCCACTGAAACGTGCGTCGGGGTAGCGCCATCCTGGTATACACACACTGCATCTTGGGTGAGTCGGGTTTACATCATTGTTTTTCTGGAGATTAGGCTTAGATTTTTGCAGGACCAGTCCGCATTTAATACATTTAGCTTGCCAGTACTCTCATATCATGTATTGTTCATGATGTTTTCCATTATTGACTCACCCTAATACTATTTATTTGTATGGAATATTGATATCTATTTTATGATGTATTTTTGCAGTGTGTGTATTGAAAGAATGGTGTCTGTTCTTCCCCCTTTTTAACGGTATACTTTGTTATATATAATGATTTAATAAAACACATTTTTTATGGGTATTTTATGAGCTCAATTTCTTGGTTTCAGTTGTTTTGGACCTGTTCAGTATAGATTTTTGCAAAAGTACTGGGTCAATTCAAGAAAGTGATCCAGCACTTGATCATGGCATTTAAAGGCTTTAAAGACCACGATCGGCAGCATTGCCAGTCACAGTCATTAGATGCAGGCCTCTGCTGTTTGAAACAGCAGAGACCTGCCGGCCATGGTGCAGCGGGCACTATTTTTACCCATTTTGTAACGAAAGGGTTAAGAGGGGGTTACACATACATAATATAAAAAATACAAATATGATAAGTATTAAACTATTAACTGACTGGTACAGAGGGGGAGAGGACCCTGCCTGCAAGAGCGTATAATCTACAAGTGAAGATGAAGGTAAAAGGTGCTCATTTGGCTGTGTAGTGGCAGCATGCTCAGTGCAGGTGGTAGGCTTTCAGAAGAGGTTGCTTTTCAGGTTGCTTTTGAAAGTTTGGATGTTGATTGAGAGTCTGATGTGCTATGGTAGCGAGTTCCAGAGTTTGGCGGATGCTCATGACAAACCTTGTAGACGACTGTGTGAAGAACAGACGAGAGGAGAAAAAAGAAGGAGGTCCTCTGAGGATCTGAAATTATGTGTGGGGATGTATCTGAAAAGCAGGTGAAAGATGTAAGGAGGGGACAGGTTGTGGACAGCCTTAAATGTAGTTGTTAGTATTTTAAACTGAATTCGCTAGCAGTGGGAAGCAAGTGAAGGGACTGGTAGAGGGAAGCAGCAGAGTAGAAACAAGGGAAGAAGTAGTTTAACCGGGCAGCAGAGTTGAGAATAGGTTAGAGCGGTGCGAGAGTGCAAGTTGGAAGGCCACATAGGAGTACGAGTGATAGAAGCCTCTAAATCGTAAGGATTCTGAAGCAAATGTCTCTTCTAAAAATTGTATAATCCTGAAAACTGTACAATCCAGCCCTCGTTGAGTTAATTGATCTGAGGTAAGTAAGCGAAACCATTGTAAAGTTGAAGTGTTCATTTTCAGTTAAGTAGATGTTCCTCATAAAAATATATATTTTGCTATAAATGTATTTGTATTTATTTAGACAGAATCTAGTGGAGTCGGTAACGAGCAGTTATCTCAAAACCTGTACTTATCATAAAGATACAGACCCATTGTGTCCTGTAATTCGACTGGGATATATTGTGGAGCAGACAGGACAGAAATTCAGTGACATAGCAAAAAAGGTAAAATTAATGTAGATCTTTAGTTTTTTATTGTGGTTTGCTTTAACTGTTTGTCTCCAAACTACCATTGTGGCTCATATTTATAACAGAAGTCACACTTCCTGCCAGATTCATTGAACAGTAGATACCACAGGTATCAGACTGATGTTATTGATGGGTTTTCCAGGCGTCATTGTGGATTACGTCTGTTTGATGGGAAAAAAGGAAATAGCACACTTAGAAACAGTATATGTCATTTTTGGCTTGCTGACCAAAACATATTCAAAATTGAAAACCAAAAACTGGTTCGTAAAGCTCAATAACTGTCTAAGACATTGCTCAGATGTGGAATATGAGTTTTATTAATGGAAATTATAGGGCAATTTCCTTAAAAAAATAATAGAGAGATGGAGAACAGATATGGCTACCTTCTGGTCAAAGTCATAAAAATAATAATGCAATTTAATTCATATATTTTCTGATAATGAATATATATATATATATATATATATATATATATATATATATACACACACACACTACCCGGGTGGCTTTCGGGTTATATTTATGAAAAACGTAAAAAGTTCACGCTACAGTGATATTATATCATGAAAGTAGGGCATTTAACTTCTTCAGGACCGCCGTACGCAGGATTGCGTCCTGCGGGTGGTCCTGTTCTTCTGATCGGACGCGGCGGCGCGTCATCTCGCGAGACGCGAGACTTCCTGTGAACGCGCGCGACGCAGTATAAATACCCCACATGTGACCCCATTTTGGAAAGAAGACACCCCAAGGTATTCGCTGAGGGGCATAATGAGTCCATGAAAAATTAAACTTTTTGTCAAAAGTTAGCGGAAAGAGAGACTTTGTGAGAAAAAACAATAAAAAATCAATTTCCACTAACTTGTGCCAAAAAAAAAATCTTCTATGAACTCGCCATGCCCCTCATGGAATACCTTGGGGTGTCTTCTTTCAAAATGGGGTCACATGTGAGGTATTCTACTGCCCTGGCATTTTAGGGGCCCTAAGCGTGAGAAGAAAAATGCGTAAAAATGCCCTCCTAAAAGGTACTCATTGGAATTTGGGCCACTTTGCGCATCTTGGCTGCAAAAAGTGTCACTTATGTGGTATCGCCGTACTCGGAGAAGTAGGGCAATGTGTTTTAGGGTGTATTTTACATATACCCATACTGGGTGAGAGAAATATCTCTGTAAATTGACAACTTTGAATAAAAAAATTAAAAAGTTGTCGTTTACAGCGATATTTCTCACACGCAGCATGGGTATATGTAAAAATACACCCAAACACATTGCCCTACTTCTCCTGAGTACGGCGATACCACATGAGTGACACTTTTTGCAGCCTGAATGCGCAAAGGGCCCTAAAACCAATGAGTACCTTTAGGATTTCACAGACCATTTTTATGCATTTGGATTCTCACACTTTAGGGGCCCCTAAAATGCCAGGTGAGTATAAATACCCCACATGTGACCCCATTTTGGAAAGAAGACACCCCAAGGTATTCCGTGAGGGGCATGGTGAGTCCACAGAATTTTTATTTTTGGCACAAGTCAGCGGAAATTGTTTTTTTTTTTTTTTGTTTTTTGTTTTTACAAAGTCTCATATTCCACTAACTTGTGACAAAAATCAAATTTTACATGAACTCACCATACCCCTCACAGAATACCTTGGGGTGTCTTCTTTCCAAAATGGGGTCACATGTGGGTATTTATACTGTCCTGGCATTTTAGGGGCCCCTAAAGCGTGAGAAGAAGTCTGGAATCCAAATGCGTAAAAATGCCCTGTGAAATCCTAAAGGTACTCATTGGTTTTAGAGCCCTTTGCGCACCCAGGCTGCAAAAAGTGGCACACATGTGGTATCGCCGTACTCAGGAGAAGTAGGGCAATGTGTTTTGGGGTGTATTTTATATATACCCATACTTTGTGTGAAAAATATCTCTGTAAACAACAACTTTTAAAAATTTTTATACAAAGTTGACAATTTACAGAGATATTTCTCTCACTCAACATGGGTATATGTAAAATACACCCCAAAACACATTGCCCTACTTCTCCTGAGTACTGGCGATACCACATGAGTGACACTTTTGCAGCCTGGGTGCACAAAGGCCCAAATTCCAACGAGTACCTTTAGGTTTTACATGGCGGCTCACAATTTAGCCCGCCCAAAATGCCAGAACAGTAAACACACCCCACAAATGACCCCATTTCGGAAAGTAGACACCCCAAGGTATTCACTGAGGGGCATAGTGAGTCCGTCTGAGATTTTTTTTTTTTTTGCCAGAAGTTATCAGAAATTGAAACTTTTTTTTTTTCTCAGAAAGTGTCATTTTCCGCTAACTTGTGAAAAAAATGAAATGATACATGAACTCACCAAGCCCCTCCGCGAATACTTTGGGGTGTCTTCTTTCTAAAATGGTGTGATTTGGGGGTATTTATACTATCCTGACATTCTAGCACCTGAAGAAACATGACAGGTGCTCAGAAAGTCAGAGCTGCTTCAAAATGCCGAAATTCACTTTTTGCACCATAGTTTGTAAACGCTATAACTTTTACCCAAACCAATAAATATACACTTATTGGACTTTTTTTTATCAAAGACATGTAGAACAATAAATTTAGAGAAAAATTTATATAGAAATGTAGTTTTTTAAAAAAAAAATTACAACAGAAAGTGAAAAATGTCATTTTTTTGCAAAAATTTCGGTCATTTTTGATTAATAGCAAAAAAAGTAAAAATGTCAGCAGCAATGAAATACCACCAAATGAAAGCTCTATTAGTGAGAAGAAAAGGAGGTAAAATTCATTTGGGTGGTAAGTTGTATGACGGAGCAATAAACGGTGAAAGTAGTGTAGTGCGGAATTGTAAAAAGTGGCCTGGTCATTAAGGGTGTTTAAGCTAGGGGGGCTGAAGCGGTTAAGTAGAAGCATGCAATGGTAATTTCATCATCTCAAATGATTTAATAATACAAGAGCCAACAACAGTGGTGGGTATACCCCACAAAAAATGTAAATGTCTCAATAACTTGTCATGTGGACTTGAGCATCAATTACAGCTTGGCAACGATGTCTCATGCTGTTCACAAGTTGACTTATTGTCTGCTGAGGTATGGCATCCCACTCTTCTTGAAGGAAGGCCCTTAGGTCATTGTGGTTCTGGGGTACAGAGTTACGAGCCTTTACTCGGCAACTCAGCTGATCCCATAGCTTTTAAATGGGATTTAGGTTTGGAGAAAGTGCAGGCCACTCCATTTGAAGTACCCCAGTCTCCAGCAGCCATTCCCTAATGATGTGACCGCAATTAGGCCTGTGTTGTTCATGCAGAGGCACAATTATCTAGATTAATGACCAGATTAATGATGTTATTCAAGTAGTATGGGCTTGTCACTGTACCATTCACAAAGTATAGGGTAGTTCTGTATTGACTAGACACACCTGCCCACACTGTAACACCACGACTACCAAAAGCTTGTCTGGTGACAACAATGGCTGATGCATAGCGCTGTACAACATCGTTGGCAGACATAATTTCTGCTCAGCGTGAATCGACTTTTATCAGTGAACAGCCCTAAGGCCCACTGGTCCCTCATCCAGTGTAGATGATCCTTGGCTAATGCAATACGATGACGCCTGTGCCTTGTAGTGTGGTCAGGTACCTTTGCAGGTAGTCTAGCCTGCAGACCATGGTAATGTAAATGGTTTTGAATGGTCTGATGTGACACTTGGGTGCCTCTCTCACCTCCCTTAAATGTGTCTGTAGTTGTGGCATTGTTCACAATTAGAGATGAGCGAACTTCTTTGGGGCTCAGCACGGGATTTGATCCCGTGCTGAGCCACGCCCCCTGCACTGATCACATGATGGTGACGTCACCTCAGGTCCTTCGGCTGTTCAACAGTTCGGGTTGGTGGAAGCTGCCCCTTATGGATTCCATATGCCGCGATAGTCCCCGGTAGTGGAATCCATAACGGGATGCTCGAGTTACCACAACCCGAACGCCGAACTTTTTTTTAAAGTTCGCTCATCTCTATTCACAATGAAGCTGTCATCAGTGTGGGATGTGGCCAAAAAACATCCACTTCTATGCCTTTCTGTGACTCTTCCAGTCTGTCTATTGCAACCTGCTGATGACACTCTATGACACTTTAAGCTCAGTGGTCACTTCCGTATGAGAACATCCTGCTTGAAGCCTTGCAATGGCGAGATACTGTTGATAAATTGTTAGGTGTCATCTTGGTCTCATGATGTCAAAATGTGAACAGCTTGATGAGGAAGACTGTTTAAATACAAATTCTAATTAAACCATGAAATTTATTGTGAGATTCATGGATCAAACACCTGTTGTGAATTTATGGCGTTAAGCTTGTTGTTAGAGAACAGCAAGTTGTGCAAAAAGTATTGAAACACTGAACAGTTGGACATGTGTATTCAAAAGTTTATAGAGAGTCACACTAATTTCACCTGTAAAGGTTAGAGTGCATTTTAGGTTCATCCTGAAATTTCACCCACAAGCCAAATATCTCTAACTTTTTGTGAGTAGTGTGTAACTATATATTTATACTCACACACTAATAATACTATAAACCATATAACTATTAATTCTGGTAAAAATGTATTATGCCATAGGGAGGAACAATTGGTATTGTAATAGACTGGCACTGTGATCTTGATTGGCCACTGAAATATTGCAAACCCACATATCATTTCCATGCCCTACACGATGAAAACTCAGTCTCGAAAGGCTTCAACTTCAGGTAGGTCAGTTGTTTTTATATAAAGAACTATTTTTTAGCCTGGTTCTCAAAAGAATAAGCAGGTTTTTTTGTTTTAATAAAAAATGTTGTCTATAATATTTTCATTTAAAGACATGCAAGGTACTACAAGGAGGAGGGAATAAGGAAAAGGACATTATTCAAGGTTTTTGGCATTCGTTTCGACATCCTTGTGAATGGAGAGGTAATGTACATATCACTATATTGATTCACTTTCATGTATTTTATATTGGAGGTCAAAGAGATTACCCATTTTTCAATATGAATATACTGTAATATAGTTCATCATATCATCATATCTGGCACTTATACTGTACATAGGTGCAGCTCTATCCAGAAAGTATGTGTACATTAAAGGCGTTGTCTCATCTCCTTCTTTTACCTCTTCAGCTGCACCAGAGCACCCAACTTTATAGTCCAGTGCCCGTTTTATACTTACTCCCATAACATCACCTATTATGTAAGTATTAGTTCGCCACACAAGATAAGCTGGGATCGATAATTTACTGGCCCATGTAGCTTGTCGGGGATTATTACAGTCGGTACCTCATTGAGACCTACATGTGGTCGGCGTACATGTGGTCTGTAGGCCTTACAGTGGCATCCCCCTTGGCCTAGATCGGCTGTGTGTTTTTCCTGACTGTCGGAAGGTGCTGGGTCCTAGTGTCCCGACCAGACGATACCTGTCCTTCGGAGTCCTTTTGTGACAAAAAGTCAGTTTGTGTCTCCAAATAGTAGCGTACTTAGTGTTGGATCAAACTATCAGTAGATGAATATAGCTCACTGTCCCTTGCCATACATGTTTCGGGGTCACACTACCCCTTCTTCAGTGGTCAGAACAGTGAGCATGCTGTTGTGCCTTTTTAGATGTTTCTTGGCAATCAGATGGAATTGGTTGGGACTGTGAGCCTTTCTTAAAACATGGACTCGGATCTTACTTTAAGCACAAAGTTAATGGTTGGTTTATAACAAAAAACGTAACTGCGGTATCAGTGTGTCTTCAATGCGTTTAGGTTTTTAGTAGTATTTATGTGCTGCATTAATCTTGATTGGATTAAACATTAACTCTGTCCAAATAATAAAATATATATATATATATATATATATATATATATATATAATGTGGAAATATGAAAAATATAAAGAAATATATAAAATATACTAAAAGTACATGAAAATATAAAAAATATAAAAATATGTATCAAACCTATTTATGTATGGACATATTAATATACATGCCATGATGAACACGATATTAAATATTGGCAAAATTGAAAAGCTTGATTGGTGACCAAAAAGGAGGTGGTCGGCCGGGGAGGGGTGATTGAAGTGCTGATAAACAGCCTGACACGACTACAATCACATCACCAAATGCACCACTACAATGTAAGGACACCAACCAGAACAAACACAGAACCAGAGATAGGTGCACACTGCCGTCACACTAAACCCTCACACTGATGTTAAGAATTGAGAGTTAGTTCGACATATCCTACTAGGAGGACATGTCTTAAGCCTCGGGCACCAGCGTCAAGGTCTCTCAAGTAGCCCGATGGCCCTAACACTCACCTACCTGCGCCATATGGGCGATATCAGGGGCCAGTGGGCAATTACAGGAGCATTAGGACGACTCACAAACATCTCCTCTGTTACCTCCAGCATGTAGCCATGCTTGCAATGGGAGGTGGGAGGTGTCTATGAGCCCTACCCAAGACTGACTGATATAGCCCAAGGCCTAGCAGGTGCACCCAAATGTGACCTGAAGATGAAAAACAGGCACATCGGGCTACTTGAGAGACCTTGACGCTGGTGCCCGAGGCTTAAGACATGTCCTCCTAGTAGGATATGTCGAACTAACTCTCAATTCTTAACATCAGTGTGAGGGTTTAGTGTGACGGCAGTGTGCACCTATCTCTGGTTCTGTGTTTGTTCTGAATTCTTGCTACATCCACATAAATTTCATCTTATGTAGGATGTCCATTGTGGTACTTGTAGTCCGTTGCTGGCATCATCCATTGTATGCATTTTTTGCTGGTGATTGCCATTAGCAACGGACTACAAGTGCAGGATGTGCTCCCCTATAGAAATGCACAACTGCATATGGGTATGAGCGCATCCTGCTTTCTTATCACCACATTTTTTGATGGTTTATATATATATATGTACGGAGGTGTATAAACTCCAATTTAAATGTGCCTGTTTTTCATCTTCAGGTCACATTTGGGTGCACCTGCTAGGCCTTGGGCTATATCAGTCAGTCTTGGGTAGGGCTCATAGACACCTCCCACCTCCCATTGCAAGCATGGCTACATGCTGGAGGTAACAGAGGAGATGTTTGTGAGTCGTCCTAATGCTCCTGTAATTGCCCACTGGCCCCTGATATCGCCCATATGGCGCAGGTAGGTGAGTGTTAGGGCCCTCGGGCTACTTGAGAGACCTTGACGCTGGTGCCCGAGGCTTAAGACATGTCCTCCTAGTAGGATATGTCGAACTAACTCTCAATTCTTAACATCAGTGTGAGGGTTTAGTGTGACGGCAGTGTGCACCTATCTCTGGTTCTGTGTTTGTTCTGAATTCTTGCTACATCCACATAAATTTCATCTTATGTAGGATGTCCATTGTGGTACTTGTAGTCCGTTGCTGGCATCATCCATTGTATGCATTTTTTGCTGGTGATTGCCATTAGCAACGGACTACAAGTGCAGGATGTGCTCCCCTATAGAAATGCACAACTGCATATGGGTATGAGCGCATCCTGCTTTCTTATCACCACATTTTTTGATGGTTTATATAGGACACCAACCAGAACACAGCAGGAACACGACAACATAGGAAGATCCGAGAGGGAGGCACTTGAACAGGAAAAAATTATTACAACCAATACTTACTGATGCACAAGTAGCACTTCTTGATAAAGGTTTAAAATTCGCCCCCACCAATGCCCTAGACCAATTCTCTACATATATAGGGGTTGAAATGTTCATTAGGAGACTCTGCCTAAAAAAATATTATATGAAAATCCCTATTGTCACTTACAATAGTGAGAAGGGGATCAAGATAGGTATATACATTCAGATTTAAAAATAAAATCGAGGAAGTATCCGAAACAAGAAATTAGCAATGAAATTGCCACATTTAAAACAAATATAGAGAGAGATCTGAGACTATTAAAAAATCTGAGAGTTATGAACAATCTCACTACAAAAGAAATAGAAGCCATTCAAGAATTACAGAAAACCAATTAAATTACGATTCGTCCAGCTGATAAAGGGGGGGCTGTGGTGATTTTTGACACCGAAGCCTATAGCCGGCAATGTAAGAGGCAACTTAATGATGAAAATATATATAAGAGACTTAGAGGGGACCCCACAGAGCAATACCACAAAGAACTTGTGGAATATTGTAAGAAAGGGGTAGAAGCCGGTTCCTTACTGTCCCAAGAGGCTAGATTTATTACTGAAACACAAAAAAGAATGCAGGTTTTTTATTGTATTCCCAAAATCCACAAAGGTTTAACAACACCCCCTGGGAGACCCATTATTTCTGGGATAAACTCGATTTCTTTGAATTTATCCCAATATATTGACAAACTGATATAGCCTGTAGTTAGAACCATACTGTCATACATGAAAGATACCACTGACATAATCAAAATACTAGAACAACTACAATGGAAGGATAATTGGATATTGGGCACCTTAGATGTCAGTTCATTTTATACAGTAATTGATCACTCATTAGGATTAGAGGCTCTCTCCAAACAACTAACTGTGACTAGCATCATTGATAGAGAACAACTGACTTTCATCTTGGACGGTATCAAGTATATCCTCTCTCATAATTATTTTGCTTTTGAACATGAATATTATTTACAGCAAACTGGGACTGCCATGGGCACCAGATTTGCCCCCAGCTATGCCAACCTTTTTTTGGTGCAGTGGGAATTGGATACCATCCAGCCCATACTGGGGGCGAGTCTGGTGCTATGGCATTGTTTTATTGACGACATTCTGTTTGTCTGGCAAGACACAGAAGAGTCCTTGGAACTTTTTTGAGAGATATTAAAATAAATGAAAGGAACCTTAAATTCACTCCCAAATAGTTGAGCAAAAATAAAATGTAGCACTCATTTTAAAACTGTGGCAAAAATGGTTTCATACGTTTTTCCAGCTGTCATCTCCCAAGTTGGCTAGTTAATATACCTACTAGTCAATTTAGGAGGTTGAAACGTAACTGTACAGATGAACGCCAATTTGAGGAAGAGGCAAAAAACCTTAAACAACAGATACTGGAAAACTCACTAAATATGGTGAAAAATATGAATAGGGAAACCTTTTTCTCCTCCAAGACCCAATCCCAGCAGGATGAAAAATTGAGAATGATCTTGCCGTTTCATCCCTGTTATTGTACAGTAGAAAAAATTATTCAGAAACATTGGTATCATTTACTCAATGACAAAGTCATAGGACACACATTCACGAAGACTCCCCTTATTACATATACTAAGGTTCCCAATTTAGGAATCAAGGTAGCCCCAACAATGAAAAATGAGAGGAGAGTCCCTTCACAAAACTGGTTATCATTAAAAGGTTTCTTTAGGTGTGGACGTTGTATTAACTGTAAGATAACATCCTTCCCTAGGAAAACACTACGGGTCAATTCAATACAAAATACGTTCAGTATAGAAATCAAAGAACGACTAACATGTGACTCTACAGATTTGATATATCTGCTGCAGTGTACTTGCCACAAACAATATGTGGGAAGAACAAAGAAATCCTTAAAGAAAAGAGTCACTGAACATGTAGAAAATATCAAGAAAAGATATGAACTCCACTCCCTTTCAAAACACTTTAAAGAATTTCACAATTGCGATCCCTCATCACTGACGTATACAGCACTAGAAAAGGTCAAGAAACCTTGGAGGGGGCAGAATCATATAGTGCACATGTCACGGCAGGAGTCAACAAGAATCTTCGAGTTCGACAATTTGATCCCCAAGGGTCTGAATGCCGAGATGGAACTTTTTGGATTTTTATGAATCATCCTGAGGTGGTGGCCGGCCAGGGGATGGGAAATTGAATGTCAGGCTGCTTATCAGCACTTCAATCACCCCTGCCCGGCCGACCACCTCCTCTTTGGTCACCAATCAAGCTTTTCAAGTTTCCTATTATTTAATATTTATTATGCTGTTCATCTTGGCATGTATATGAATATGTCCATACATAAATAGGTTTGATACATATTTTTATATTTTCATGTATTTTTATTATTTTTATATATTTTTGTATATTTATATTTCCACATTATATATAATGTGGGGAATCGCTCTGGTAGACAGGCTTGCGGACGCAGTATAGAGGCAAGGTACACAGTTCTCTGGGTAAAGCAGAAGTGTTCTATACACACTCAGCAACACAAAAACAGTCTTAGTGCTTGTTCACACGAGGCAAAACAGAAACAGTCTTAGTGCTTGTTCACACGAGGCAAAACACAAGGCAAAAACATCAGTCCCACAGCAAGGTCACCTGAGTGGTCGGTGTTAGTTCACACCTGGCAGTTAGCTCGGCCACGCAAAGTTTCCACCAGAGGCTTCCAGGTAGACTGCACGCCTGTTTGCAGACTCTTGCTCTCAGCCCTGAGAGCTCCACAGTAACACCAGCAGCTTTCAGGATAATCACTCCCTCACCTGCTGAGGTGGCTGCCTTCTTAAGGCCCGGAAAAAGTCCGGCCTGGACCGTGGGGAATAGTCTCCCACCCAGCACTTCACTATTCCCAATAAGAGCTGGCCCGGATTGGCTTTGTAGCCATACTAAATATCAATGTGTCAAACAGCACTAGCTGCTGCTGACACACAAAAAATCCGGCTCTTATCTCACCGAGGCCAGGAACCTTGGTGACACGTACCTTCCGTCGACGACGGAACCTTGCACCCTCTTACAATATATATATATATATATATATATATAATTTTTTTTATTTTTTATTTTTTTGAAAAGAGTTTATGTTTAATCCAATCAAGATTAATGAAGCACATGAATACTACTAAAAACCTAAACGCATTGAAGACACACTGATTCTGCAGTTACTTTTTGTGTTATAAAACAAGCATTAACTTTGTGTTTAAAGTAGAATCCGAGTCCATGTTTTGAGAAAGGCTCACAGTCCCAACCAATTCCATTTGATTGCCAAGAAACATATAAAAGGACACAACAGCATGCTCACTGTTCTGACCACTGAAGAAGGGGTAGTGTGACCCGAAACATGTTTGGCAACTGACAGTGAGCTATATTCATTTATTGATATATTGATCCAACACTAAGTACGCTACTATTTGGAGATACGAATGGACTTGTCACAAAAGGACTCCGAAGGACAGGTATCGCCTGGTCCAGACACTAGGACCCAGCACCTTCCGACAGTCAGGAAAACACACAGCCGATCTGAGGACAACCTCCAGGCCAAGTGGGACGCCACTGTGAGGCCTACAGACCACATGTACGCAACGTAGGTCTCAGTGAGGTACCGACTGTGATAATCCCCGACAAGCTACGTGGGCTGGTAAAGTATCGATCCCAGCTTATCTTGTGTGGCGAACTAATACTTACACAACAGGTGATGTTAAGGGAGTAAGTATAAAACAGGCACTGGACTGTACTTCTTCCTTATTATTAACCATACATCAACTGAGTGAATACTGCTGATTTGGATCAAACAACTACTGACATTTGGATGTAGTGTTTTCTAGACTAAGATTACACTACAACGATTTTGCCTGCTGTAAGAACGGGAACAAGTGCTTCCTTTGCAATAGGTTTCTTTTTGCAACACCTCCCTACCCTGCAACTTTTATTTTGAAAAAATTGGAAAGGGTTGCTTTATAATATGGAGCTCATTCTGAACACCATATTTTTCAATGTACTTATAACAAGCAACTGACAAAAATACATTGATAAATCTTCCCCCATAACAGTGAACGCCACAGCCCCACCACCCCTTAACACTGACCGCCCCACAGTGCCCAGCCTTTTAAAAATGGGACCTCCACAGTAGCCCATCCCCTTAACTTTGACCTTCACAGCAGCCCACCCCTTTAACAGTGACCTCCACAGCAGCTGCCCCTTCAATAGTGGCCCCTGCCCCCCTAACAGTGAACTCCACAGTGCCTGCTCCTTAACGGTGACCTCCACAGCGGCCTGCCTCTTTAATAGTGGTCCCTGCCCCATTAACAGTGACCTCCACAGCACCCGTCCCTTTAATAGTGACCTCCACAGTATCCCGCTCCCTTAACAGTGACCTCACAGTACCCTGCTGCCTTAACAGTGACCTCCACAGCAGCTGCTCCTTTAATATTGGCCCCTGCCCCCCAACAGTGACCTCCACAGTGCCCGCCCCTTTAACAGTGACCTCCACAGCAGCCTGCCCCCTGAACAGTGACCTCCACAGTGAACACCCCCTTTAACAGTGACCTCCACAGTGCCCGCCCCTTTACCAGAGACTTCCACAGCAGCTGCCCCTCCATTGGTGGCCCCTGCACCCTTAACAGTGAACGCCCCTTTAACAGTGACCTCTACAGCAGTGCCCCTTTAATAGTGGCCCCTGCCAACTTAACAATGTCCTCCACAGCGCCCTGCCCCTTTATTAGTGGCCCCTACCCCCTTAACTGTGACCTCCACAGCGCCCTGCCCCTTTAAGGTTAGGGCTACATGCAGTGGTGTATCTTGGTTTTGTGCTGCCCTAGGCGAGACTAAACTCGGGCACCCCCCTAATATAAATTTGAACCGCCCCTTCCTTTCAAGGCCAAACCCCTTCCTCTGTAAACCCCGCTCTTCCTTTTAGTCTCCACCCTTTCCTGTATTTAAAAGTGAATAACGACAGCCAAACACCCTTCCAGGACCTCACACCCCTCCCTAGATCCCACTAAGTGTCATCCACAGATCCACTCCCCCCTTAAGTGCCATCCACAAACCCCCCTTAAGTGCCATCCACAGATCCCCCCTTAAGTGCCATCCACAGACCCCCTTAAGTGCCATCCACAGATCCCTCCCCTTAAGTGCCATCCACAGACCCCCTTAAGTGCCATCCACAGATCCCTCCCCTTAAGTGCCATCCACAGATCCCCCTTAAGTGCCATCCACAGATCCCCCTTAAGTGCCATCCACAGATCCCCTCCTTAAGTGCCATCCACAGATCCCCCCATCCAGTGTCATCCACAGATCCCCCCATCCAGTGTCATCCACAGATCCCCTCCCATTCAGTGTCATCCACAGATCCCCCTCTCAGTGTCATCCACAGATTCCCCCTTCTCAGTGTCATCCACAGATTCCCCCCTCAGTGTCATCCACAGATTCCCCCTCTCAGTGTCATCCACAGATTCCCCCTTCTCAGTGTCATCCACAGATTCCCCCCTCAGTGTCATCCAGATTCCCCCCGTCATCCACAGATTCCCCCCCATCCAGTGCATCCACAGATTCTCCCCCTCAGTGTCATCCACAGATTCCCCCTCAGTGTCATCCACAGATTCCCCCATCCAGTGCCTCCACAGATTCTCCCCCTTCTCAGTGTCATCCACAGATTCCCCCCATCCAGTGTCATCCACAGATTCCCCCCATCCAGTGTCATCCACAGATTCCCCCATCCAGTGTCATCCACAGATTCCCCCCAGTGTCATTAACAGATTCCCTACCTGCCCAGCGCCGCCTCCTCCCAGCCCAGCGCCGTTGTAGGTAATTATTATTCACTTCACTGAGAGAGAAGAGAAGCGCCGGAAGACTCACACAGGCGCACTGGCAGGTGCATGCGCACTTCAATGCCTCTGCCAGTGCGCCTGTGTGAGTCTTCCGGCGCTTCTCTTCTCAGTGAAGTGAATAATAATTACCTACAACGGCGCTGGGCTGGGAGGAGGCGGCGCTCTGCAGGGAGTAGCGGTCCCGGCGCACCCCTACAGCGCGGCCAGCCAAAAAAGATTTCTATCACTGAGGCAAACAGGGCATTTTGCCGCCCCATTGGAAGTGCTGCCCTAGGCAAATGCCTTGTTTGCCTCGTGATAGATACGCCACTGGCTACATGACGACATGTGTCGTACCAATGTCACGCAACAATTTTTATAATAATAGGCTATTGTGTCGCACTGCCACATGCTGCGACTGCGACACGGCAGTCGCAAAAAATCTATCCAAGATGGATGCTTGTAGCCGTGTAGTTGTGTCCTATGTGTCGTGCAGCCCAAGCCTAAAGCTAACCTATAGCAGTGAAGAAAAATGGCTGGGTTGTTATGGAAACCTGGAGCAAAACCAGGGCCGACTCCAGGTTCATGTGGGTCCTTGGGCAAAAAAAGTCTCAGTGGGCCCCCTTGTGGCATTTTGCACAGTGATTACAGCAATGGAACTGCATGTATTATACATTAAATACCTTACACAGAGCATGCTACAGAGCTGATATATGTTAATCAGTCCTTATATGCCTACTTTTATTTTCTACCCAGTGTTTCAGTCCCTCAGGTCTACTCACTTATATGTGCCCCCTCACAGTAGATATGCCAATGTATGCCCCTATCATAGTAGATATACCAAGATATGTGCCCCCTCACAGTAGATATGCCAAGATATGTGCCCCCTTACAGTAGATATGCCGAGATATGTGCCCCCGTCCCAGTAGAAATGCCAAGATATGTGCCCCCTTTACAGTAGATATCCCAAAATATGTGCCCCCTCCCAGTTGATATGCCAAGATATGTGCCCCCTTACAGTGGATATGCCAAGATATGTGCCCCCTTACAGTATATATGCCAAGATACATTGCCCCCTTCACAGTAGATATCCCAAAATTTGTGCCCCCTCACAGTTGATATGCCAAGATGTATCTTGGCATCTCTACTGTGAAGGGGGCACCCCTTCACCGTAGAGATGCCAAGATATGTGCCCTCTTACAGTGGATATGCCAAGATATGTGCCCAATGCCCCCTTCACAGTGGTTATGCCCAGATGTGCCCCCTTCACAGGAAGTGAAAAAACAAACAATAAATACTCCTCGTCTCAGTCACCTGGCTCCTCCTATGATCTGCGCTCCCCATCAGCAGCAGCAGGATACTGTAACACATCGCGCTGCTGTGTAGGAGGAGCAGAGGCTGATTCCCAGCCATCCCCGCTCCTCCTCCTACACATTAGCAGGACGATGTGTGAGGACATCAAGCTGCTAGTGCTTTGGAGCGCTGGCAGCTTAATCGTGGAGCGGGAAGCAAATAGTTCCCTGTTTCAGTGGCGTGCCCACATTGTGCTCTCTCACAGTATTGCCTTTTCTGTGCCCTTTTAACAGTTGTAATGCCCTATTTGTGCACCCGTCACAGTAATAATCCCCTTTTGTGCCCCCTTCATAGTAATAATCCACATTTTGCCCCCTTCATAGTAGAAATCCCCATTGTGCCTCCTTCATAGTAATGATCCACATTTTGCCCCCTTCATAGTAGAAATCCCCATTGTGCCCCCTTCACAGTAATAATGCCCACTATGCCTGCTTCATTGTAGTAATGCCCTCTGGCTCTGTGTCCCCTCCATAGTAGAAATGCCCATTGTGCCCCTTGACATTAGTAATGCCGTATGTGCCCCCTCCATAGTAATAAAGACCTCTGTGCCCCCTCCATAGTAATAAAGTCCTCTGTGCCCCCTCCATAGTAATAAAGACCTCTGTGCCCCCTCCATAGTAATAAAGTCCTCTGTGCCCCCTCCATAGTAATAAAGACCTCTGTGCCCCCTCCATAGTAATAAAGTCCTTTGTGCCCCCTCCATAGTAATAAAGTCCTCTGTGTTCCCTCCATAGTAATAAAGACCTCTGTGCCCCCTCTATAGTAATAAAGACCTCTGTGCCCCCTCCATAATAATAAAGTCCTCTGTGCCCCCTCCATAGTAATAAATTCCTCTGTGACCCCTCTGTATTGAAAACAAAAAAACACAGTAACTACTCACCTTGTCCTGTTCCTGAAGCTCACAGTCCTCTCTTCCCTGCACAGATCGCTCTGCAGCACGGTGTGGGTGGAGCGTATGCAGATTACTGGGTTGCAGGCTCCGCCCAAACAGGCCAGCAGCGCGATCTGTCCCTGCAGGCTGAATTGTGGAGTGGGGAGAAGTCTTCCTGCTTCACCATTCAGAGCGCGGATGGCCTGAAGGAGGGTAGGAGTGCGGGGAGCTGAGCAGTGAGTGACAGGACCCAGCTCCCTACACTCTAGCAAAAAGTGCTTCCATCTGTATTGATAGCAACCAATCAGTAACTCCAAAAAGCGCAGCACCTCAATGAAAAACGTAGAAGCACGTGCAATATAGACACCAAAAAAAAAAAAAATTTTTTTGTGGAAAAGCGGCCCGTCAGCCCCAACGCGCGTTTCGCCCCCGTTTCGCCCTAGGCCCCCAGGAAGAAGCCTAGGGCGAAACGCGCGTTGGGGCTGACAGGCCGCTTTTCCACACGTGGGTAACAATCTTTGGTACTGTTATATGTATATACCTTCCCTGTAAATTGCATATGGCGTAACGAGTGTGATTGACTTGTCACACGTAGGTTCCACCATTGGTATTGGATTTTATCTGTTTATCACTGTTAGACACAATTTGTCTTGACAAACCGTCGTCCACACTTTGTTTTCCGTTGAGTCTTTCGAGACAGGCTATTTAACCCGTTATTGTCATTCTACAGCGATAGCGGTTTAATAAAATCCAATTATGTAACCGGCGGCCATTATTTGGTCCCCGGGTTCAATACCTCAACTGTGATACCGGTGTAAATTTTCCTATGTATTATTATAGGCTATACTATGTGATGTAATTTCATTGCAGGATTGGTTAATGTGACTATTATGATTGGATGCCTAGGTGCGATAGCGGTTTTTCCATTGCTGTAACAAAGGGTCTTGTTTTTTAAACTGCTGTGATTTTTCTATGAATTTAATCTTATGTTGATAATTAAAAAACTTTAATAATAAAAATTTGTGATTTATATATTTACAAAACGTGGATTTTTCGTTTTTAGCAACCAATCAGAGCTCAGCTTTTATTTTTACAGAGCCCTGTAGGAACTGAAAGCTGAGCAATGATTGGTTGCTATTGCTATTGGTTGCTATGCTGATTTATTATTCAGTTTGATAAAAGTGGCCTAATGTATCAGAAAGATGGTGTTCTCCCTGGAACAGCAAATAGTGATTGTGGAAGGCTATATGCGAAGCAGATCGATTAAGGAAACGCAAGACACCTTTGCCGACAACTATCCCGGAACAAAACCACCAGCTAAACGTGGTATTCAGAGTCCTCCATCAATCAAGACGGCTGAAGTTGTGCATGAAATTCAGCAGCAGATTGCAAGTAGTCCCCAAAAATCAACTCGAAGACTCGCAGCAAATTGGTATATCACAAACGACATGTCAGCAAGTGCTGAAATCTCTGGGCCTGAAACCGTACCGAATTACAGTATGTGTGTGCAGGAAATGAAAGAGTCTGACAAAGCTAAACGTGTAAATTACTGGACTTGGTTGCTGACTATGATTGTTGACAGACATTTGGACCCATTTCTGTAATTCATGTTGGACGAAGCTTTATCAGGTCAAGTAAATTCCCAGAATACGAGTTTCTGGTCCTCTGAAAATCCCTATTTGACTCACGAAACACCACTTCACAACCAGAAAATTGGCTTTTGGTCCACAGTGTAAGGGCTCATGCACACAAACTTATGTATATTGTGGTCCGCAAAAAATGGATCCACAAAAAATACAGAAAAAAGGTCGCGCTGCTGTTTCAGGAGAAAACCAGGTTCCCTTGGAACTATATTCACACAGCGAACAAAGAAAGCCGGTCACTCTTCTACCACGATTTGTGCTGTCCCTGAAGAAGCGTGAGCGAAACCTGGGTCGGGCACAATTATATTTTATATGCTGTGATACAAGATCTCCTTTGTGAGTATAATAAACCTTTTAAAATCTATACGAGGCTGGCAGTGCTTCACTACGAAGTCTTATCCATTTTATCAAGGTATAGAAGGAAGGACAGCACAAATCGTGGTAGAAGAGTGACCGGCTTTCTTTGTTCGCTGTGTGAATATAGTTCCAAGGGAACCTGGTTTTCTCCTGAAACAGCAGCGCGACCTTTTTTCTGAATATTGTCTGCATGGTGTGAACAGGACCCACAACACACCGGGAACCGTGAAGCTGAAAAAGGAGGCACAGCATTTTGAGACTTTTTATCTTCTTTCCACAAAAATACAGATGACGTCCGTGTGCTTTCCATATTTTGCGGAACGGAACAGCTGGCCCCTGATAGAACAGTCCTATCCTTGTCCGTAATGAGGACAATAATAGGACATGTTCTTTTTTTTGCGGAACGGAAATACGGACATACGGAAATGGAATGCACACGGAGTAACTTCCGTTTTTTTTGCCGATCAATTGAAATGAATGATTCCATATATGGTCCGCAAAAAAAAACAACGGAACGGACACAGAAAGAATATACGTTCGTGTGTATGAGCCCTTAGGAACGGGGACCACTCTCAGCATCTTTTGTGACTTGTGGGTAATCAAAAAAAAAATCCATTTGCTCGTTCATCTTGTCTTACTATCGCTGGAGGCGGACTACTTTTTGTGGGACACCCTGTACCTTAAGGCCCCATTCACACGTCCGCAAGTGTTTTGCGGATCCACAGGTCCGCGGATCCGCAAAACACGGACATCGGCAATGTGAGTTCCGCAATTTGCGGACCGCACCTCGCCGGAACTATATAGAAAATGCCTTTTCTTGTCTGCAATCGTGGACAAGAATAGGACATGTTCTATTTTTTTCGAGAACGCGATTGCGGACCCGGAAGTGCGGTTCCAGAATTGCAGACCCGGGCAGGACATAGAGTGTCCCCATAGGAATGATTTTTTTTTTTAAGGAGCATGGTGTGGGCAGGGCTATCAGCCCCAGTAGTTTTATCACCATTAACTCCAGTTTTCTGGTGTAAACAATGACTGAAATCTACCCCAGCTACAAGGTCAGGATTTCATACTAGCGCATGGACTGCTGTAGGATGCACTTAATTCATGAAAAGGCATAAATTAAGCATATCCTGACTATCGTTGACTACACAGGGGATCGAAAACACTGGTTTTGATAAACCTTCCCCAGTGAGCTTTAGCAGTCCACACATAAAAAAAAAAGGTCAATTGGTAGTTATCTACAGCAAGGGAAACCACTTACGGATGTGTACATACTAAACAATATCTCCAATATTTATCTTACAGGGAGGGAAATTTGATATAATTCCAACAATGACGACAATCGGCTCAGGAATTGGTATTTTTGGTGTGGTAAGTTTATAAATCTGTTTTACAGTGTGTCATGTTAGCACTGTTTATCCATGTGTCTACATCATGTATATAACTGCTATGCACACACATATTCAGCAATATTAAGACCATGGCTACATCACATGTTCTGGCATTTTTAAAGTTAGAAACAAAAGGCAATAATAAAATATTATTTATGTATCTATAATTTTATTTATTTCTATACTAATAAAAATAATATTGCATGGAAATCTAGTGGGTTACCCTTCTGAAACCCACTTACCTTATAGAAACAGTTGTAATGGCACAGCTGCTCGCCTGAGTACTACTTGCTTGTAATGTCACAGTAGTATACCTGATAGAAACACACCTGTTATATCTCGATAGCTTACCTGAATAAAACCCACTTGTGATGTCACAGCAGTTCACTTGACGGAAACCCACTTAGGCCTCTTCCACACGACCGTATGGTTTTGCGGTGTGCATAAAACGGATCTGCAAAAAAACGGATGACATCCGTGTGCATTCTGTTTTTTGCGGAACTGAGCATCTAGCTCCTAATAGAACAGTTCTATCCTTGTCCGTGATGCGGACAAGAATAGGACAAGTTCTATCTTTTAACGGAACGGAAATACGGAAACAAAATTTCCGTTTTTTTTTTCGGACCCATTGAAATCAATGGTTCCGTATATAGACCGTATACGAAACACAAACAATGGCCCGTACACTCACAAAAAAAACATTTAGGTCATTTATACATGCTCCGTTTGGGGCATTTACTTATTTACTAACTATCTTATATCTTTCTGGCCTTGTCTAATGTCCTCCCTATGCTTCATGCTGTCCATTTTGTGATCCTCTCCCACCCTGTGTGTCCCCCACCTGTATTTTGTATTGTCTGTCATTGTATTTTATTGGATTTTCCCCTCCCTGGGAACCATAATAAAGCTTATATATATTGCTAGTCGTGCTTCGCCTGCTTTTTTTCCCTTTTTGTGTTTATTCTTGGTATATAGGCCTAGTACGCATACTCACTTTGTGAGTGATCTACGATTGGTGTTTATTCATATAGAGAACAATGTAAAAACAAGATAAAATATAAAGCAGTAGCAGAATTGCATTTTTTTCAATTCTACCCCATTTGGAACTTTTTCTAGCTTCCCACTACATTGTATGCAATAATAAATGGTTCCATTAGAAAGTAACATAGTAACATAGTAACATAGTATACAAGGCCGAAAAAAGACATCCGTCCATCCAGTCCGATCCGCTTCCTGCAAGTTGATCCAGAGGAAGGCAAAAAACCCCTGTGAGATAGAGCCAATTTTCCCCACTTAAGGGGAAAAAATTCCTTCCCGACTCCAATCAGGCAGTCAGAATAACTCCCTGGATCAACGACCCATCTTTAGTAGCTATAGCCTGAAATATTATTACACTCCAGAAATAAATCCAGTCCCCTCTTGAATTCCTTTATTGTACTCACCATCACCACCTCCTCAGGCAGAGAGTTCCATAGTCTTACTGCTCTTACCGTGAAGAACCCTTTTCTATGTTTGTATACAAACCTTCTTTCCTCCAGATGCAGAGAATATCCCCTCGTCACAGTCACAGTCCTGGGGATAAATAGATGATGGGAGAGATCTCTGTACTGACCACTGATATATTTATACATAGTTATTAGATCTCCCCTCAGTCGTCTTTTTTCTAGAGTGAATAACCCTAATTTTGATACCCTTTCAGGGTGCTGTAGTTGCCCCATTCCAGTTATTACTTTAGTTGCCCTCCTCTGAACCCTCTCTAGCTCTGCTATGTCTGCCTTGTTCACGGGAGCCCAGAACTGTACACAGTACTCCATGTGTGGTCTGACTAGTGATTTATAAAGTGGTAAGACTATATTTTCATCACGGGCATCTATGCCCCTTTTGATGCAACCCATTATCTTATTGGCCTTAGCAGCAGCTGCCTGACACTGGTTTTTACAGCTTAGTTTGTTATTTATTAAAATTCCTAGATCCTTTTCCATGTCAGTGTTACTGAGTGTTTTACCATTTAGTATGTACGGGTGACTTGCATTATTCCTTCCCATGTGCATAACTTTACATTTGTCAGTGTTAAACCTCATCTGCCATTTCTCTGCCCAAGTACAACAAGACAACTTGTCCTGCAAAAAACAAGCCCTCATACAGCTATGTGAACGGAAAAATAAAAAAGTTCTAACTACTGGAAGGTAGGAAGTAAAAATGCTGTAAACACAGTAAAAAAAAGCACTTTCTCTACCTAGCTAATAGAGTGGAGTTAAAGTAAAGTAGCCAAATAATGTATATAACTATTTGGCTAAGGTAGTGTAAGTGGCCAGCAGCGAGGGTGTCTACAGCAGTCTAGAAGTGTGAGTAATGAGACCATGAGGGAACTTTCTGCTATTCTTTTGAATACATGTTTTACTATGTGTACTTAATGAATATGTGTCTGTACAGTATATATTTGCACATATGCAGTAAATTTGATAATATCTATTTCTATGTACTATGTATGAAGGTCTGCTCATATATATGCATGCACAGTATATTAGTAAATGTCTGTGTATATCTGCTTGTACAAAGCAAGAGCATATTTTCACTATGTACTTGAGTGGGTTATTTTGTTAGCCAGGTCTGATTCTTACTTCCAATCTGACCCTATATATATGGTTTATATTGCTGTCTCAATATCTTGTAACAGATGTGTTGCTACTGGACCTCAATTAATAAACTTAAAAATGTGGTAAAAGAATACAAGAGGGTACAAAGGTTCTTAGCTTTTAAGAGAGTACCATCAACATCTTTACCATGTAAAGAAAGTTGTATTCACTGTGCTACATAGTCTTGAACCTTTTAGGGTCTATTCACACGTCCGTTGTTTAGTTCCGCATCTGATCCCGATTTTTCGGACTAGTCACGGAATAGTTGCGGACAGAATTCGGACCCATTGATTTTCATTGGGTCTATAAAATATGCGGACAGCACAAAGAGTGCTGTCCGCATAATTTTTTCAGTACATAGTGTCCGTGAAAAAATAAAACGTCCTATTCTAATCCGAAAATTGCGGTCCGTTGTGCAATTCAATTTTATTCTTCTGACAAACGGAAAGTATTCTTGGAAAATAGGATCCGCAAAAAACGGTCCTATTTTCGGATTATAGAAAAACAACGGATGTGTGAATGGACCCTTACATGGTCAGTAGCTGCCTGCTACATGGTATAGTATTCACTATGCCAATCCAAATGTAAATTAAGAATATAAAGAATATAAATATCATCAGTTTTAACACATGAACAATGACCCATGACCAGAAGACAGCATTATTCCCTTCCATATACTGTATAGTGCCACAATGTGACACTCAAGAGTTAAAGGGTTTTCACTCTCATAGAAAAAGTTGGTAAAGATGCAGTAGACCCCTATGCTGCTGTTTTATTATGTATTATTCAGACTTTTATTTTAATCTCTGTGACTTTGTTTTTCAGGCCACGGTTGTTTGTGACTTAATGTTACTACATGTACTTCCAAAAAGAAATTACTACAAGGAGAAAAAATTCAAGTATGCTAAAACTACAAAGGTATCTATTCCACTAAATTTACGCATTTCCACAGCTGGAGAGGGTGTTCTGTCCCATACTATCTTACATCTTTATAAGTCACACAAAATCATCTCTCGGTAATTCTGTTGTCATCTGGGAACACTTATGAAATGTTTGACCAGAGGCCCCAATGTGTTAAAAAGTTCCTGCCTTGTGCTCCCAAGCTAAGAACATGAAAAGTACTCTCATGGTTAAAGCATTCCTCCAATTCTAAAACATGAATGATGTATGTGAATATAAGAAACTTTCTAATATATCTTATAAAAGAAAATAACTTTTATCAGTCTGCTTTTCTCTTTTCTGCTTTTAAAGTTGACGTCTATAGATAGAGGAGGGGGGAGGAGGAGGCTGCTGGTTGAGAGGCACACAAAATGCAGTTTCTTAGCCCTGCTACAATTAACACTTTTGACTCTACTATACATAGTATTGTAAATATCTACAACTGTTCATAGTGAGGTCATAAATCACTTATTAGCTGACAGCAGCTCCCTCATCCCTGCTCCGCTCTCCATAGACTTTTGTGTGTGAGGCTAGAGACAAAGATGGGTGCCACAAGAGATACATAAAGGTAAGGAGGTGGAGGAAAAAAGCATGAGAAGCACAGGAGGAAGCATAATTCTTTAATAAGATAGATTACAACATTTCTTATATTCATCTATACTATTCATTTATGAAAACATGTTTATAACTAGAGGTACACCAATTAGACCTATTCATTCCTTTTTTAACAGTACAAAATTACAGACTGTTCACTTTGCTTGTGCTTATTTCAGAAAACATTAAGTGAAGAAGACAGCTCACCTTATGCTAATAATTTAAAACATGAGAATTCACAGAACACTGAGGTTCCAGAAACAGCAGTGCCCAGTTAATAGAAAGAAGTATAACATTTCTAAAAAGCACACGGTATGTATAAGCAAGTATACTGTGAATAGAATAGCATTTATAAGCTGCTTAATCAAATATTGCTTCCTTATTTTTATTATTCTGTTTTTTGTTTTTTAACTAAAATCCAGATTTTGCACAATGAAAAAAAGAAGAGATTGTATAGCTGGATTTGTATAGTTTCCAGACAAAATTGTAAATTGTGTATTGCAATATATGACTGCTACTTTGAAAATATTATGCTTGATTTTCACCTTTACAGTGGTTCTCTGGCCATTTCTCCTAATGTGTAGTTGTTATTGTGTTACTATGGAAGGAAGATCTTTTACATAGCACTTACAGTACCCATCCCTGGCTCTGCTGATGCTGCCATCCATACTTTGCCTGGACAAGCTGTGGGTTCTTCCACCCAGGTCCTGACCAGATGTGGTGCTTCTTTTAGTGTTCCATTTACAATGCAACTGAACAGGAAAAGAAGCAGCTACATCTGGTCGGGACCTGACCGGAAGAGCCTGCAGCCTTTGCAAGTGTGGACAGTGTCATCAGTGGAGCCAGTGATAAGTACCATGTAAAAGATCTTCCACCCACAAATTAGTAACAACTACACATTAGGTGAAATAGTCATAGAACCCCTTTAACTTGGCTTTCATTTTCATTAGTAATGTTTTACAATAGATTTGATTGATTTATTAGAATCCACTTTAATGAATAGCTGATATTACATAAGTAGAATCAATGATCATTTAGCACCTAGACGTCTTGTGGTTCTACTAGAAGATTCCTCTGGTACTGCAGGTTTGGATCAGTGCAGCTATGGGTGCTATATATTTTGCATCTGGCATATAAACAGTTAAACACAGGTAAGTAGGCCAATGTAAAGTAAAAGACATTTTACACAAATGATAGTTCTTTGGATCTATTTATGTAATATCAGCTTTAATGTAAAGTAGGTTTTTAAGAATCTTTACGTTATTTAAAGTAAATAAAACTGAACACTTGAAGTGATAAAAAATGTAAAACTAAGTAATGGCTCGTATTGTATTTTTACAGAAATGCAACAAGGGAAGTCATTATCCAAATACTTCATGGATTTGTTATTTGGATCTACAACCAGTGCTTGCTGCATCCTCAATATGGTTTTATAAATAATTGTCATAAGATGCCCTCTAGAATGCCTTCATTAAAAAAAAAAAATTTGACTGCCCATACTATACTGTATAATACTCTGTGATAAGATATAATATCCACCACCAATGCAATTGAGACTACTATAACAATTCAGTTCAAGATCTAAAAACAACCATGGTTCAAAACAGCAAATAGAATATAATCAAATGTACATGTTCTCTATGCTGTTCCACACAAATCCTTAACCTTTTTGATATTTAAGTTTACAGTAATTTAGGCCATAATTTAAGTTCTCTATACATTTTCAGGTGGTAAAATAAAAAGATCCCTTCCTCTAGATGATGAGTATAGCAGTGATGTGGATAGATTTCAGAATTGAATAGCAAACATGTCAGCGTTTTGATAATATATACTTCATATTGGGTAATGCACAGTCACAGTTCATATGTAACGTAGAGAACTTCTCACTTTGTGGTTATAATGGTCCATAGATTAGAGCATTCAGATTTAAGGGGCACTAGACATTAGGAGGAAAAGATATAGGTAGAGACACTGTATCAGGGAATATGTTTAAGTGAGGAAGAGAATAAACTATTATAGATGATGTAAGGAGCATAAGAAGATGCTGCTGTGAACCATAAAGAGCCAACATGCTTGGATGATTGCCTTTCTTGACGACTATTAAAAATAAAACAATATGGGGACATTCACATGTGGAATTTTGTTGCATAGATTTCAATGATGGAAAATTAGGTCTATTAATGGGTTGGTGGAACGCAATAAATCTGATGCATGTGAATATACTTTAACAGTCTCATTAAACAGCTAAAATTCTCACTTGCAGGAAAGGGAGGGTGCTGCATCTCCAAAGGTTTATATCTTCACAACTTACCCCCTTAAAACATCAGACTTTTGTCATATTTTCCTCTTAGTTCAACTACATACTACACCGTTTATCACACTGTAGCAGATGTCTGATTTTTAAAGGGAACCTGTCAGGAAATTCATGATGTCTGAACCTTGGGCAGCATGACATCCTAACAGACTCCCTTATTATAGAGTGGGGAATTGGGAGAAGAGTCATGGCTGCTGTTTCCCTCCAGCTTCTTCCTACCTGGCACAGCTTGATCGACAGGTCTCTCCGTATATACACATAGGGAGAGACTGAGCAAGCCAAGCCAGGTAGGGCAGAGCAAATGGGGACACTGCCCAGATAACTCTTCTCCCCATTCCTAACTTGTTTTTAAATCATGGTGTTTCAAAGGGAGCCCATCAGGATTCCATGCTGTCCGTTGTTCAGGCAGTATGAATTTCCTGACAGGTTCCCTTTAAGAGCAATTGTTTAGAACTGGTTAGGCCTGATGTCATGTTAACATGTATCCAGGTTACAGAGTTTTACAGTAAATTATATTTGTTTTTATACTAATGCTTGAGGTATATTGTATCACCTTGTTATCCACTGTTAAAACTAGTCCTAGTTGACATTTATTCAAGAAAATTCTGACAGTTAAAGGGGTTGTCCATGGCTTTTTAAGCGATGGCCATCACTAGCCGATCATCTTGTCTGTGTAGCTCCATCTACAAAAGTCAGCCCCAAAGCTATACAGCACCAGCAACATCCTAGAGGCAGGTGCTCACTACTACAGTGCTGCTCCCATTAAAGTCAATGGGTGCAATGCTGTAGTAGCGAGCTCACAACACTACATTGTTGACGTAGCTGTGTAGCTCCAGAGCTAACTTTCCTTGACAGAGCTGCAAAGACCAGCTGATCATCGGGGTTGCAGGGTGTCAGACCCACAGTGATCAGCTAGTGATGTTCTATTCTGAGGATAGGCAATCGCTTAAAAATCCTGGACAATCCCTTTAATACCCTATATTAAGATGTATATGCACCTTAAATTATCATCTAAAATGTAATAGGAATACAGTTTGTCAGAAGATATCATCAATGGGGCACACAGAGGCCTGTTGACTTCAATGGGAGAGCCACCAGCATTACTCAGAGAAACTGAAATATGCAAACTAAAGTGCCCTGTACTTTATATTCAGGAGTGTCGCTTTTTTGATTGAAATTTATTTCTTTCATCTTATCAAAAATGTTTTAAAGTAAAAAGGACTATATTAAAGGGGCCTAAGCCAAAGGCCACATAAACATCTGTAGAGAAAATGAATCATCCTATAAATTTTGTATAATTTATAAAATAGCTTCTGTAATTCTCTGGTGGCTGACATATCAGTGACAGTATACTGTATATATACATTGATATAGAAAAACTAAGCTGCTACACTTTGCATATTAGAAAGCAATCTGTACAGTTCTAGCAGGATAGTACAATTATTTCTATTTATCTTCACCATACAAAACACATTTTACATGGTAATGGAATAGACAACGGTATATATATATATATATATATATATATATATAATTTTATTATTAGACAATGAAGGAACCACCATTGCTGAGCAATGTATCATTAAGGGCAATGTTAAATTATGTTTCTTTAGCTTTTAAAAAATATATATATATTTGTAGCATATTTATAAAACTTAAGTGCCAAACATTTGATCTGTTTCAGATCCAAGAAATGCTATATGACATATGGTTCTGGTTATTATAAAGATGACACAATAGTTTTTGTAGAGAAGCTATGCTATTTTGTAGTTTTAACAGTAAAAACTATAGGAATTCTGTCTATTTATAGGAAACCTAAAATGCTTAAATAATGCTGAAACAGTAGATACAATTCCAGCTTCTAAAGACTCCCAGAAAGTGCCAAAACAGGGATCTAGTTGAAAAGCTCTACATTTGCTAAAGGGAATATGTGGCAGCTCTTATCACCTCAGCGATCCTCTTCTTGAAGAGGGGGACCTGTCGCCATGAAAATGCCATGCAATCTGCAGGCAGCATGTTATAGAGCATATATATTGTTTTGTGGGAAAAGACTCACTACAACTTGCAATATATTATTTTAAATCTTTGTTCTTTCTATGATTCGGAGTCTTGTGGGATGTCATGTTTACTGGTTGACAGCTATCTCTGTATGCTTAGCCATGCAGAGCTAGCTCTTAGTCAAACAGTAGGACTGCCCACATGACTCCTAAGCTCTGAATCCGTAAAGATTCAAATAAATAAATTACACGTTTTACTGAATCTTTTCCCACAAAACTATATATCTGCTCTATAACATGCTGCCTGCCGATTGCACTTTTATATACCCTATTATACAATTTAAATGTGTGGGGGTTCTGTTCAGGATCCTCAGCTCTTGGCCAGAATGCAGAATGGTTACGCATAGCATCACTTGCTCTGGAAGACATGTCCTCTAGTTGACAGACAAACCATTGATCTTAAGCACTAAGTGGTAGTGCTGCAGGGAAATTGAACATTTACTGCTAAGTCTCCCCATAAATTACAGTTAGGAAAGAGAGAAAACAGGAGGCAGGAAGCGGTACCTGTAATAAACATTATCCAGCTCTATGCCATCTTTACTCATAAGACCACGGTACCGGTAATAAACATTTTCCATTCCCGTCCCTAACCAGACAGCCAACATACATGATGGTAATTTTTATGCAGTCATATAAACGCATGCACACCATTGCCCTTTGATCGGAAACTGTATCCAGCATCTCCAGCTTACGCCATGTAGAGATCATGCGGAAACACGCCCATGACTGACCCCTCTCCCCCCCTATCCTCTGGCCTGCGCTCAAAAATTGTCTTTTAAAAATCACTGTTTGTGAGTGTCCTCTGTAATATTGTCCTGACGAAGGGGGTGTTCCGCCCTTGAAATGCGTTCACCTGTATTAATAAAGAAATATTGTTCACCTATACTCACCTGGTACCACGTTCCTGCTGACAGCGCCGACATAGAGGTTCTGATTTTTCTTCTGCACTACGATTCATAAATTACAGTTAGTCACAGGAGACCCATCAAGGGGACACTTTGTGATCAACTTACTGTCAAGAGTCCTTTCTAAAAAGTAAGGATTGTCCTCAGATGAGGACCCCTGTACCGAAGATCGGTCATCTCTAGTGTTGAGCGAATCGAAGTCCGTGAAGTGAGTTTCGATCCGAATTTCATGGAAAATTCGATTCGCTGTGAAGCCAAATTTCTCCGTGCTTCGTGGTAACAAATCAATTTTCCCAGAATAGCGGTAAAAGAAAAAAAAAATCGTACTTGCCTCATCCGTTTGAGCGCGAAGAGCTGACCACCACCATCTTGATTGAAGATCCCGCAAAATCCCATGCACGGTGACGTATGATGGCACCACGCCGGCCGACGTGATGACATCTGTGATAGGCCAAGCGAGATTTTACGCTGGATCTTTAATCAAGTATTTTATTTATTTTATTTTACACTGTAATATTAATGTCAGATAATCAGCTACGTACACGGCATCTGAGGTGTACAATAACGGGGAGCAATCGCCATTCCCTGTCATTACACCCACTACTTACAAAGAAATGCGCTCCATGACGAAGTAATTAGTCACAAAGCAAATTTTTTTGTAAAGTTCAGTGGAAGCAGCTGAATCAAATTTTCCAATACTTCGCCTATCTCTAGTCATCATCTCGGACATGTCTGTTTTAGTATTAGTAAATAACTGTGGTGATACTTTTCTAAGAATGTGTATTGATCCTCTGTTATTGTTCCTGGAAATGCATACCATTGGCATTCCACTTGTCGATAAAGTGTGTTCCTACAAAGTCTGATTCAACAGAGCCAAAACACAACTCAGTGACGATTGAAACACCTCAATGTCAATTTATTCACACATTTTCAGAGTAAGGCTCTCTTAGATGGGCCAACAATCGACTGAACAAAACATTAATAAGAATCCACGTTTCACATCATTGTCCAGTGTAAACAGGGTAGCAATCAGCCAACCAACAAGCAAACAGGCTAAATGGGGGATCTGCTTCCCACAATACGCAAATTGAATATGACTCAAATGACTGTTGATTGTCTGTTTGATAGCTGCTAGTTGCTCATTCTGGACTGAAATTGGCCTGTCAAAAAAGAACCAGACAAATAACACAATGCAATCATTTTTTTTCTATTGATAGTCAGATAGTGGCCATACACATTCAATTAAAGTTAGCTTAACCCTTACATTTTGGTGAGAGAGAAAAATGATCTATGATGTGTGAGGGCAGCCTGACAATTGTGGGGGTATATAAGCTTGTTTACCACACCTTTTTGAAAAAAATGTTAAATCAAGCAATTGTATACATATTTATATGGATGTCAGGAGAGCTAGCAGTTGTCAGACTCACCCTGCAGTGCTCCTGACTTGCTGTGCTTTACACTGGATCCACATGCATTCTCATTTCTGTGACTTCCTTTTCTGATCACTGTTGTTTTTTTGTAAATTTTTGCAGTAATTCTTCCTATGTTTATTAGAGCTAGGGCTTATTAACAAGGCCATAAGTGTTTTGCTGCCAGCAAATCGCGGATCCGCAAAAGACGGATCCCACCAAAGTTCTTGCCACCATTTACTTTTTAACTTCTGTAGAGATGTCCCATCTTTGTCCCCAAAACAGGCAAGAATAGGACATGTTCTATTTTTTATTGCAAGGCTGTGGAATGGACGTGCAGAAAGGGCCCTATTAAAGTGAATGGTTCCCAATCCGACCTACAAAAAAAATCGGATCGGATGCAGACCAAAACTATGGCCGTGTGCATGAGCCCTTAATGACTGAATCACTCGCTGTCTTCATTGTAAACATTTCATGATTTTGTATAGTTGTCAACACTATCTGTATGTTTAACAAATGTGACACTGTTGATGAAAGCCTAATAAATATTTTTTTCTTACAAATGTTTTAGACTTTTATGTAATTTAACATTATCAGAGTGTTATATTTTGTTCCCAATCATATATGGAATTCTGAGAAGAGTGTGCTGGCTTAAAGAAAATCTGTCAGCAAATCTAACTATATGTAACCCAGTCCAGGGCTACATAGTGCTGCCTGACACAATGCAAAACATAACTGTCTTAGCATTCTGCGTATTCCCAAAGTGCAGAAAATTAACTTTTATTCATATGCAAAAGTTGTCTCAAGGTGCCCAGGGGGGTGTGCATAACTGTATAGGAGCCCAGGCCCACCTTCTGCCAGAGCCCAAGCCCTCCTCTTCAGGAGCTGCGCCTGCCCGATCAGCGGCATGGACCCAGCAGTCACTGACAGCCAGGCCCCTGCTGCATACGTCGGCATCAGTAAAAACACGGATGCCGGCGTGTTAACCCCTTGTATGCTGCGGTCAAAGCTGACCGCGGCATGCAGAGGTGTCGGGGATATAAAGCAAATGCTTTATATCAAACAAAGGATGAAAGGAAAAATATCAAAGGTTATTGATCTGTAGAGATGGACATAAAAATAAACACTTCAAAGAGCTCGATCGAGATCTCAATTATTTTGTGCAATTAGTAAAAACAAGGTACCAGCGTCTATGCAAAAATATAAATGATTTATTATGCAATAATTTATATAAAATGAATAGATGACCAATAATAATGCAAAGACAAGACAATGAAATGTAGTACAAAAATACACCACTAGTTGGTGCTGACACACCACAAATTTACCAACACTCTCTAACAAACCAATGCAAAATATGACAATTCTGCTTACAAATATGAAAGCTATATCATCAACTGATTATATGTAGAAATTCAATAAAGAAAATTAGAAATAAGAACCCTTACGCTGCCCGAAACTATGATCAATCTGGATTATCCGTAGTAATGCAATAAAGCTTATAAATTATTGGCTTGATATCAGACTAGGGAATATGAAGATTCCCAACAGAGAGTTTCCTCTGAAAATCAATATACATTTTTATTCAGCAATAAGAAAAGTTGCTGAATAGTGATAATTTGATGTAACAACTAATATTATCCGTCCGCAATAAGTGGGGATTGGCTATGAATCAAACCAATTCATTTATATCAATACTACATATAACAAAAACATATATTACCCAGATGCAGATATTTTGCAGAGTCTTAAGGGAAGTCAACTCTCCAGAATTTTATTATAATCAGGATCTTTCTCAGGGCCCTCTTCCTTTGTTTCTTTCTCTTCTCCTGGCCTTTCTGGGATCCTTTTTCTTTTCTCCTTTTGGGATACCTTTTAACACTTGTATGTGGGTACACGCCTTCCTAGATTAGAGTTTTCCAATCATGTCGGATGGGTGTGTACATGTGATAATGGTTTATGATATCACACCATTACCCAAAATGCATTTCTGCTACTGGTGTAATGATACCTACTTACAGCTAGGTTGCACTGTTGTATAACCCATTAGCATTATACTAGAAATGGTTAACTTATCCATACCTGACATCATCCTGCATTCTATACATTTGACCTCTGTACTTTAAATAAGGCGATAAGGGATTACATTCGACACATGTAGCAGACTTGGAGGAACCAGCAAGAGTTTCACAACCTATAAATCCATCGGTATAGATAAGAAATACAAATGAGGCCTATACTACCACAGGTGTCGTGTATCTTCTAGCTGTCGAACAGTGATTAAGCGTTAGTTACAATAACACAGCTTCTTCTGAACGAATCCTCATTAACGCTGTTTTAGAAATGAATATTCTTCTCAACATATTTCAGAAGTGACCACTCTACATTAAGGTTCACACAAGATGGTGAATATATGTTCAACATGACTTCTTATATGCCATTAATATCCACTATAATTAAAATAACTAGATATAAGCGTATATACTTATGAAAACCCCAACAAATCCCCCTTTATTGCAATCTAATCCAACATAATAAATTGGTTTATATTGGAATGTCAAAAAGGGGTTTACGTACGGGTTCTTCAAGAATCGGGGAGTTTAAACTTGGTTCATAATGTTCCAACCAGAGCTTTGCTAAAGTCTTTCTGAATACGCTCCTTTAGAAACGTAAGTTCTTGTTTAAACAGTTTGTTACTCATATGAAGATTATTGAATGAGTCAATAGCTTTGAATGTAAGTTGGTGATAACGACTCTACAACAGAATAGAAGTCCGATAAGTGGCTATTCTGATTTTCCGTCTCTGCATGAATGTCCATTAGGTTCCTTTTTAGCATTAAGTTCCAATGTCTTAATAGAGATGGAATTAGCAGCTGATACACCAGTAGCAACGACAGCGCCTATTACGCCATAGATTATGGCGGCTGCAATCACAGAAATGAATCATTTTGGTTGTTGACTTGTGGAAATCTGAGCCTTAGAGGCTGGTTTTAATCAGAAATATCCAAATTTCTGCCCAAGGACTTTGAAAGTACAGCCAGCAAATACCTATATTTTAAGTACCGAGGACCAAGGACCTGGGGATACACTGCTAAGTATGGTCAAGGACCTTTGAGATTGTGAGTCACGTGAGACGTCACATGTAGACTCCTATACCACATGGGACGCCGCGGCAGTCTGTGTGAGCGATCCCCAGGACGCGAATCTGGCAAGAGACCGCGTGTGAATTCAAGTTTATGCCGAAATATTCCACGCCAGCTCGAATGGTGAATGTGGTGAGAGGCAATTGAGTTTATTCAAGGATATATTTGTGGTCTGAGTTTATTTTATATTAAGCTGGGCACTGTCACATCTGAATATATGCGGACTACAGCTCACTATTGAAGGACGGCTTATTATCCACTACTGCCATATTGTGGACTTTGCAATACTTACCACCTGGTACATTGGATAGGGTGAATTACAGTTATTATCCAGTCATTTGTATTGGTGAATTTTGATACTATTACTATCTATACATGTGAATTTTATTATTGTTTTATTTTAATTTGAATAAATAGTATATGGTATTATCTACAAGTTCCGAGATTGAGTGCCCCTGATTCCATTACATAATATGTGCGAACATATTGCAACATATGTGGCCAATAAGCGTAATCCCGTAACAGTTCATTAGTTAACTTCGTACGTTGATAACCAGCTGTTGGGGCATCATGGGCATGCTGTAACATCAAATAAAACGCAGAGATGAGGGACCACGCTATGTTCGGCAATAAAGACTCAGTTCACACTCCACAGGTGATCCGGTATGCATTAGATCACACCGCGCTCCACTTGATCCCTGCAACACGTCTGGCCACGACCGAACCTCTCCACACATGACACCAGTACCTTCACAAGAAGAAGAAGCACGTGGCGCAATACCCAGGGTATAAAATAATTATCCAAGTTTATTCTACTTACAAGATCCGCATGGTAAAAGACATATAACCATATAGCAAGCCCAACCCGGGTTTTGCCTTAAGCTTCTTCATTTTCTGTTTCCAAGTTCTTGGCGATTTTCGATAGTGACTCCTAAGCTGCCAGCGGAAGTCAGTATTGTTTGACATAGACAGGGGGTGCATTGGGATCTGTCTGGATTCTTGCAACATGTAGGTCAGTTTCCCCACAGTCATAAGAATTCTTAGCAAACATGTCCTGGAATTCTGTGAAAAGCTCATTTAGTTGTTGACGCTTCGACTCATTGGAGCATGCGTCAGCTACAGAAATTCGCTCTTCCACCCGTTCCTGAAATTCTGGGAAGATTTCAGGTTGACTTAACTCATAGGCTTCTTCCAGCTCACTAGTTAAATGGTTTTGGGTATCGTATACCTTCTCTTTTCCTTCTTGGCATGACTCCTTTTCATCGATCTCATGGTTGAAAACCAATGATGATTCTTCAATGTGGCATGTACCTTCTTGAGAACTGAAAGGATAAACAGAGTGGATATTGAATAACCACTCAGGTATTGAGGAAAAACGTTGTTTCACTACCTGTTCTTCATCAGGAATAAGTCCAATGACATCATTCTGGAATCCAAAAGTGTAATACTCCGAATCCATAGCTAGACCAATTATGGTGCCTTTTGTAAGAATATACTATGGGGAGCCATATTGTAGATTACCATATGCAATGGATCCTGACGGATGTTTATCATAGGAGTGGGCTTTACCTTCAGGCCGAGTTGCTGCATCCGGTTGGACAAACAGATCAAAGCATCTGCATTCTTCAATTTTTGTCCCTTCTTTACTTGAATGGGAAGAAGAAATGGTTTGCATCCTTCATGGATTTTAACCTCATCAGCAACCATGATAGTCAAGGCATAGGGCATCTGCTGTCCCCATCTCAAGGCTTGCTCTTCATCCTGGAACCTCTCCGGGTCTCCAGGTAATCTGGACCATAGAGTATTGTAGACCAGATCAATCTGCACGGCAAATCGGTGTAGAAGGTCATTACCTAAATACATCTGGTACCGTGGTTCATTCAGCATGAAGAATAAATGTTCTGTAGTCTTACTTCCTATGGAAATAGACATCTTGCAATCACATTATGACTCTGTAAATCTCCATCCAGATCGTTAACCCATTGGTCCTGTGGAGAGGAATCTTTAATTGTTTTAGGATTAACGACCTGTTTCAAGAGACTTAGGCTTATATAACTGGCTTCAGATTTCAGATCCAACTTGGCATATTTCACCCGGACTGCTTCATTGATGAAGTCCACAATGGAACTCAATCTTTTCAGGAAGTCGATTCCTATGATCAGCCGATCATAGGGAAGGTCCACGATCAGTGTGGGATGTCTAATTACCTTCTTGCCTATTTTAAACTTTAACTATGCTGTACCTCTTACCTGTAATGCATCTCTGCCTACACTTATCAAAGACCCTTTAAACAATTTCAATCTCTTTGCTGTCAAATCCAAAAACCCTGATTGGCCCGATATGTTCATCTCGGGGAGATAAGAATCAACAAAATATCGGCCTTAAACCTGAAATAAATCAGACAAGAAATTAGGATGTTCACTCATCTGATGCTTTTTGAGAGCTTGACCTCTCTGCAGCGTTGCGATCTCTGGTGAATCCTTGACATTCCTGCTGCACAGAGCAGGAGTAGTAGCCCCCACATTTGGGGAAAGCTGGACTATATCACAGCTTACAGATGGCAGCTCACAGATTGACGCTGAGATGATAGGATCACTCATTGGAGAAGACACAGTGCAGGAATTATCATGGCTAGACTGTAAGATAGATAACATGTTAGACATCTCCTCCTTGGCCTCAATTTTAGGGTCAAGAATGCTGCAAGGCAAACTAGGATTAGGCATCGCATTATATTTGTCTACAATCATCTCAGTAGCATTGCATCGGCCTGGGCTCTGACCCCCCCCCCCCCCCTACCTGCTTTATGGGGCTCAGCTGGGACTTGCAGACGCTCCTAAAAAAGGCTCAGGTTTCATTTCAGTGGACCCCTGGGACATCTTGTTGACAATCTCACTTAATTTGGCCACTTGATCTGCCAACTGATCAAATTGACTGTTGATTTGCGCACAGTTTGGTTTTGGGATGTGCCCTCATTAGAGGTGGATGATCGACTTCTAGGTGAAGTAGAGGGTTCAGGCCTGTTTTGCTTCTGTTGTCTGGGCCTGTTATTCCAGCGCCTGTATCCTGGGGAACCCCTATTATAATATTGGGGACGGTAGTTAGACCTCCCAGCACCGGAATTATCCCCCTCTGGCCCATTGGGGCTCTGAGGTTTTGTATGCTTGGTTCCTACCTGTTGTCGCTGGGTTTGTTGAATAGGTCCTGTAGACTGAGGGTACCTTCATGGCTGCGTTTCAAATCTAAAGCTAGCGTTTACCTTAGCTTCTGCTACGTTTTGTTCTGGGGACCTCTTGTATCTTTTCTCACCCATAGCATGGCATTCACTGATATTATACAGTGAATTAGCAGCCGTCACCAACCTGTCCAAGGGATCTTCAAAGTCGAGATCTCTAGCTAGGCTAAGTTTAATTTGGGCCGGTATTGCATCATAAAACAGCTGTTTGAACTCTTCAGACTCCCAATTTGGGGACCTATACGCCAACCATAGGCATTTTTAAGGATAGACAGGAATTCCCGGGGACTTTGATTGGGTCTACATGTAAGTTTATAAATCTCATGTTTTGCAGCAGTAACAGTACGGTAAAGGCCAAATTCTAATTTAATTTCATGCAAAACGTCTTGCCACTTCTGAATTCCTCTGTACCTAAAGTAGTGGCGATATTTACCATCAAATGCCCATAGTAAGAATCTGATCTTGTCAGCATCATAATACAACCTTAAAGAATCCATGGTGGACTGGTACAGTTCTTTGTGATTGTCAATTTCAGGAGAACCCTTTTTAGAGAATTTAGGTACAGTGGCATTTAAAAACTTAATGATATTCGAGGAACTCTGATCCTTTTCTGAACAATGAGCACTTTTCTTTCTAGAGACCACCTCAGCATATGTCGGTCTCCTGGAACTTTCATTCCCCTTGTGGGCAAACTCATGCCTGCGTGGTAAAGAATAAACCTCACGCTTTTCTACATCACTGTCATAATCACTCATACTCTGATCACTTCCATCAGACCCACTTGGCACAGGTGACTTAACCCTAACATCCCTCTCCAGGGGAAAATGTGGAGGAATACTTCTGTTGCCTTTTGTGCTACAAGCACTTAGTAAGGCGGTCACAGCTTGAAATGCCTGACTTAATTGGGCTGATGCCTCCTGTGTAACCATGCCATCACCCATGGTTGGCTTAGGGTCTCGGATGGAGTCCGCTTTAAGACCATGTGATGATGACATGTCTATATTTTGGGGAGTGAGAGTTGGAGGACTCAAAGATCTCTCATTATCAGACAGATAACGTTCAACATTGACTATGGAATGGGCTTTTTTGTCTGTCTGCCGTAGTCTGCAATAATGGAGGTTCAGCTCCTCTGCCTCTTCTTTTAATTGATTATAGGCAGTACGGCTGTGATTGATCTCACGCTTTAAGCTCTCGATCAATGCATTTGCAGACTCTAACTTTGTTTCCATTTGGGATAGGTCTGCGTTTTCGTTATATACTCATGTCTACCCTCTGAGAGAATGCTGACCTCTAATAATGCATACAGAATTGACAGCAACATCTTTAAGAGGTGTTGGTCTTTACCAGTGGTATTTCTAGGCACATTAAGATTAGTTAGATGTCTCCTGATTGTGCCAAGTGGCGTCCATACATCCCCACATTCTCTCTTGGCTTCTGTCTGCAACTTACTTATCCATGTAGCCACATCATGATCCAAACCAAACCGAGAATTCACATATTCAACAATGTCATGGATCAACTGCTCTGGGCTGGATGGACTACCTCCTGCAGCCTCAACAGAACCTGCTTCACTATTGGCTGCGCTCATTTTCCTTACCAGTAAACAGTACACAGATATACAAACAATCTGGCTAGCCAAGAAAAGTATGGAATGTGTTACCATTTGCACAAATAATTAAAGAATTATCTCGATCTCAGCAGTGCCTCCACTTTATGTCAGGGATATAAAGCAAATGCTTTATATCAAAGAAAGGATCAAAGTAAAAATATCAAAGGTTATTGATCAGTGTAGGTGGACATAAAAATAAACACTAATAAACAGCTCGATCGAGATCTTAATTATTTTGTGCAATTAGTAAAAACAAGGTACCAGCATCTATGCAAAAATATAAATGATTTATTATGCAATAATTTATATACAATGAATAGATGACCAATAATAATGCAAAGGCAAGACAATTAAATGTAGTACCAAAATACACCACTAGTTGGTGCTGACACACCAAATATTTACCAACACTCTCTAACAAACAAATACAGAATATGCCAATTCTGCTTACAAATATGAAAGCTATATCATCAACTGATTATATGCAGAAAATCAATAAAGAAAATAAGCAATAAGAGCCCTTGCTCTGCCCAAAACTATGATCAATCTGGATAATCGGTAGTAATGCAATAAAGCTTATAAATTATTGGCTCGATATCAGACTAGAGAATATAAAGATTACCAACAGAGAGTTTCCTCTGAAAATCAATATAAATTTTTATTCAGCAATATGCATCGTTGTTGAATAGTGATAATATTGATGTAGCAACTAATATTATCCGTCCGCAATAAGCGGGGATTGGCTAAGAATCAAACCAATTAATTTATATCAATACTACATATGACAAAAACATACATTACCCAGACGCAGAGTCTTATGCGAAGTGAACTCTAGAATTTTCTGATAATCAGGATATTTCTCAGGGCCCTCTTCCTTTGTTTCTTTCTCTTCTCCGGCCTCTCTGGGATCCTTTTTTTTCTTTTCTCCTTTTGGGATACCCTTTAACACTTGTATGTGGGTAATTATCCACAAACTTATCAGACGAAAACGCCTTCCTAGATTAGAGTTTTCCAATCATGTCGATGGGCGTGTACATATGATAATGGTTCATGATGTCACACCATTACCCAGAATGCATTTCTGCTACTGGTGTTATGATACCTACTTACCGCTAGGTGGCACTGTTGTATAAGCCATTAGCATCATACTAAAAATGATTAACTTAAAAATGCCTGACATCATCCAGCATTCTATACATTTGACCTCTGTACTTTAAATCAGCGATAAGGGATTAAAATCAACACATGTAGCAGACTTGGAGGAAACAGCAAAAGTTTCTTAACCTATACATCCATCGTTATAGATAAGAAATACAAATGAGGCTTATACTACCACAGGTGTTGTGTATCTTCTAGTTGTCTTAGTTGTCTAACAGTGATTAAGCGCTAGTGAGAATAACACAGCTTCTTCTAAACAAATTCTCATTAAGGCTGTTTCAGAAATGGATATCGTTCTTTACATATTTCAGAAGTGAATATTCTCATACAACATACTAGATACATCAAGGTCCTTTATAATATATAACAATATAAGATAAAGTAATATATATGTCCTACTGATTGTCTTATGCTAAGGACTAACTAATGAAACTAAACGCCACGATACCAAGGTAATGCGCTTCTAAAGTCAAATACTATCACTGGTGATGAAAGAGGCGCTAAAACATAACTTTTAATGATAAAGCTAAAATATAACACACTGGGGGATTAGCTGATTATTAAAACCGCCACAGAGATGCGCAGGCTGCAGGGCACAAATGGTTACTGTGATGAAAACAGCTGTCATCACCGTACAACCCAGCCTGAGCTATCCATAAGGCGTCTCTGTACAACTTCCTAATGGTGATACTATTCAGTCAAACACCATTAATATGGCAGAAGTTCAATGGAAAAACATGGAGGGCTACACTGAAGTCCGGACCCTATTCAGCAGTCCCTAGACTAGGCAAGTGAAAGGGTGCTC
This sequence comes from Bufotes viridis, assembly GCA_033119425.1. Taxonomy (NCBI): domain Eukaryota; kingdom Metazoa; phylum Chordata; class Amphibia; order Anura; family Bufonidae; genus Bufotes; species Bufotes viridis. The sequence continues at coordinate 298,335,057 of CM065591.1, forward strand.
TGTGTGCACTACTCGATCAGCAACCCTTCACTGACAATACCCTATGTGAGCCTCCCCACTTGCAGGCATCTATCTCCCATCCATCCCTATTCATGCTCGATGTGTTTCATTTATTAAATTCATCAGGAGCGATGGGGAACATTACTTAAGAGAAGACCTGCCTAAGACGCTGCCACTCTACTGTATTTGTGGTGGCACCTCCCGGCGCTATGATGGCAGTTGAACTTCTGCAATATTAATGGTGTTTGACTGAAAAGTATCATCATTAGGAAGTTGTACAGAGGCTAGCTCAGGCTGGGTTGTACGGTGATGACTGTTTTCTTCACAGTAACCATTTGTGCCCTGCAGCCTGTGCATCTCTGTGGTGGTTTTAATAATCAGCTAATCCCCCAGTGTGATATTTTGTAGCTTTATCATTAAAAGTTATGTTTTAGTGCCTCTTTCATCAGTGATAGTAAGGACTAACTAAGGCTCATTAACTGAATACACAGATATTACATTTCTGCTTCATTAATAAGCATTTATTACAAGATTGATATATAACAGATGTGTCCAGAAACTTATCTTATCTCAGCCATAAACATGAAATGACTGGCTCTACAAAAATATCACATGATCCACCCCTCACCTGAACGCCATAGAAAAAATTAAAACTGTGCTAAAATAATCATTTTTTGTCACCTTACATCACAAAAAGTGCAACACCAAGTAGTACCATCACCTCATCTCGCAAAAAATGAGCCCCTAAATAAAGCAATCTGGCAAAAATTAAAAAAAACTATGGCTCTTAGAATATGGGGACACTAAAACATGATTTTTTTTAAAAAAAATGCTTATGTGTAAAACTTAAAAAAAATAAAAAAATATACATATTATGTATCGCCGCATCCATAAGAACCTTCATAAAAATATCACATGAACTAACCCCCCCCCCCAGGTGAACACAAAAAACAGTGTAAAAAAAGCTATTTTTGTCACTTTTCATCACAAAAAGTATAATACCAAGTGATCAAAAAGTCATACGCACCCCAAACTCATACCAATCAAACCGTCATCTCATCCCGCAAACAATGAGACCCTTCCTAAGACAATTGCCCAAAAAAAAACAAAAACTATGGCTCTCAGAATATGGAAACACTAAAACATGGTTTTTCTTGTTTTAAAAATGCATTTATTGTGTAAAACTTAAATAGAATAAAAGTATACATATTAGGTATTGCCTCGTCCATAAAAACCTGCTATATGAAAATATCACACGACCTAACCCCTCAGATGAACACCGTAAAAAAAAAATGTGTAAAAAATCCCAAAAAAGTGTAATACCAAGCGATCAAAAAGTCATATGCACCCTAAAATAGTACCAATTAAACAGTCATTTCATACTGAAAAAAATTAGCCCCTACATAGGACAGTCGCCCAAAAAATAAAAAATAAATGCTTTATTATGTAACACTGGAACAAAACCAAAAAAACTATTGGTATTGTAAAGAACAAAAAATAAAAACAGTGTCAAAACAGCTATTTTTTGTTACCTCGCCTCACAAAAAGTGCAATATAGCGCAACCAAAAATCATATTTACCCTAAAATAGTACCAACAAAACTGCCACCCCTATCCCGTAGTTTCCAAAATGGGGTCACTTTTTTGGAGTTTCTACTCTAGGGGTGCATCAGGGGCTCTTCAAATGTGACATGGCAACTTAAAATTATCCCAGTGAAATCTGCCTTCCAAAAACCATATGGTATTCCTTTCCTTCTGCGCCCTGCTGTGTGCCCGTACAGCAGTTTACGACCACATATGGGGTGTTTGTGTAAACTACAGAATCAGAGTAATAAATATTGAGTTTTTTGGCTGTTAACCCTTTGCTTTGTTACTGGAAAAAATGTATTAAAATGGAAAATCTGCCAAAAAAGTGAAATTCGGAAATTTTATCAACATTTTGCTTTAATTCTTGTGGAAGGGTTACTAAAGTTTGTAAAATCAGTTCTGAATACCTTGAGGGGTGTAGTTTCTAAAATAGGGCCATTTATGGGTGGTTTCTATTATGTAAGCCCCACAAAGTGACTTCGGACCTGAACTGTTCCTTAAAAATTTGGTTTTGGAAATTGTCTTAAAAATTTTAAGATTTTTTTCTAAACTTCTAAGCCTTCTAACTTCCCAAAAAAAGAAAATGTCATTTACAAAATGATCCAACCATGAAGTAGACATATGGGAAATCTAAAGTAATAACTATTTTAGAAAGTATCACTATCTGTTTTAAAAGCAGAGAAATCAAATTTTTGAAAATTGTGAATTATTTAAAATTTTTGGTAAATTTGGGATAATTTTTATAAATAAAAATAAAATATTTTGACTCAAATTTACCACTGTCGTCATGAAGTACAATATGAGATGAGAAAACAATCTCAGAATGGCTTGGATAAGTAAAAGCATTTTAAAGTTATCACCACATAAAGTGACACATGTCAGATTAGCAAAAACTGGCCTGGTCCTTAAGGTGAAAAATGGCAGGGTCCTAAAGGGGTTAAATATAAGAACAGAAAATGGATATTTAAATTTATACAAAAAATGTGGTCCAGGAAATGTTTATGCTAGAGACCTCATATAATGAATGCGGCTAGAAATGTCTATTGTAAGATGTTACACTTTATTGTATGTACCACCAGAGGGGGCTAAAGCACTTGAAAATAGTAGATGTATCTTTTACTATAGATAAAAACTGTGTCATGTAATATAATGTAATGTATAATTTTATGTATATATATTATATATAATACTGTATATATAATGTCATTTATAATTTTTTAAATAATTTAATGAAGAGTAGAGTGAAAGTACTGCACTATAGAACCTACACACACAACTTTATACAATTTTATTCTGGCATTTATGATTACTAAAAAAAAGTGCTGTAGAAGCTCCTTTTTTCCATACCAAATGAGGTTCTTATGGCATTTTGTTTAGCGACACTTTGTTCTAAAATGTGTGAATGCTTTTTTCTGGTATTTTTTCCCTGTAGAAAAGAAGATAAGATATCAACACATCATAAAAAAACCAAAAGCTTCAAAATTCTGAATACAAAAAACACACACCAGAAATGCCCAAAGTGGCACCTAATTAAAAAATGCCTCCTAATTAACAAAACGCCACCTAACAAAAATGTCCGTAGCAAAAAAAATTGTATATGTCGATTTCCCACTGGCTTTCGGCTAACATCAGGAGTTAGTATTTTTTTACTAAAAATATACCAATAAAGGCAGGTGCAAAAATGCCACTAAAACTGTGGGGCACACAAAAAAACAGGCAAAGACCTGTGTGTGAACTCACCCTTATAAGGCATTTTATATTTTTTGCACATTTGTTTATTGGTGCATTTGCACAAGGCAGTTAATCTCACATATTAACTATATGGAAACGAGATAATCAGCTTTCATTTTCTTTGTGTGTAGATTTATATTTGATGAAAATGGATGCATTTAGTCCAAGCTATTATTGTGAATTTCATTGTTGTACTGATGTTCATGCTAGTTTACCTTGTATGAATTAAAATACTGTACTATAAAAAAAAAACATCTATCATACACACAGAATTTCAGCATTCCCAAGTTGCATTGCCGATATATATTCCTTGTTTCAATCAATAATCAGAAGGCTACAATGTAAAGCTGTCCATACATCAGAATATCAATACTACAGGCAGAGTTGTAGGAACTATAAAGATGAGCAAGTGCTTCAAAGAAAATAAGAAGTAGGACTTTCAGTCCTTCTTCTGAAGTTTTTCAATTACATATTAATATTTGTACAGCTAAATACAAGTTCAGACTAATAACCAGCAATTTGAATCCAGAGGAAATCATAAACCCCATGAGGTAATGGGCAATTCTTATTGTAAGGACAACAATCCTTTTTAACATATTCAATTAATTCCCTATGACAGCCTCCTCTGGCAGAGAGTTACATAGTCTCACTGCTCTTACAGTAAATAATCCCCTTCTTTCCTAGTGTAGAAACCTTTCTTTCCTCTAGACATAGAGGACCATCGGTGAATGTTTGAACCTCCTTTATTTAAAACAAAATATTCAAAAAATATCCAAGTTAATGTGCAGTACACATTTTAAAATGGTTAGGCAACCCCTGGATGGCAGTCTACAATTGCTGATGGGTGGCAAGTGGCTCAGTGGAAGTTCAACAATTACTGGTTGCAGCGGCGATTTGCTCCCCTTGCATCACGTGACCATTTGAGATGACGGAAGGGGAGAAGTGGCCAGCGATTGGCTGCAGCTGTGTCAAACAGAAGTTTACATCAAGGGAACATAGACAAGTAGCGGAGGACAGGGAATGAGCGAGCTGGGACCCAGTGCCTAGGATCAGTTATGTATGATTACCAATGCGGATCCCAACAGTCTGAGAGGTGTGGAAATTAGTGATCAATTAGTTTAAGGAGAATTTATTAAAATATGTTGTGTTAACTGTGAAATCAAGTTCCTGTTGCTGGACACCATTTTCTCTATATTTGGTTGTAGGATTTACAGTATACTCATCTATTTATAATCTAAAGCTGTAAAGGAATCTCAATATGTACAGATATTTATTGTACTTGCATCTTTCAAGCTAGAAAGTCACTAAAATCTGTCTTTTTTTTTGAATTTCAGAATACCTCTTTACCTCTATACTTTATAGCTAGAGAAGTGCTAGCAAAGATCATGATACATCATATAGCGGTCGTATCAGTGATACGAACGATATGAAGCAGTGGAATGACGTTGTTCATCCCGTAGTCATGGCGACTAACAAATAACGTGGCATCCTGAAAGGGCCTGAGCAAACGGCAGGTGTCATGCATGAGCTGCCACTGGCTGACATCGAAGTTACACAGAAGAGTACTCCTGTCCGTTTGGATCATCAAGAAATCATTTATGGCCTTTCTCTGTTCGTATAGTCGGTCCAACATATAGAGGGTGGAATTCCAACGGGTGGAAACGTCACATATCAGCCTAGGTTGGGGATGCCGTTCTGTCACTGCAGCTCAAGGAGAGTGTGCCCTGCAGTGTACGAGTGGCTGAAGTGCATGCAAAGTTTCCTAGCCATTTGTAGGATGTCTTGCAGATGGGTGGAAGACTTCATCATAGTTCCAATTTTCAGTTGTCGCGGAGAAAGCCAGGATTCGATTTCTTGATGAAGGACACGGAACATTTCCTCTCCTGTGTGACTCCGTTCGCCCAGACAAACGAGGAGCAGAACAGCGTGACAACGCCGTGCCCTGCACATGTGGTATGCTGGAGGGGCACTGTGAATTGTCCCTGCAGTGAAGGCTGCGGACACGGTGGAAGATGAGGAGGCAGAGGCATTGACATTGTCGCAGGACCAACGGCGTTATCGATTGCTGATGGAATGACTTACGAGGAGTAGGAGGGCGAGGAGCAGGAGCATCAGAACCAGCAGATGATGGGAAGGACAGAAAGCTCCCTTCAGCTGAGGTGGTGGAACCTTGACTGCCTGAAATCGGCTGCATGCCACTGGGTGATGCAACGGTTGCTGCGGCTGGCTGCACCACCACATCAGAGCCACGGTTCTCCCAGGCGACTTTATGGTGATTCTGCGTATGTTGACGCAGGCTTGTGGTGCCAACATTGGCACACTGGCCACGCTTCACCTTCTGCCCACAGATGCTACATATGGCCATGTTCACCTCCTCCGGCGGCTTAACAAAAAACTGCCACACCGCCGAGTAGGTGATTTTACCCCCAACACTACACACTAACTGACCGCTACCGTCGCCGCCTCTGTGAACCAGGGCACCGCTACTTCCTGGGCAGGTAGGCTCCTGCGAAGCGAGTGGTCTACCCCGGACAGGTTTGGCTCCCAACCTCCGACTGCTGCCACCCTGCTGACTCCCGGCCATGCTAGCGACTTGCTGGCTGACGGGCAAGTTGCCCGATGATGATGAAGCCCCTCTGTCACCTACATCATCATCATCGAGTACTGTCTACACGTCACTGATGTCCTCCTCAACTGTCTCTGGGTCAGGAGCCTGACCGCTCGCAACACCAGCTCCCACGCCACTCCTCTCATCACTACTTGCCCACCCAGTGGAGGAAGCGGTCGGATGTCTCCTCCACATCTTGGCTTGCCAGTAGCTGCTGACTGCCTTCTAGTAGCTCGTCCTCACTGTATGGTGGAGCTGAGCCCACAGCATACAAAACTTCTCTGGCTGAGGGAACAGGAAAGGACAGAGGCAGGTTGAGGACAGGTGAGGGCACAGGGTCTGCTCCTGGGCCATGCCAACTAAGGGTTGTGTCTGACGAACCCACCGACTCTTGGCTGGGGTGTCTGATGTCACTTGCGACGAAGTCGAAGATCGAGTCAACAATTCAATAACCGCTGGGTTGCTGGTCAAGACATGACTGCTAGCTGACACTGGGAGCTCAGGTCTCTTGAAGTGACCCCTGCTGCCATGACCCCTTACTCTCCTGCGACCTGTGCCTGCGCCAGAAACATTTGGGCCTCTGCCACTCCCCTGTGCAGGGCCTGGCACTTCTCTGTCTGATATACTGTTAGATCAATTAAATAAATAAATAACAAGTACATTTTTTTACAGCACAGAAACCTGACATTTTAACAGGGATGTGTAGACTTTTTATATCCACTGTAACTGCACTGCTGAGCGGCAAATATATTTTTATTTTGCCACTAATACACGCCACAAAAGGATTTAGAAGTTAGAACATATCACTGCACCGCTGAACGGCAAATATATTTTACTTTTGCCACTAATACACGGCAAAAAGGGCTTTAGAATATATAACTGCACCGCTGAATGGCGAATATATTTTACTTTTGCCACTAATACACGGCAAAAAGGGCTTTAGAACATATAACTGCACAGCTGAACGGCAAATATATTTTTCTTTTGCCACTAATACACGACAAAAAGGACTGTAATTTTCGTACTTCACCACACAACGGCTAATACGCCCTTTTTTCCCACTAATACAATACAAGCCAAAAAATGCTTTAGAACATATAACTGAACCGCACAAGGACAAATAAGACATATAAATATTTCCTTGTAATAAACCCTATTAATGGCTGTATCAAACAGCACTTGCACCACAATAACAAAAACGCTGGAATTACAGAGCTGTATAATGGCAATTTGGGTGCCCAGTCAGTGCAGCAAGGTGTAATAGGATTGTTCCTTTTTCCCAGGCTGTAAACTCCCCTGCTGAACCCTGTTCAACATCAATGCTGCAGAATGATTCCTTCCTATTCTTTCCCTACACCTTGAATAATCTTTCCCTGCACTACTAAATCAGTTTTTAGTACAATTAATTTTTTTCTAGCATTGTCCCTAGCGCCTGCTGACGTCTCTCCCTGCAATAAGTACACTGGAAAATAGCAGAATCCAAGATGGGTGGGGGTATTTATAGGGCTGTGACATCACAGGGCTGGCTAGCTGCTGATTGGCTGCATGCATGGCATTATGGGTGATCCCGCCTTCCCAGGGTTCCTTGCTCCATGTCCTCACACGTGCAGCAGCCATTTTAGGAAAAAATTTGATTCGTTACCATGAAGCGTGAGGAAATTCGGATTTGGTACGAATCGAATAATTCCTGAAATTCTTATCGAATTCCACTTTGTCAGCTTCGATTTGCTCATCTCTAGTCATCACCTCCAGCTGTTTCCGTATTCATTGCCAGGACACAGTTAGACTCCCGCTCTGGTACAGTGATCTGCAGATGCAAAAAATATAACTTATTATGACTGAACATGGAGAAGCAGAAAATTACATGTAAGTGACACATAATTTACTCCCGGTCATTGTCGGTAATTGTAATCACTTTAACTGTATTAAGCTTGGGCCATGTTTCTAACAGCGATACCAACGCTTATCAATGTCATTGATTGTTATAGCTGTTATTCTTATTCTGAGACCAACTGCTTTATCCAATGTAAACAAAATACACCTTATAATCGTAGGCTGATTTATTTTCATATATCTTTATAGGGCTTGGGTAATAGTTTTCCTGATACAAATTGCCAAAACCCCTGCTTTCTTACACACTTCTATAGTTAAAATTCTGGGAGCCATTGCTCAAGGTGATCTACATATCAAGGTCAATCGGAGCTCCCCCTAGTGGTGACTGGTGGCAGTTAGAATTTTATCATACGTTTGTATGCCATGTATCAGGCGATTTGGATGATTTTTCATTATTGGCCGCTGCTCTGCTCATCTTCTTGGAGAATCTAAACCCTAAATTATTCTGTATCATCACAGTCATAGGTGTTTCTCTGCTGATCCACGTTGAGAAATTTTAGATGTTTCAGGGGCTCATTGACCACTACAGTGTAGATATTATTAATCTGCTCACAAACAGATAGAGGCAAATTGCTAGTCTTGATGCTGTCGGCCACTAGGATGTTGCCATTTTTGTAGCAGGTGGTCAGCCAGTGTAGCCTGTCCTTGTTGTAGTGGATTTGTATGGCCTTCTTCGGCACACTGAACCCTGGAAAAAGAATAGCAGCAGCGGGCTGCAGGCCACCAAAGTCCCCAAACTGATTCTGCAGGAGATCCTGGGCCTTGTTAATGATGTCACCATCCAGCATGCCTTTCTGGCCACTGCTCTTCAGGATGGATACGTGCTCTGGAGATAAGTTGTTCTGTGCTCTCCAGGTATAGGCTGTCTCCACTTCTGCTGTTCTCAGCTCCGGGCTTCCTACATCTTTGGTAGATGGAGCAAACATGTTTTCTGCCGCAGCTCTTTTGGCTGGTAGAAATATCCCAGACTGATTGTCATTGGAGGTTGGTGCTTTACTTTTAAGACTGGCTTTGGAAGCTTCACGAGATGCCTTCAAAAGGTCTTCAGGAGCCATTTTCTTGTCCAATGTTTTATGGGTCTCAAAATTTAAAGAGACATCATCCTTCACTGCTGTGTCTTGTTTTTGACGAGTCTTTCTATTACATCGCTATTATAGCTCATTGGTGTTTTTTTTAGCAGGTGGTACTTTATGGACAAGGAATGGCTCCACAGCATCAGCGTCCTGGGGACTTTTTTGTGGGGTTTCCTCGCTTTCTGTTTTTTCTCCCAGGGACATGCTTTGTGGTATTAGGGGCCCCTTATATGCAACTTTTGGATCAGCAGTAAAATTGGTTGGTGTCTTCTCAGCTATGTCATGGCGGATGACGTGATTTTTATGTCTTAAGGCTGGTTGTTTTCTTGGCCAGGAAGCTGGAGTTCCTCATCAGAGTTCTCAATTTTTTATTCAATTTCCTGAATTGGGTCAGATGGAATGAGCCAATTGATATGCAGGATGAGAGAGAGTTGACCAGCAACCGCCGATCAACATAGCGCCGACTCCTATGAATCCTCATGATGGCGTCCAATCTTATTTCTGAAGTTGTGTGCATCCAACATGGAGTCACACATTCACAAATTCGTAATTGTGATGTCATCCAGTGACATCACAGCTGTAGGCCCAGTTCTAGAACATTCTATGCAAATGTGACATCACAATACTCTGCCAGGATGAAGGCCAGATTATTTTAACAACTTAATGGCCAGAGCATCTAATATGTTAATGAACTAAGATATATGGATAGTGTTTGTTTAATGGATGCAGATTTTCAGTTTTCGAGGATACATTGAATTTTATTTACAGAACATTTTCTGCTTCACATGTTTAGTTTGATTTGGTTGCTTATTATTATTCTTTACTTAAATCTGTCTGAAATCTTTTTTTAAATAGGTCTGCAGTATATTAGATGTATATTTTTGTGTTGTGCCCACAATGATGATTACAAAGTAGTTGTCCAAATTGTGGAGTCCATTTAATTTTGGCCACCCATTGACACCAGAGTAATGATACGCAACCATAATACAGCCCCCAAAGTAGTCTAGGGGCCTTACTGTACCCAAGGGCGTAACTAGAAAATTTGGAAATACCCTAAGCAACCAAAACCTCTCCTTCCTCAGCAAGTCCTGCACATTTCAGGATGAGGAGTCAAGAGTTTACTAATCAATGGCTGATGAGAGCACTCCCTTATTAATGCACCTCCCCTCCATCTACATGGAGCAGCTTCCTGATAGTCCTCGTCTCTCACGGTTTGTGTCACCGTAATTTATAATCTTCTGTCCTTACTGTAACCTAATCATCTCTCCACGTACTGACCTTCCACTTACACAAAGCAGCAAAATTGAACAGGCAGTGCTGCAGTATAAAGCATAAGGGAGATACAGAACAGCAGACCAAGTTTATATGGAGATAGGACATCCTATACACAATGCAGCTAAGCTGCAGTTACTGAACATAGACTCAGGTTCTCCTGCTCTATAACATGCTGCCTGCAGATTCCACTGCATTTTGTGATGACAGGTTCCCTTTAAGTGAACCTACTTCTAATATTCATATACTCCAGTACTCCAGTTTCCTCCCACACTCCAAAGACATACTAATAGAGAACTTAGATTGTGAGCCCCATTGGGGACAGTGTGATGCTAATGTCAGTAAAGCGCTGCGGAATATAGTAGCGCTATATAAGTGCATAAAATAAATAAATATGTACCCAAAGGAAAGCTTGAAAGATTTACCCATGATGTCTTTCTGTAACAATGTCTGGTCCATCATTTTTATGTATACCTTTACATTTACATATACTAAAATAGAAGGACAGGCTCTTATACACAAAGCAGGAGTCTGTGTCTGCTGTGAGCAGGATGTGAAAACATGTCACATTAATAAATGGCTTTGACTTACCATAGGCTTAGTAATCTACTGTTCAGAAGGAACTACTAAAATACTCCTGTGGAATGTCACACACTCATTGAACTTCAATACAAAGTAGCCAAGCTGCACCGGTGAATGGATTGCAAGTCAAAACACCTTTTCACATGACAAACATTATTCTTTGATCTGGACAAGGAATTTTGTAGAGATAGATTGTGTCTGTTATTAATATATACATATGTTTTCATTGTTTAGAAACTTTTTTGTTTGCTATCATATTAGTTTAAGAAATAGAAATGTGTATCTCAGTTTGAGAAACCTTCTTTCACTTTGCATTATTACAGGGGTTGTCCTATCTGGACATTTATGGCATATCACTAGGATACACCAGAAACGTCAGATAGGTGCGGGTCTCATCTCTGGGGATGTGAGCTGGGGTCCCCGCCAATTACACGAATGGGAGCAACTTTTTATGGTGCCACTTATAGCAGACCAGATTCAGCCGTCTAAACACCTTGAAAGGACCAATGAAGCGAGGTGCCAACTTGTACAAGGGTACCTTGAGTCTGATGTTCTTTAAAGAAAGCCAGATCTCATCTCCAGGAGAAAACTGAGATTGAGTCCTGTTCTTGCGAAAAGCAGACTTCATTATGCGAACAGAGACCTGAAGTAGAAAAGTTTTAGTTTCCTGCCAGATCTGCGTAAAGTTATTGATAGTGGACTCAGGTACCAGAAGGAGACCGGTAACTAAAGAAGTACCCTTAAGTGATGACCATAAACAATGGAAGGCTCATTAAAATTGCTGTAAGAAAACTCTGCCCAGGGGGGGGGGGAAAGCAGCACAATCATTGTGACATGTAGAAGTGAAGTGTAGGAGGTAGGCAGAGGAAAAGTCCAGTTTTTATCCAGCAGCTTAAAGATGGCTTTCTATAACTCAGAGGTAAACTGTACTTCCCGATCAAACACCACATATAAGGGTAACTCATGTAGCTGGAAAATGTGATCCACAAACAACTTAACCAGTTGACTGGCAGACGGAAGATCAGGCAGAGGTAAGAAGCAAGCCATCTTAGTCAGCCACCACCCAGATTACTATGCACCCAAAAAAGAAGACATGTTGATGATAAAATCTATGGTGATATGCTGCCACCAGGCACTGGCAAGGGGAGTAGGAATCCTGAAGGCATATGTTTTGAAGACTTGTTCTTGGCACAGACAGGATATGCGGCAGCAAAGTTTTGAACATCTTTAGAAACTGTAGGCCAATAGTAATGTCAAGTAATCAGATTAAGGGCTTGTTCACACGACCGTATGGTTTTGCGGTTCGTTTTTCACTGATCCGTTGTTCCGTTTTTTGAAACCGCTGTTCTGTTTTTTGAAACCGTTGTGTTTCTGTTTCCGTTCTGTTTCTCCGCAAAAACAGGAACTTTGTAATCATTGCAAACACCAAACACATGTGCAAAATGGGCTGGGCATAGCATTTCTACAGCATGAATCCACAAAAAACGGATGACATAAGGACATGTGTTCCGTATGCATTCCATTTTTTTATATGGACCCATTAACTTGAATGGAACCACTGAGCGTGATTTGCGGACAATAATAGGACCTGACTCAAAATGTTGCAGAACGGAAAAACAGAAATAGGGAAACGGAATGCATACGGAGTACATTCCTTTTTTTTGCGGACCCATTGAAATGAATGGTTCCGTATACGGACCGTATATGTAACGCAAAAAACGGCCCATATACGGAAAGAAAAAAACGTTCGTGTGAACGAGCCCTAACTTTCCTGTGGATACAGTGGATATAAAAAGTCTACACACCCCTGTTGAAAGGTTTCTGTGCTTAAAATTTTATTTTTTGTCACAAGTTAGTGGAACATGAGACTTTGTAAGAAAAAAAAAAAATCAATTTCCACTAACTTGTGCCAAAAAAAAAAAAAACTTTTATGAACTCGCCATGTCCCTCACAGAATACCTTGGGGTGTCTTCGTTCTAAAATGGGGTCACATGTGGGGTATTTATACTGCCCTGGCATTTTAGGGGCCCCTAAAGCGTAAGTAGTTTGGAATCCAAATGCGTAAAAATGCCCTGTGAAATCCTAAAGGTACTCATTGGAATTAGGGCCCCTTTGCGCATCTTGGCTGCAAAAAAGTGTCACTCATGTGGTATCGCCGTACTCAGGAGAAGTAGGGCAATGTGTTTTGGGGTGTATTTTTACATATACCCATACTGTGTGTGAGAAATATCTCTGTAAATGACAACTTTTTCCATTTTTTTATACAAAGTTGACAATTTACAGAGATATTTCTCTCACCCAGTATGGGTATATGTAAAAATACACCCCAAAACACATTGCCCTACTTCTCCTGAGTACGGCGATACCACATGTGTGACACTTTTTTGCAGCCTAGATCGGGCCTGATCGGGCGAACACTGCGTTTTTTGTAGAGCCTAAGGTGACCATAATGTACTGATATAGATCTGATTGCGATCAGTCTTGATCACTTACAGATACTATATAGTACAAGTGCTGATTAGCGACAGCGATGACGCTAATCAGCGACTAATCAGTGACTGCGGTGAGGTGGGCGCTAACTACCTAACAAGTTGCTCACTTACTGTCGATGGACCCTTAGGCCCCATTCACACATCCGCAATTCTGTTCCGAATTTTACAGAACGGAATTGCAGACCCATTCATTTCTATAGGCACAGACTTTGTCCCGCTCGGATCCGGAATTGCAGATCCGCACTTCCGGGTCCGCACTTCCGTTCCGCAAAAATATAGAACATGTTCTATTCTTGTCTGCAATTGCGGACAAGAAAAGGCATTTTCTATATAGTTTTGGCAATTGCCAGTGTCCGTGTTTTGCGGATCCGTGGATCCGCAAAACACATATGGATGTCTGAATGGAGCCATACAGGGGGGTGATCAATGGCAGGGGGGTGATCAGGGAGTCTATATGTGGTGATCAGGAGTTAATAAGTGACAGGGGGGGTGTAGTGTAGTGTGGTGCTTGGTGCTACTTACAGAGCTGCCTGTGTCCTCTGGTGGTCGATCCAAGTAAATGGGACCACCAGAGGACCAGGTAGCAGGTATATCAGACGCTGTTAACAAAACAGCGTCTGATATATCTATTTGATGCGATTTATTTTACATCTACAGCCTGCCAGCGAATGATCATCGCTGGCAGGCTGTAGTATAACTTGTCTGTTGCTCGGCGACGTGAACAGGAAATCTCGCCTCTCGCGAGATGATGCGCCGATGCGTCAAGGAGGAATAACCCGGCCGCCCGCAGGACACATCCCTGCGTGAGGCGGTCAGGAGGTGGTTAAGCAATCACATTCAAAATCATGAGTAATAGGAGTCAGCATACACGTGCCATCATTTACAGTGCCTCTGATTAACCCCAAATAAAGTTCAGCTGCTCTAGTTGGTCTTTCCTGAAATGTTCTTAGTCGCATCCCAGAGCAAAAGCCATGGTCCACATAGTACTTCCAAAGCATCAGAGGGATCTCATTGTTAGAAGGTATCAGTCAGGAGAAGGGTACAAAAGAATTTCTAAGGCATTAGATATACCATGGAACACAGTGAAGACAGTCATCAAGTGGAGAAAATATGGCACAACAGTGACATTACCAAGTACTGGATGTCCCTCCAAAATTTATGAAAAGACGAGAAGAAAACTGGTCTGAGAGGCTACCAAGAGGCCTACAGCAACCAGGGCTCGAGTCCAGTGGAAACGCCATTCCCTTTCAGGACCTCTGCAGGGGGGCGCTGGCCAGTGGCAAAACATTTTTTTTTTATTAAATCAATCAGCCACCATGTTTTTATTTTCACTTCTGCAGCGCGCTCTGCCGCACAGGGCCGCAGAGCACAGTGAGGAGCGCTGATCACCAGGGGGCGCACAGCACACCCGATCTCACCGATAGGCTCCGCCCACTTTCCAGGCGGGAAAGGCAGTGCGGAGCCAGAGCAAGAAGGAGAGGGCTGCCGCAGCCGCACTGCCGTGGACTAGTAGTTCAACTTACTGGAAGTGAAGACAACAGACAAGTGTTCCAGACAGTTTTGTCCAGACTAGTGTAGTGACACACACCACAGGCAGCCAATCGACAGTGAGTGACAGACAGTCAGTGTCACTCAATCCCTCCCTGAGTGTAGGTGTCGGCAGGAGCAGAGCAGGAGGTATATATATTAATTTATATATAAAAATAATGAAGGAATAAAAAAAAATACAGTGAGTGAAGTGCCAGGAGAGCCAGGCCAAGGCCGTCAAGCAGGTGCAGTCAGGGTGCTGCTGGTGCTTGTGAAGGATGACCAGGGACACTGAGAGTATTGCCTCTGGGATGCCATCTGCCCATCTCTGCTGTCCAGTCCATGTCCATCCATATACCACCAGGGTAGACCTGGTATATGGACAGCAGAGATGGGCAGATGGCATCCCAGAGGCAGTACTAGTGTCTCAGTGTCCCTGGTCATCCTTCACCAGCACCCTGACTGCCACGGTCCTGCTTGGACTGGCTCTCATCATGGCACTTCACTGTCTGCTGCTTGGCTCTCAGCTTCATCTTTTTTTTTAACTCCTATTTTTGAAATCAGGTTTTGATCTGGGTCTCTGTGAGCTTCAGGGCTATGTGACAACAATCTCCCGTATTCTTCATATGTCTGGGCTATGGGGTAGAGTGGCAAGACGAAGAAAAACATCCAAGCCAGGCTACATTTTGCAAAAACACATCTGAAGTCTCCCAAAAGCATGTGGGAAAAGGTGTTATGGTCTGATGAAACCAAGGTTGAACTTTTTGGCCATAATTCCAAAACATATGTTTGGCACAAAAACAACACTGCACATCACCAAAAGAACACCAAACCCACAGTGAAGCATGGTGGTGGCAGCATCACGCTTTGGAGCTGTTTTTCTTCAGCTGGAACTGGGGCCTTAGTTAAGATAGAGGGAATTATGAACACTCCCAGATACCAGTCAATATTGGCACTAAATCTTCAGGCTTCTGCTAGAAAGCTAAACATGAAGAGGAACTTCATCTTTCAGCATCACAACGACCCAAAGCATACATCCAAATCAACAAAAGAATGGCTTCACCAGAATAAGATTAAAGTTTTGGAATAGCCCAGTCAGAGCTCAGACCTGAATCCGATTGCAAATCTGTGGGATGATCTGAAGAGGGCTGTGCACAGGAGATGCCCTTGCAATCTGACAGATTTGGAGTGTTTTTGCTAAGAGTAGTGGGCAAATCTTGCCAAGTCAAAATGTGCCATGCTGATAGACTCATACCCAAAAAGACTGAGTGTTGTAATAAAATCAAAAGGTGCTTCAGTAAAGTATTAGTTTAAGGGTGTGCACACTTATACAACCATATTATTTTATTTTTGTATTTTTTCTTCCCTCTACCTAAAAGATTTCAGTTTGTTTTTCAATTGAATTGTACAGTTTATAGGTCACATTAAAGGTGGAAAAAGGTCTGAAATGATTTATCTTTGTCTAATTTTTTTACAGCACAGAAACCTGACATTTTAACAGGGGTGTGTAGACTTTTTATATCCACTGCAAGCCCCCAGGCCAGGACCTGCCTTCTTTTGGCCACAGGGATAAATGTCTTGCCAGGTAGAATGTTCTTCAGCTAAACTGTATTGACAATGATGATACTGGCAGGATCGATTACGTGTTTGGGCTTCTCTGTTCGAACAGCAATGTCAAAAGAATTGGAGAGGGCAACCGCCTTATTATTCTTGTTAGCAAAATTAAATTAAAGGGTGCAAAGAACAATGACCAACAACGACACCTCTTCAGATAATCAGACCTTATCCAGTTGCATTGGTTCCGGGGCAGGAGATGCAGGAGACAGAAGCATGGGTTTCTGGAAAGTAGGTGCCAACCTGGGAACTCTTCATATGCAGATTCCCTGAGATGCTCCCTGAAGCGGAGATCAATCCAGGTAGCCAGGGTAATCAAATCATCTCTGGTAGATAGAATGTCACAACCTGCCAATTCATTGTTTATGTGACCTGACAGGCCCTTCCAGAAAGCTGCCACCAAGGGATCATTGTTCTTTGATAGTTGTGAGGCAAGGGTACGGAATTTTATGGCATACTACTTGACTGTGAGGTTGCCCTGACATAGATGCAGAAGGGTAGAGGCAGCTAAGGTTGTACAGTTTGGTTCCTCAAAGACCTTGCAGAAGGTACCTGGAAATTCCTGGAGATTGCTGGTTAGAGGGTCGCTGTGTTTCAAGAGGGGAGTGGCCCATGCGAGTGCTCTATGAATAGAAAGACCAGAAAGGCTATGTTGGACCATTCAGTAGAAAACGGGTGGGCCTAAAACTTACAGCGGATGGTACACTGGTTCAGAAATCCACGACATAGCTTAGGGTCCCCTTCATAGCGTAGGGGAAGTGGTAGATGCAAACTGGAGGCACCAGAAACTGTGACAGGCAGGAGTGATGGTGCAGATACTGCGGTTTTAGGTTGCGGTACAAAAGCAGTAGTAGTCAAACCAGCTGAAATAGTATGCAGGTACTGCAGGAGTTGCTCTTGGCGACCATGCTGAGCAGCTACCTCCTTATATATTTTGGACAGACCCATCTTGCAAGCTCCAGCAGGTTCCATTGCCTGAGCAAATTGCTACAACAGTGGCTTTGGAACCACTGTGTCAACCATCAGATTTGACTTTGAGCTAAACCTAAGGGAATTGTCTTGGCAGTTCCCTGATATTCACCCTTTAGCCCCTGTACAGGGATCTGGACTTCACTGCATGCCGTTACCTCCTGCAGTAGTCTCTATGTGATTGACAGCTGACCCACGGGGATTAGGGACAATGGCACAGAGCACCGAGAGATCAGGCAAAATCATAGTCAAGGACAGACCGAAGTCAAGGCTGGCAGAAGACATGCTATATGGTAAATGGTCTGTGGTCAGAGCATGCAGAAAAGGGTCAATATGGAGGTCAGGCACAGATTAGGCAGTGGAGGGTCAGAATTCAGTAAACGGACAGAAGTCAGTACGCAGGCAGACAAACCAATACAGCACACCTTTGCAGGGAACTAGCAAGCTATTATTCAGGCAGTTTCCCGCAGAGAAAGGTAACTTAAAAGGAATTCTGTCAGCTAGTTTTAGCATATAGAACGCACGGCTGCAGTATACATTTTCCATAGCTGTGAATGCTTTTATTCAGTCAGAAAAACGATTTGATTTATATGCAAATGAGGCTAGAAAGGAGCCCAAGCTGCTGTTACCAACGTTTCAGGAACCCGCAATTGGCCGTAAATTTTCCCTACCTTATGCGCGTTCACAGTTAGCGGCGCTCTCCTGCGCCGAATCCTACGCAGCCAATTAGTAAGCGAGTGGCGTGACACAACTCCTCCCTCACCCGCATACCGGAACCGGAAATCACGTGGGTAGGGGAATTTTATGAGTAGGGCAATTTAACGGAACACCGGCATGGTGTTCCTTCCCTGTGCTGGCATCAGCCTCAGGGAACGAACTGCGCATGCGCTTGCTGTCATGCGCGAGATTATGGCGCTTCAACTGTGTAATGTTGGGGGAGCAAGGTCGGATTCAGAGGATGTGGGGCGGTGCTGGGCATCTTCACAGTGGGCGTGACTAGGCTCCTGAAATGTTGGGCTCTTTTCTGAACTTATTTGCATTCATATAAAATCTTTTTTTGACTGAACAGAACTGCAAGTAGGAGGTGGGTCCGTGGGACTGGTAAGGGAAGCAGTGGCAGCCGTGGGCCATCTATGTAATATTTATTATCAGAAGTAGTAAGAATATTAACTTTTATTCTGCCTGATTCTGCTCCTACACGTGCACTCGTGGCTGAGCTTTGCAGTAATGTGCTCTGTGCATTGAACTGCTTCAAGGAGACTACTACAACCATCTCTCAGAGCAAAAGGGGAAGAGCAGCTTAATGCACAGAGCAGAGAGCACTTGACAGTGAAATTCCGTCTCCAGTACTTTTGCAGGAACAAAAAAAGGCAGAATAAAAGTTCTCACTGCTGTGAGACAGTGACAGTTCTCACACTGGTTAGAGGCATGGAAAGGGTGGATAGCGCAGTCCACACCCCTATTCCACCTCAGCTGAGACTAGGCATAGGTGCTCAAGAGCTAATAAAGCACCTCCATGTGTGTGGCAGAGGGAGAGAATGTTTGTTGTAGACAGAGGCCTTGGACTGGCTCTGTCTGTGTGGTCTTAGCCAGGCTGGTTGAGGGTCCACGCGGCTAGGTGTAGCCAGAACATTGTTATAGCCTGAAAGGCTGCGGGACTGTGAGGCTCCGAAAGCCGCATGTTATAACCGTGTGTGAACGGTGCTTTAAGCGAGATAGGGATATTTCATGTTTGCGCCCTTCGTCCGCACTTTAAAGATGGCGCCCGCTCCCGCACGGAGCGGGCGCATGAGCTGCGGGTAAACGCTTGATTCATCAAGCTGACACCCGCAGCTCATGTCCGCGACCGGCAGCGATGCCGATCGCGGACATTTAACCCCTCAGATGCCGTGGTCAATCCTGACCACGGCATCTGATCGCGCAAAACCGAAAGTTTCACTTTCGGTTTGCTCGGCTCCCCTGATGGCCACAAGGGGGAGCCGGAGCATGCATGTAGTACCCTAGGTTTCTGTGAATGAAACCTAGGTTACTACACAGTATTCCTATGGAGCCTATGACTGTAATAGGCTCCATAGAAAATATGCGATTTTCTCATATATTCCAATGCTATTGCATTGGAATATATGAGAATAGCAATCTGATGATTGCATCTTATAGTTCCCTATGGGAACTATAAGAAAGTGGTAAAAAAAAAAAAAAAGTTTAAAAATAAAAATTAAATAAAAAAATATAAAAATTCAAATCACCCCCTTTCCCCAAAATGAAAATAAAATAAATAAAAAATAAAAAAATTACACATAATGGTGTCGCAATGTGCGAAAACGCCCATACTATAATAATATTAAAAATATTCACCATACGGTAAACATAAAACGAAAGAAAGCGTCCAAATGGCTAATTCGCCATTTTTGGACGCTTCATTTCCTAAAAAAATGAATAAAAAGTGATCAAAACATCATACGCACCCCATAATGGTATCAATTAAAAGTTCAGATTGCCCGCAAAAAATGAGCCCCTACACTGCTCCGTACACATAATTACAAAAAGTTATAGGGGTCAAAACATGGCGACAAAAAATAAAATAAAAAAATCCCCACTTTTAATTTTTTTCACTATCAAAACGCAAGAAAAACTATACATATTAGGTATTGCCGGATTCGTACTGACCTGAAGAATAAAATTAACCAGTCAGTTTTATCGCAAATCGAACGTTGTAATTTAAAAACCCGTAAAACTGTGGTGAAATTGCTTTTTTTTTGCAATTTCACCCCATTTGGAATTTTTTTCCCGTTTCCCACTACATCACATGCAAAAATAAATGGTAGCGTTAAAAAGTACAACTTGTCCCGCAAAAAATAAGCCGTCATATGGCTATGTGAGCGGAAATATAAAAATGTTATGGCTTTTGGAAGGCAGGGAGCGCAAAACAAAAACCCCAAAACCCCCGGTCCTTAAGGGGTTAAATCCGGTTGTCTCTGAATATACTTGAGAAAGTGACCCCCGAAAGCGAGCTAACCCCCCCACACTACTCATAATAAAAGTTCCACAAAAGTATGTTTGTACTGCTCTCCCTGGCCCCTACCTAATGCTGTCAGCAGTTTAGGATAGTTTCATACAGCAAACACCTGGAGCTAATGTCTGCAATCAGCGATAATGTCGATCACAGACATTTAAACCCTCAGATGCCTTGGTCAATTGCAACCACGGCATCTGAGATGGCTTTGCCTGGGAGCGCTATGCTCCCGGGGCCCAAACGGCTCCCCAGGGTGGCAATCAGGGGAGCGGTTTGTTGAGGTAGCTTCAGTTTCTCTGAAGGATCCAAGACATGATGGAACTTACATAGGCTGCAATGGTAATTCATTACAGTCTATAGGAGAAGCCATTAGAGTTTTTAGAAATATAGAAAAATATAAAAACAATAAAAAATAAAGATAATTTGAACTGCAGCACCCCAAAATTCTTGTACTATTAAAATCTAAATATATTTATCCTATACAGTGAATGGAGTAACGAGAAAAAAATGTAAATAAACGATTAGCGGTTTTTTTGTCACCAACTCCCAAAAAAGTCAAAAAGTCATACACATTCCAAAACGTTATCAATAAAATTACAAAAAATGAGTCCTCACACAGCTCTATAAACATAAATATAAAAAACGTTTTGGGGGTCAGAATATGGTTATCCTTCTATCTTCATTCAGCAGGACCTGCGCTGTTGTAACCACGCTCACCACGTGGTGAGCCTGATGGCGTCAGTGCAGGTCCTTTTGCAGGTCCTGCTGGAAGAAGAAAGAAGACGATACTTGTAGTAAGAATAAGAAAGAAGACGATAATCTGTAGTAAGAATGCTATTATTTTCCCTTATAACCATGTTAGAAGGGAAAATAATACAATCAACAGAACACTTAACCCAAACCCGAACTTCAGTGAAGAAGTCCGGGTTCAGGTCTGGGTACCACATTCAGTTTTTTCTCACAGGCGTGCAAAACGCATTTCACTCGCGCGGAAAAAAACTGAACAACGGAACGCAATTGCAGACAAAACTGACTGAAATTGTGTCCCTACTCGAGTGGGTTTCCCGCAAAGCACCCTGAACGCATCCGGCCCCTTTCACACAAGCATGACGGATTGGCTTCGGATGCGTTCAGTGAAACTCGCACCATTTTGCAAGCAAGTTCAGTTAGTTTTGTCTGCAATTGCATTCAGTTGTTCAGTTTTTTCTGTGCGAGTGCAATGCATTTTTCACGCTTGTGATAAAAAACTGAGGGTTTACAAACATCTCATAGTAACCATCAGTGAAAAAACGCATTTCATCCGCACTTGCTTGCAGATGCAATGCATTTTTCACGCAGCCCCATTCACTTCTGTTCGGCCAGGGCTGCATGAAAAACGCAGAATATAGAACATGCTGCGATTTTCAAGCAATGCAGAAGTGATGTGTGAAAAACAGCGCTCATGTGCAGAGACCCATTTAAATGAATGTGTCCAGATGGAGCAACGGGGAGCAGATTTTTTTCAACGGGCTGCTGCAGTTAAGTTGTAGTTTCACACTAGCGTTTTCAGGATCCGGCATAGACAGGGGCGTAGCTATAGGCTCATGGGCCCTGGTGCAAGAGTTCAATTTGGGCCCCCCCCCGTTTCGGCCGTTCCATTCCCCTGCTCTGTTATAGGAGCAGGAGAAAGGAAAGTACGCATTCGGCACATAAATGAGCCGAACAGAGCCTAAGGATCCCATAGACTATAATGGGGTGTGTTAGGTGTCCGCTCCGGAGATGATTTTGGAGCGGAGACGAAAGCTGTGCATGCAGGACTTTTGACTCCGTTCCAAAATCATCTTCGGAGCGGACACCTAACGGACCCCATTATAGTCTATGGGATTCTTAGGCTCTGTTCGGCTCAATTATGTGCCGAATGCGTACTTTCCTTTCTCCTACTCCTATAACAGAACAGGAGAACGGAACGGCCGAACACTGCTGTGAACTTAGCCGAATGGTGTCCAGTGACATGGAGGGGAGAGGCAGAGAAATGTGACATGGAGGGGGTCATGTGACATGGAGGGGGCGAAATGTGACATGGAGGGGGAGGCGGAGAAATGTGACATGGAGGGGGCGAAATGTGACATGGAGGGGAGAAATGTGACATGGAGGGGAGAAATGTGACATGGATGGGGGGAATGTGACATGGAGGGGGTCATGTGACATGGAGGGGATCGAAATGTGACATGGAGGGGAGAAATGTGACATGAGGGGGAGAAATGTGACATGAGGGGGAGAAATGTGACATGAGGGGAGAAATGTGACATGGAGGGGGGAATGTGTCATGGAGGGGAGAAATGTGACATGAGGGGGAGAAATGTGACATGGAGGGGCGAAATGTGACATGGAGGGGGAGAAATGTGACATGGAGGGGAGAAATGTGACATGGAGGGGGAATGTGACATGGAGGGGGTCATGTGACATGGAGGGGATCGAAATGTGACATGGAGGGGAGAAATGTGACATGAGGGGGAGAAATGTGACATGAGGGGGAGAAATGTGACATGAGGGGGAGAAATGTGACATGAGGGGGAGAAATGTGACATGGAGGGGGAGAAATGTGACATGAGGGGGAGAAATGTGACATGAGGGGGAGAAATGTGACATGAGGGGAGAAATGTGACATGGAGGGGGAATGTGTCATGGAGGGGAGAAATGTGACATGGAGGGGGAATGTGTCATGGAGGGGAGAAATGTGACATGAGGGGGAGAAATGTGACATGGAGGGGGAATGTGACATGGAGGGGGTGAATGTGACATAGGAGGGGGAATGTCACATGGTGGGGAAATGTGACATTTCTTCCCCTCCATGTCACATTTCTCCCTCCATGTCACATTTCTCCCCTCCATGTCACATTTCTCCCCTCCATGTCACATTTCTCCCTCCATGACACATTTCTCTCCCCTCCATGTCACATTTCTCCCCCTCCATGTCACATTTCTCTCCCCCTCCATGTCACATTTCTCTCCCCTCCATGTCACATTTCTCCCCCTCCATGACACATTTCTCCCCCTCCATGTCACATTTCTCCCCCTCCATGTCACATTTCTCCCCCTGCATGTCACAGTCCTCCCCCTCCATGTTACAGTTCCCCCTCTATTAATATTATGTAAAAACATTCTGCTCACCTGGTCCTGGTCCAGTAGCAGCTCCTCTTCTCCTCTGTGTGGCACTGGTTGACTCCTCCTGGTATCTTCTCTCTGGCCTCCCGACAAGTTGTTGAGGTCTTGAGGACCTTTCACACTCAGCCAATCAGTGGCCACAGTTATGTCATGTGTCAGGCCAGTGATTGGCTCAGCAGAAAATCGCTGTCCTGACATGTGACACAGCTGCAGCCACTGATTGGCTGAGGGAAAAAGGTCCTCAAGACCTCAAATAACTTGTCGGGAGGCAGCTCTCTCCTGGAGGGGGCCCCGCGGGCCCCCCTGACTTAGGGGCCCGGTCGCAATTGCGACCGCTGCGACCCCTATAGCTACGCCACTGGGCATAGAGTTCCGTCATCGGGGCTCTATGCCGGATGAATACTGATCAGGATTATCCCCATGCATGCTGAATGGAGAGAAATCCGTTCAGGATGCATGAGGATATCTTCAGTTCAGTCATTGAACGTTTTTTGGATGGAGAAAATACCGCAGCATGCTGCGGTATTCTTACCATCCGGGGATGCAGAGCAAAACAATCTGCCACAATAGAAAACAGATCCGTCCTCCATTGACTTTCAATGGAGTTCATGACGGATCCGTCTTGGCAATGTTAAAAAAGTTAAAGTTAATACAAGTGGATCCGTTCAAACGGATGCATGAGGTTGTATTATCTGTAACTGAAGAGTTTCTTTCCTGCATAGAGCCCCGACGATGGAACTCTATGCGGGATCCTGAAAACGCCAGTATGAAAGGACCCTTATAAGGTGAAAAAATTTAGACAACCCCTTTGAAGTATTGTTTATGAGTAGAGATGTAGCGAACATAAAATTTTCCGTTCACAAACTCTTTCTGGCCACAATAGTCATGGAAAAGTTGTTTCAAGGGAACTAACACCTGGACTGTGGCATGCCGGAGGGGGATCCATGGCAAAACTCCCATGGAAAATAACGTAGTTGACGCAGTGTGGTAAGTTGAATTCGCAATGCGATTAATATAACCTGCATTAATCGCATTGCGAATTCAACTTAGAGCTGAGTTCCTAATGGTTGTATTGCTAGAATTGACAAATATAATAAATATAGCGCTATATTCTCAATCTTCGTTATATTCTAGCAGGCCAACCATTAGGAACCCATGGCGAACCCGCTGCGAACACGAACAAGCTATGTTCGCCGGCGAATAGTTTGGGACATCACTATTTATGTGTAGTGCTGAACATTCTGGACCGATTTGCTTTGCTTGGAACCAATAACAATAAATGTCTAGTGTCTTTTTGTATTATTAGGAATTAGAGTTGAAAGAATGGTCACCAAGCAATTTTACATCAGTGTGAGGGTTTAGTATTATTGCAGAGTGCACCTGTCTTTGCTTTTGTTTAGTCTTTGATTGTTCTTCACACCAACATAATTGTTACCTTATGTAGGATGGTTATTGTGGTACTTGTAGTCCGTTGCTGGCATCTTCCATGGTATGCATTTTTTTGCTGTTGATTGCCATCAGCAACGGACTACAAGTGCAGGATATGCTCCCCTATATATATGCACAACCGCATGTGGGTTTGAGCATATCCTGCCTGTTTAACACCACGTTTTCTAATGGTTTGTATAGTCTCATAGCACTTTCACAACTGCGTGATTTTCCGTTATTGCATTTTTATTTTTGACTCTCTGCCTTCCTGGAGCCATAACTTTTTTATTTTTCTGTTCACATAGAGATACAGTGCGCTTCCTCTCCGTGCCTCCACACCGCAAAAAAATAGAACATGTTCTATTTTATTGCGGTGTGGACAGATCACGGGCCCCAGGTTCATATGTGCGCAAATTGCTGGGAAAAAATTTGGTGGAAAAATTAAGTTTTAATATATACAAGGGCCATACAGTGTAAATGTTATCGGATTAAATCCCTATCAATCAAAGTGCAGAAAGAGCTCCCGTTGCTCATAGAGGCTCATTTGCATATAAAGAAACATCATAATTCTCTCTTTAAAAGCTTTGGGGGACATTTACTAAGCATGAATTATGGTGTAAAATGCGCCACAAAGAATGGCGTTTTTGATTTGCACCAAATATATCAACAGTTTTCTCCAGAATTGTCACCATAAAGAATGCATCACGCCAGAAATGAGCTATAAGTGTCAAAGTGGGCGGGCTATCAAATTGGAGCATATTTCGCCTCATTTATCATCCTCTTATGGGCAGACATGTCTCGAATTGTTGTGGACAATTAAGCCAGCTTATGTGTTGGTATTTTGTGTAAAAATTTGCATTTATGACAGAGAGATGCAACTTTTTGTCAAAAAGTCGCATTTATGAAAGGAAAACGAACTCATGGAAACAAGTGACAGGTAAGTAATAAAACAGGATGCACTTATTTTTTCTAATAGAAATGAGCTAAACAGCACGGTTTTGTCCGAAAATTGACATCCAACAAAACAATAACAAAAACATTGCGAGTCTGAGACAAAAGTCGCAATTTACCAGTGGAAATGTCGCAAATATGCTTCAAAAGTCGGAAATATGTTTCAAATGTCTCAAGTGTGGTCTGGTGGGGCTGCATAAAATGGGGCTTTTTTTGTGCCATTGGTGTTAAAATATCGCAAATAGAGAGAAATAGGCGAGTTATCAGGTTTATATTTTAAAAAGTCACATTTTAAAAGGGGTGTGCGCCTTTTAATATTTGAGGTGAAACAAATCACCACTTTTGATTTGTAATACTAGTATTTTTTTAGCGCAAATTACGTCATTTGTCTATCACATTATACACTGGTCGTATCCATAGTTACGACCACCCTGTAATACAGCAGCAGTGGTTATGCTTGCATGCAACAGGAAAAAGTGCCAGCCTCTCTGGTGACCAGGACCACTGTAGTGCGCGTAGGCTGGCGTTTTTTCTATAGTGTGCAAGCACGTCCCCCACAGCTATATTGCAGAGTGGTCATAACCATGGAAATGAGCAGTGTATAATGTGATGGAAAAATGAATCCAGCCATCAAAGGAATCAATATGGATGATAACAATACATTAGTAAGTGCCTTGTATTAACTTTCTCTACATTATAAATGCCATCTGCTGAAGTGACACAGCCCCTTTAATGTTGGGGTAATGCTTTTTGGGAAGTAAATAAAAAAAGAGAAAAGTTGAAAATAAAAACCCCTACAGGCACCAAAAGCAGAACTGGCTGGACTTCCCTATAAAAAGCGTGAGAGCAAAGTTCCTTAGAAATGTTGATTCGTGGAAAGTGCACATCTCATTATTACATGATTGACGTGGAGTTTGCTTTGGAGGGATGCCAGCATTGTATTGACCCGGCAGCCTGGCAGCTCCACATTCACGCAGCCGAGCACCACAGAGGAGCACTGACGACTCTGCAGGCTGGGCATTATCACTACTCATCCCAGCTAACGCACACAGCACAGCCAATAGGGCACCTTTTCTGCAGCAGCTAGAGGTGAGGCTTCATCGGAACTCCTCCGCGCTGGGGGCTAACGTAATTGGTGGAGTGGCTAGAGTTGTAGAGCCAGTGTAAGCACAGAGGCACATTGACATGGCTACTATACTCCATAAAGACCTGGTCCTTACCAGTGATAAGAAATAGCCGACTCAGTATGAGCTTTTTCCACCCTACTGGTCAGATCCTGAACTAAAGTAGTATATAGCCGTTTCACAGGGAGTTGGCTAAATCCTATACTCTACAAGAGCCAGCTATTTCCCATCATTTGTAGGGACCTCTTCTTCTGCCTCATTGATCTGGTTACTGAACTGTGTTAGGATTTAGTTGCTTCTCAATGACTTGGCTAAATCCCCTTGTCTATAAGGACCTGGTCATGAACTATATCCAGTAACACAGCTTCTACATAGATACAGTGTTAGAGTATACAATAAGGTTATATAGGTGACTATTGTAGAATAAGCCTCTTTTATTTTTATTTCTGGAAAATCTTTACAATAAACAATAAAAAAAAAATCATGTGACTTCTGAGCACTTGTCTCTGCAGAAATGTCCAGTCCTGTGATAATCATGGTAAATCACTATGCAGAAACATCTGGTCATGTGATCTCTGTACTTTCCTAGAAGTTAAAAAGGTTATTCCCCCCCCCCCCCCCGAGTCTCTTGTATGGATTATAGTTACCTTCTTCTCGGCACCCATGTCGCTTTAGATCCCTGCACGGCCGCCGATGTGTCTCCCCGTTGGAGACGGGGGGAGCAGCTAACAGCAGGCCGCTTCAGTGACCAGTCTCAAGAGGGCTTGTCCCAGTTGCGGCCTGCTATTCGCTGCTCTCCCCGTCGCAGGATGTTTTGATCTGAGAGACGAGGAGATGCAGCAGCGGCCATGCAGAGATCCGGAGGGACGTGGGTGCCGAGGAGCAGGCAGGGCATTGGGGGGATATTTCAGATATTGGATAACCCCTTTAACATTATTTGTTTTAAAAAAAATTGACATTTCCTATACCTTGAAAGGACCTTTTCCATCTGTTATGTACTAGGGAGGATTCATACTGGTGAGGTGCTTTATTGGGATGGGATTTAGCTGACTCACACTGAAGTGACTATTTCCAGTACTCCAAAAGGACCTTTTCCATCTGTTATGTACTAGGGAGGATTCATACTGGTGAAGTCCTTTTCAGGGATGGGATTTAGCCAACTCACACTGAAGTGACTATTTCCCATACTCCAAAAGGACCTTTTCCATCTGTTATGTACTAGGGAGGATTCATACTGGTGAAGTCCTTTTCAGGGATGGGATTTAGCCAACTCACACTGAAGTGACTATTTCCCATACTCCAAAAGAACCTTTTCCATCTGTTATGTACAAGGGAAGCTTCATACTGCTGGGGTCCTTTTTAGGGATAGGATGGTCCACATAGAGCTTCCAAAGCATCAGAGGGATCTTATTGTTAAAAGGTATCAGTCAGGAGAAGGGTACAAAAGAATTTCCAAGGCATTAGGCCTAATTCACACGTCCGCACCTGTTCCAAAAATTTGCGGAACGGGTGCTGACCCATTCATTTTGAATGGGGACGTGATGGATGCGGAGAGCACACACTGTACTTTCCGCATCCGCATTTGCGAAGCGCGCCGCCGATCTTCCGGACGGCGGCTCCGCAAAAATATAGAGCATGTCCTATTCTTGCCCGCAATTGCGGACAAGTATAGGCATCTCTATAGGGCTGGTGGCAAGGTGTTTTGCGGATCCACAAAACACTACGGACGTGTGAATAAGGCCTTAGATATACCATGGAACACAGTGAAGACAGTCATCAAGTGGAGAAAATATCTCACACCAGTGACATTACCAAGAACTGGACGTCCCTCCAAAATTACTACCAAGAGGCCTACAGCAACATTAACCAGTCCCGGACCGCCGTACGCAGGATTGCGTCCTGCGGGCGGCCGGGATCTTCTGAGTGGACGCATCGGCGCGTCCTCTCGCGAGACCCGCGAGTTCCTGTGAACGCGCGCGCACGCGCGCTCACAGGGGCGCGCGTCTCAAGAGTTGAACTACAGCCTGCCAGCGATGATCAATCGCTGGCAGGCTGTAGATGCGATATAAATCGCATCAAACATGTATACCAGACGCTGTTTTGTGAACAGCGTCTGGTATACCTGCTACCTGGTCCTCTGGTGGTCCCATTTGCTGGGATCGACCACCAGAGGACCAGGTAACTATGTAAAGTTGCACCAAACACTACACTAACCCCCCCACCCCTATTAACCCCTTGATCACCCCATCTAGACCCCTGATCACCCCCTGTCATTGATCACACCCCTTGTAAGGCTCCATTCAGACGTCCATATGTGTTTTGCGGATCCGTGGATTCACGGATCCGCTGGAACTGATCCACGGATCCGCAGATCCTCAAAACACGGACACCGGCAATGTGCTTTCCGCATTTTGCAGATCCGCACATTGCCAGAACTATATAGAAAATGCTTTTTCTTGTCCGCAATTGCGGACAAGAATAGGACATGTTCTATATTTTTGCGGAACGGAAGTGCAGACCCGGAAGCACGGATACGTAATTCCGGATCCGAGCGGGACAAAGTCTGTCCCCATAGAAATGAATGGGTCCGCAATTCCGTTCCGCAAACAGAATTGCGGACGTGTGAATGGGGCATAAGGGTCCCTTATCTCCGCCAGTTAGTTAGCTACTTGTTAGGTAGCTAGCGCCCAGCCCACCGCACCGCAGTCACTGATTTTGGCAGAGATTTTTTCATCCACATTGATTGATGCGAATGAAAAAATCTGTGCCGTTCATTTTTATTTATTTTTTCAGCCCAGAGGCTGAACGGAAAAAATCTCATTACCCGTATGCTCAATATAAGGAGAATCGCAGAAACTCCTAATGCTGGCCATACGTGTAATGATTGCGGAGACCCCTAAAATGCCAGGGCAGTACAAACACCTCACATGTGACCCCATTTTAGAAAGAAGACACCCCAAGGTATTCTGTGAGGGGTATGGTGAGTTCATGTAAAATTTTATTTTTGTCACAAGTTAGTGGAATATGAGACTTTGTAAAAATAAAAATAAAAATCAATTTCCGCTAACTTGTGCCAAAAAAAAATTTATGTGAACTCGCCATGCCCCTCACGAAATACTTTGGGGTGTCTTCTTTCCACAATGGGGTCACTTGTGAGGTATTTATACTGCCCTGGCATTTTAGAGTGCTAAGCGTGAGAATCCAAATGCGTAAAAATGCCCTGTGAAATCCTAAAGGTACTCATGGGAATTTGGGCCCTTTGCGCATCTTGGCTGCAAAAGTGTCACACATGTGGTATCGCCGTACTCAGGAGAAGTAGGGCAATGTGTTTTAGGGTGTATTTTTACATATACCCATACTGTGTGTGAGAAATATCTCTGTAAATGACAACTTTTTAAATTTTTTATTCAAAGTTGTCAATTTACAGAGATATTTCTCTCACCCAGCATGGGTATATGTAAAATACACCCCAAACACATTGCCTACTTCTCCTGAGTACGGCGATACCATGAGTGACACTTTTGCAGCCAAGATGCGCAAAGGGCCCAAATTCCATGAGTAACTTTAGGAGGGCATTTTACGCATTTTTCTTCTCACGCTTTAGGGCCCCTAAAATGCCAGGGCAGTATAAATACCCCACATGTGACCCCATTTTGGAAAAAGACACCCCAAGGTATTCGCTGAGGGGCATAGTAAGTCCATGAAAAATTAAACTTTTTGTCAAAAGTTAGCGGAAAGGGAGACTTTGTGAGAAAAACAATAAAAATCAATTTCCACTAACTTGTGCCAAACATTTTTTCTATGAACTCGCCATGCCCCTCATGGAATACCTTGGGGTGTCTTCTTTCCAAAATGGGGTCACATGTGAGGTATTTATACTGCCCTGGCATTTTAGAGGCCCTAAAGCGTGAGAAGAAAAATGCGTAAAAATGCCCTCCTAAAAGGTACTCATGGGAATTTGGGCCTTGCGCATCTTGGCTGCAAAAGTGGCACACATGTGGTATCGCCGTACTCAGGAGAAGTAGGGCAATGTGTTTTGGGGTGTATTTTTACATATACCCATGTTGGGTGAGAGAAATATCTCTGTAAACTGACAACTTTGTATAAATAAATTAAAATTTGTCGTTTACAGCGATATTTCTCACACACAGTATGGGTATATATAAAAATACACACCAAAACACATTGCCCTACTTCTCCTGAGTACGGCGATACCACATGAGTGACACTTTTTTGCAGCCAAGATGCGTAAAGGGGCCTTAAAACCAATGAGTACCTTTAGGATTTCACAGGGCATTTTTACGCATTTGGATTCTCACGCTTTAGGTTCCCTAAAATGCCAGGGCAGTATAAATACCCCACATGTGACCCCATTTTGGAAAGAAGACATCCCAAGGTATTTCGTGAGGGGCATGGCGAGTTCACAGAATTTTTTTTTTTTGGCACAAGTTAGCGGAAATTGATATATTTTTATTTTTTTTATTTTGTTTTTTACAAAGTCTCATATTCCACTAACTTGTGACAAAAAATAAAATTTTACATGAACTCACCATACCCCTCACAGAATACCTTGGGGTGTCTTCTTTCTAAAATGGGGTCACATGTGGGGTATTTATACTGTCCTGGCATTTTAGGGGCCCCTAAAGCGTGAGAAGAAGTCTGGAATCCAAATGCGTAAAAATTCCCTGTGAAATCCACACATGTGGTATCGCCGTACTCAGGAGAAGTAGGGCAAAGTGTTTTGGGGTGTATTTTTATATATACCCATACTATGTGTGAGAAATATCTCTGTAAACGACAATTTTTAAATTTTTTTATACAAAGTTGTCAGTTTACAGAGATATTTCTCTCACCCAACATGGGTATATGTAAAATACACCCCAAAACACATTGCCCTACTTCTCCTGAGTACGGCGATACCATATGAGTGACATTTTTGCAGCCTGGGTGCGCAAGGGGCCCAAATTCCAACGAGTACCTTTAGCTTTTACATGGCTGCTCACAATTTAGCCCCGCCCAAAATGCCAGAACAGTAAACACACCCCACAAATGACCCCATTTCGGAAAGTAGACACCCCAAGGTATTCACTGAGGGGCATAGTGAGTCCGTGGGAGATTTTATTTTTTTTTTTACCAGAAGTTAGCAGAAATGGAAACTTTATTATTATTATTTTTTTCCTCAGAAAGTGTCATTTTCCGCTAACTTGTGAAAAAAATGAAATTATACATGAACTCACCAAGCCCCTCCGTGAATACTTTGGGGTGTCTTCTTTCTAAAATGGTGTGATTTGGGGGGTATTTATACTATCCTGACATTCTAGCACCTGAAGAAACATGACAGGCGCTCAGAAAGTCAGAGCTGCTTCAAAATGCGGAAATTCACTTTTTTGCACCATAGTTTGTAAACGCTATAACGTTTACCCAAACCAATAAATATACACTTATTGGATTTTTTTTTTATCAAAGACATGTAGAACAATAAATTTAGAGAAAAATTTATATAGAAATGTAGTTTTTTTTAAAAAAATTTACAACAGAAAGTGAAAAATGTCATTTTTTTGCAAAAATGTCATTAAATTTTTATTAATAGCAAAAAAAGTAAAAATGTCAGCAACAATGAAATACCACCAAATGAAAGCTCTATTAGTGAGAAGAAAAGGAGGTAAAATTCATTTGTGTGGTAAGTTGCATGACGGAGCAATAAACGGGTAAAGTAGTGTAGTGCGGAATTGTAAAAAGTGGCCTGGTCATTAAGGGTGTTTAAGCTAGGGGGGCTGAAGCGGTTAAAGGAGCTGCAGGTATATCTGGCAAGTACTGGCTGTGTGGTATATGTGACAACAATCTCCCGTATTCTTCATATGTCTGGGCTATGGGGTAGAGTGGCAAGACGAAGAAAAACATCCAAGCCAGGCTACATTTTGAGAAAACACATCTAAAGTCACCCAAAAGCATGTGGGAAAAGGTGTTATGGTCTGATGAAACTAAGGTTGAACTTTTTGGCCATAATTCCAAAAGATATGTTTGGCACAAAAACAACACTGCACATCACCAAAAGAACACCATCCCCACAGTGAAGCATGGTGGTGGCAGCATCACGCTTTGGGGCTGTTTTTCTTCAGCTGGAACTGGGGCCTTAGTGTAGATAGAGGGAATTATGAACAGTTCCAAATACCAGTCAATATTGGCACAAAACCTTCAGTCTTTTGCTAGAAAGCTGAACATGAAGAGGAACTTCATCTTTCAGCATGACAACAACCCAAAGCATACATCCAAATCAACAAAGAATGGCTTCTCCAGGAGAAGATTACATTTTTGGAATGGCCCAGCGAGAGCCCAGACCTGAATCCGATTGAAAATCTGTGGGGTGATCTGAAGAGGGCTGTGCACAGGAGATGCCCTCGCAATCTGACAGATTTGGAGTGTTTTTGCTAAGAAGAGTGGGCAAATCTTGCCAAGTCAAAATGTGCCATGCTGATAGACTCATACCCAACAATACTGAGTGCTGTAATAAAACCAAAAGGTGCTTCAATAAAGTATTAGTTTAAGGATGTGCACATTTATGCAACCATATTATTTTATTTTAATATTTTTTCTTCCCTGTACCTAAAAGATTTCAGTTTGTTTTTCAATTGAGTTGTACAGTTTATAGGTCACATTCTGAAATTATTTATCTTTGTCTCATTTTTTTAATAGCACAGAAACCTGACATTTTAACAGGGGTGTGTAGACTTTTTATATCCGCTGTATTATGTACTAGGGAGGATTTATACTGCCGAGGTCCTTTTCAGGGATAGAATTTAGCCGAGTCACACTGAAGTGGCTATTTCCCGTACTCCAAAAGGACCATTTCCATCCATTATGTACTCAGGAGGATTCATACTGATGAGGTCCTTTTCAGGGATTTTTCTTACTTACATAGAATTGACTATATTCCGTACCCCAAAAGGACCTTTTCATCTATTAACTATGAAATTTTTCCACCAACTTTATAAAAATATTGTGGCAGTGATAATGATTGTGTTTCAGAAATGAAGAAGCCGCTTTTTTTAAATGGCCTTTCAAAATGCATCCCTTTAGGAGGGGCAGATGCTGGAGGGTAGCTGACACACTACTAGTGGCCGGAGGCAGTGAAATGAGATGTCAGTGAAGGAAGAATAGTAGGAAGAGGCAAAAAATGGGTATGACGTAAGAGGTAACATCATCCTGTTGTCAGATGATGGCTTATTCGTACTTTCCACATTTTCATCACCTTTCCTCCATAATAACAGTCGCCCAACAACTAGTGGAGTCACTGGTTAATACTGACTGGGAGGCTGGTGCCGAGTCTGACAGTGCCACCCCTGGTACATTCTCTGACATGCAATACTTCAGTGTACGGTTTTATTTTAAATACACACTAGTGGTGAGCGAACAGACTTCAGATGGTACATCCTAAGTCGCTTCGTTAAAAAATTTGTTCTAATACTGTACGGAGATTTGTCTCTGTACAATATTAGAATGTATGGGTTCTCATGAGCCGAAGTTATTTCTTCCTGAAGTCCCGCGAGACTTCGTATAATAACTTCGGTATTTAATTATTTCAGTAAAAAACCTTATAACCGAACTCAGGTTCGGTCTTGAGTGGTATTTTTCCTTTCACATAGCCATACGAGGGCTTGTTTTATGCAGAACAAGTTGTACTTTCTAGTAATTTTATATTGCATATGATGTAGTGGGATGCTGAAAAATAAATTCCAAATGGGGTGGAATTGGAAAACAAAAGTCAGTTCTACCACAGTTTTATGAGTTTTGTTTTTAGTGTTCCCTATGAGATAAAACTGACCGTTTCCCTTCGTTTCCCATCGATATGATCACAGAATATGAGGGGTTAAACGTGTGCACCAGACACCCGGGGATATGGTGCTCAGGAGTGGGTATCGCTAAATACCCAACTGCCGACATATATTTACATTGGGCGGTAGGGAAGGGGTTAAACAAATTGTACAATGCAGGGAGCCCCCTTGTAGATGCTGGTCAGCAGGCGGCTTAGTGTGGAGGTCTGTGGAGCCATTGTAGAAGTCTGTGCCGATCACTATCCACAGCTACAAGCTCAGAGCAGACAGAAGAACGCCAGCACTGACTTAAAAAAAAAAAAAAAACAACAACAAATGAATTAAAAAAGATTGGATAAGGGTACTTTCACACTTGCGTTGGTGCGGATCCGTCTGTTTATTTGCACAGACGGATCCGCACCTATAATGCAAACGTTTGTATCCGTTGAGAACGGATCCGTTTGCATTAGTTAAAAGAAAAATGGCAAAGTCCAAAACGGATCAGTTTTGAATTACATTGAAAGTCAATGGGGAACGGATCCGTTTTCAAATGCACCATATTGTGTCATTGAAAACGGATCCGTCCCCATTGACTTACATTGTAATTAAAAATGGATCCGTTAGGCTCCGTCTCTTCAGACGGACACCAAAATGCTGCAAGCTGCGTTTTGGTGTCCGCCTCCAAAACAGAATACAAGCGGAACGGAGCCGAACTGATGCATTCGGTTGATTGCTGGGGGGGGGCTGCTGTGTGAGATTGTATGGAGGGGGGCTGCTATGTGGGATGGTATGCTGGGGGCACTGCTATATGGGATTGTATGGTGGGGAGGGCTGCTGTGTAAGATTGTATGCTGGGGGGGCTGCTGTGTGAGATTGTATGCAGGGGGGGGGGGCAGCTGTGGGATTGTATGGAGGATGGAGGTCTTCTGTATTTGATTGCATGGAGGGGGGATGCTGTGTGGGATTATATGCTGGGGGTCTGCTGTGTACGATTGTATGCTGGTGAGCTCTGTGTGAGATTGTATGTTGGCGGGGCGGCTGTGGGATTGTATGGAGGTTGGGGGCTGCTGTATGAGATTGTATGGAGGGGGCTGCTATATGGGATTGTATGCTGGGGGGACTGCTGTGTGAGATTGTATGCGGGGGGCGGGTGTGGGACTGTATGGAGGATGGAGGTCTTCTGTATTTGATTGCATGGAGGGGGGATGCTGTGTGGGATTATATGCTGGGGGTCTGCTGTGTAAGATTGTATGCTGGTGAGTTCTGTGTGAGATTGTATGTTGGCGGGGCGGCTGTGGGATTGTATGGAGGTTGGGGGGCTGCTGTATGAGATTGTATGGAGGGGGGGGGGCTGCTATATGGGATTGTATGCTGGGGGACTGCTGTGTGAAATTGTATGGAGGTGGGGGCTGCTGTATGAAATTGTATGTGTGACATTGTAGGTGGGAGGGGACTGCTGCAGTGTAAGATTGTATGCTGGAGGGGCTGCTGTGTGAGATTGTATGGAGAGGGGGGCTGCTGTGTAAGATTGTATGCTGGAGGGACTGCTGTGTGACATCGTAGGTGGGGGGGGGGACTGCTATGTGGGATTGTATGATGGGGGGACTGCTATATGGGATTGTATGGTGGGGAGGGCTGCTGTGTAAGATTGTATGCTGGGGGCTGCTGTGTGAGATTGTATGCGGGGGGGGGGGGCTGCTGCAGTGTAAGATTGTATGCTGGAGGGGCTGCTGTGTGAGATTGTATGGAGGTGGGGGGCTGCTGTGTAAGATTGTATGCTGGGGGGGCTGCTGTGTGAGATTGTATGCGGGGGGGCTGTGGGATTGTATGCTGGGGGACTGCTATATAGGATTGTATGGTGGGGAGGGCTGCTGTGTAAGATTGTATGCTGGGGGGGGCTGCTGTGTGAGATTGTATGCAGGGGGGGGGGCGGCTGTGGGATTGTATGGTGGTTGGAGGTCTTCTGTATGAGATTGCATTGAGGGGGGATGCTGTGTGGGATTGTATGCTGGGGAGCTGCTGTGTAAGATTGTATGCTAGGGAGTGCTGTGTGAGATTGTATGTTAGGGGGGCAGCTGTGGGAATGTATGGAGGTTGGGGGGCTGCTGTATGAGATTGTATGGAGGGGGGGCTGCTGTATGCATTGTATGCTGGGGGCGTAGTGTGGGATTGTATACTGGGGCGTAGTGTGGGATTGTATGCTGGGGGCGTAGTGTGGGATTGTATGCTGGGGGCGTAGTGTGGGATTGTATGCTGGGGGCGTAGCATGGGATTGTATGCTGGGGGCGTAGTGTGGGATTGTATGCTGGGGCGTAGTGTCGGATTGTTTGCTGGGGGCGTAGCATGGGATTGTATGCTGGGGGCGTAGTGTGGGATTGTATGCTGGGGGCGTAGTGTGGGATTGTATGCTGGGGCGTAGTGTCGGATTGTTTGCTGGGGGCGTAGCATGGGATTGTATGCTGGGGGCGTAGTGTGGGATTGTATGCGAAGAATCATTTGCCTATTAATAAAATGCTGGATTTCTCTGCATCCGATCTGTGTAGTTATCAACAATGGGACTAGGACAAAGCGCAAAGTGCAGGTAGCGCGAAGAGGCTGTGGCCTAATTCATTTGTGCAGTGCCCGCACTTTTCAGTTTTTAACCAGAATAAAGATGCAAATACTATTTCATGGTGAGTACCACTATACATTTTTTCTGCATTTGTTGATTTTTGCATGGCTTTTCCCTCAGTTCACACTTGCGCGTTTTACAGCGCATTCCTACGCGTTGTAAAACGCTCAACAGGAGAAAACTCATGTTTCCCTATGGGCATGGTTCTCACCTGAGCGTTTTACAGCGTTTTGAACGCGCTGTAAAACGCCCTACGCTCAAAGAAGTTCTTGAGCTTCTTTGGGGCGTTTTGTCACGCGTTTGCACCCATAGACTTCAATGGGAACGCGCGTTTAACGCGCGTTAAGTGTAGATATGCCTTTTTATCAATTGGTCTCCAGAGTCACGAACGCGCGTATGACGCGCGTTTCCTATTTCCAAAACGCACTGTAAAACGCGCGACAAAAACCACCATATATCGCATGATGCGAGTGCAGGTGGGAATATAGTTCGATATTTGTCACACTCAGCGGTGCCAACGCCTTTTTCTTGTATGGATATTTTGATCTGTGTAGTTAGTTTACTATGGGTAAGGAAACACTCACACAGCAGTCCCCTCCCCAGCATACAATCTCACACAGCCCCCCCCCCCCCCCTCCATACAATCTCACACAGCCCCCCCCCTTCCATACAATCTCACACAGCCCCCCCCTCCATACAATCTCACACAGCCCCCCCCCTCCATACAATCTCACACAGCCCCCTCCATACAATCTCACAGCGCCCCCTCCATACAATCTCACACAGCCCCCCTCCATACAATCTCACACAGCGCCCCTCCATACAATCTCACACAGCGCCCTCCATACAATCTCACACAGCGCCTCCATACAATCTCACACAGCCCCCTCCATACAATCTCACACAGCCCCCCTCCATACAATCTCACACAGCCCTTCCATACAATCTCACACAGCCCCTCCTTCCATACAATCTCACACAGCCCCCTTCCATACAATCTCACACAGCCCCCTTCCATACAATCTCACACAGCCCCCTTCCATACAATCTCACACAGCCCCCTTCCATACAATCTCACACAGCCCCCTCTCATACAATCCCACACAGAATCCCCCTCTCATACAACTCACACAGCCCCCTTCCATACAACTCACACAGCCCCCTTCCATACAATCTCACACAGCTCCCCTTCCATACAATCTCACACAGCCCCCTCTCATACAATCCCACACAGAATCCCCTCTCATACAATCCCACACAGAATCCCCCTCCATACAACTCACACAGCCCCCTTCCATACAATCTCACACAGCAGCCCCCTCCATATAATCTCACACAGCCCCCTTCCATATAATCTCACACAGCCCCCTTCCATACAATCTCACACAGCCCCCTTCCATATAATCTCACACAGCCCCCTTCCATATAATCTCACACAGCCCCCTCTCATACAATTCCACACAGAATCCCCCTCCATACAATCTTACAGCCCCCTCCATACAATCTCACAGCCCCCTCCATACAATCTCACACAGCCCCCTTCCATACAATCTCACACAGCCCCCTTCCATACAATCTTACACAGCCCCCTTCCATACAATCTTACACAGCCCCCTTCCATACAATCTCACACAGCAGCCCCCCTCTCATACAATCACCCCCCTACATAGAATTCTCAGCCCCTCCCCGGTATTCACATCTACCTCTCAGGCACTGACAGACTCTCCCCTCTGGGTGCTACAGACATTGCTGAGCTGCCATCCCTGACCTTCCCACTCTGCAAACAGTCGGCCAGTGCCTGTGATAGCAGGGCTCGCCGGCTGCCGACCCACGTGACCTAGGGATGTCACGTGATATTGTGACGTCGGGAGGTCTTTACGGAGTATAGTATTTAGCCTTTACCATTGGTGGAGAGGCTAGAGTTGTGGAGCCAGTGTAAGCACAGAGGCACATTGACATGTATAGCCGGGGAGAGGGCAGGCTGCAGAACCCGGTGCGGGTACACGGCAGCTGTACAGGTGAGACTTACCTTTGTTATTACTTATGCATGTGCCGGGGTTCGGGGCTCCTCTGCAGTGCTCATTCGGAATTCGCGGTGTGTAGCAGCCAAGCATTTGATGAAGCGCAGCACAGAGCTGGGAATGCATGTGTGTATTCTGCAGCACAGATACATTGGATTATATCTGAGGGCATACAGTATGTGTGTGCTCTATTGCAGGTGGCTCCTATATACCATAGGAGGTAGTGAATGGAGACCTGATTGCCTCCTGTCTAGATGACACAGATTGCTGCTACCTCATCGTGTAATCCTGTGATGAATAATGGAGTATAACACTACAATCAGATGGAAAGTTGCAGTGATGCAGCAGAGCTGAGCACACTACTACTGGCAATGGGAACAGCAGAGTGGTGTCCTCAGTGCAGGCAGGAGAGTGTAATCTGTAGGAGGGCTGTGTCCCATTGCTAGATCATGGGAGATGATCCTCCTCCAGATGCTTTAATAAACTTGTTAGTCCGGTTACCATTAACCCCTGGATTCCCAGTTGCATTGTTTTTCTAGGGACAGCTCATTGCGGGCAGAGGAGGATCATGTCATCATCCTTCTGGTGTAGTCCTGGCTATTCAGGCTAATTGCTCTACTTCCTAGAAGGGGTGGATGAGGGGAGTTGTAGTAGACAAGTCCTATTGATCTGCTTTGTTGATCCTCCCTGACGTGCTGCTGTTTTGGTGCAGAGCTCTGCTTTTTGGCTTTCTGCGCTACAGATAAAGCTGCCCATACAGGAACAAGTCTTTGGGAGAAGTGTCACAATTATTTTTGCATGGTTAGTGGTGCTGACGGTATATTTTCTATATTATTCTGACGGAGGAGGCGACAATAAGATATGGATATACTAGCCATACAGGGAAACCTGTGTCCGTATTATATTCTCATAACAGATTCTAGATCGTTGTATATTTCAAGGCATGGAGGAATGTTCTGATCATCACAGACTGTGATTACAATAGAGCAATTAATCTGTCCGTAGTCAGTAAATCACAGACGTGTGCTGGCCATTTACTCCATGGAGAGCACACCTATCCATTGGTTTCAATGTGTTTGTTCATACATACTTGTTTTTCCAAAGTTTGTGGGTCAGTGGTAAAACAATGAAAGTATGCAGTACTTTGGTCTGTAATGCTGATCAAAAACATCACCTATTGAAGTCTATAGGTCAGTGAAAACCACTCGGATGATTTTCACTGACCATTGGTAGGAGATGCTCTGGAAATCCCTTTTTTAGCCTAGCAGTGGATGTGGAATACGAGTGACGGCAAGATGGCAAAAACAGACCTATGGACCAACAACGGTCCCTTCACGGGCACCGTCAAAGAGGAACCACTGACCATCTCGTCCCAGATGTCATCCTGGACACTAACATGGGAAAGAGGCCTAACTGAAATCTGATTCTAGGGGAGATAAAGAAATAAGGTCTGGGATTTGTCTGCTATAGTCAGTTCCTCCATGTTTATGTCATTGCCCTAGTTATGAGTAGGTAAATGATTCATGGTATTCTATAAATTGCCGAATCCTTATGGACAGTCAGAGTTCTCCATTAGTAGAATTTCTGACATAATTCTAGCGCTGCGTAAGCGCAGGGATGAGTGGTATGCCAGAGCGACAGTCTCCTAGAAAATGCTTATTCAGTGGATCCTTGGATTGTTTAAGTCTACATACTTTTCTACTTTAAAGAAACCGATTAATCAAATTACTTGCAGCACATTGAGCCAAATTTTTCAGCCATAAACCCTCTCCTGGATTGTCCTTTAAGAATACTTTCACACGTTGCAGATTTTGTTGCAGAAATCTTCTGTGACTGAAAAATCTGTTCCATTCACCTTGTAGTAATCCACGTGCTTTTTTGCCAAAATAACCCCATTCAGACGAATAGAACTGATTTTCAGTTGCAGAAATCTCTAACAAAATCTGCCGTGTGTGAAGGCATCCCAGTACTTTGGAACATTCCTAATTATAATTTCCTCAAAACGTTTAGGGAGCCTTCAAACGTTGCAGATTTCTTCAACTGAAAATCAGTTCCATTCATCTGAATAGGGTTGATTTGGCGACAAGCACTTGGATTTTTGCAAGCCCCAGTCCGGTGAACAGATTTTTAAGTCACAGCAAATTTCTGCAACTAAAGCCTCATTTACACGTCCGTGTCATGCTCAAAACCCGTGAGAAGGTGGTCAGTGATGCGTCCGTTTTGTGTTGTCCGTGTTGCATCCGGAACAACTGAAAAATAATTTAAAAGAATCATGATCCGTGAAACACAGCTGCAACACGGATGGCATTCGTGTTGCATCCATGGCTTTCACGGACCCATAGACTATAATGGGAGTGATGGATCCGTGAACACTGACAAAATAGAGCATGCATCCGTGCTAAATACACAGACCCACAGACCGTGCTAAAACACTGATGTCTGAATACATACATTAAAATGAATGGGCATGTGTGCTGTCCGGGGAGAACACGTACATCACACGTCTGTAAAACAATGACATGTGAATGAGGCTTAAATCTGCCGCATGTAAAGGCACCCGTACACTAGGGCTAGACAATGACTTAGGTCTATATTGGTCAACCAATCCATGTCTGTCAGAAGTTGGATTGCGGTCGAACACCTCTGCTTTAATACTTAATCGCAGTTGCACTTTCACTGCCAAGTGTGCACACCGGCCCTTATAATATCTTGAGAAGAATTAAAAAAGTTGAGAGCGGAGGTTGCGTGAAAGTCAGGCTATGTTCACACACAGAAAATGATGTGTGTGCTGAAAAAGCAGTGACCGATAAGAAGGCAATCTGCCTCTGAGAACTCCTGGGACGCTGTAAAATAGCATTTTGAACACATATTGCTCCTAGTTAAATGGCTTTTTTACCCTGTGTAATGGCTCATACCCACGAACATGTCCTATCTTTTTGCGAAGTGGAGGCGCACGGATCGGAAGCCCACAGAAGAACTACAAAGCTCTTCCGTGTGCCCTAGGGGCTCATGCCCACGAATGTAAGCGATCCGTGCTGCGGATGCGGACCCATTTAAGTTAACTGGGTCCGCATCCGCAAGATATGGAAAAAGATAGGACATATCTCATCTTTTGCGGTGGGGAGGCACGGACCCAAAAGCCCACAGAAGCGCTTTGTTGTGTTTCCGTGGACTTTCAATCCGTGCCTCTGCTCCACAAAAAATACGACCTGTCCTATCTTAGGCCGTATCTCGCGGATCGTGGACCCATTCAAGTCAATGTGTCCGAATCTGCAACACGGAGTGCACTTGGCCAGCGCCCGTAAATTGGAGGAAACGCAGTTTCGGGTCTTACATTTGTGGGCATGAGCCCTAACACACATTTTTTTTTTGTGGACCCATTGGTACCCAGACACTAGTCTTGATCTCTCTGCACTGGGGTGAGATGCACCTAATATATTAAGAGGCAGATGCCTAAATTAAGTGCATCTCTACCTGGCCCTGCTCCAGAAACTGAAGTTTACTCCAGCTACAGGTCGGTGCAGACTTCAGCAATAAATTTCACCAGTTTAAATAACCCCTTTAATAGTTAATCTTCCAATGTAACATTTGTACGTTGTCAGTTTATATTTTTAATGACAACCAATTTTAGATGAATACTGTATGTACTAACTCCTGAAATATGAGCTCTTAAAGGGGTTGTCCCACAACTGCTTCTTAGATCTGAGCTTCCCGGGTATTAAGCAGCTCCAACTTTTCTAAACCCTGGCCGTTATCGCTGGGTGGAACTTATATAGCTGCTTTTTTCAGATGAATTGAGGTTTTTACTACACAATTACGTTGAGCTTGCCAGGGTGGGGCGTCCGTGATGACCATCTTGTCACTGGTGTCATCATGGAGGTGTGAAAGAGGCCTTAGGGAGCAATGTATAGCCCCTTGAGGACACCTTTGCCACTTCTTTAACCCTTTATGTGCCTTTCGTATCACATATCGATAGCTGTTAGCAACATACCTCAGAAAGACAAGCCTAAGCACTTATCGCTGTCTACTGTGTACGTTACTTAAGCGATTGTCGCTGATTGAGACTTGTTTTATTGATCTTAATAAAACGAGGACAGGTTTTAAATTTTTTTTTCCTCACTGTTTAATCTCCACAGCGTTCAATATTCTAACAAAGTACGTCCAATGACATCCTGAGTTTGTAATGCAAATGCACAAGGCTCTAATCCATTTTCATGACTTGATAATCTGAATCTTGTATGGTAACAAGTGCTTCTGTTAGTGTTTTAATTGACGTGGTGCTGCATGGTCCTCATTACCATTCATGATCAGCCTTCCTGGAGATTGTCACC
Source organism: Bufotes viridis (assembly GCA_033119425.1). Lineage (NCBI taxonomy): Eukaryota > Metazoa > Chordata > Amphibia > Anura > Bufonidae > Bufotes > Bufotes viridis. Next base: position 298,378,838 of record CM065591.1, read on the forward strand.
TAAGTCAGGAAAAATCAGTTAAGTGGTCATCTTCTGCTCATTATCCAGCGGTTGCTTTGTTTCCATGTTCTAATGGAAGGATCAGGTGCATACCTATCACATCAGCGGTCCCTGGAGCCCAGCCAAACGCCTGCTCCAACCACTGAGCAACGTCTGGCTCATCACAACTATGTCCAACATTATTCAGAGATTAGACCCTAATAGCCTGTCACGTCTTTTTATAATTTGTAACATTTTCCAGCGTTTTGTTTGGGCAGAAGGTTTTGACATTAAGAGTGGAGAATACCGAGGCATTACTAGCAATACATCCTTTTGAAAATGTCATCCTAGTTCTGTATGACCTTGTGCAATCTGATACATCTTTGTTCCAGAGGCTGAGAAACGAGACTGTGCTCTCAGCTGGGCGAGGGATTTTATTGGACATGAAAAATGTTAAATATCGAGGGAAAATTCCCAGTTAAATAATTATACTGCTGAAAGTGAATATGCTCAGCTATGAGAAACGGCTAAGAGATTTCAGCTTGGAGCAGTGTGGATTCTAGATTTTTCTACAGCTTGTGGGACACAGCCTCAATGTTTCTTCAGATAAATGTTACGATGTTCTTATTTTAATGTGTACATCCCATTATAAACAGCTTTCCATAAATCAATAGTATAAGCTAAGATCAGAAACTAAATAGCTAAAAGCTGTCTAGAGCTGGGGTCAGTAACGTCAGGCAATCCAGCTGTTGAATGTAGCATGCACAACACCTGGAGTGCTGGAGATTGCTGACCCCTGATCTAGAGAGAATAGAGAGACAATAAGGACTGTGAGAGTGGGGAGGAGGAATAATGAGCTTCTGGAAGGACGCAGAGCCAAATAGATGCTGCTGGACCTGGTGTTTTACAGTCTTACCCCAGTGTTGGATTCACAGTTACACCGCTGCATAATGTTGTCCGTGCTACTGCTGCTTCTAAAAGTGTGTGTGGTATGGGAGACATAATGAAAGCTGATCCCCCATCCACCCTCCTTAGACATCTAACTTTTTAAAACTTTTACCTCCCTTCTCTGTCCCCCAGTGCCCCCACCCTCTCCTCTCATCTCAGCTGAGGACTTTGCTGTGTACTTCAAACAAAAGATAGTCAACATCAGAGAAAGCTTCAGTGCAAAGTCCCCACAGACCCTCTACAGCAGGCATCCTCAAACTGCGGCCCTCCAGCTGTTGCAAAACTACAAATCCCAGCATGCCCAAACTGCCTACAGGTATCAGCCTACAGCAGGGCATTGTGGGAGTTGTAGTTTTACAACAGCTGGAGGGCTGCAGTTTGAGGATGCCAGCTCTACATAGCTGGTCAGTCCTCTTCTCCCAAGACCAGCTTTTCCACCAATACAGAAGAAAAACTCTCCACTCTACTCTCCAGATCACATCTCACCACCTATGCACTTGACCCAATCCCATCCCACCTCATCCCTAAGCTCACCACAGTGTTTATCCCAGCCCTAACTCATCTCTTCAACCTATCACTAACCTCTGGTGTCTTCCCCCCTGGTTTTAAACATGCTACTGTTACACCCATCCTCAAAAAGCCTTCACTTGACCCATCTTCTTTGTCCAGGTATCGCCCCATATCACGTCTTCCGTATGCCTCAAAGCTACTTGAACAACATGTCCATTCTGCACTGTCCTCTCATCTATCCTCCTGCTCCCTCTTTGACCGGCTACAATCTGGCTTCCGACCCCACCACTTAACTGAGAGTGCCCTTACCAAAGTCATCATTGACCTACTAACAGCCAAAACAAAAAAACATTACTCTGTCCTCCTCCTCCTTCTCCTTGACCTGTCCTCTGCCTTTGACACTGTCAACCACTCCCTTCTGTTACAAACTCTCTCATCTCTTGGCATCACTGACCTGGCCCTCTCCTGGATCACATTATACCTCACAGACCGGACGATTAGCATCTCCCACTCTCACACCACCTCCTCATCTCATTTTCTCTCTGTTGGTGTCCCGCAAGGCTCTGTCCTAGGACCCCTGCTCTTCTCTGTCTACACTTTCGGTCTGGGACATCTCATAGAGTCATCACAGACATCACCACCTTATCACCACCTCGCTTTCTAAAACTTAACATGGATAAATCAGAATTCATCATCTTTCCTCCATCTTGCTCAACCCCCCCAACAGACCTATCTATCATGATCAATGGCTGCACACTCTCCCCAGTCAACCAAGTCCGCTGCCTTGTAGTGACCCTTGGATTCTCCCCTCTCCTTCCAACCGCACATCGATGCTCTTTCCACCACCTGCCGCATCCAACTCAAAAACATCTCCTGCAGCCGCGCTTTCCTCAACTTTGAATCTGCGAAAATGCTTGTACATGCCCTCATCATCTGCACTACTCATCTGACTACTGCAACATTCTCCTCTGTGGCCTTCCATCTAGCAGTCTTGCACCCCTCCAATCTATCCTCAACTCTGCTGCCCGACTAATCCACCTCTCAACCTGTTACTCCTCTGCCTCTCCCCTCTGCCAATCCCTTCACTGGCTTCCCATTGCCCTACAAATTCAGTTCAAAATACTAACCAACACATACAAGGCTGTCCACAACCGGTCCCCTCCCTACATCTCTGAGCTACTTTCCCGATACATCCCAACACATAATCTCCGATCCTCATAAGACTTCCTTCTCTCCTCTTCTCTTATCACCTCTTCCCACAATCGCCTCCAAGATTTCTCCCGTGCATCCCCCACACTCTGGAACTCGCCACCCCAACATATCAGACTCTCACCTACAGTGGAATCCTTCAAAACCCACCTCTTCAGATGAGCCTACAACCAGTGACCCCGCTGCCTCTATACCGCCATGACTAGCTTCACCCTTGCCTACTATCTCCTTCCCCCATACCATGTAGAGTGTAAGCCCTCACGGGCAGGGCCCTCTCTCCTTCTGTACCAGTTTGTAACTCTTCTTGTTTATGCTTAGTGCAATTGTCTGTATTATGTATGTGCACCGCTAATCATATGTACATCGCTATGGAATGAATGGTCCTCTAATAATAAATAATAATAATCTATGGGTAAGTGCAACATGATCTCGTTAAAGCTGAAAGGCTGTCTCCTCTGGAGCATTTAAAATGCTTCTTTGGAATGTCTGTTGGAGAGAAATAAGAGGCTACCAGACACATCTAGACCATTCAGCTAAAAGTGAACAAAGGGGTCTCAGCCTTATATGTAACATTTTTCTGGTATGGTAACAGCGGGTCCTAAGGCTGTCATATAAGAGAACAGCAGTATTGTTAATTGCACCTGATATTTGTGTGACCCTGTTAGGTTATGGCCACATGGTCAGTTTTCTGCATGTGGTTTTGGGAACTGTGGTAATGTGTACAGTGCTGGAAGGCGTGTATATCCCACCCAGATACCTCAGCTGGGTGAGATAACTAAAATCCAGAAAGCTGCAGTGGTTTCAGCAAAGTGTAGTTTGCTGATACAGTTTTGTCTAGATGTTGTTCTGGGCTGGATTTTATTTGGACTGGTGGATAGGTTTGGTAGTGGGATCTGCCAGTCCACACCCTTCCTGTACATGTATTGCCTTTAGCTAAGGAGATCGCAGGTGAAGCCTGCTGTTGTAATCACGGGGGTAAAAAAACACCTGTGTGTCTCAGAGAGAGATTTTGGAAAAGAAGCCTGCAAACGCTCTGAGTGGTCTCAGCCAGGAGGGTTGAGGGGCCACAAGGCTGTGTGAAAGCCTGAAGTTTGGGGGCCCAGCGACATGCCTGCGGAAAGGGGGTCGCACGGTCAGAGTCGGGAGGACTTCTGGACCATAATCCCCCCCAAAGGTACTGGTGTGGTCACAGCCTGGAGGCAGCTGGACCGTTTGGCTGAGGAAAGCCGGATCTAATTCCGTGTGTGAACTGCGCTCTATAGGTGAGGTAGAGACAACCTCTATATTAGGTAGTGCCTAGAGGGGCAGGTGTTTATTATTTTTGTTTTATGTTTATGTATGTGATGGTGCTGAAGTGCCACAATAAAGAACCATTTGGACTTTAACTCCGTTGTCAGAAGAGAAGTCTGTGATTGCCACCCCCTGAGAGCGCGATCCCATTACAGAACCAAAACCAGAAGTGGTTTCAAAAAAGGGGAGGTCATATCTGTCATTTATACTTTCTCTCCTTTCATCATCCTCTACTGATTTTGGTTTCCAAAACTGCATCAGGAAACCTGACCACGTGGTCATACCCTTACAGATTTAGAAGTTCAGAAACTTCAAATTGCTACTTCTTTGTATGGGTTTTATATTGAACACGTTCGGTCCTGTTTCTGGTCCAACCATGGCTTTCTTGCTCTCCCTCCTAAAGAACTGTTGGTGAAATATAAAGGGAATGTCATGGTTTTACCTTCTACCTACATTGTTCAGCTGGCACAGAATAAACATACACTATTCTGTACGATCTATATTACAATAATCTCTATGAAGCATGCAAGTAGGCACGTTAGAGATTACTATTTTGTTTCCTCATTGTTGCTGCTTGCTTCTACTATTTGGCTGCTTGTTTTGACAAGTTAAGATTAAAGAGGGTCAGCTACAGCCTGTGGCCATCAACCTGTTTTCAAGCTGCAGGTTCCATCTTGAATTTGTTAGGCTCCTTTCACACGAGCGAGTTTTCCGCGCGGATGCAATGTGTGACGCGAACGCATAGCACCCGCACTGAATCCGGACCCATTCATTTCAATAAGTCTGTGTACATGAGCGTTTATTTTTTTTTTTATGCATCAGTTCTGCGTTGCGTGAAAAACGCAGAATGTTCTATATTCTGCGTTTTTCACGCAGCCCTGGCCCCATAGAAGTGAATGGAGCTTCAGTGAAAAACGCATTGCATCCGGAAGCAAGTGTGGATGTGATGCGTTTTTCACTGATAGTTGCTAGGAGATGTGGTTTGTAAACCTTCAGTTTTTTTATCACACACGTGAAAAATGCATCAACACGCATTGCACTCGCGCGGAAAAAACTGAACGTAATTGCAGACAAAACTGACTGAACTTGCTTGCAAAATGGTGTGAGTTTCACTGAACGCACCCTGAACGCATCCGGACCTAATCCACCACGCTCGTGTAAAAGGGGGCTTAGAATCTTGTCTTGTACTTCCAGTAATCTTAAAAGATTTGTCCTTTTATGTTGTGTATTTGGGTGCCTGACTTGTGGTGTGAACTGGCACAATAACCCTATTAGCGTTTGAGACATTCCTGTAGTTTTTTTAGATGGGGGGAAAAAAAAGACTGCATGCAGGACTTTTTTCCATCTAAAATCATTCAAATGTTCAACAGGATCCTTTTTTTTTTTTTTTTTTTTTTTTTTTTTTACAGGATATATATTTTTTCTTTTTATCTGTTCTTCTGACGGATCAAAAGAATGTAAAATGAAGCAGAGATGTGAACTCTGCCTAAGGCTACCTCTGAACACAATGTGTAAAAGGGGGTAACATCTGCATGGAGTTTGTATCCCTGCGTTGTCCCCATGTATTTGGTTACTTCAGTTTCCTCCCACGCTCCAAAAATAAACTGGAAACTTTGGCTTCCTATGAAATTGAAGGAATGATAACGATTTCTGTACAATGCGGCAGAATGTGTTGCAGCTATATAAGCAACATCAATAAATAAAATGGGAAAGAGACGTATCATTTATACTGCTAAAAAGAAACAAATAGTGTGACGATAAGGAAAACATGATAATACACCTCATTCTATTATTGTTATGTTATAGGTGTGAGAAAAGTACATTTGCTAATGCCCTTGGCCATGGCCACCTACTCATTCTTAAGTAAAGCCATTTTAATGATTGAATGTAGAAGATAGTGGGGTGTTCTGCATATTTTTTCTTTCTCCACTGGCCAAACCCAGAATATTTTTAAACTGCAGTTTATGGTAATACAGCAGACTTAAAGTTGCGTTCAAATAAAGCGTGTACATTTTGTATCAAAAGAGCACATTTTGGGGCACATTTACTAAGCCTGAAAATGACGTAAACGTAGACTGGCTGTCTGGACCTGTACCGTATTTGTCATGGGGCTTGGCCTGTTTGATAAGTCTGGTGCAGGGAGAGACACAGTGGTCTAACTCTGTACCAACCAATGGTTGCCATAGTTTGAGACAATTTTGTTGATAAATGCTGCCTCTTAGATAACGCCCACATTATAATGAAACCACACCCCTTTGGTAAGCCACCCCCTTTGAGACTGGGAACTTAAAGTGGCCTTGGAAAAAAAAGTAAAAGGGGCCCCGTGTTGTAGGCAGGTCCATATTGACAGAAGGCAAGGTCAAAACAAGTAGGTGAGGCCAGCAGTATCATACTGCGGCAAAAAATACCTCCCCAGCAGAGCTGAATACTGCAGCTCAGCACAATATACTAGCCCTGCAGAACTGAATACCAAAGTGCATCATAAAATAATGCCTGAGCAGCACAAAATGCCTCCCCAGGTGCCATGTTTTGCCCTCCCACTCTGGTTGACTTAGGATGGCAATACAGTGGAATTCAAGAGTTTGGAGGGGAGCGTCAGATCATTACTGACCTGGCAAGTGGTCTTGTGGCCCCTGGTCATCTGGGAAGTTTTCCTGTCTATGGCCAATCTGTCCCTGTTGACAAGCGAGATGGAGAGGGTTTCTCAAGAACTAGATGTACCAAATTGCACCAAAAATGCGCCACATTTCACTATGTTGCAGCACACATTACGACAAGAGTCAATGCGAGCCTTTGTGTTTGGGTGTTGATGAAAATAGTCAACAGTTAATGAGAAAAGTTTGAAAACTGAAACTGGCCATATCAGAGGGATACAGATGAACAGTATTGATCCTGCTGCTTGGTATCTACTCCGATAATGTATGTTACCCATGCTAATGATTGTCTGTCTGAAACATTCCACTTGGAATTGAATCCATTGATTTGCACTGCCTACTGCAGGGAACAGATTCAAAGCTGTTTAGTGTCAGGAGACATTATTCATTGTCTTTGCCGAATGTGAATATAACTCCTTATTTAGTGCACTTAGAAAGCAGTGCGTCGTCATTCCTGCTTGAGTCTTAAGTGGTCGTACAGAGGGTAGTTAACTGGGGCATCTCCTTTACAATATCATCATGTATACATCATCGGATCTAATGAAATGTATTTATAGATGGGACATGAGGACAGTTAATCCTATAGCACACTGTGAAATTTATCTAGTGCATGTGTATTTTCTACTTCTGGGCGCTTTATCTTAACAGATATTGTTTGTACTGTTGAGATTTATCTTGGCCCTTCCATTATAACATAAGTATCAATTAACACCTTGTTAATATCACAGTAGACTTAAGTAATACGATAAGGATTTAACTTTTAATCGGCCGTGACAACTGATGCCAACCTCACTTCACAAAGGGCGTTGATGCTGTTGGCCGTGCCCTGCTGACACACAAAGCCTGGTTGTTTTGTCTGAAAGGTGAGAAATGCAAACCTACTGTATGCTTGTGCAGGAGAGATGTTCCAATATATGACAGAGCGTGAAATATCGTAGACACCCAGCTGTCTTATATTCAACTGTAACACACCAAAGTGGTGCTACTGCACCCTGCTACTATCTCTAATGAGCTAATATAATGTCATCTTATGTATGTCTTTACAGGTCCTCCACAATGTGCATTAATAGTCTTGGTATGTAACTGTTTTACATGTAATGTGTCTGGTTCACCAGCAGGTGGCAGAGCTATCCTTAGAGAGAATGGAACTTACCATTCCATTCTCCCCCCCTTTGGGCAGAAGTGGGCTATTCCTGCTTGCTACCAGAAGGTGGTGGGGCAGTTCTGGTTGAGACTCCATGTTCTAACCTACTTTTTGGCTGAACATAAATCTGACTACAAGAGTGAAGTGCAGCATAAAGAAGAAACAAATGCACCAAGTTAGCTTGTCAGTACAGCAGAGTGAGAGAAAGATATATAGCAGAGTTGAGTTTTCCTGCCAGTTTAATGCTAAAGCCTGCTGGAACCAAGACAAGGTCTGAAACTGTTTTAAAAAAAGTTTATTCAAGTAAAGCCGTCATTGAAGTTCATCGGGCAGACTAGATGGGCCAAATGGTTCTTATCTGCCGACACATTCTATGTTTCTATCTCAAGGTCTGGACTTAAGTTATTTCTTCAAATCCCTCATTTATTCCCCCTATTTATTGCTTCGGAGCCAAAGCCTGGGGTCCAGCCTTATCCAGGTAGGAGCACCGTGACACACATAAAGAGACATTTAGGCCGCACTGCACCACTCGGCATTTCTACTAAACCTGGGACGCGATATAGAGGGACCTGGGTGGAGGCCGACCATTTCACAAATTGAGGGTTACATTTTCTCAGTAACACTTTAGAGAACATTGGGGGATATTTAGCAAGACCGGTACTTTCTCTGCTAGTCTTGACATCCTCTGCGCTGCTGGAGGATACACCTAATTTATGAAAGGTGCAGGCCTCGTCATCAATTAGGAGCATCCTTCCGGCAGTCCTTGCGCCTAAATAGAAATCTGCGGAGCTGCCATAGATTTCTGGATTTATATGAACTGGAAAACTGGTGTAAATAAAGATACATTTTTCTTGGGTGTTGGCCATGCCCCTTTCCCACCTTGTCATGCCCCCTTTTTGAAAAGTGGCGAGGGTGGTGTAAAAAGACGCACTAGACGCAAACATGCAGCTTGCGACTTTTTAAAGCCACTTTTCTGGTGCAAGGGAGAGGATAAATCTCCCTCATTATGTTTGATACTTTGCATGATTTCCTGGTCTAGATATTTATCATCTAAATGTAAATCTCATGAAGACAACCTTTGTTCAAAGAGAAGCTGGCAATGCTTCTGTAGAACATGACGATCAGTTGTTATTATCCAGGAATGCCACTACTGTACAAATTTCTCCTGCAACAGTCACTGAAGGGGAATTGTAGCGTTACTTGTTGGCCATTCAAGTGAGCAATGCAAGGACACACACTTCCGCCAAAAATACTGATGACGTACTTGTGACGTCCGTGTTGACCATAATTTTTTTTTTTTCAGATCCATTGTAACAATGCCTATTCATGTTTGCAAAACATAAAAGAATACGACATATTCAGTCTTTTTTGCGGGACTGCAGAATGGACATATGGATGCATGACCGCATTTTTTGCAGCCCCGTCAAAATGGATGGGTCCACATCTGTTCCGCAAAAAATGCAGAACACATGCGGAGCGAAAATACAGTCATCTGAATGAGGCCTTATACCTTATCTTTGTGTAGCCTCTACTCCTGGTTTTGCCGGATGATCACTGACTGAAATCATTGATCAAAAACTGACCAAACCCTGACTGCGTGAGAGCGGGCTAACCTATCAGTCCTTTATGGTGTCTTTCATGAAACAACACCTGTGAGATATTGATGTGAAAATGTATTTTTAAATTACATAACTTTTCATTGTAAAAGTTAATTTTTTGAAAACAGAGCCACCGTATTTGGTAGGCAGGATGCATACTACTGAGAATCAAAATCATACCTATTGAGATGGAAAGACACAGCATGAATTAGTACTTAGGTAAGGTCTTGGTAATTTACTCTCTAGTGTAGTATACAAACTGGTTTACTCCTCAAAATGGATACCTATATTTTGTATAGGCGATAGTTCTGTATTATCATGTTTCAGGTATTATCATTGTAGTTGTATTATGATTGATTGTAGCTGTATTATCATTTTTCAGATATCATGATTGTATTTGTGTTATCATGGTTCAGGTATCATGATTGTATCTATATTATCATGTTTCAGGTATCATGATTTGTATTTATATTATCATGTTTCAGGTATCATGATTGTATCTATATTATCATGTTTCAGGTATCATGATTTTATCTGTATTATCATGTGTTAGGTATTTTGATTGTATTTGTGTTGTCCTGTTTCAGTCATCATGATTTTATTTGTGTCATCATTTTTCAGGTATCATGATTGTATCTGAGTTATCGTTTTTCAGGCGTCAAGATTGTATCTGTGTTATGCTACAGTCAAAGTTGAACCGCGCTGCTCCCCGGTCACACCAGTATCCTCTCTCCACCGAGAAAATCGCACTGATGGCAGATTCAGACACAGGATCCTGATCCTCAGTGTTTGCCACGTGTCTCTCACTCACGCTTTCCACTAGGAACCACCAAAATCAAAGGATAGTGAAGAACCTTCCGTTTTTTTTAGGAATGCGCTTTTTTATTATACTTGCTAAAATCGAATGATTAAAACAGCATATCAATAAAATTGCCCGACCCAGGTTTCGCACAGTTGGCTTCTTCAAGGGCGAAGTTTCAGTGGTGTTTTACCCACCCTTTTTTTAAACAGTAACCCCTCCCCCAAACCAATGACATCATTTCCCTTTTTCTTCAACATTAAATTCATAATTCAAACCGTAATAAAAACATACAACAATATAAAACCAGGTCCCCTCCCCCATTTACTCTTATTTTCAGTTTTATTCTTTTAAAACGGGGCAATTTTATATCACTGGCAACAGAGAAATATTTGTTATAGACCAGAGAAGGAAAAACAAGAAGATAAAGATCCTAGCGTAAAGGTAAAAGAGAATACACAGGTTAAGAATATGGAGGAAAATTTTCTCCACCAGACTATGAAAGGAATTCAAATAGGGACCTGAATGCAGTAAACACTCCACAAAAAAGAAGTTATGGTGGGGGGGGGGGGGAAGCAAGCCCAGAGCACAAGAAAACGAGAGGAAAATAAAAGGTATTTTTATTTTGAGTCATGATGGATAAAAGAAAAATATGAGAAAGAACTAGTAAGATTATTAGCAGATGAGAATACATATAAAAAAATGAAAGGAGATCCAACCATCAAGTATAAGAAAGAGATAGATGAGATCCTAGAGGAAGGGGTCAAGAAGGGAATACTGGGGAAAAAAGGAATTTGAATATCTTACTGTCAAACATCCAGTTATCCTAGTGATTTATCACCTGCCAAAAATCCACAAAAACACGACCAACTCCCCCCAGTCGACCCATTGTCTCCGGGATAAATTCGCTAACTAGCAAACTAACTAAATACATAGATTTCTATCTCCAAATGTATGTGACACAATTGCCATCTTATTTGAAAGATACAGGGACCATATTAGAGGTAATAAAATTTTTTGGCAATTGGAATGACGACATGTGGTTAGCCACAGTAGATGTCACCTCTTTGTATACGGTGATACCCAAGGAATTAGGTTTGAAAGTAGTGGAGGATAAACTGAGTAGAGATTAATCTATGACGGAAATTCAGGGCCTTTATTCTTAGATACTACCTCCAATGCATCGGAACGCCCCCAGTTTCGCAAATATATTTCTGGGTGCATGGGAGGAGGAATTTATAACCCCGCATGTAAGAATAAAACGCAGAATGGGGAACTAAAACTGTGGAGGCGGTTTATAGACGACGGTATGGTAGGGAAGTAAGGAGGGATTGGAGAAATTTATTGAGCAGCTGAATACTAACAGTTGGAACCTACATTTTACAGGCACTATAAGTAATGTTTCGATTAATTTTCTGGATTTGACAGCTGCCACCACAGTCCCTGGTTAAAAAATATCCCCAAGGGATAATCTAAAATAATATCTAGAAATTGCACTGATGTTTCTCAATTTAGGACCCAAAGTAGCATTATTGAAGAGCGGTTCCTTGAAAAAGGCTATGAAGGGGTGGAGTTAAATAAATGTATACAGGAGGTAGAAAAATGCAGAGGAAATGTGAAGATTAGAAACAAAACCAGTGAAGTAAAAGAAGAAAAAAACTTCCAGTACTGTTTTCTAACACAATATAATGCACAGGCGAACTATATCAAACATATACAAAAAAAAAAAATGGTCTATTTAAAAAAAAAAAAGGGTGAAAAGATCCCAGTACAACCAATGATACTTTACAAAAAAGCTCCAAATGTAAGGACACGCCTTGTACATAGTGCAATTCCTCCAAAAAAAGACAAATGTAGCGGTGCCAAATTCACATCAGAAAAGAAAAATGCAGACCGAGAAGGTTGGGTCTAATGTGAATAATGGTGAATATAAAGAGAAGGGCAATTTATCCTGTGAAAGTGAGGGGGTAATCTACATGCTGGAGTGCCCTTGTGACCTCCAGTATGTAGGCAGAACCCTAGAAAACTAAAAGTGAGGGTATAGGAGCATATGAGAAATATAAAAAAAGGACTAACCACCCACAGCGTCTCCATGCATTTTAGCAGCAAACATAATAAAGATCCAAAAAGTCTAAAATTCCAGGGAATAGAGTTGGTAAAAAAGAACTGGCAAGGTGGGGATCCAGTATTACAGATCAATAAAAGATAAACGGAGTGGATTTATCTGCTCAAAACCCTACAGCCAGCGGGGTTAAACATTAAATTTGACCTAAAGCCAAGTATAGTGTGAGTTGCCTCATATAGGGGAGACATTAGGTCCTTCTTTTTCTCTTTTTTTGCGGCCATTTAATGTGCGATAATTCTGAAAAATAAATGTAAAAACTAGATACTTTGTATTCGCAATGACACAGCTGAGTGGTGAGTGAAAGGAGTGGACGAAACTCTGCCCCTTTCTCCCTATTGGTTATCTTCATCAGCTGATCGTTTTGTGAATGGGTAGTGAAAGGAAATATTTCTCTGTTGCCGGTGATATAAAAATGCCCCGTTTTAAAAGAATGAAACTGAAAATAAGAGTGAATGGGGGAGGGGACATAGTTTTATATTGTTGTATGTTTTTATTACTGTTTATTACTATGAATTTAATGTTGAAGAAAGGGGAAATGATGTCATTGGTTTGGGGAGGGGTTACTGTTTAAAAAAAATGGTGGGTAAAACACCACTGAAACTTCACCCTTGAAGAAGCCAACTGTGCGAAACCCGGGTTGGGATTTTCTCGGTGGAGAAAGGATACCGGTGTGACCAGGGAGCAGCGCGGTTCAACTTTGACTGTTGTATTTCTGTGACGTGAAACAACCCACTTCACTATTCTGAACCAGCAGCGCAAGTACTTTTCTGCATAGTGTGAACTATTTACTTGTTTGTGAATTCATCTGTATTATGCTGTTTGAGGTATCATGATTTGTATCTGTGTTGTCACCTTTCAGTTATTGTGTTATCATATTCCAGGTATGCAAAGAAGAAAAATTTGTTTGTGGGCTTATGGGAGTAATATAGGTGTTCTCTTTTGATTATTAAAAAAGAAAAAGTGAAAACAGACTAACAAAACAATTATCCATCAAAATATGCATTATGCATCCAACAGCATAAATGAAACATGCGCTGAAAGCATGTACTGTATCTTATAAAATTATCGATGAATGAAAAAACCCATGAAAATGAGTATAAAGCTGGCACATATTCACTCCAACATTCACGCTTAGAACTGTTATACTCTTTAGGTGCCTGAAGCAACAATAGTTTTCCTTTTGATCCATGGATCCAAGATTTGGATTCCTCCAGCTGCATTATGTTAGCTTATACTTAGATCTGGATCAACCAGTTTTACCCATTGACAGGTGGACAGAACCTTTTGGAGGCTTCCAGTTGAGGAGAATCTTTTTACCTTGGATAAAAGATCAAAAGCCTATGAAGCTTTCTGTTGTGTTTGATGGTGATGAATTCTGATATTAGATCCAGCAGGCTTATTGCTGGGGAGCAGACCTCTGGAACCCCAGTTTAGTGTTTATGAACTTGTCCACCTTCGACCTGTAGTGTTTCAAGATGGGATAGGTCCATACCATATGGTTAAAATGCCTCTGTATTCATTGCATCTAGTACAAATAGTACTTGGCAACCTGTGCATCTGTATCTATTGGTGCCATTTAAGCATATGTTCACACCACAGTTTAACTGATCCAGCAGAGAGCAGCCTGCCAGAGTTTACCAGATCCAGCCTAGCCAGATCCGTCCGCTTTCTTGCATAAGTGCTGTTTTTAGGTTTTTTTTGTTTGTTTTTTATTGCATGCAGTGGCTTTTGTCCTGCTGGAAACGGCATATTGCACAAATATGGCCTGCTCCGGTTTTCAAAAGCTGCAGCTTGCCCTGAAAAATGTATGGTTTTAATTTTCGCTTTGGCGATGAGATTTAAAGGGGTTGTCCAAGTTATATTTATTGATGACCCATCCTCAGGATAGGTCATCAATATCAGATCGGCGGGGGTCCGACACCCGGCACCCCCGCCGATCAGCTGTTTGAAGAGAAGGCGAGCGCCTTGCCAGCGCTGCCTCCTCTTCATTGTTTACCTACTCGCCGTTGCATCTGCAGCGGTGAGCAGGTGTAATTACACCCAAGCCGTTCCATTCATTTCAATGGGACGGCTCTGTAGTATACACTTGTATAGAAACGAGCCGTCCCATTGAAATGAATGGAACGGCTTGGGTGTAATTACACCTGCTCACCGCTGCAGATGCAACGGCGAGTAGGTAAACAATGAAGAGGAGGCAGCGCTGGCACCGTGCTCGCCTTCTCTTCAAACAGCTGATCGGCGGGGGTGCCGGGTGTCGGACCCCCGCCGATCTGATATTGATGACCTATCCTGAGGATAGGTCATCAATAAATATAACTTGGACAACCCCTTTAATAAAATCTCAACAACAATTTGCCCGCACCTTGTGAATACGCTGTACTTAAGTTTTGTTTCAGAAAATGAATTTCATGCTGGCAATGTAGCCTGCATATCCTAAAAAAGGCTAGCTTTTTACAGTTGAACTACTTCTTTTGCTTAAATATTCCGCATTGAAAGATTTCTTACAAGATATGATGTGAAATTACTAATAGAGAAATTAAAATAGCAGAATGACAGAGCTGTTTTAACACCATAAGGGTGTATGCATGGATTTTCCGTGTGGATTTTTGTGTGAAAAATCCACCGTGTAATGCGGTACCAGCTAAGTAGATGAGATTCTCAAAATTTTATGTGCACGATGCAGAAATTTCCCATGTGAAATTTGACCTGCAGTGTGGATTTTGAAAGGATGAGGATTTTCATTGACCAACAAATGGGGTCGCCTTTGTCAGGGTAGTTACTCTGTTTTTAGGCAGGGGTAGCCATATGGACATTGCAGGAAAAGAATATCATAGTCACTAGCCTGTATGGGTATGTATTAATTAATGTGACTCCCTCGCAAAACTTTAAAGGGCAGATTTGTACCTATGAAACTGGCTGACCTGTTACATATGCACTTGGCAGCTGAAGGCATCTGTGTTGGTCCCAGGTTCATATGTGCCTGCATTATGGTTTAGTGTGTATATACAGTGGATATAAAAAGTCTACACACCCCTGTTAAAATATCAGGTTTCTGTGCTGTAAAAAAATTAGACCAAGATAAATCATTTCAGAACTTTTTCCACCTTTAATGTGACCTATAAACTGTACCACTCAAAAAGAAACTGAAATCTTTTAGGTAGAGGGAATAAAAAAAATAAAAAAAATAATTTGGTTGCATAAGTGTGCACACTTAAACTAATACTTTGAAGCACCTTTTGATTTTATCACAGCACTCAGTCTTTTTGGGTATGAGTCTATCAGCATGGCACATTTTGACTTGGCAAGATTTGCCCTCTCTTCTTGGCAAAAACACTCTAAATCTGTCAGATTGCAAGGTCATCTCCTGTGCACAGCCCTCTTAAGATCATCCCACAGATTTTCAATCGGATTCAAGTCTGGGCCCTGGCTGGGCCATTCCAAAACTTTAGGCCTCTTGCACACGGGCGTCATGTTTGACGCCCGGATAAGAGGCGGGTGTGTTGCGGGAATCGCAACGATTTTTCCACGCGTGTGCTAACGTTTGTAGTGCGTTTAGCACGCGCGTGAAAAAATCTGCATGCTTGGTACCCAGACCCGAAGTCAGACTTCATCACTGAAGTCCGGTTTCGGGATGAGTATTCTGTATATGTAATTATTTTCCTTTATAACATAGTTATAAGGGAAAATAATCGCATTCTAATTACAGAATGCCATGTTCCCCGGGCTATAGAGGGTTAAAAATAATAAAGAGTTAACTTACCTTCTCCCATTGTACGCGCAGAGCCCCAGAACGTCTTCTCTCTTGATGATTGTTTGCTTCAGGACCTGTGGTGACGTCACAGGGTCACATGGTCCAATCATAGAAGCATTTGAGTGGACCATGTGACCCATGTGATCCTGTGACGTCACCAAAGGTCCTTCATCCCGATCGTATCCTAGCAACCATGCGGGAAAATCGCAACGCATCCGCACATGATTGCGGATGATTGCGATTTTCCCGCATCCCCATTCACTTCTATGGGGCCTGCGTTGCGTGAAAATCGCAGAATATAGAACATGCTGCGATTTTCACGCAACGCAAAAGTGATGCGTGAAAATCACCGCTCATGTGCACAGCACCATAGAAGTGAATGGGTCCGGATTCAGTGCGGGTGCAATGCGTTCACTTCACGCATTGCACCCGCGCGGAAAACTCGCCCGTGTGAAAGGGGCCTTAATCTTTTTCTGGTGGAGCCATTCCCTTGTTGATTTGGATGTATGCTTTGGGCCGTTGTCATGCTGAAAGATGAAGTTCCTCTTCATGTTCAGCTTTCTAGCAGAAGCCTGACCCTAAGTTCACACCTGAGCGTTTTACAGCGCGTTCAAACGCGCTGTAAAACGCACAACATGTGAAAAGCCATGCTTCCCTATGGGCATGGTTCACATTTGGGCATTTTACAGCGCGTTTGAACGCGCTGAAAAACGCCCAACGCTGTCGCTTCAGCATGAGCTTCTTTGGGGTGTTTTAACGCGCCTATGGGCCATGCTAAAATAGGGGTGAATCACTGAATCGCGCGTATGATGCGCGTTTCTTAGTTGCAAAAACGTGCATCCAAAAACGCGCGTCATACGCGCGATTCAGAAACGCTTAGGTGTGTTCCCAGCCTGAAGGTTTTGTGCCAACATTGACTGGTATTTGGAACTGTTTATAATTCCCTCTATCTTAACTAAGGCCCCAGTTCCAGCTGAAGAAAAACAGCCCCAAAGCGTGATGCTGCCACCACCATGCTTCACTGTGGGGATGGTGTTCTTTTGGTGATGGGCAGTGTTGTTTTTGCACCAAACATATCTTTTGGAATTATGACCAAAAAGTTCAACCTTTATTTCATCAGACCATAACACCTTTTCCCACATGCTTTTGGGAGACTTCAGATGTGTTTTTGCAAAATGTAGCCTGGCTTGAATGTTTTTCTTCGTAAGAAAAGGCTTTCGTCTTGCCACTCTACCCCATAGCCCAGACATATGAAGAATGCGGGAGATTGTTGTCACATGTACCACACAGCCAGTACTTGCCAAATATTCCTGCAGCTCCTTTAATGTTGCTGTAGGCCTCTTGGTAGCCTCCCAGACGAGTTTTCTTCTCGTCTTTTCATCAATTTTGGAGGGACGTCTAATTCTTGGTAATGTCACTGTTGTGCCATATTTTCTCCACTTGATGATGACTGTCTTCACTGTATTCCATGGTATATCTAAGGACTTGGAAATTCTTTTGTACCCTTCTCCTGACTGATACCTTTTAGCAATGAGATCCCTCTGATGCTTTGGAAGCTCTCTGTGGACCATGGCTTTTGATGTGGGATGCGACTAAGAAAATTTCAGGAAAGACCAACTAGAGTAGCAGAACTTTTATTTGGGGTTAATCAGAGGCACTGTAAATGATGACACGTGTATGCTGACTCCTATTTAACAGGCTTTTGAATCTGATTGCTTAAATCTGAACACCGCTACATCCGCAGTTATTAGAGGGTGTGCACACTTATGCAACAACATTATTTTAGTTTTGTTTTTGTTTTCTTCCCTCCACCTAAAATATTTCAGTTTGTTTTTCAATTAAGTGGTACAGTTTATAGGTCACATTAAAGGTGGAAAAAGTTCTGAAATGATTTATCTTTGTCTCATTTTTTTACAGCACAGAAACCTGAATATTTGACGGGTGTAGACTTTTTACATCCACTGTGTGTGTGTGTATATGTGTGTGTGTGTGTGTGTGTGTGTGTGTATATGTGTATATATATATATATATATATATATATATATATATATACACACACACACACACACAGTGTCGGACTGGGGTGCCTAGGGCAAATTTATTTTGGGGGCCCATCATACAGATACATTAAAATATTACCTGCTCACACAGCAGCAAGATGCTACCAGATGATTGAATATGGGGGTCCGTGTAGAAACTTTGAGAAGGTAGGTCCTGGGAGAAGAGGATACTAACAGCTTTCCTCTATACCTAGAAGTCATCTTAGCTATCTGATCGTGTCTATAATAATACACTGGGGAGTTTCTTTAATAATTGACCAAGTTTTAATATGAACATAGGCTGGTTGAGATGCTGTACACTGAATATATGTATGTAGTGCCATAAGTCTACTGTGTTATGTGCCACTGGTGCAGGGGGTGGAGACTAGGGGCTGATCTTGCTCAGGGGCCCACCGGGGGATTCGCCTGTGCCCCTGTGGGCCAGTCCTAGCCTGTGTATATATACAGGCCAGTCCGGGCCCAGAACAATTTATAATGTAAAAATGCAGTGGCAGTATTGCTATTTTACCCATCTCCCTCCCAGAAGGAGTTAGTGAAAGTTATGTGTACCCCAAAATAGAGCCATTAAAAATCACAACTTGTCCTGCAAAAAACAATACCTCATAAAGCTATATAAACGGAAAAAATAAAGTTATAGCTCTTGGAACGTGACAATAAAAAAAGGAAGAAAAACGCTTGGTCAGTAAGGCCTAAAACAGGCTGGTCACTAAGGGGTTAATAGTGGCCTCCACAGTCCCCACCCCTTTAACATTGACCTCCACAGCGGCCTGCCCCTTTATTAGTGACCTCCGCAGTACCCCGTCTCCTTAATAATGATTTACACAATAACCCGCCCCCTTAACAGTGGTCTGGGAGGCTACCAAGTGACCTCGACAGTTCCCTGCCCCCTTAAGAGAACTCCATAGCATCCCGCCCCTTTAACAGTGACCTCCACAGCGGCCGCCCCTTTATTAGTGACCTCCACAGTACCCCTTCTCCTTAACAGTGATTTTCAAAACACCCCACCCCCTTAACAGTGGCCTCTACAGCAATCTGCCCCTTAACACTGACCTCCATAGCAAACCGTCCCCTTATTTGTGACCTTCATAGCAGCCTGCCCCTAAGGTGGCCACACTCCCTGTCCTCCGTCCGGCGCAAGGCCTGGATGGACACAGGGATGTCCTCTTGAACAGCTCACTCTTGGACAGCAGCACTGTGCTTTTTGAGCGTGAGCTGCAGAGAGAAAGTCACCCTCCCTACCACCCCTTCAGCTGCCAGAAGTTGATTTTTACCTTCATTTTTTTAATCCCCGTCGGCTGCGGAGTTGGAGGGGCATGGCCTAACTGGGTAGGGGCTTGGCTTAACGGGACCTCAGAGCAGAGTTTTTAAGTCCGTTTTTTGAGAGTGGCCTGAATGGCCATCCTACCTGCCCCCTGAACTGTGACCTCCACAGCACTCCGCTCCCTTAACAGTATCATCCACAGCGCTCTGCCCCTTTAAAGGAAATCTGTCGCCAGGATAATCGCTATTGAAGTAAAGCCAAAGCCTAATAGTACTTAGTACCTTATTTCTAGATGTTTATTTGGTATGCAAATTAGCCAGTGAGGTGCCCAGAGGGGCGTCACTCTTGCAGTAAGGAGCCCAGGCACACCTCCTGCTAGTGCCCAAGCCCGCCCTCATGCTGGGAGCAGGGAAAAGGGGGGCAGAATTATGGCTAGAATGTGATATAGGAGAAGTGGGTGGACACATTGTGGCAGGAGGCATGCCTTGGCTCCTTCCTGCAAGAGTGACACCCCTCTGGGCACCTTACTGGCTCATTTGCATACTAAATAAACTGGATTTTCAGAAGATAGAAAACATCTATTGCTGAAATAAAGGCACATCTGGAAATAAGGTACTAAGTGCTATTAGTCCATGGCTTTGTAAGCTGTGTACCAGGGTGGGCTCACCAGGATACAGTGAAGTCACGAACGAGGAAAGCAACCCAGCCCAACCAGCTTTTGCCAAAACAGAATTTTACTTAAATGTGGCAATAAACAGAACCAGAAATGCTGGGAACATACAATAAATTTACATGCACCCAGCCCGAAGGCTGAGACCCTTGTGCACAGCACGGCGCACTCTGATGGCTGCAGGAGGAAAGCGCTGTAATTTACTTACTGGCGGGCACAACTAAACTGCCACACCTTAGCTATTATTACCTTAAAAAAACAAGAACCACTGTATGGGTGTGTGTGGTACGGGCTAGTCTGTGGTGCAGCACAACAGCTTAAAATCTTAGAAAGCTCTACAGTATTCCCCCTCCCATAACTGGTACTGTAGCACGTGCCTGAGTATTCCTTCTGAGCAAAACGCCAGCCTGGCTTGAGTTTGTGGGAATTTTATCAGCTCTCCAATGTGCAATCTCACCTTAAGTTATGGAGTCCTTGCAATGAACAGTAGTAACACTTGTGGCCTGACACAAACAAAGACCCTAACTAACTAACTACAGGCCTGGTCTCAGTCTCCAGACGCCAACACTGTAATGAGGTGCGTGCACGATCTTACCGACCCGGGGCTGCTCTGCATCCGCTGGTGACTCTGAACAGAATAAATGCCTCTCCAACAAGCATGCGGTACCGCAGTGTATGTAGCTTTGCTCTTCAGCTCTCATCAGCATTCCTGGAAGCAATCCTCTTTCCTCTGAACACGATCAGCTTCACAAAGGGTACTTTCACACTAGCGTCATTCTTTTCCGGCATTGAGTTCCTTCCTCGGGGCTCAATACCGGGAAAAAACTATTCAGTTATATCTTAATGCATTCTGAATGGAGAGAAATCCATTCAGTATGCATCAGGATGTCTTCAGTTCAGTTCAGTCACTGAATGAGGGCTTCTGATATCCCATTAGGGCTTCTGATATCCCATTAGGGCTTCTGATATCTAATGCGATCTTTGGACCAATTGAAGGTATCACAAGGTTCTTTGGAAAGTCATACCAGTTGCTGAGTTTGTGTTTTCATTGTTCACCATTGAATATGGCGGGGCGGGGGCCAGGTCAGGACTTCGACCCTCACAAATTTACCGCTTCGTAAATGACCCCCGTTATTTAGTTATAGAGCAGTGTTGTTTGATCATAGTTCTTTCAGATCATTCTGACTTGGCATTTGAAATATTTGCTTTGTTTGCTCCTAAAGGCAATTCAGTATATACAGTATTCACAGCATTATGTGTGGCGATATAAATCTGCCTTGCAGAATCCAGTGTTTTTGCAGAAAACCATGTGTTGCTGTTTAGAATAATTGTGGGCTGTTTGCTTTGCGTTTCAGAGTGAAGCACTGACAAGCCAGGCAACCCCCGGCCATCCCATGTAACAGCATTTGCCAGATGATAATAGTAGTTATGTAGCCACATTGAAGCTATAATTTGAGTATTACATACAATAAACTAATACTGTTGAAGAAAATGTGCAGTGCCTTCTATTAATGACATACATACAGTCCACTTATTTACAGCACGTCTTACACTGGGATAAAATGTCATATGTACAAGCTTTTCACTTAAAGGGGTACTCTGGTTTTAAGAGGAAACCAGGCAGCACAGAGGATAAAGAAGTGATCATTACTTACCTGGCAGATCCTGCGCTGCCGCTCCAGTTCTCCTGTTTACCTGGCTGCAGTGGAGATCATGGTAACGACTAGTGTTAAGCTAAAGTTGATTCTGTCAAAACATAATTTGACTCTTATATGGAAAGCCGTCTCGGTACAGCATTCAAATGTATGGGCTCCGCCAAGGTGAAATTCGTTCTCGTGAGACCTCAGTGAATACCTTCGAACGCCGATTTTTCAACTTGAAAAATATTTTAAAACTGGTATCCAAAGCCGACTTCAGATCCCAGTTTTAACATTTTTTTCAAGTTGAATAATGGATGTCCGAATTTATTCAGCGAAGTCTCGCACAACTTCTGAGATAATGAAATTCACCTCGGTGGAGCCTATACATTTGAATGCTGTATGGAGACGGATCTCCGTACAGAATTTAAACAAAGTTTCGACCGAAGCGACTTCAGATCTATGATCTGAAGCTCACTAAACACTAGTGACAACTGGGATCAACCGATATTGATTTTTTTAGAGCCGATACTGTTAATCTGTGAACTTTCAGGCCGATAGCCGATAACTTATACCGATATTTTATATCTTATAATATATATTATATTAGTTGGTAGTCACTGAGGTGGAGGGTCGTGGGGGTGGAAATTTGCATTTGGCACTAGTATATGATAAATGTAAATCACTAGTGCCAAATACCAATTTCCATACCATTCCCCCCTCCTCACTGACTTTATTAACCCTCTATCAGACCTCAGATCAGACCTTTATTAACCCCTATCAGACATCAGATCAGACCTTTATTAACCCCTATCAGACCTCAGATGAATAAAATAAAAAACTCCTCACCTCTCCTGTGCCGCAGCTCCTCTTCATCTCCGGGTCCGGTATCTCATTCTCCTGTGTTCTCCGGCCTGTGACAGGTTATAGTGCGCGCACTACGTCCTGATGCTGTATCGGGTCAGGACAGTGCAGCGCCGGCCCCATCGAAGAAGACCAGCGAGGCTGAGTATCGGAAGCGCTTGCTGCGCTTCTTCCCTGCTCCCCGCACCCGATGCATACTAGTGCGCGCTTCCATAATGGCAACGTTAGATGCTGATACCGTTATCGGCAAGGTTAGATGCTGATACCGATAACTTAAAAAATCCTGAATCTCGGCCAATAATATTGGTACTTCCGATAATCGGTCAAACCCTAGTGACAACACATGATCGCTGCAGCCAATCACTGGGCTCAACAGTGCACTAAAGAGTCCAGTGATTGGCTGCAGCGGTCACTTGTTTTTAATATGACATCACCTCTGCAGTCAGGGAACCAGATCTGGAGACCTGAAATAATAATGAGGAATCTAACGGGTGAGTAAGTAAAACTTGATATTGTAGGTAAATCCACTGTGTTGTCCGGTTTTCTCCTTAAAGTGTAACTGCCGTTTTTTTTTTATTTGTGTAAGGCTACATTCACACGACCGTAGTGTATTACGGATCCGCAAATTGCGGATCCGCAATACACCCAGCCGCACCCCCCATAGAAATGCCTATTCTTGTCCGCAGGCTGCGGACAAGAATATGACATGTTCTATCTTTTGCGGAGCCGCGGACCGGAAGTTCGGGGCCGCGCTCCGCAAATGCGGAAGCGGAGAGCACCTAGTGTGCTCTCCGCACCTCGTCCGGCCCCATAGACAGTGAATGGGTCTGCACCCGTTCCGCAGAATTGCGGAACGGACGCGGACACATTCACGGTCGTGTGAATGTAGCCTAATGTGTAGGGGCAGTGATGCTGACCATTTTTGTATTATACTTTAATTACTGAACCCGTGCGTTTCTATTAGAAAAATATCTCTAAAGTGGCCCATTCTGATCCTTAGCAATACTCCTCTGTCTTCTATTTACATAACCGTGGAGACTTACACGGTTGCTAAGGCTCAAAATGGGCCATTTTACAGCTATTTTTCTAATAGAAATGTACGATCAGTATTATATTACAAAAATGTTCAGTATCACTGACCCTATACATTACACAAATAAAAACCGAAGGACAGTTGCACTTTAAGGGCTCGTTCACCTCACCGTTTGTCTTTTCCGTTCTCCGGCTCCGTTAAGGAGCAGGAGAACGGAAAGGACGGATGCTGTACATAACTGACACCTAACTGACACCAACAGAGCCTAAAGACCCCATAGACTTTAATAGGGTCCGTTTGGTGTCCGCTCAGAACATGATTTTTGAGTGGACACGAAAGTACTGCATGCAGGATTTTCATGTCCGCTCAAAAATCATGTTCTGAGCGGTCACCAAACGGACCCCATTATAGTCTATGGGGTATTTAGGCTCCGTTGGTGTCAGTTATCTACAGCATCCGTCCTTTCCGTTCTCCTGCTCCTTAATGGAGCCGGAGAACGGAAAAACGGTGATGTGAACGAGCCCTAAGCTGTACATCCCCTTTAAGTAGCAGTTTCGAAGAAATTCTTGCCTTTTTATGAATGGTTAGTGTGGTGGAGCTGAGTTTGTGATTTGGATCATCATTATACTGGAATTTTGGAGGTCATTTCAGAAATAGATCTTGCATGAAAAATCTGACACACTGAGGGTAAAAATAATGGATGTTTCTGAGAGGAGACTGAAGTACTATTCACTGAAGGGCATATATTTTTACAAGGATGCATTTACTATCTTTATTGAAAGATGCCCTTCCTTGAATGAACAGTATATCATAAATTCACCCTATTGACTTCCATGCTGCCAATAAATCTTGGGTACCATATGAACCTTCTCTTTCATTTTTTCTGCTTGTGGTCTTGTGGTAATTTTATATATGCTCTGAACCTGTAATTATTAGCGTCTTACTTTAGACTACTTTATTTTGTTGGTCTCTGAGTTTTTAAACATGCATTTATTCTGTACCACTTTGAGAGCACATTTGAAATGTAATCTAAAGTACTGTCAAGGTTACTGTTCCTGCTTAGGGGTAGCCCCTTAGATGAGAACAAATTGTTGCTTGCATGTTTTTTTTTTTTTGAGCACATGCATTCTCACCTGTTCTATTAGCTTTAATTGCAAAGTTGGTAAGTGTAAATAGATCCGGGCATGGAAGCAAATAGTAAATTTGTATTCAAAGAGTACTCTATTCAGGTCGCTGTAGTGTTCACGACAGACTATACACTTTATGGGCAAAAATATTGACATCTACACATTACACCTACAGGAGCTTTAATGCCCTCCCTTTCTCATCCATAGGCACTCATATGGAGTTGGACTTGGTGCTAAAACTGCTTATCAAATGTCACACATGGTTTGATAAATTTGTCTCCTCTTTCAAACTTTTATGTAGAAATGCTGCTCCAGTTTTCCTATGCCACCCTCTTTAAAAAGCCCCATTGATAAATCTGAAGAGAGACTAATGAACATAGCAGACCATGATCATTTTCCAAAATGCAAAACTGCACTTACAACAAAATTTGCAATTTTTTTACAGTAGAAAACTGCTACCCTAATGATCTATTCCCCCACTGTGTTTGCATAGTTTCTTACTATTATTAGTATATTTGTGCCGTGAAATGTGAAGGAATATCAGTTTAAAATAAATGTGATATATTTCAAAGTAATGGTCCAATTATAAATTGCTTTATGTGCCATGATTTGCCCTGTTATGAAGAGAAATTGGATTTATGAAGCTGCCAAGAACAAAGTAAACTAGGTGAACAATGAAAGCTAGGGTTGAGCGAATAGACTTCAGATGAAACGTCCAAGGTCAATTCGCATAAAACTTTGCTTCAAAACTTTGGAGCAAGCGCTCGGTAAAGTGTTAGAATGTATTGGCTCCGATGAGCCGAAGTCGATTCGCTGATCCCTAACGAAAAGCTTCTATTATGCTGCAGAACAGAGACTCTAATTCATATCTGCCATTCACTCTCTTCGTATAGAGATGCAGTCAGAAAGGAGTGCTGTGCTGGCAGATTAGCTCCTGGGATTGTGCTGACTCTGCAATGCAAGATTAAGAATGGAATGGGCTAACCATAGAAAACTGGCATGGCTTGTTTAGCTTTTGATTACACAAGGTACCGCAGAGAATGTGTAACCAATTAAATCACTCTGTTAACATGATCAATATTATTAAACTAGGCATATTGCCTGGTAGGGTTGATCGTGCTGAATAAAGTGATATATTTCTTTTTTATATTTATTATTTATAGTTTATATTTATTATTATAGGTAAAGCTACCAGGATCAACCCTTTGAAACCAGGCATACTGGCTGCTAGGATTCATCGTGCTGCTTCAAACTATACCTTTCTTTTGTCTTTATGCTAAACAGCTGCAGAGATATCTGCGTTTTTATTCATATGCATATAAGAAGTTTGAGCACCAATAGGTGCGGCTGAATCATTTGAGCTCTGCTTTATGCCCTGTGTGCTCTGCACACTCCCCCCTCCCCTTGATTGACAGGGCCAAACATGAAGAGTGCACAGCTGTATCCTTGAGATGTGTGCTGGCAGTTAAATATTATATCCCTATGTAATATAGCTTCACCACACTGAGATCTGCTCAAAAAGCTAATATACATATTACTGCTTTATTTACAGGCAGAATATATTATTAAAAAGACCCCAGTGATATGTGTTACCTTATAAGCATAGAAAAAACAAGCTTGTATGTGTGGTAATGTTATAGCTTAGTGGTTAAATGTGTGGTATTGCATTTAGAGATCCTAGGTTCGAATTTTGAAAGAGACTTAAAGAGGACCTTTCACTAAGATTTAGGTAGTGAAATACTTACACTACCTTCGTGGGCGGCCCACTCTGACGTCCAAGCAACATTTCTTTTTTCAAAATAACCCCCCCGTTCGTGCGCTCCGGTCCCCATTAGTTTTCACATGCGGGGACTCCTTCTACTAGGCGGGGACTTGTCTTTTCCCTGGGGAGTGTTTTTCCAATCATAGCGCTCGGCTCGCAGCCAGAGAGAGAAAAACCACTCCCCAGGCAAAAGACAAGTCCCCGCCTCATACAAGAAATCCCCGCATCTGAAAACTAACGGGGGACCGCAGCGCACGAACGGGGGGTTATTTTGAAAAAATAAATGTTGCCTGGATGTCAGCGGGGGCCGCCCAAGAAGGTAGTGTAGGTATTTCACCACCTAAATCTTAATGAAAGGTCATCTTTAAAGTTTCTTTTTTCTTCAGATATTTTTTTCTTCCGCATTTAGCCCATAATAAGTCTATATCCTTATCATATTGAGAAATCCATATCATTTTTAGAAAGCTAATAAATATTACTGATTTCTTTATAATCATTTATTATGTCTGTGAATAAATCAGTAATAGGTTTTAGAAAAACAACAACAAACAACTCTATTTTCAATACAGTAAGGCATTATTATTAAATGATATATTATAGTATAGCCTTTTAATATGGGTTTAATAAAAGAGAAAAAAGAATTGTATTATGTAAGCCTCTCCAAGGACTTGAATCTGGAATCTCTACATGCATGGTAGACCACTATACCTCCAAGCTATAGCATTACCACCTAGACATTTCTGTGCACATACTCTTTTAACTACATAATTTCAGGATAATCTGTCATGTGTTTGTACATGAGTAATGCCATTTTTCTGGCCATTATATGACATGTATATTGTGTTCTTGGCAGCCTAAAACACTATATACATCCGCTCTATCTGTAATTGTCAATTCTCCCTAAACTATTGGGTGGAGACTAGCTGTAATGATATCTCCCCATAGACTACAAATGAGGAAAACAGGAGACCGTGCCCCTTTTGCACCTCTACTCCCCTGCTTTCCCGACTTAGCCACCCCCTTCCCTTGACTGACAGGCATCATCATTATTAGGGTACTTTTACACTTGCGGCAGGACGTATCCGGCAGGCTATTCAGCCTGCTGCATCCGTCCTGCCGCAAGTGGCCGTGCACTGCAGTGCTGCCGCTCTGTCCCCATTGACTATAATTGGGTGGGGGGCGGAGCTACAGCGCAGCACGGCACTGCACGGCCGTAGATCGCCGGACTAAAAGTCCTGCATGTCCGGCAATCTCCGGCCATGCAGTGCCGTGCTGCGCCGTAGCTCCGCCCCATTATAATCAATGCGGACAGAGCGGCAGCACGGCAGTGCACGGCCAATAGTGGAAGGACGGATGCGGCAGGCTGAATAGCCTGCCGGATCCGTCCTGCCGCAAGTGTAAAAGTACCCTTAGAGATGAGCGAATAGATTTGCCCTTGTGTGGTACAGTTTTATGTTCTAAAGCATTTTTTGGCTTGTATTAGTGGGGGGAAAAAAGGGCTTATTAGCCGTTGTGTGGTGAAGTGTGAAAATTACAGCCCTTTTTGTTGTGTATTAGTGGCACAAAGAATATACATATTTGCCATTCAGTGGTGCAGTCATATATTCTAAAGCCTTTTGTGTCGTGTATAAGTGGAAAAAAAATAATAGCCTATTTTCCGTTCAGCGGTGCAGTTATATGTTCTAAAGCCTTCTTTGGCGTGTATTAGTGGAAAAAGAAAAAGGGCTTATTAGCCGTTGTGTGGTGCAGTGAGAAAATTACTGACTTTTTGGGGATGTTTTAATTTCCTTTTTATTTATTTGATCTAACAGTATGTCAGACAGAGAAGTGCCAGGTCCTGCATAGTGGAGTGGCAGAGGCCTAAATTTTTCTGGCGCAGGCACAGGTCACAACAGAAAAAGGGGTCGTGGCAGCAGGAGTCGCAGCGAGAGGCCTGAGCTCCCGGTGTTATCTAGCGGTCATGCCTTGACCAGCAACCCAGCGGTTCCTGAATGGTTGACCCGGTCATCCACTTGGTCCCAAGTGACATCAGACACCCCCAGCCAAGAGTTGGGGGTTCGTCAGACACAACCCTTAGTTTGATCTTTTGTCAAGATGAACCAGGCGTGGATCAACCAGGATTTCCACCCACCAATGCCTGATGCATCAGACTACGGTTTCTTCTGGCTACCTTTCTCAGTTACTATTCTGATGCTGCCACCCGCCTGATGCCACACATCTGATGCCAAGTGCTCCTTCTTTCACCCAACATTTGGTACTGGTATTGCCACCCACCTCCCCACTTTGTCACCAGGTCACTCTGTGGTCTCCTGATGCTGCTGCCACCTCCACACTATGTCACCTGGCCACTGTGGTCTCCTGATGCTGCTGTTACCTCAACACTATGTCACCTTGTCACTCTGGTGCCTCCTGATGCTGCAGCCACCTCCACCCACTGTCATTGTGCCACTCTGTGGTCTCCTCATGCTTCTGTTGCCACCTCCACACAGTCATTGTGCCACCCTGTGGCCTCCTCTTGATGCTGTTGTTTCCGCCGCCTCCACACTATGTCACCTGGCCACTATGTGGTCTCCTAATGCTGCTGATACCTCAACACTATGTCACCTTGTCACTCTGGTGCCTCCTGATGCTGCCGCCACCTCCACCCTCTGTCATTGTGTCACTCTGTGGCCTCCTGATGCTGCTGCCACCTCACCACTATGTCATAGAGCCACTCTGTGGACTTCTCATGCTGTTCCCATCCTCCCCACTTCATGACTGGGCCACTATTTTGCCTTTCGGCCTGGCTGACATCATCATTTATTTGACCCTTCTTCTGATCTGTCAGAAGGAAGGAAAAATTAGACGCACAACTGTCTGTGTAGCGGCTGTAAGGCCTGTATGGTCCTATCAGAATTGGCTTGTGATTTGGTAGCCATAAGCAGGAGTGGGTACAAAACACAGAAAACATGCAAATATTCCATTCACGTGTCATCTCTGTTTTGGATCCACTCCTGTTTTTTTGGAATTAGCAATACTGATGGATTACTGACCAAATGCTGACCGAGTGAAGGCGGATGCTTAACAGACAGGATCCGTTTTTTGGGGGTTATTGTTCTGATCAGAGGAAGGGCAATATAATCAGTGGCGTCAATACAAACTTACTGCTGACACCCTCTCCACTCGAGTGGCTCTACTTATATAAACGTTTAATAGAACCGGTTCTGTAGACATCTATTTGGAATCAGCTGATGGTGTAAAAGCAGTACGCTTCTTCTTGGCGCTAACATTGACCTGTAAGGCTAAGTTCATACTTGAGTTATTTGGTCAGTTTTGGCCCCATAACTGCCCAAATAAGTGAAGTGTACAGTAATTCTAAGAGTGACGCCTGTCATCTGCATGTCATACGGACTCAAAGTATTATTTCACTACCACAGCAGACTCCTTATGCGTGTTACTGCAAGGCACAGTGTTCTACAACACTATAAAGGCTCTCTGCAGCCAGGAAATAGCCGTTTTTTTAACGTGATTCGCAGCGAATAAATTCATATCAAACCAAATTTTTTCGAAAAATTTGTCGAACCAGCCTAATTAAATTTTAGAAAAATTTGCTCATCTCTAATCAATATGCCTGGACCTGTTCTCCTGCGCAACCACCACTGTTTCTATAATCGTCACGTGCAGTTGCACATCCAGAGGATTACAGGACCAGGCATGAGCACAAGATGATGCCTGGCTCTGTCAGTGACAGGGAGTCAGGAAAGCAGATATGTGCCGAGGGGCTAGGGTTGTGCCCTTTGATGCACTGAAGCTCTAATTAGCCTATTGACAAAAACTAAGATAATTCTGAAACTGTCCAATAGATGTTGGTCCCACCTTGATCCTTTCTCCCTATTCAGAGAAATCATCGATTTAATGATATGCAAATTAGCCTCTTGGTGCAATGACTGACAGGGCCAGGCAGTGAAGACATCCTCACTTTTAGCCCTGAACTCTTGCAGCATGCTTTATACCATCTTTATTAACTGTTTTAGACACTTTTTTGGCTAGTCTGACAAAGGGGTGTGGCTTAGCAGAAAGGAGCATGACTTGCTGAAAAAGAATTATGGTTTGAGTTGTGACAGTGACCCCAATTTCAAAAATGTGTCTGTGCCAAGAATCCGTCTAAAAAGTGGTGCATTTTTGCTATGGGCGGACAGGGAACTTAATGTGGCCCTGGAAAAAAACAAAAAGTGGCCCCATGTTGTAGGTCGGTTTAAATTCACGTTACATTACAATATTCCAGTCTGATTGGCTAATGTCAGTTTATAGCCACTAGTCACAAAAAGCATCTTTACACTGCCCAATGTTCAGGCAAATTATCACAAACAAGCGTTTTTAGCAAAAGGCTCATTCATCGGGTAATGGAATCGTTCATGTGGTCACCTAAACCATCATTTGTCGGCGGCAGATTGTGTCATCTAACATGCCGTCTGCTGCCGGCAAAAATAATTCTGTATCGGGACGAGCAATTGCTAATGCCATACGGTGGAGGAGATTGGTACATGTAAATGCCGAGGTCAACCCAACGGACGAGCAGGCAATTGTCAGAAAAGAATGCTATCTTCCCGACAATCTCTTGCTACATCGGGCCATGTAAAGGGTCATTTAGTGACCACCTATCCTGCCAAAGTGCGATTAGAAAAGCATTGCAGTATGTTTGCTGTAATGTGTATTCTTTGTTTCTTAGTGGACCTCTACATTCAGAATCTACTGTATCGTACAGTTTTTCTGTTGGCTTGTTATATTTTCCTCCACTGTGATTTGTTTCATATTTTCGGTTTTGCTGACAAGTGGCTGACAAAAGCTGATAGAAATTCTGGAAGCTTCTCCATATATCTGCTGTTCTCAGATGCTCTTCTTTCTGTTACATACTCACTGTTTGGATCCTGAACATGTGCCATAACACAGGCTGATGTATCATCCAATCTTATACAAACACAATCTTCATAGCACATTCTGTACACTTCAGAAGAGAACAGTGACTTAAAGGGGCTTTCTGGTTTGCCTCAACATACTTTAAAATCATCATTTATGGAGGTAGTTGTAATGTTGGAATGTATTTCTTTTACCTTTTATTGCTCCTATCTTCCATTGAAGGATGTGGTCACATGACCATGTCCATACAGAGCTTTCTTATTTCCTGTGATGTTATGTCCATACAGAGTTAGGGATAGGGGAGTGTCTATGGAGTGTCCATGTAACTAGCTGGGTGGGGTTAGGAGGAGCAGAGAAAAGAGATGTGCATCATGGGTTTGGTTGGATACAGCAACAGGAAGTGCCACATACAGATATGAACATGGTGAAAATGGGTCAGGAGAGTACAAATTGAAAAAGAGAAGCATGAGGAAGATGTTTCAATACCAAAAGTAAACAGATCCGTTTTGATTTTTCACATCAGGATGCATCCGTTTTGTTAGGATGCAGTTGTGTGAATTGAAAACAGAAAAAAAGATCCATCACTAATTACATTGAAAGTCAATGGGTGACGGATCTGGTTTTAGGTTTTCTTAAAAAACAAATCTATCACCATTGACTTACATTGTTTTCAGTGACAGATCAGTCTTTTTCTGTTTTTATGACCGGACACAAAACTGCAGATTGCAGTTTCCAGATTCCAAATTGAACTCTTGCACCAGGGCCCATGAGCCTATAGCTACGCCCCTGGGTCCCAGCACCTATCTGACAATGGGGGCATTGTCTAAGATGAGACAACCAGTTAACCAGTCACACGCTGTACCTAATGAGGACATTTGTCGACTCCATGACTCAAATGTTTACTGGCACCTGAGATTTCTGGTCTATTTAGTTATGGTAAATATGTGAATATGCCTGTAAACATAAGTGACCTGTTTGAACTGTGTACATCTTGAACAATTTTTTAGGAGATTGCATATTTATGAGATTCTGCTTAGATTAGATTAGACTGTTAGTCACAAACATAAATGTATTGCTTTTATTTTCTGTAATATTGCATGATGGCACTCACAAATGTAAAGTGCAGGGTGTCATTTCCACAGGAAATATATAGGGGTATGATATTTTTATTTTATAGTTCCGGTTTTATTTTAGCTTGTCAAAAGTGTAAAAATTTGTCATGGCAATGAAAGGGTTAATAGTTGGCGCAATTACCACTCTCCTGAAAGCAGTCTGATAAATAAATAAAAAAGTTAATGAACGCCTTTTCTGCATGTATGTTTCTTCATATATTTATAAACTGTACATCTAATGAGGGAGGGGCAGGCAAGGTACCTAGGATTTGGGGTAATAACATCTTCCTCTGAATGGAAAAACACATGCAAAATTGTATTTAAGATAGCTTTAATTTTCAGTAAACTGGGTACTTTTACACTTGCGTTGGTGCGGATCCGTCTGTTTATTTGCACAGACAGATCCGCACCTATAATGCAAACGTTTGTATCCGTTCAGAACAGATCCGTTTGCGATAGTTTTAAAGAAAAATTTCAAAGTCAAAACGGATACGTTTTGAATTACATTAAAAGTCAATGGGGAACGAATCCGTTTTCAAATGCACCATATTGAAAACGGATCATTGAAAAAATTGAAAAACGGATCCGTCCCCATTGACTTACAATGTAATTCAAAACTGATCCGTTCGGCTCCGCATCTTCAGACGGACAGCAAAATGGTGTCCGCCTCCAAAACGGAATAGAAGCGGAACGGAGCCTAACTGATGCATTCTGAACGGATCCTTATCCATTCAGAATGCATTGGGGCTTAACTGATCCGTTTTGGACCGTTTGTGAGAGCCCTGAAACGGATCTCACAAACGGAATCCAAAACGCTAGTGTGAAAGTAACCTAAACCTTTTTTTTTTTTTTTTCTTTCTTTTATAAAGGGGTTTAATGAAAAATAGTGTAACAGAGGCTTTCCCCATCAACAAAAAATGCTACGCTTAGGCCCCTTGCACACGACCGTATGCCCTCTGAGTCATACGTTCGTGAGCGGGCTGTATGTCCCGGAGCAGCATACATCGTGTGCACGGGACCGCACAGGTTACTATGATGCTGTGCGCATCGGGCCACCTGCGGGACGAGGGGCCTTATAGTGAATTTGTATCTGTATGACCTTGCTTTTGCCCTTTGTATTTCCCTTTCTATTATGGAGAGTAAGCTTGTGTTCATGATTTGCTGCTGTGAGTACTTTACCATGACAGGCACTTGATATAATCTCTGTTTTCCAGTGGAGCAATATGAAATTGCATATGATGCAGAGTGAGAAAGTGTCTGATAAGGAGCACATGGTCTTGTACTTAACCTATGATACTGTTTGTCCTGTTTTCTCCATCATGAGGATTAGCTATACTCTTTCTCTGAAACCCACATTACAAGCTTTGAGTGGTTATGAATATGTGGAAGACTGTAAATGATGAAACGCCATATCAATAATGTGCGCTAACCCATTTACTGCCGCTATGTAGTGTTTTTACTGTGGCCATTCAAGGGAATTCTGATGCCCCATGTTTTTATAGCGGACCAGCAGGAGAAGACTGCAATACTCTGTACTCTGTAGAATTCAGACACTTAAAGGGGTTATCCTATGATTAATGTAAAAAATTTAAGACAGACATCATATAGTACTGACAATCTCTTTCTAACAAAGCTAGAACCAGCCCTATACCTCACATGGATCCAGAGATCTTCCCATTCATTGCTCTGTTAGATTTATATCAAACTGGTAGCTCAAGGGGAGGGTCTCTTCTACTGCATCTCAGGGCGCGTGTCCATAGTCTCCCTATCACAGCTCAGGAGGCGTGTCTATAGTCTCCCTATCACAGCTCAGGAGGCGTGTCTATAGTCTCCCTATCACAGCTCAGGAGGCGTGTCTATAGTCTCCCTATCACAGCTCAGGAGGCGTGTCTATAGTCTCCCTATCACAGCTCAGGAGGCGTGTCTTTTCTGCTAGAGCTCTCCCCTTATCAGAGCTCAGGACGCAGTCGAAGAATAAAACTGAGCATGTGCGGCCTTCTCAGTGAGATGGACAAAAATAAGAAAAAGAACAAAGAGCAGGTGGCGCAAATACAGATACATTTTAATGAATAACTTAGTAGCTGTGCTAAATTTTTAATTACATGCAATTACAAAAATGTTCAGATCCAGGTGCTGCTCTGAAAACTGTACAATATTTTTCGTAGGACAACCCTTTTAAGGTGCTAACAGCCTTGGACACCAGGCACTGATTGGAGATCAATAACGTTGGCATCTGATTGTATATTCCCTTATATGCCTTGGCCAATTGTGGCAATGGCATATAAGTTGTTTGACAGAGACAGCTCTCTCTATCAGCTAGGTGATCTATTGGGAGCTAAAGCTTTACTAGGACAGCTGAGGTTTTAACAATGGCTTGCTGGCTCACCATATGCACCAGCTACCCCTAGGAGGAAAAAAAAATATATATATATAACTTTTATTTTATATCACTGTCTATTAAGACTCCTATTGCAAGGCTACTAAGTCTAACTGGCTCCTAAAAACTATAGAGTTTTGTCACTCCAAAGTATTTTATTGTATTTTTAACTGTTAATATTTGACAGTACAAATAGAAAGTAAAACTCCAAGCAAACTTTCACAGTTACTAAAAAGGATTTATGTGGATCATGTAAAATACCCGGGCTGTTAATTCTTTCACTTTGGTCAACTGAAGTTCTCCTTAAATGTAAGTTTCTGACCATGCACCTACTGACAAGTGTGGTCACCATTTAAAACATACCCATGTTGTCATACTCATTGCATAAGGCTACATGCACACGACCCGACCGTATGTGTTTTGCGGTACGCAAATTGCGGCTCCGCCAAAAAAAAGGATGTCATCCGTGTTTTTTTGTTTCTTTTTGCGGATCCATTGTAACGATGCCTAAAACGGAGAAGAATAGGAAATGTTCAAGAATCTTACCATAGTCAACTTTGAATGGCAAATCTGCCGAACTTACAGAGGCTCATTCCTCATCACCTTTTCGCGGATCAACTCGGAGCACTTTTAATACAGGAGTGTCACCAGTTTTATGATGTCCTAAGAACATAAACTAGTGACCGATCCCCTTAGCAAAAGGTTTGGTCACTTTCTTTAATTGACCGAGCCATTTTGCTTAAATCTTGCCTATGATTCCTAAATATTCATGAGCTCCTGATTTTCTTTGCCACCTGCTGATAATTCAGTTGGAAAAAAAACTGTCAATCAGAGGCAGGAGGCGGAGAAAAGCAGAAGCTCATGA
The DNA here is from genome assembly GCA_033119425.1 of Bufotes viridis. Taxonomy (NCBI): domain Eukaryota; kingdom Metazoa; phylum Chordata; class Amphibia; order Anura; family Bufonidae; genus Bufotes; species Bufotes viridis. Next base: position 298,414,509 of record CM065591.1, read on the forward strand.
ATGTCAGGACTCGGCATGTGCTGGAGCTGTTAGAATCTAGCAGCAGAAAACTGATGACAGATTCCCTTTAAAGCAGTATAATGAACAGAATGTTTGCTGTGGTTGCTCTGGTCTCTGGGAGCAACGGATGCTTGGAATGCATGATCTTCTCATTGCCTTGATAAACATGACACAGGCCATTAGCTTTTCAACAGACAGTCACCAGTGTTCTCATAGCATGAGACTAAATACTAGATTTGGAAGGGGAGAGGGTGAAGTGATGCCTCACGGTTGTCCAGAAAGTCTTGCATAAGAGGAATGCCTTCACAATCATCCACTAAACACAATGACGATAAACTCTTTACTGTACTAAATGCGGCAACAGCTAATCCCAGTGCAGCGGTCACCTAGGTGTGCAGATGAAAGAGGCTTTACCGATATCATTAGTACTGCTGACAATCACTGTGTTATACTTCTTCATACTTTCAAGAGGAAAGGCAGCTGTTTCCAAAGGCTGCCCACTCTTTCCATGCCGAACGTGCACTGAGACAAAGCAGCGCTATCATAACATATACACTTATGCCATGGTTTCTTACGTGGGCTTTCTTGAACTGTTTATTTGGCTTGGGTTTTGTCTTGAAGCTCAGCTCAAAATACTGGAAAAAAACTGAAATCCACTTATTTGGGGCAACTATTAGTTCCTTGGGCTCTAGTTTTACATATTCATTGGTCCCCTTTACCATACTGAGAATAAATGCTATATGTCATATGAAGAACTTGGAGCTCACAAATTTCAGTTCAACTGACCATCCTAAAGCTGCGTTATGTTTTACTCTGGAGACTATGTTACATTGTTATAACACAAAAACTGCACAATAGGTTTTCCGTAATGTTTAGCATTTTATTTATAAATCTGATCTCATCGAGCATCTACATCTCATATATGTGTGTCACATCTACATATAGCGAGGTAGCCAGTAGGTCTGGTGCCTAACCTTTTGGGCTGTTTTCTGTTGATGTCTATGGAAGTTCCTATTTTTTGGCCACTGGGGTGGGGTAAATGGCTTCTCAAGTCCACAGTAATTTGCCCATCCGTGATATGATTGTTTTGTAACTATGTGATGATGGGTATGCTGGTATCAAAGTGTAGTGCATAGAGGCATGCAGTGAAATCAACCTTAGGCACCCACATGATGCATTATTCATAAACTTCAGCATCGATTTCATAAAGAAAATACATGGCAGCTTTCTGTGTGTCATTTTTACTTTGCAGCCTTGGCTTCTTGGGATAACTTATGCTTAGTTCTCAAGGCATTGCTGAAGGCATTTTCTTCCCAATTTTAAAGGTGTTGAAAAATGTAGCTGTCTTTTTCCAAAAACAGTACTGTTCCTGTCCATTAGATTGTGTGTAGGATATTGCACCTTTGCCCCATTTATGTCAATGGACCGGAGCTGTTTCTGGATAAAGGCAGCCATGTTTTTATAATCCTGGATAACCTCTTTAATAATGTTTTTTACCTAACCTCACCCAAAAGGATACTTTATCTGTATTGTTATAATGATATCCACTGGTCATGTATCAAGAAAATTGAAAGGAACGTTTCTGCAGTCCAAAGACTCACAGGTGTCATCATCTTGCATTGCCTCTTCTCCGCACATGATCCTGAGCTTGACAGCTGCACACACCAGCTTGTGGCCATCTCTGACTGAACTCGCTGCTCAAGCAGAGGGAATCTGATAGTATAGGAGAAGATTATAGAATAATACACAAGAACCTGCTTATACAAATAGCTATTTAAGAAGTGATATTCTGAGATTTTGACATTGTCTATCCTCAGGATAGGTCATCATTTACTGATCTGTGGGGCCTAGCCACGTGACCAATTACGTGATAGCACTGGCCTAGTAAGAGGCAGTGGTGCTCACTGGAGCGCAAAGCCTCTTCAAACAGCTGATCATCAGGAGAGCCAAAGGATAGGTCATCAGTATAAAGCACTCAGACAACCCATTTGAAGTTATACATTTTGAGGTTATGCATATAAAATAGATGATTTCCTACATTATGATGCCATTCTTCTTTGCAGATCCTCTGTCAGGTTGGATGGGGACTGTCGGTGGACAGCCATTTTCAGGTCTCTCCAGACATGTTCAATTGTGTTAGTCATGGCTCTGACTGGGCCACTCAAGGACCTTCACGGAGTTGTCCGTAAGCCGTCTTGGCTGTGTACTTAGGGTCATTGTCTTCTTGGAAGGTAAACCTTTAGCCAGGGGTGTAGTTATAGGGGAAGCGGCTGCTTTGGGCCCAAACCCACAAGGGGGCCCCCTCAGTAGGAAGACTAAAAGATTTTATTGTCAGGGCCCCCTTAACAGTAGTATACTGTGAGGAATCTGAGAAGTTATAATTTAATGCCTGCCCATTTGCTGTCATCTGGCAGAGGAATTGGGCTGAATAGGTGACCGTGCCTCAAAGCCTGAAAATGACAACCTTTCACACCTCCAGCAGCTGGGCTGGAAGCAAACTTAGCTGACAGGACGACCCCCCTGTGGGAGGGCTGAGCTGGTTACCTACAACAAAAAAATCCCCCAGACAATCTGAAACCGGGAGTGCATAAGAAATTCTGACATTACCGCACATGTTAGCCATACACCGATTACGTTTTCGAGACCCCAAAAACAAGCCATTTTTCCGTAAAGCCCTGAATGGTCTGCTGCAGTTATGATTGACCTTGTGAACATTTCTCCTATTTCCACACAGGATCTTTGGAGCTCAGTGGAAATAGACAGATAACGGTAGTGTTGTGAATTTTATCACTTCACCAAGGGTACCTTCACAGGGTACCTGGCGCTTTTGTTTTCCGGCATAGAGTTCCGTCGTCAGGGCTCTATGCCGGAAAATATGCTTTAGTTAAGATAATACAACCGCATGCATCCGTTTGAATGGATTCGCTTGTATTAACTTTAACTATTTTTGAACTCCATTGAAAGTCAATGGAGGACGGATCCGTTTTCTATTGTGGCAGAATGTGCCAGAGAAAACGGATCCGTCCCCATTGACTCTGCATCCCAGGATGGAAAGAAAACCGCAGCATGCTGCGGTATTTTCTCCGTCCAAAAAACGTTCACATACTGCAGAAGACATCCTGATTAGAGATGAGCGAGCTTTAAAAAAAAAGTTCGGCGTTCGGGTTGTGGTAATCGCCGCATCCCGTTATGGATTCCACTACCACGGACTATCCCGGCATATGGAATCCATAAGGGGCGGCCTCCACGAACCCGAACTGTTGAACAGTTGAAGGACCTGGGGTGACGTCACCGTCACGTGATCAGTGCAGGGGGCGTGGCTCAGCACGGGATCAAATCCAGTGCTGAGCCACGCCCCCTGCACTGATCACATGACGGTGACGTCACCCCAGGTCCTTCGGCTGTTCAACAGTTCGGGTTCGTGGAACCGCCCCTTATGGATTCCATATGCCGGGATAGTCCGCGGTAGTGAAATCCATAACGGGATGCGGCGATTACCACAACCCGAACGCCGAACTTTTTTTTAAAGCTCGCTCATCTCTAATCCTGATGCATCCTGAACGGATTTCTCTCCATTCAGAATGCATGGGGATAATCCTGATCATTTTTTTTCCGGCATAGAGGCCCTGGTGACGGAACTCTATGCCGGGAAAGAAAAACGCCAGTGTGAAAGTACCCTTAGCATAAAGTATCTGGCTGTTTGGGAGGGGCTTAAGATAAAGCGCCACTCCCTGTCGTTCTTAAAAGAAATAGATATGGTAAGGTTTTAATCTTTTGGAATAGCTAGAAATCCCTAAGATATAAGACGATGTCTCAGTGATCTGGGCACAGTTCCTATTGTTTCTTTTGGACTTCTATGGAGGTTAAATAATTGGAATAATATGGAGGTGAAATGATTGGGAAAATTGGTGTGAGACAATAAACTGATGAACAGAGTGATAAATGGCCAATTATATAAGCGGCAAAGGTCTTAGGAAGTAGCTTAAAGGCAGATAAATAGATGTATCATCAAGTGAGTGGACGAATATATAAATAAATCTTTGGAGCTCAGCCAGAGTGACCATTGAGTTCTTGGTCATCTGTCTTATCAAGGCCCAGCTCCCTTGATTACTTCGTTTGGTTGCCAGCTCCAGAAAGAGTCCTGGTTGTTTCAGACTTCTTTCATTAAAAAATTATGGAGACTGCCGTGCTGTTGCAAACTTTCAGTGCAGCAGAAATTGTGTTGTACTCTTCTCCACACAATCCTGTCTCTGAGCTCTATGGGCAGTTCTTTGCTCCTCATGGCTTGGTTTTTACTCTGATATGCATTGTCAGATGTGAGACCTTATATAGATAGGAGTATGTCTTTCCAAATCATTTCTAGTCAGCTGAACTTACCACAGGTGGAATGCAATCAAGGTGTAGAAACATCTCAAAGATGATCCAGAGAAATGTGAGGCCCCCAGAGCTAAATTTCAAGTGTGATAGCAGGACTCTGAATACTTATGTCCATGTGACATTTTAGTTTTCCCTGTCTTTTTATTTACTAATTATGAGGTTTTGAGTGCAGATTGTTGGTAAAGAACATGACTTTTAATTTATCACAAGGCTGCAACATAACATTTGAAAAGAGTGAAATTGTCTGAAGACCATTTGAATGTACAGTATTGTATGTTTGCATTATGTACTGAAAGTAGTCACTTGCTTTACTGTTCCTTAGCATCTATTTTCACTGTGAAGTCATCCTGTCACATATTGTAGCACATATTGTCTTTTTGCCTTATTCCTAATGAGTCCAGATGGATCTCAGGAGGACCAGATGGCTTAGGAATGTGGGTATGCGTTCATCCTCCAAACACAGACATTCAAAAGCTTTTTAAATACTATAAATTGAGTAACAAATTTAATGTAATGTACCTTTTAGAGTTCAGAAGGAACGTTCAATTAGTTTGACATTTTTGGTATTTTGATGCAGGGAAGGGAGAAGTTTTCAACCTATGTAGTATTTTTAGAGCTACTATGACCTTTGAAAATTCCCTGTGAGATATTTGTTTTCTGAATTTAGTCAGTTCCTCAGAATTCATTTTATATACTGTAGATCTTATAGGTCTTAGTAGTACCTAAACATTGTCACAAATGTAAGTCTCATTTCTGACATTCAATATCTACTGCAAAAAATAATACTTATGGTTCATTTTCGATTCCTCCATTTAAATTCAAGATATCACTGATTTTATTATTTTTTTTTGTTTTTTTGTATGTATATATTTGGTGGAGAGACCGGGGACCGTCAGACATTTTTGGCATGTCCTGTAATTTTAAATATATGCTGTCACAGCTTCTGTTGTTAGAACACTATATGGCAGTATAATTTAGGCAGTGTACTATATATAGGACTTTTGTTTAGTCATTTTATGAAAATATTATTTTTTGCGTTATATAGTGTACTGTTTGCTCGCTGAATGGCATTATTATTTAGGTAATGTATAATTGACTGTGATTATGCCTAAGCAAAAATAACATGGACATCACCAACTGTAACTTTAGCTTTAGGCTTCATGCACAAGACCGCAATTGGGATCCGCATTTTTTGTCAGTCTGATGCTCTTCTTTTCATTTCTTTGGCGTCCACCAAAAAAAATTTGTCACCGTTCCGCAAATTACAAAACATGTCCTAGTCTTTCACATTTTGCAGACAAGAATAGCCATTTCTACTGAGGGGAATGAGTAAATTTCAGAGTGCACACTTGTCTTTTGTGGACTGCAATATGGATATAGTCATGTGCATGAGGCCTAAAAATTCTACATGTCATTTTTTCTAACTATGGACACTGGCAATTAACTGTACATTTTTGTATCCATTTTAATTATCTGTTTAATAATCTAGATGATTTTTACATAGTTTTTAGTAATTTTGCTTTTAATAACTAAACAAGGAAAATTAAATGTATATTATTATTGTTAATAATAGTATAATAAAATTGAAAACCATTGATCTGTAATGGTCACCTGGGACACACTGTTCGGCATGTATTAATTGATTTATGTAAAGATGGACACATGCAAGTCAGATATCGTAGCCTTAACTGAATTTCTGCATGATTGAAATACAATTTTCAGACATAATCACGCCGTGGATTCTGTATGCATTGTGATGTTAAAAATCGGCATGTAAATCTGACACTTTCACAGAATTGAAACCTGTTGTATTTCTGTTGGTAAAAAATCGGGAGAATAGAGCATGTTCCTGTTTTGAAAAGCCTTATTCTTATGCATGGCATTGTATTTTGTTGTGGATTTTCCTGTAGAGTTCCCTTATCGGACCACACGAGTTCCTCTGGTACACGAGTGCCAACAAAATGCCCCACACACATTGTATAAGCAGCCTTGATGTTACTATTAAAGGATCCAAATGTTCCAGGCTCATCTTGACATTGAGTGGGCCCAAAAGGTCCCTCTACTTCATATGAAGAGACCAATTCTACAATGCTTGATATGTGGAAAACCTTTTTACAAATGTTCCATCAGTGCCCAGGAGATTTATTTTATGCCATTGGCCAGCAGACTGCCTCCTTGCAGAAAATCTAAAAAGAAAAACATAAGTATTGCCTTTGAAAAGTATTTCAGTCACATAGGATGTCCCTCAAATCAACACATCTAAAGTTGCTTACCTTGTCCTGGTATATAAAGACACCACAGCTATAGAGCACGTAGAAGGCCATTAACTCATGGTGCTGCATTCACTGAAAAACCGCTCATGACATACGTCTGAGTTGGATACAAACACGGCAAAACACTTCAGAAAAGTACCTGGATAAAGCACCACCAACTCTCTTATCCAGAACATCATGAAAAGGAGGATTCCCAGCGGACTCCTTAATTTGTTTGTATATTACTACATCTTTAAACCCTTCACTGATACATATGGTCCTGCTAATTCAACAGATTTTTATTTGTTTGTCATTTTACTGTGTTTGAGTCTGAAGCATGATGTGGACTGCCCTGTCTTTTTCTGTATGAATTGATGCATTTTTGATGTGATCATTTTTTTTTTACCTCTGAAATCTGTTGTAGGAGTTTTGTATGCCTGTATAGACACAGTTTGTTTTATGTGGCCTTTTGGATCTGATGAAGGGGTTTTAACTCTGAAACCTGTCATTAGCATTCAATTTTAACAAAACTCTTTGGAAAATCTCAACCTTCATTCCATTCTCCTTTTCAGCATCGTACACTGGAAAACGGTGTTAGCCGAGTGTTAATATAAGCAGCAATGCCCCCAGCGATGGTTACGTGTTGCCAGAATTTTACGATATAAAGGCTATATGCGCCAGTCTCCAGCCATGCTGTTCTAGTTAGTCTAGCGACCAGGAATTATCTGTATTTCTGCAATTGCTATCCTGATGTGCGGGAAAAAAAAAATCGAATCGGAAGACTTTCCTTTATATGTTTCCTCCTTATAGCAAACACCCCTAGCATTGGAAAGAAAAATACATAGACCACTGAACTAATCTGCCCTTTGCGTACTTGACTTTGAAAAATTCAGTGATTTTGTACCTAAATGGGCCTGACATGAATACTGTACTGACTGACTACCATAATGTACTTTTGGCATCTACAGGAATCTGTGAAGGAAGTCATTCCAAATATATTTTTAGGCTTACATGATTTGGTCTGGTTTTATAACATTTTTGGTGCAAAAATCTGTAGTGGATTTAAAGAGGGAAAATCCTTTTCACGTTTTCTTCCTTTATGATCCACTAATGGTGCTGACTTCAAAAACTGCATCAGGAACCTAAACAAAACCTGCATGTGTATGAGTGCTATCAAGAAACTTTACGGGTACCTGCAGACATTGGGGATTACATGTGGTTTTTCTGCACAGATTTTCATGATTTTCACTATTAGCAAAGTGAATGAGATTTGCCAAATCTTATGTACACGTTGCTTCATTTGCTGTGTGATTTTTAAAATCTGCAGCACGTCAATTGTTTGTGTGGCTCTACAAGTTGTGTATAGTGGTTTTTCCTCATAGACTTCAGTGGGGTTGTTAAAATAAATAGAAAATCCGCACCAAAAGATACATAAAAACTGTGATAAATAGTGCAGGTTTTTTCTTGCGTTTTTAATTCTGTTTTCATGCAGACTTGCCTAAAAATCCACATTGTGTACAGGTAGTCTAAAGGGGTATTTTCAGGATTTTACTATTGATCTTTCAATGCACTGCATTTACCAACCCTGTCCTCTACATAGCGGATGGACCTGTGTGGTTCCACCTGCAGAGCTACTGTAGAACAGCTGATCGGCAGGGGTGTGGGGTGTCTGATATCAATATTCTATCCTGAGGATGTATCAATAATAAAATCCTGGAATACCACTCTGTCCCCTAAAGGCCCCTTTACATTGTCGGGAAGGAAGTGTTCCAACCTGGCAATTGCCTGTTCATCAGTGAAGGAGACCTCTGTATTTACATGCAGCAATTTCCTCCTCAGTATAGGGAGGAGGGATCACTATCGCCATTGCTCGTCCCCATACAGAATCATTGTTTGCCATCAGCAGAGTACTGTTGTTGCTGTTTTTTTTTTTTTTTTTTTGTTTACAGCATCACATTGTGGGATAAGTTTCATGATCATTGTCTAGTATGGGTTGTTATAGACGTGGTGATACCAAATACGTGGAGTGTTTTATTTTTGCATTTTTTTTCCATTGAAACACATTTTTTAATTAGAAAAAGGTGCATTTTTAACTTAGAGATTTCTTTTATTTAATAAAACTTTATTCATTTATTAATTTTTGCAATGTATTAGTCCCAGAAGGGGACTTTGACATACAATCTGATTGCTTCTATAATACACTTTACTGCTAATGCAATACAGTGTAATATACTATCAGTACTATACTGACAGACAGTATCAGGCTGCGCCTTTGGCACAACCTGATAGGGCATACACTGCAGGCATATCTAGGGGCCTTTATTAGGCCCCTAGTTGCCATGCAAAGACATCAGCATTTGCGGGAGTGCTGATGCCTGACAGATGATGACAGAGGAAGGTCCTTCCTTCTAAAGTGCTTAGATGCTAGGATTGCTATTGACCACGGCATATAAGAAGTAACTGCCTGGATTGGTGCTTTTGCCGATCCGGACCCTTAGAGCAGGAGCTCAGTTCTCATGTGAGAGCCATGCTCAGCTTTGTGAAATGGCACATAGTAACTATAAACTTGGAGCAAGTGTAATGTTGCATAGCCACTGTCAGTGAAAGTACACCAGGAGGATGCCTGACGTGGAAAGGCATATTTTTAAAAAGTCGCACATCATAAATGAGACATAAGTATTCTAATCTGTAATCCCGAACTACTTTTCACTCCACTTTTAAAAGTGGTGAACCAAATGTCACAAAATGTTACCAAAAGTCACAAAAATGGACTAAACTGTCGTACCAGATTTGATAAATGTCCCCCACAGTATTTTGATCCAACTTGAAACAGAATTTTAGTGTATTTCACTTAGTAAATTTCCCAGATTGTGCTTCTTGTCATTTAATTGGTCATGGTGACACCCTTTTGGCTTCAGAACTGTATTTTTCTTTTGTTTAAGTAATCCATAGAAATCTGATTGCTAAATTGTTACTGCCCTCACCAAGCTTATATTCAGTCTTTTGTACCTTGATCTGTTTACTGTAATTATCTTCATCTACCGAACCTACTACACAACCCTTGTAACACCTTGTGTAATTTAGAATCATTCATACAATAATCAGGAACAGCGTACATAGAAAAAACTAAAGTGCGCCTTGTATTTTAACAACATAAACACTCATAACCTTTCAATTAGAATATCTGATCATAGTAATTTATCTAATTACTTTAACTACATGGTTACAATTGCTGCATAAAATAAATGATTCAGACGCAACATTTGTAAACGCTGAATGTAGACCTTTCTGATGTTTTAGGCCTCATACCCACCACTGTATTTTGTATCCGTGTCTGATCTGCATTATCTTTGGGTTGCACATAGACCCATTTAATTCTATGGGTCCAGATGTCATCCATGTGCTGTCCGCATCTGTGTGTCCGTTTCCCAAATTCTAGAACTGTTTTGCGGAGTAGAATAATAATTTTTAGTAATACAAGTGAGAAAAACTGAAGTTGTCCATATTTTGCATGTCTGTAGTTTGCAAACTGTAATACGGACATGTTCATATGCATGACGCCTTAGTGGTATTTTTTTGCAACTTTGTTTTACATTATGTGTTATGTAACAATATTTTTACATACAAGAATCTGAATAATGTTTTGATTGGCACAATAATTATTGATCTCATAATGTTTTGTTTTTTCTCCCTATGGCTTCATTCACATCACCTGCTCCGTTTAGGACCAGGAGAACGGAAAGGATGGATTCGGCACATAACTGAGCCGAACAGAGTGTAAGGACCCCATAGACTATAATGGTTTTCACTTGTGCATGCACAACTTTTATCTCCGCTCTAAAATCATCTTCTGAGCGGACCCTATTATAGTCTATGGGGTTCTTAGGTTCCGTTCGTCTCAGTTATGTGCCGAATCCGTCCTTTCCTTTCTCCTGGTCCTAAACAGAGCAGGAGAACGGAAAGGCTGAACGGTGATGTGAACGAAGCCTTAGGCCTTTTCCCATATATGTGGAGAATTTGTCATGAGGAGGGTATTTGAAATCAGTTTTGCTTGAGTCTGCGTAGATGTACTTTGCGTCACATTTATTAAATGTTACAAATTGTTTGTTAAATTTGTTAAATCTCTCTACATCTAACACTTTTATTTACGCTATGGCACACAAAGTATTGGAGCTTGGGTGCTGCAAGAGCAAAGGTGATGCCCCCATTGCACCAAAGGCCTCATTTGCATATTAAGAAAAAGTGTCAAAACTCAGGTGTGGAGCATCTGATGACCAAAAGAAAAACAGCCCTTTTATTCAGGTGAACCACTGCTTTGTGTCTAAGCAAACAGATGGATACGGAGGTTGCTGCTGACAGATTGCCTTTAATGGGGAAATATGAAACACAGTACAAACAGTGCAGTCTCTGTGACATTTTCCTCACTATTAGGCCTCATGCACTTGACCATAATTTCCTTCCGCATCTGATCCACATTTTTTGTGGATCGGATGCGGACCTATTTTTTTCAATGGGGCTGCAAAAGATGTGGACAGCAAATCATGTCCTGTCTGCTTCCGTATGTCTGTTCGTTGGCACCACTAAAAAATAGAACATGTCCTATTCGTTTCCAATTTGCGGACAAGAGTAGGCTTTTATAACATATTCCAGAACCTGCGGAAGGGAAAATGTGAGATGTACGTGGCTGGTATCCGTGTTTTGTGGATCTGTGATTTGTGGACCGCCAAAATGGATATGGTTGTGTACCTGTGGCCTTTTCATTCACTGGTGGACGGACATGCTCGTTAGCTTCTCTGCTCCCTTCCTCCTCTCTTCTGTTTCAGTATAGTGATCTCTTGGTGAAGCAACTCAGACACCATTTATTTACTTATTTATTTATTCACCTCTACTTCTAAATTCATATAAATTATATAGCTATAGACATTGAAGAAAATTGGGGGAAGGGCATTGTATACTGTATTGCTATTTATTAGTGGAATCGCTGGTATTGTGTGTGACGAACTATTTTTGGTACAGGGAGGAAGGGGTTAACAAGATTTGACTGCAGGGCATTCCTGAGAGATGTAGGTACAGTACTTGACTGTCACATGGGACAAGCCGCTGCCTACTCACTGAAAGGGTAGAAAAGTGATGCAGATATGTGAGTAAAAAAAAATAAAAGAGGAAAAGGGTGAAGTTAACACTGGAGAGAAGCATTGATATAGTTAAAGGGGTTCTATTCTGACAGAATTCAGTGCTTGTGAAGATGCAGGATGAGGCTCCACAAGAGCTGAATTTTGTCAGACTAGAACTGCTTCCCCGACAGTAGCACACTGCACTTGCACTGTTCTTACTGTAGCCCGAGAACAGCGCAGGTGCAGCTGGACTTCACTGGTCTTCAGGCATGGATGAACTTGTTGTAAAGTTCCTCCATGTTTCACGCAGCCAAGTACTAGAACTGGCTGATCATATATTATGTTTAAAACGGTTTTACTCAGGATAGGTCATCAGTATCTGATTGGTGGGGATCCAACACCCAGGACCCACTCCGATCAGCTGTTTGAGAATGCATAGCGGCTCCTGTGCCTCCTCTTCTCGCAGCTTACCAAGCACAGTGCCGTACATTGTATAGCAGCTAGGCTTGGTATCATGCCCAGCGTCATTCATTTCTACTGCGAGTGCTGCTACCTTCTCAAACAGCTGATCGGCAGGGGTCCTGGGTTTCAGTCCCCCACCCATCAGATACAGATGACCTATCCTGAGCATAGGTCATCAGTATAAAAATCTCGAAAAAACCCTTTAAAGGGGACCTTTCATTACCCTAACAAATCTAAACTAAGTATACAGACATGGAGAGCGGCGCCCAGGGATCTCCCTGCACTTACTATTATCCCTGGGCGCCGCTCCGTTCTCCTGGTATAGGCTCCGGTAACTTCAGCTCTTTGGCTCAACTGGGAGGAGCCTGCCCTTCCTCTCCTGGGCGTCTCCTTTTTCCAGGCTGTAGCGCTGGCCAACCGCACGCTCAGCTCATAGCCTGGGAGAAGAAAACCTTTAATATTTCCCTGCCACCCAAACAGTAGTAATAAGTATACACAGAGTGGCCAACCCCTTTAAATGTGTGCATTGCCTCAGATATTTACGTAATATTTACATCACTTTTTTTAATTTGTGGAATAACTGATTTAAATTATATTTGTCTGTTTCCTATTCAGGAAACATTATAGGTTAGTACAATGGAAAAATGTAGCAGTCTGCTTCTGGTGGAGAGATCAACTTACTCCATCTGTTATTTAACTCATACATTACTGAAAGTAACCTACATATCTGTAGACACATGTGGGGGATTTGCATAGAATCAGCAAAACACATGAGACCCCCAGGGTTGTAAGGCAAATCAGATAGAGGGGAGTCCTCTGCTACAGTTGTTTTTCAGACATTTCCATAGTGAACTATGATGACTTTATAGTTGTAGTCAACTACTCGTGTATGAAACCACCATGAGATTAGGCTATATTCCAAAAACTGAATACTCTACTAATAAAATAGGCGTAGATGAAGACAAACTAAACTAAACTGGAGAGTTTTTATCTTTGTCTGTGAACTCCAGGTGTCTGTTAAAGGGCATCTCTCAGCAGATTTGTACCTACAGATGTAGCAGGCTTAGACTACTTTCACACTGGCGTTTTGTTTTCCGTTTGTGAGATCCGGTCAGGGATCTCACAAGTGGTCCAAAACAGATCAGTTTTGCACTTAATGCATTCTGAATGGATAAGGCTCCGTTCCAAATCCATTCTGCTTTGTAGGCGGAATCCAAAACGCTGCTCGTCTGACGAAACTAAGCCAAACGGATCCGTCCTCACACACAATGTAAGTCAACGGGGACGGATCCATTTTCTCTGACACAATAGAAAACGGATCAGTCCCCCATTGACTTTCAGTGGTGTTCAAGACTGATCCGTTTTGGCAATGCTAAAGATAATACAAACGTATCCGTTCTGAACAGATGCAGACAGCTGTATTATCTGAATGGATGCGTTTGTGCAAATCCATGACAGATCCGCACAAAACCCGAGTGTGAAAGTAGCCTTAACACAAAAACTCTTAACTCATCGTTATCTTGAAACAAAAGTAATTGAAAAGTAATTGAAGGTGTTTGCTTAACGCATATAGTTTAGATAACACGTCTCATAAAGCATGTGTGTTAACTTTACTACATCTGTATTACACTGGCTGACCTGTTGCATGTGCGCTTGGCAGCTGAAGACATCTGTGTTGGTCCCATGTTCATATGTGCCCGCATTGCTGAGAAAAATTGTGTTTTAATATATGCAAATGAGCCTCTAGGAGAAATAGGGGTGTTGCTCCCCTAGAAGCTCTGCTCTCTTTGCAACTGCTGCGCCCTCTGGACTATAATTGACAGAAGCAGGTGTGATGACATTTTTTCTGCCTGGCCCTGTCAAAGTGCAGAGGGTGTGGCGGTTGCAGAGAGAGCAGAGCCTCTAGGTGTAATGGCAACCTGTTGCTCCTAGAGGCTCATTTGCATATATAAAACATCACTTTTCTCAGCAATGCAGGCACATATGAGCATGGGAACAACACAGATGTCTTCAGCTTCCAAGCGCACATGAAACACATCAGCCAGTTACATAGCTACAAATCTGCTGACAGATGTCCTTTTAAGGCTAGCTTCACATCTGTGGCAGAGCCTCCTGCAGGCTGTTCTGGTAGAAAACAGCCTGCTGGAGTTTTCCAGATCCGACATTGACTAATACTGCCGCCTGCCTGTCGGACCTCATTGACTATAATGCGGTCCAGCAGAGATCCGGCCGCTACTTGGCAAATATGCTGAAAATTGGCCGGGCAAAAACTGCTGCAGGCAGCGGTTATTGTGTAGCCGATTCCAGACATTTTCTACTGTACGAAAAACCCGGCTGCAGATATGAAAGTACCCTAACACTAATGTAGGTGGAGCAATGATTTGTGAGGCTAATAACTGACAGTTGACACAGGGAAAATAAAAATTAAAATGTAAACTTATTTTTAATGCAGGGTTATTTAGATAATGATGTGTGTGAATAAATGCTTTATAGCTGGAAATATTACGATTATGGATGTTTGTCCACTTCCTTTTTTAACCACTTGCCGCCACGCTAACGCCGATGGGCGTCAGCGCGGCGGCTCTCTCAGGTCTCACTGCCGCCTATCGGCGTCATCTCGTGAGACCTGAGATTTCACATGAACGCGCGCGCGTCGTGCGCGTTCATGTGATCGGAGCCGGGACAACTGAAACTACAGCCTGCCAGCGCTGATCATGCGCTGGCAGGCTGTAGATGCGGAAAAAAACGCATTTAAATCGCATATCAGACGCTGTTTTTTAAACAGCGTCTGATATGCCTGCTGTCTGCTCTTCTGGTGGTCCCTTTGTTTGGGACCACCAGAGGAAACATAGGAAAAGTGCACCAATCACTACACACCCCCCACCACTGATTAACCCCTAATCACCCCTGTCACTAATCACCCCCCTACAGGCTCATTCAGACGTCCGTATGTGTTTTGCGGATCCATGGATCTGCGGATTGTGGGGAGTCGCTCTGGTAGACAGCGGTGCGGGTGCAGTACCGAGGCAAAACAAAGAGTCCAGGATGTGCAATAAACAGTGTTTTATTCACACTGACACAAAAATACACAGCAAACAGTCTTTCGGTGGTAATTCACACATGTCAGAAACAAGGAGGCAAAACAAAACAGGCCAACACAGGTTCAGTCACCTGGGAGGTGTAGGTGCAGGTTCGCACCAGGCTGTCGGCCCAGCCGCAGGAGAATCCACCTTCAGGTAGCCAGGAACAAAAAGCCACCTCCTTGCTGAGCTCTTTCCTCCAGGACAGAGAACTCCAGAGCCCTGTTAGCAGGCTCCAGGATAATCACCCCCTCAGACACAGCTGCTGGCTGTGTTTTATACCCAGCCCAAAACCAGGACTGGATCGTGGGGAGCAGCCACCCACCCTACACTTTAGCTGCTCCCGGTAAGAGCCGGCCCGGATCGGCTTTGCAGCCATGCTATTTAACAGAGTCAAACAGCACTAGCTGCTGCAGACAAAAAAACCCGGCTCTTACCTCACCGAGGCCAGCAACCTCGGTGACACGTACCTGCCATCAAATATGACACCTTGCACCCTCTTACACGATCCATGGATCTACAGATCCGCAAAATACGGACACCGGCAATGTGCTTTCCGCATTTTGCAGATCCGCACAGAACTATATAGAAAATGCTTTTTCTTGTCCGCAATTGCGGACAAGAATAGGACATGTTCTATATTTTTGCGGAACGGAAGTGCAGACCCGGAAGCGCGGATCCGTAACTCCGGATCCGAGCGGGACAAAGTCTGTCTTCATAGAAATGAATGGGTCCGCAATTCCGTTCCGCAAACAGAATTTCGGACGTGTGAATGGGGCATAAGGGTCCCTTATCACCGCCAGTTAGTTAGCTACTTGTTAGGTAGTTAGCGCCCAGCCCACCGCCCCGCAGTCACTGATTTTGGCAGAGATTTTTTCATCCACATTGATCGATGCGAATTAAAAAATCTGTGCCGTTCATTTTTTTTTTTTTTTTTCAGCGCAGAGGCTGAACGGAAAAATAAAAATCTCATTACCCGTATGGTCAATATAAGCAGAATCGCAGATACTCCTAATGCTGGCCATACGTGTAATGATTGCGGAGACCCTCAAATGCCAGGGCAGTACAAACACCTCACATGTGACCCCATTTTAGAAAGAAGACACCCCAAGGTATTCCGTGAGGGGTATGGGGAGTTCATGCCAAATTTTATTTTTTGTCACAAGTTAGTGGAATATGAGACTTTGTAAAAAAAAATATATATATATATCAATTTCCGCTAACTTGTGTCAAAAATTTTTTTTTTCTGTGAACTCGTAATGCCACTCACGGAATACCTTGGGGTGTCTTCTTTCCAAAATGGGGTCACTTGTGGGGTATTTATACTGCCCTGGCATTTTAGGGGTCTCTAAAGCCTGAGAAGAAGTCTGGAATCCAAATGCGTAAAAATGTCCTGTGAAATCCTAAAGGTACTCATTGGTTTTAGGGCCCCTTTGCGCACCCTGGCTGCAAAAAAGTGTCACTCATGTGGTATCGCCGTACTCAGGAGAAGTAGGGCAATGTGTTTTGGGGTGTATTTTTATATATACCCATGCTGGGTGTGAGAAATATCTCTGTAAACGACAACTTTTTAAAAAATTTTATACAAAGTTGACAATTTACAGAGATATTTCTCTCACCCAGCATGGGTATATGTAAAAATACACCCCAAAACATATTGCCCTACTTCTCCTGAGTACGGCGATACCACGTGTGTGATACTTTTTTGCTGCCTGGGTGCGCAAAGGGGCCCAAATTCCAACGAGTACCTTTAGGTTTTACAGGGCTGCTCACAATTTAGCCCCGCCCAAAATGCCAGAGCAGTAAATACACCCCACAAATGACCCCATTTCGGAAAGTAGACACCCCAAGGTATTCACTGAGGGGCATAGTGAGTCCGTCTGAGATTTTATATTTTTTTGCCAGAAGTTAGCAGAAATGGAAACTTTATTATTATTTTTTTTCCTCAGAAAGTGTCATTTTCCGCTAACTTGTGAAAAAAATGAAATGATACATGAACTCACCATGCCACCACTTTGGGGTGTCTTCTATCTAAAATAGTGTCATTTGTGGGGTATTTATACTATCCTGGCATTCTAGCACCTGAAGAAACATGACAGGTGCTCAGAAAGTCAGAGCTGCTTCAAAATGCGGAAATTCACTTTTTTGCACCATAGTTTGTAAACGCTATAACTTTTACCCAAACCAATAAATATACACTTATTGGATTTTTTTTTATCAAAGACATGTAGAACAATAAATTTTGTGAAAAATTTATATAGAAATGTAGTTTTTAAAAAAAAAATTTACAACAGAAAGTGAAAAATGAAATTTTTTTGCAAAAATGTTGTTACATTTTTATTAATAGTAAAAATGTCAGCAAGAATGAAATACCACCAAATGAAAGCTCTATTAGTGAAAAGAAAAGGAGATAAAATTCATTTGGGTGGTAAGTTGTATGACCGAGCAATAAACGGTGAAAGTAGTGTAGTGCTGATTTGTAAAAAAGGGCCTGGTCACTAGGGGGGTATAAACCTGTGGTCTTCAAGTGGTTAAAATGTCAGTAGGTGACATTGGTTTTGATGATTTTGTTTTCAGAACTGGGAATGAACTGTGGATTTCTTGGCAAATATAGTTTTTATGGTTCTTATAAAAATACTGTACATGATGTCATGAGTTTGATGTCATCTCTCTCCCATAGCAACTATACTATGGATCAAACTGCAGCCTTTACCTCTTGACCTAAAGTATTTTCAGCTGCTTTAGTATTAAAATCATAGTAAAAAAAAGTCTCAAAAGGTGATCAGCAGAAAATCATGTATACTTGACACAGTACTTTCTTTCATGTGTACTCATCAACTGTGACACCATTGTCCTATCTATCATTATGCATTCCAAAAGCCAAGAAATTTGCCATAATTATGTTACTTTCAAGGTCCTTTTTTTCCTCAAGGTCCTTTTTTTCCAACCCCGCCCCACACCCGTTCGTCCACTGTGGAGCCCCGTTCTGTATTGTACCGACCTGTAAACTCGCAACAGGGCGGAGACGCAGTCTTCTGCTGTGGCCGTCTCCTTTTCCCTGGCTTTGATGGCATTCCAATCAGAGCGGACCGCCCAAAGCCAGGCTTTGAAAAAGAAAAAACACACACACACATCCCGGGCATCAGTGGCGGCCGCACTACAAGGTTTTGACATAGTTGGCCTATGTCAAAACTGATGAAAGGTCCTCTTTAATTGAGGTACACATTAGGACCATAAGGCCTCTTTCACACGGGCGTCATGTTTGACGCCCGGATAAGAGGCGGTGCGTTGCGGGAAAATGCGCGATTTTCCCGCGCAAGTGCAATGCGTTTTAATGCGTTTTGCACGCGCGTGGGAAAAATCGGCATGTTTGGTACCCAACCCGAAGCCGGACTTCATCACTGAAGTTCGGGTTTGGGTTGAGTATTCTGTAGATTTTATTATTTTCCCTTATAACATGGTTATAAGGGAAAATAATAGCATTCTCAATACAGAATGCTTTGTAAAATGGATTAAAGAGTTAAAAATAAAAAAAAATCAACTCACCTTATCCACTTGATCGCGTAGTTGCGATCTCTTCTGTCTTCTTCAAGCATTAGCTGCCGGCTAAAGAACCTGTGATGATGTCACCGAGCTCATCACATGGTTCAATCACATGGTCCATAAGTAAATTTTTTATTTTTAACCCCTTAATCCACATTTTACAAAGTATTCTGTATTGAGAATGCTATTATTTTCCCTTATAACCATGTTATAAGGGAAAATAATAAAGATCGGGTCCCTTTGCTTAGCAACCATGGGGGAAAATCGCACTGCATCCGCACTTGCTTGCGATTTTCCCGCAGCCCCATTCACTTCTATGGGGCCTGCGTTGCGTGAAAAATGCACAATATAGAACATGCTGCGATTTTCACGCAACGCAGAAGTAATGCGTGAAAATCCCCGCTCATGTGCATAGCCCCATAGAAATGAATGGGTCCGGATTCAGTGCCGGTGCAATGCGTTAACCTCACGCATTGCACCCGCGCGGAAATCACGCCGTGTGAAAGGGGCCTAAGGGTTGTCGACTCCCAGTCACCTAGTGTCCTATTACAGACAGAGCAGTGGGGCAATGCTCCTTCTGCAGCCATTTAGATCAGTCACACATAGAAGAATTACTTTTGAGTAAAAAAAATAAATGAGAGAAATGTGTTGATGGATTTTTTTTCTGTGTATTTACATTTATTATTTCTTTTAACAAATAAAATATTCTGCAGGCTAAGGCTTAATGCACAAGCCAGACCCATGTGTAGGAGCTTATACGTGTCCCTCTCCATGATGCTTAGTTGAGTGCCTTATGTTGAAGCCCAGAAGCAATTGCTTTGTAATGTAGTATCCAATGGTGTATACTGTACAAGAGTTTTTTGTTTTTTAAATATACTGCACTATAGTGAGCACCATGCACCTCTGTGGGTTTAAGATATTGTGTGCATTGTGTGCATGAGGCCTAATAAAATGGGAAAATCCATTAGTTCATGTACCTTGCATTATTTTAAAATCCCTTTAAATACACAACAGGCTGCTCATCTTTTACGAATATTTTACAAAAGTAATCTGGTTATGTCTATTTTCTCTGCAGAAAGTGTCAGAAAATGCTGAGCCTTCAGCACGACAGACTTCATACTGGGAAGTCTATGGGGTTTGACATGGTAGCGTACCTTATTAGCTGAAACCATAACGAAGATCATTGTCAGAAATCCTCTAATGGCGGCCAATCCTGTTAAAGGGATACTGAATAGTTAAAACCTCTCACTCTTAAGAAGTTGCATAGTCTCCTGAACGCAGCTGATATCCGTAATGTGTACAGTGCCAACGCAGTTTATAATGATGGCTCAGACTGAATAGTAGACGGTAGCAGAGAATCTTTGTAGCTATAACCATGACAATTGGAGAGCCAATGAGACATTTTTAGAAACGCGTTGTATATAACTAGATTCTCATTTTGTTCTACCTTGTCAAAAATGAAGTCAGTGTTCATTTTTTTGGTCTCCATCTCCTTCCTTGCCCCACTTATTATAAATGTCTGTCCCACTGAGTTTTGAAGAAGTTTGGGAGCAAATAATTGGAAGCTGTGCAGTAACATCAGTGCCTGCATTGTGCAAGCAGTAGGCATTATTGCTTCCTTGACCACACGAGTACTGTACACCGCACTTAGATGAGTTTGGAGGACATTATTGAGCGCTGTAAATGCTCTAAAACCGCAGGCACATTAGAAGAAGCACGGGGAGCTTTTCATTCATGTGATCGGAAATGCACTCATCCCTTGAGCATGGAAAGGAAGAAGCCATTTATTTTAATATCTCAGAATCATTTCTATGTGTGTTCATTTAGACTATATTATATGAAACTTCCTTAACATAGATTATGAAGCAAAACTACAGCTGGTTTTATTACATTAACCCCTTTTCGAGCACATACTAAAATAATATACAAAGAAACGCTTTCTCAAGACCTCCTCGTTGAGAAGTGAGTGAAAGGCAAAAAGGATTCTGATGCCAGCACTTTCCAAGACGGGTTGATCCCTATCACTGTAAGACAAGTTAATTGTTCAGTTAAATAAGATCATTAGCTTGTTCCGTGGAGTAAAAAGCCGTAATATATCTCAACCATTTGGCATGGTAATTTTTGATACTTTTTGTTCCCCCCTTGTTTGCTGCCCATTTGTCTGCTAACATACATATCTTTGTGTGGGCAACTATTTCACTGATAGCAGGTACTGATGGTTGTAACCAATGTTGTAGAATGCATCGTTTAGCCGCTAGTAGAAATACATGAGTTACAGTGGGATTTTTGGGAGCCATAACATGGAAAAGGAGTTCCACCGGGTTCATTTGCAACTTGATATTAAGTTTCTCATTTAATTCCTCTATAATCCTTTCCCACAGCTGTCTAATAGTAGGGCATTCCCACATACCGTGAAATAGATTGGCCCTATCTGAAGCACATTTAGGACAGGACGTGACTCTGTTGTCTTGGGAGTTTAATGCTTTATAGTTAGGGTGTTTGTCGAAGCCGTAAATGGCCATATGCATGAATTTATAGTGGGTCTCCCTCCAAACCTCACTAGATACTGCCCTGCAAACACTCTGCCATCCCCTCAGCACCTCTTTTGGTTGTTCCATGTTATCAACCTGAGTAGTCCAACCCCTAAACATGGATGAGGAGGCCTTTTCAGACAGGGACAATCTCAGTTTGAGGTATATGTATGCTATTGAACATTTATTCCCCGGCGCCAAAATTAAGTCATCAAATTCATTTTTCATCATTTCTGTCGAGTGATTACGGAGTCTGTTTTTCAGGAAGTGCATAACCTGGTGATATGCCAGAAAATTACTACTGTGGAGATTATGGCGCGAGCAGAGGTCATCAAATGTGATCTAGTTTCTCTTCTGCTTGTCCCATAACTGTTCCACTGTCATGATGCCCCTATCCCTCCATACCTCGAAATGTCTATTGAGAGAACCATGGTGAAACTCCGGGTGTCCCCAAGGGGAAAGGTACTTTGAGAATAAGAAGGGAAGTTGTAACAACCTTCTCGCCGCCTTCCAGGCCGCAACTGTATCCTTTACCAGTACACTTTTTCGCAGGCTTAGAGGGAGAGAGGAATACCTAGTATGAAGGAGTGTGGTAAGGGGCCATGGTTTCGTAAGTTGCGACTCTAAGTCATAATTAGAGAAGGAAGATGATCTCCCAATCCAGTCCAGGCCATGTCTCAGTAGGCTAGCTACATTGTAGAGGCGGATATCTGGAAAGTTTAAACCCCCATCCTCTTTCCTCAACATAAGTGTTTTAAGAGCAATTCTCAGCCGCCTACCTGACCATATAAAGTTCCTAAAGGCCTTTTGAAGTCTGTTGACGTCTAGGTGCTTTATCAATAGAGGGACCGTTTGCATGAGATAAAGAAGTTTTGGGAAACTAACCATTTTAAGTAGGTGGCATCTCCCTATCAGCGATAAAGGAAGAGTGCTCCACTTTTGGAGCTCCAATTCTATACGTTTGATTACACCAGGGTAATTAAGCTGATATAGGGATTCTGGAGACCTGCCAATCTGTATGCCCAGGTACTTGATAGATGTAGAAGTAACTTTTATGGGCAGGGATCTCGGAAAAGGTGGATTGGGACCTGGGAAAAGGGACAACATTTCACATTTATTGACGTGTACTTTGAAACCTGCGAAGGATCCGAATTGGGTAAGTAAGTTAAAGAGATAATTTAGATCTTTTTGTGGGTGAGCAAGAAATACTCGTCAGCAAATAACGCATGCTTAATTTCTATATTACCAATATTCAACCCTCTAATAGCCTTGTCATTGGCTATGGCCCTTGAAAGGGACTCAATAGCCAAGTTAAAGAGCAAAGGGGACAACGGGCATCCCTGGCATGTTCCCTTATGCAGTTAAAATTTTGGCGAGAGAAACCCTATTGTATGAATTCTTGCTGTTGGGGAATCGTAAAGTGCTGTTAGGTAGTTCCTAAAGGGGCCCGTTATCTCCACTAGTCTAAGACCATGTTCAGCCAGTCCCAGGCCACATTGTCAAAAGCTTTTTCTGCGTCTATAGCCACTATGGCCGGGGACTGGCCAAAACCCAGTCTCATCTTCACTTCATCTAAGACCGCCAGGATTTTTCTAATGTTGTACACCGCTGCTCTATTTTTCGTAAATCCTGCCTGTGCCGGGGAGAGGAGATGAGGCATCATTTCGGCAAGTCTGTCTGCTAGTATTTTAGAGACTAGTTTGACGTCCACGTTGATAAGGGAGATTGGCCTGTACGAGGATGCTAGCATGCTATCCTTGCCCGGCTTCGGTAGTATTTTAATGTGGGCAGTTTTTGCCGCATCTGACATCCCATCACCCTTGAGATAATTATTGTAAAGAGACACTAGTACCGGGGAGACCTGCTCTGTCAATATCTTATAGAACTCTCCCGAGAAGCCGTCCGGTCCCGGAGCTTTATTTGCAGTAAAAAATTTTATAGCCTTGGTAACTTCACCCAAGGTTATAGGGGCATTAAGTGCCTCTAGGTCCTGCGCACTGATTTTAGGTAAGGGGTTTTTAGATAACCAATCCTTCGCTATGATAAGTTGCCCCTGCTCTCCCTTGTACAGATTTGTATAAAAGTCTTTTAGGATGGCGTTTATTTATGCGGGCATAGTGCATACCTTCCCCTTCCCGTCTCTCTTTCCCAGTATCGGGGATGAACGATATGGCCCCTTCGCTAAACTTGCCATTAGCCTCCCGGCTTTATTGTCATATTTAAACAATTGGGCTTCGAATTTAGACTGGTAAAGCTTCTCTTTTTTTTTAACCCATTGCTCATAGTTTTTTTTTTTGCCTGTAGCCAGGCGTTTTTTGTTTGCCTGGGAATGCTGACTCTGAAGTGTGGAGTAAGCCTCTTTCAGAGCTTGGCTGTATTTTGCCAAAGTCTCACTGACCGATTTTTTTTCATTTTAGCCATATATGCAATGATCCTTCGCCTGACAACCGCCTTTCCCGCTTCCCATAACAGCTCAGGATTTTGGGTTTCGTTATTGAAAGTAATATACTCGTCCCACCAGGACCGAAGCCCAAGTTCGAAGTCCCTATTGCCCAACAATGTAGATGGAAACCTCCAAATATAATCTGGGCCTCTAGGTATAGTTTCTGTCAGGGAGAGAGACACTGGAGCATGATCTGAGATTACTAAGTCCTCGATGGACACTAGTTTAACTCTATGCTGTAGGGAGGTTGAAAGTAGGAAATAATCAATCCTTGACCATGACTCATGTACATTCGAAAAATGGGTGTACTCCCTTCCCTCCGGGTGAGTTGCTCTCCATACATCTTTAAGTGAATGCTGATGGCAGAATTTTGCTAATACCGTGTCTCTCTGTCTAATAGCGATTGCGCGTTCCGCAGTCTGCCTACGGTCTTCACTATGGCAAAGAACTGTGTTTAGATCTCCCACAACAATCACTCGGCTACAAGGGTCAGTCGTAATAGCATCCCCAACACTGGCAAAGAAGGGGATTGGAGACTCAGCTTCAGTACTCGCCCCTCTATCACCACTGACCATTCCGTTACTGTATACAGAAGATTTTTACGGAGCAATATTGCCACTCCCGCTTTTGATTTGTCAGATGGGGCGCATATCACTTGTCCCACCCATAATTTCCTCAACCGGTTACACTCCTTCTCAGATAGGTGAGTCTCCTGCAGTAATGCGACGTCAGCTCTCAGCCTTCTGAGATGGCGTAGTATTGACATTCTCTTTTGTGGGGCTTTCAGCCCCTTTACGTTCCAGAAGATTAACCGCATAATATTCTGTATAAACAGGCTAGGCTTAATCCCCAGTAAAATACGCGTTTAAGACATCCTGACATTACAAAAACCCAAATTATACTAAACCCCCCCCCCCCCCAGAACATATTTAACTGTAAACCAGAATAGAGACAATGGTTGCATTTGGGGTGTTAACCACAACCCCTCAAGGCAGCCAGATGGCCGTGAAAGGTGGTGTACGTACCGCCATCTATAGTGGCTGGCTGCGACTTCGCTTGTTTCCACCATAGCTAGGCAGCTCCCAGTCAAACGTCTCCCAGTGAGCGACCCAACATATATATGATAACTATGTGCAAGGTATAAATTGCAACGTTGACCCGTAGTTGTAGGCACAAATATGACATATAAGAAACATACAATAAGTAGACCCAGACTCCCTCAGGAAGATGGCATGCAATCACATCTGGAGACATTTCTTATACTGTACCAGCCCCAAGATGTCTCTATAGACACTGTTCGTGTTTGCAATGCGCATGTCTTTGCTTTAGAAACTGAGGCAGCTGGCTAATATGTTTTCAAGGTGGCGAATTGTCACCAGTCTTGCGAAGTGCACGTGCATCTCGATCAGTCACTGTTGGTAGTATAGGACTATGTTCTCGGCTCCGTGGCTCCGCTTCACTCCCTCTCAGTCTTGGGGGTGGCATGTTTAGGTCCTTCCGGGCTTCTGCCACTGATCCGTATGTCGATGAGGTGCCATCTGAGTGGAATACTTTTAGTAGCGCCGGGAATAGCAGGGCGAATCTCATTTGCTTTTCGCACAGTTCTGTGCACAAGGTTGAAAACTCTCTGCGGCGTTTCTGTACCTCTGCTGAAAAGTCCCCAAATATTAGGATATGGTGGTCTTCTATTATAGCCTGGTTCCTGTTTTGTCTGAAGGCTTTTAAGATCGCTGTCTTGTCTTAGAAATCTAGATACTTGACAATTACAGGTCTTGGTTGATTTAGGAGAGCTGCTGGTATTTTGCGGTTTGAGTCTCGTCCTGAGCGTAAGTCCGGGCCCACTCTATGGGCTCTTTCCACTTTGCAAATGTGCTGAAGCCCCAACATGGCGGGAATCTCTTTCTCACATATGCGAACAAAGTCCTGGGGCGGTAAAGACTCGGACAACCCTATTACCCATAGGTTGTTCCGCCGTGAGCGATTCTCCAAATCGTCTACTTTATCTTTCAGAGATTCATTATCTCTAACAGTGGCTTTTAGTTGCTGCACCATCTCGTGGTGTGAGTGTTCCAGGGCCTGAATTCGCGCTTCTGCCTCCTCTAGTCTGGCGCCATGATCAGCGACCTTAGACTGTAGGGCCACAAGAGTTACTCCTACAGTGTTGGAGAGCAACTCCTGCAAATCAGGTAGTATCCTGGTGGCAACTTCCAGAGCAAGTCTCTTGTAGTCTATGTGCACCTCCTCGCTCCCGGAATCTGTGTCGTGGTGAGAGCGATCATCCTGGGTGTTGTCAGGTTGAGAGGCTATGGATAGCGTGTCCTCCTACGCCATGTCAGCTTCCCGCGCCGCAAGTTTCGCCTTTTTACCCTGGCTTCTAGTATTGTTTCTGCCCCCCATGGCAGTCAGGTAGCGCTCCATCAAAGAACCCGCTATGGGCAGCAGAGGTGTTCCCGGAATCAATCCGGTATGAGGGGGTGGATGTTTCTAGGATCGCCTCACTCGGAGCTGCAGTTAAACACGACTCGCCATAGTGGCGCCGGAACCGGAAGTCTCTCTTACAGTTTTTATGACGTTACACAACAGCATCAGGTTATCATCTATATTCTGCTAAGGTAAGCGGGTATCACACTATCTTGTCCTCTGCTTATTTTCCTCTATACTAGCACCTCTGTGAGAAGACCACCCCCTTATTGAGACCAGATTTCCTGTGATAGCTTTTCAGTTCTATCATATAAGGCATATACTATGTCAGCGAAAATTAAGTACAAAATATTGTCCTTCTGTAGCAGTCAACAGAAATGATGAGACTTCCTAAATAGATTACATAGGTAATCTATTGTCAGTTTAATCTGCTTGATAATTCTCGCTATAATAGTAGGTATAGATTTGGGATAACAGTATGACAGCTCTATGATAGGCCTATATCAGGGATCAGCAACCTCTGGCACTCCATCTTTTCAGGAACTACAACTCCCAGAATGCTTCATTCACTTCTATGGGAGTTTAAAAAAACGGCCAAACATGTTTGCCTGCTGGGAGTTGTAGCTTCACAGCAGCTGGAGAGCCGAGGTTGCTGAGCCCTGGCCTATATAAAGATAACCCCCAGGCTGCCATAGCAACTGATCAGATCCCTGCAGTTTCACTGCAGGGGCTGGGGTGAGAAGACAGAGGAATCTCCTGCCCCTGTCTATCCCCACAGATGCTACAGTCACTATTGACTGCGGCATTTAAGGGGTTAAATGTCCGGGATCTAAGTCCTCACCGATTCTGGTCACTGCCAGCGAGTCTCTGGTGTATAATACATCTAGCAGCCATATATCCCCTTAACGCAAATGGCATTCCTGTAAATTTTTTTCTAATGGAAGCTTTTAAATTTAGACTTTAAGGCCCCTTTCACACGAGCGAGTTTTCCACGCGGGTGCAATGCGTGACGTGAACGCATTGCACCCGCACTGAATCCTGACCCATTTATTTCAATGGGGCTGTGTACATGAGCGTTGTTTTTCACGCATCACTTGTGCGTTGCGTGAAAATCGCAGCATGTTCTATATTCTGCGTTTTTCACGCAACGCAGGCCCCATAGAAGTGAATGGGGCTGCGTGAAAATCGCATTGCATCCGCAAGCAAGTGCGGGTGCGTTGCGTTTTTCACTGATGGTTGCTAGGAGATGTTTGTAAACCTTCAGTTTTTTATCACGCGCGTGAAAAACGCATCAAAACGCATTGCACCCGCGCGGAAAAAACTGAACGCAATCGCAGGCAAAACTGAATGGCTTTGCCTGTGAAATCGCACAGTTTTCACTGAACGCATCCGCAACGCATCCGGACACGCTCGTCTGAAAAGGGCCTAAGGAACAGTTCTTGTCTTAGTTTCTTAGAATTAGCATTATTTTATAGCCATAAGAAGTTGCCTTTTTTTCTCCTCATATTTAGAGTTTTATTGGGTCATGTATCAAGTCAATTACATTAAATGGGTTATCCAATAGTACAAATACTCCCCACAATGCCCGGGCCCCTCCTATAGATGATACTTACTGGGCACCTGCGTTCCCCCGGATCGCTACATGGCCAGTCTCTGCATCTCCCCATTGCGCTGATCAAAACATCCGGCGACAGGGGAAGAGCAGCAAATAGCAGGTCACGATGGTGACCAGCCTCCCTAGCATCGCAGGTGACTCTAGGGAGGCTGGTCACCGTGACGTCCTGCTATCAGCTGCTCCGTGCAGGGGTCTGAAGGGTCGCGGGTTTCTGGGGACCGGGTAAGTATCGTCTATAGGAGGGGCCCTGCCATTGTGGGGGTATTTGTACTATTGGATTATTACATTAGCCTGTGGAACCTCCACATTGGCAGAGAGCGGATATTTTTTAATTTTTTGTGTGTAATGAATTATAGGTAACTGTTATATTAGTAACTTTAAATTGTCATCTACTAGTATTTTTGCTGTTTTATTGTTTTTCCTAGACGATATTATGTGACAAATACCAGTAATAACTTTGTGTCTTTCAAAGGTTGTTCTAGAAATGTGCTCTGCAGTAAAATCCTTTTTATGGACTGACATCTTACGTTTATCCCTTGACATGTGTTCTCTCTGGGCCTAGCATTCGCTCAAGCTTGTAGTACTGTAAATGCCCTTTAAGCCAGGCAATGCGCCTGTCGAATATTTTCCTTAATTGGTTGAAACTGACTCGGTGAAATATTGTATGTCATGGCCAGCGGGGAAATACATAATAATACAGACTTTCCATCATTTATTAATACGTTTCATGCAGTGGTACAGTGTCAAAGTATGATAGATGGACTTTTCCACTGACTCGGTACATGGCTGCAGTGTCCGTGTTAATCCCAGTTCATTTTATTACCAGTAAGAATGATGTCAGTACTGTTCCTCCCGAGTATCCCTCTTTTCAGGGGACAGTCACTACTCTCATCACTCTATTTTGGAACTAAAATCCAGAACGGCCTGCCTTGTTCCACTTGCAACACTGCAGGATTTTAATCCTAACTGATAATATCTAATCACATGTGGTATAGCTTGACCACAGTGCAAATGAAAATAAGACATGTTCTATAAGGCCTCATGCACACGACCGTATGTGTTTTGCGGTCCGCAAAACACGGAAGCTGCTCTGCGTTACTAACGGAATGCGGCCCATTGTAGAAATGCCTATTCTTGGCCGCAAAACGGACAAGAATAGGACATGCTCAATTTTTTTAGCGGGGCCACGGAACGGAGCAACGGAGTGCTGTCCGCATCTTTTGTGGCTCCATTGAAGTGAATGGGTCCACGCCCGAGCTGCAAAATATGCGGTTCGGACGTGGACCAAAACAACGGTCGTGTGCATAAGGCCTAATTCGAAGAATGGCCCGGATCTAAAAAAAAGTCCAGATGGGTGCATGGCCCCATAGAAATGAATGGGTCAATGTTCTACCTGCAAAAAATACAGATAACACATGGGTAAAAAATATGGTCATAGGCACCAAAAGAAAAAAAGATACATTGGCAAATAAGATCTTGTTGCAGCGAGATAAAAGCCAGTGCAGCTTCATGAAGTAGCCCCTGCTGAACCCTCCATGATGTATGAAAATAACTGACCTCTTATATCAGTACTGTAAGATCCTGCTCTGCTGCTTTACAGTGCCTACAGGCTGCCTCTCTACAAGCACAGTGAAGCAAATGAGACAGCTCCCAAGATGATGCACATTTGTATATGAGGTTCAGATCTCCAGACTGTGGATCTGAAGGTAGAGCAGGAGCAGAGAATATCTTATTGTTAGGGTTTGTGTATTGGATTTTTATATGTCGGTGTGAATGCTGCCTTGGCATGTTATGTAGATATACCCTGAATGGTTTAGAAGTGTCTGTGTGAACAGGCCCTCTAATAGATCTTCAAACCGCAACCTACATGTCTGTGCATTTGAATTACCATTGATTGCCTGGTAAATATATTCTTAGATCCCAGATTAGGTTTTCTATTCCCGGCAGCGGCACTACTCGCTGAGCTATCGGACAGCTCCTATGCTAGTGCCTTCAACCATGTCTCATGATTCCCATCCTCACCTTTACATTATTGGATTGCCAGACTATTGTGCTGTGTGCCACCATACTCTGTAACTGCTGCTTATAAGTGTACTGAACCTGGATTGGCTCGCCATGTCTCTGTATCTTTGTCTAAAGCCAGGTTCACACTCGCTGTATCCAGGGAAAATACAACAAGAACATGTACTAGTAGTTTAGTAGTGTCAGGATACAGAAAAGGTAGGTGCATGATAGGTTTTTAAGATGGCTTCAGCAGGAGGATGTTGGCGCATAAATATGAAGTGTCAAATAGTGATCAGAACCATGTAGCATGTACTTCTTAAAGGGGTTGTGTCACAAAACATATTCCACATTTTTTAAACTAGCACCTAGATCTGAATACTTTTATAACTGCATGTAATTAAAAATGAAGTATAGCCAGTTAGCAATTCAATAAAATGTATCTGTATAGCGCCACCTGCTGTTTTGTTCTTTTCTTTGGCTCAGTACTGGATTAGATAAGAGGTGGTAGCCTATGACCTCTTATCCAATCCAGTACTGAGCCACGCCCCCTGCACTGATCACATGACTGTGACATCACCCCAGGTCCTTCGTGTTGTCCATGGTTCGGGTTCATTGAAGAATCCCCTTATGGATTCCAAATGCCGTTATGGTCCGTGGTAGCGGAATCAATAATAGGATGCTTCGATAACCTGAACTTTGGACGCCGAACTTAAAACACAAGTTCACTTAACTCTAGTCCTAAGGTGAAACCTGTATCCCCTTTTCAATGATAGTCAGTATGGCTATAGTGTTGCTGTGGATGCCAGAACTATGAGTTGTTACAATGACAAGTGTATTCAGCAGCGATAGATATGATTGCAATAAGTAGCCAGTAATTCACAATGTGTATATCTATAGTTACCTTTTTCCTTTGTAGATTTCTCTGCAAATGTCCGATCGCTGCTCTGTAGACTTTTTGCTGGTGTCTCCCGTTTTGCTGCGTTTGTAGTTCTATTCTGTTCTCCTTTAAGCACAAGCGCTGCTCCGGCCGGCAGCACGCGCTTTGCGAGGGAACCTGAAAGAGCGTGAGAGCGTTGTCCTGGAGATTCCTGTGGGTGACGTCACCACTGATTGTACCGTAGCCTCCGAGCTCCACAATTCCTCCTACACGTTTCAAAGCCTAGCAGGCTTCTTCATCAGGGATGAGGCTAGACTTTGAAACGCGTAGGAGGAATTGTGGACCTTGGAAGCTATGGTACAATCAGTGGTGACGTCACCCACAGGAATCTCCAGGACAACGCTCTCACGCTTTTTCAGGTTCCCTTGCACAGTGCGTGCTGCCGGCCGGAGCAGCACTTGTGCTTGAAGGAGAACAGAATAGAACTAGAAAAGCAGCAAAACGGGAGACACCAGCAAAAAGTCTACAGAGCAGCGATCGGACATCCACAGAGAAACCTACAAATGAAAAAGGTTATCTACAGATATACACAGTTAATGATTGGCTACTTATTGCGATCATATCTATCGCTGCTGAATACCCGACTTTGTTAGAAAGGTGTTGTCATGTACTATATCATTTCTGATTTTCATTTTTACATTAGTCATGGAATAATCCCTTTAAAGTGCCCGTACATCATCCATAGCAGATCAAGTATGCGAATAGCCCAGTGCTGTACTTAACTGCTCAGCCTGTTGGCCCATTCATTTCAGAGGGTACAGGGTCCCTGTTCTCGTGACCAGTGGAGGTCTCAGGAGTAGGACCCCTCACCAATCTTATAATTATCCATAGGATAGCGGATAAGTTGTAACAACGGGAATATCCCTTTTAACTAAAATAGATTGGAGCTGCATGCCTTTTTTTTATAAATTTGCCTCATCTTTGGCTCTCCCTTTGTCAGAAACTGAAACCTGTGCCTTCTGTTTTTGGTGCAAATTATAGTCAATTCAATTAAGTCCTCACCCCCTGACGCTAAACTTTAGCCACTTTTTTGAAAATTGTTAAGCAAAGCATACAACTGCAAAAAGATACAAATTATTGCTCAAATTTGTAATGCCCATAATATGCAGATTTTAAGTTTAGACCTTATTCAGTGTTTGATCTGTGATTTCCATCAGTGACTCTGAGCAAGAACCAGGTGCGGGTGAAAAACACAGAAGAGGTGGAGATCTTTCCATTATACCTTATCTCCGTGTAGCCCATTACTGATGGAAATCACTGATCCAACACTGTATGCCTGCGTCTTGGTTCAGTTGCAGTACAAAGCATTACTGTATACTAATTACCATAGTTGAAGAACATGTATACCCCATGGAATCCGATCCATATGACAAATTCCCTGTGTAATCTCCCGCAAAGGGATTTATGTTTACTCAGGTCTATCAGGAAGGTTGACCTTGGCATGCTACCTATCTATTTCTAAACTTGTAACAAACAATGGCGATAATTAGAGATGAGTGTGTTTCATATTTTGAAATTCGTTCGCACTTCGTTTGGTGGTAAAAGGTGAATTGCATTATGGATTCCGTTACCACGGACCATAACGCAATTCTATGACTGAATGCATAACGGAATGCCTTCAGAGGCATTCCATTATTCATTCCGTCATAATAAAAGTCTATGGGCTGCAAAACGGATCCGTCCCTTTTCCCCAATTCACCTTTTACCACCAAACGAAGTGTGAACGAATTTCAAAATATGAAATTCGCTCATCTCTAGTGATAACATAAGCATACTGCTGCAACATATGTGAAAATTGAGCTGATCAACACAATAGCTGGAAGGAATATGGGATTACAATACAGTATGTATGTAATGCAGTGTGTATGGAGAGTGTCCAGCAGCCTACCTTGTGCCCGGTCAACAGTGGGGTTACAAAAAGAGGAAGGTAATGCAGCACAGAGTAAGAGAACATTGGTAATGAGAAGATTATAATCAGGTATGCCTGTTATACAACATAATACATTTAATTAGTCTGTGTTTATGGTAATAGAAATAAGGTACAGTTGGAAATCTGCTTAAAGATGGCCATAACCATTAGATACATGTCGGCTGAACACACCAATTTTGTCAGGACTGCACAACCATTCGGTACTTGTATGGTGGCCTTCCAAATCTCCCTCGACTGCTGCCTTCACAGTTCCCGGGTCTCTTGGAATCAACATCACGATGCAGCCAGAATCCAGCGGCGGGGACCAGGTAAGTATGAACCGCACTGTGGGTCCAGCCATTCTGAAGACTGCTGTTTAAAAAAGTTTAGTCTTGGACAACCCCTGTAAACGTTAGAGGAGATTAGGATTGGGCATTTTGGATTTCAACTGCCCCTTTCATGTATTCTCGGGGAGATGAGCCTTTGCCTGAGTAATCTGGCAGTGGCCTTCTCCCCTCTCAGGACATAACCACACTAAGTCAGCATGCGTATGAGATCAGGAGAGAGAGCTGTATACGGCTTGCCTAAGGTAGGAGATGGGAAAGACTGTGCATGCATCTGCTCTTTCCCACATACTTCACCAGTTACAGCTTTACAGAAGCAGAAAGCCGCTTAACCATTGAGCACCCTTTGAAACCCCTGTATAGTCTAATCCTTCCATTACACTGTATCTTCATAGTAAAACTGCAGGATCAGACAAAACAGGGTTTATTTGTGAAGACATACAGATCTGCATAGAAGATATAGACACATGTAAAAACTGATGGCAAAGTGATTGCATTTTATATGCATAGGACACAAAATGCAAAAGTTTACATACCCTTAATGGAATTTTAAAAGTTTTAAAAGGTAAAAGACCAGGTCGCCGACTCTGGGGCCGCCGCACACGGATCGCGGATCTATTCACTTGAATGAGGTCCGTAATCCGCATCCGACTGTCCACACCGGAAAAAAGTAGGAGGAGGAGGCACTGACAGAAAAAACCCACGGAAGCACTCCATAGTGCTTCCGTGGGCTTCCGATCCGTGCCTCCATTCCGCACCGCATCTCCCGGATTGCGGACCCATTAAAGTACCGTGTATTGCGGACCCGCTGATTGCGGGCCGCAATATGGCCGTGTGTATGAGCCCGAAGTCTGGACATACACATTTCATGTTGGACATGCACACCAATGTGCTGACTGAACATTACCTCTCCTGATTCCTTCACACAAATCACACACATGCCCACTCAGATTTTCTGTAGACGGCCGGTGTTACATCTGTGAGGAGCTTTCTGGAGGTAATAGACATGCATATTTAATGGAAAGTTCATTAACATTGTTACATAGGACTTATATTACTTCAGTGAGATTAAATACAATTTATGGAGAAATTTAAAGAACTGCTTTACTTGGTATAGAGGAGAAGCACCCCACTCCAATGGAATCTGTGTTTCGGATATAAGGGCCCTTTCACACTGGCGTTTTTGTTTTCCGGCATAGAGATCCGTCGTCGGGTCTCTATGCCGGAAAAATCCTGATCAGACTCATCCCCATGCATTCTGAATGGAGAGAAATCCGTTCAGGATGCATCAGGATGACTTCAGTTCAGGACCGGAACGTTTTTTGGACGCAGCAAATACCGCAGCTTGCTGCGCTTTTTGTTCCGTCCAAAAATCCGGGAACACTTGCCGCAAGGCCGGATCCGGAATTAATGCCCATTGAAAGGCATTAATCCGGATCCGGCCTTAAGCTAAACGTCGTTTCGGCGCATTGCCGGATCCGACATTTAGCTTTTTCTGACTGGTTACCATGGCAGCCAGGACGCTAAAGTCCTGGTTACCATGGTAAAATGTAGCGGGGAGCGGCATACTTACATTCCGTGCGGCTCCCGGGACGCTCCAGGATGACGTCAGGGCGCCCCAGTGCATAGATCACGTGATCGCATGGATCACGTGATCCATGCGCATGGGGCGCTCTGACGTCATTCTGGAGCGCCCCGGGAGCCGCATGGATGGTAAGTATACCGCTCCCCCGCTTCCCGCTCCTACTATGGCAACCAGGACGCTAGTAGCGTCCTGGCTGCCATAGTAACCTGAAAGCAATTCGAAGACTAATCAGGATCCTGATCAGTCTTCTAATGCTTCAGGCGACTTGCGTTCTGACGGATCCGGCGGGACGGAAGTGCCTGCCGGATCCTCAGAACACAAGTGTGAAAGGACCCTAAGCTGTAAGAAACTCGGTGGCCCTCCATAAATTAAAGCGTAACTAAACTTTTACGCTGGGTTCAGACCTGAGCGTTTCTGAGACGCGTGTTTTTGTCACACGTTTTTGTGCACGTTTTTGGCAATAGTAAACGCGCGTTTTACGCGTGTTTGTGTGATTGACTGCAGTGTTGCCCAATGACCAAATATCCCTGTCTATATGAAGTTTGGCCAATCAGAGTGCATTGCTGGTGTTGCAAATTCATAAACGCGCGTTCGAACGCGCGTTTTCAGTGTCAAAAACGCGCAAAATACAAGCGTTGCGCGTTCCCATTGAAGTCTATGGGCCAAAACGCGAGACAAACGCCCCAAAAAAGCTCAAGTACTTGTTTATGCGTTGGGCGTTTTTCAGCACGTTCGAACGCGCTGTAAAACGCGAAAATGTGAACCAGTCCCATAGGGAAGCATTGGTTTGCATCGGTTATGCGTTTTACAGCGCGTTCGAACGCGCTGTAAAACGCGCAAGTGTGAACTGAGGGTTAAACAACTTTTTTTTAAAATGTTGGAAGTGTCCGTACAGTATTCTAATGAAGTTTTATGCGAATAGACTTCGGATGTTTCATCCAAAGTCGATTCGCTCATCCCTACTAATTATCATTATCATTAAAATTCAAGAGCCAGGTACATGGCAGGTGATTGGCGGTGTGTATATTGTAGAAGAGACTGTCTGAGAGCGGGGCGTTCCTTTCATATATGCACCGTGTGCTCTTACCCTCACAGGCTCCTTGGTTCCTGCACTTTCCCCTGACTCCACTGCCACTGATCAGGGTATGGTGTGCGCCGTTTAGTGTGTGCCATGTTCTGTCAGTCAGACCTGCTACTAAGTTGCGCAGTAGCTCAGCTTTGTATCAAAATACTGACAAGGTTAGTATAGAACCAAGCAGGTCATCGACGTATCAATATTTCAATATCTGGTGAAACACTGTAGCTATATACCTCTCTGAAGTAGGGATAAATGAATTAACAGTGTCTGGGCAAGTTCAAGCTAAATGCACATAATCAGGATTGCGTGCGGAAAATCCGCACAGTAGGTCATGTACATTGTATACTATGAGAATTTAAAATTCTCAGGTACCTGATGCAGATTTTTTCTTTGCGGATTTTAAAATCTGCAGCATGTCAATATATTTTATTTTTCCTGTCCGGATCTTCTCCATTTACTTTAACGGGGAGAGTAAAATCCGCATTCAGAAAATCCGCACATAAATCTGAACTAATTGATGTGGATTCTCCGCACATAAATCCTTATTGTTGGATCACTATGCAGCACTGAGGGGAAGGTAGCAGAGAAGCTACTGAGCATGTCAGTCCACATCTGAATGTAGGGGAAGGTGGAACAGAAGGGGGGCGCTACCAGAGAGGAAAACGTAATGTACATATTAAAAAAAAAACTTATATCAGTGATATTTCATTTGTAATGCTCTGTTCACTCTAATACTTTTCGTGATTACCCATTTAATGGGTTCTGTGTTGTAATCTGTAATATGATGTTTATAATGGAGCATATGTTTTATTGTCCCTTATTTGTCCCCTCCTGTGATGCCTTTTCACATTTGATTCAGTTATTTCGGCATTATCTAGGTTATAAATGCTGGACGTTAGCAACTAATGGCTGCCATTACTGTAGGTTGTCGTCTAGCCTTGAAGAGAATCTAAATAACGTATAACATAAAATTTCCCTGTTATGCAAAATGACTGGAATGGCTTTTATCCTCCTTTACAGGTGGATTGGAAGCAGGTTGAAGGGAAGCAATGTTGCTATATTGGGGCATGATTCTTGTATAATCTACAGTACAAATGGGCATTTGGCAATTTTACACAGACATGTGTATATCTTAGGTCAGCACTAGACAAATCCCAGAAGCTAAAAAGCTAACATAGATAAAAATGATTGGTAATGCTGTATTCTTACCTTTGTGTGTATATACACTATATCATTTTCACAAGATTCTTTATGGCTTCTAAAATCTGTAATACTTTGCTTCTGGTGTTCTTTTAAAATACTTTCCCTTTATGTCATATTTAGGTAATTGAAATACTCTCAATAGAAGAGGGTTTATATCCATTTAGTGGGAGTATTCAGCACCAACCTAACATTTTCCTTACCGTAGATAAGTCACGTTTGGTGATATTGTATTTTTTTGGTGGCTTTATCTTTGGTTTGTTAAAAAAAAAAATACTAAAATATCAAATTTCAATAGTTGACCATCAATGTTGTCAGGCCTGGAGCTTACCCCTACCCTAGACTGCAGAAATACAGTATATATGGATATTCAGTTAGAGTGTCTACCCACTGGTGATCTAGTTAGCTACTGTCCTGTAATTTGGGGCTTAGCTAAAGTTCTCTCTGCCAGCTGACTGAAGGCCTGTAAGGCCACATGTACACTATGTGCATTACGTGTACATTTTTGTGCAGAAAATCCACAACATAAGACCGTACCAGTTGAGTAGGTGAGATTTTCAAATTCTTATCTTCACAGTGCTGAAATATTTTGCACAGAAATGGACCTGCGGTGGGGATTTTGAAAGTCACAGCATGTTGCCTGTGCATATTTTCAGTGCAAATTTCTCCCACTGCAGTACATAAGGTGAAATCTTGGGCAAAGATACGTCTGAATCCGCGAGTAACACACAGATTTTGGTGCAGAAACGCAGTAAAATCTGCATGAAAATTCCTAAAGAAAATCTGCATAAACTGCCGTGTGTGTGTACCCTTAACCTTTGAAGCCAGTGAGCATGGCAGTTAGGATACATGCAACATAAAAATATAGGGGCACATTTTTTAAGACCAGCGTTTTAGACACTGGTCTTAATAAAGACCTGCACTGGCAGTGGATCCACTGACGCTTCTAACCCTGGGTTCACACCTGAGCGTTTTACAGCGCGTTCAAACGCGCTGTAAAACGCTCAACACATGAAAACCAATGCTTTCCTATGGCCCTGGTTCTCACTTGAGCGTTTTACAGCGCGTTTGAACGCGCTGTAAAACGCCTGACGCATAAACAAGTACTTGAGCTTTTTTGGGGGCGTTTGTCGCGCGTTTTGTGATTGACACCAATCGCGCGTTTCCTATTTTCAAAAACGCGCTGAAATACGCGCGTAAAACGCGCGTTTCAAGAACGCTCAGGTCTGAACTCAGGGTAAAAGTAAGACGCATAAGAAAACTAAGGAGTTTGGATTTCCTTTTGTTTATGCAGAGCACAGAGCGAATGTCTTTTGTTTGCATGACATTCATGCTATTTGAACATTTATTCTGGAAAATTAGAATTTATTTTGTGAATAAGTGCATTATCTAGAAAGCATATCATAACTTGTTAACGCAGAGCACGTCCTATGCTGTGCCCATGGATCCATACAGAGATGCAAAATGGGTCATGGTTATGCCGTGTGGTGCCTCCATGAGGCGCTATATCATATCGCTAACATTGCGTATGTGTAAATCATGTGAAATCAGAGGCATCTGGAAGTACGGTATGAGTCTATAGCTTAATATAGGCGCTTTGGGTAATGCTGTGTGACCAGGATATTCAGAGCTATAGCCCGTTAGTGTTGTGTTAAATAATCAGATGTAGGAGGCTCACTTCATTGATTAGAGGCTCTGTACTTCTAAATTTATTTTTTTTATGTAAAAGAAAAGAGAAGCTAGATTTAATAATTACATGCATGTTTGATAAGCCCATAGCAAATATTTTTTATTGCAAAAAGAGCAGTACTTCTGTTTGTTTAGTGTCTACAATATTTATTATACCAATCAAACCCATCTAGCAGGGGTCATACTCCACGACTGCCGCTTTTCCCTTAGAAGCACATTCAGATGATTTTTAAAGATGCAACAACATAAGAACACCATGTACCATTTCATATTGCCCTAGGCGATTTAGCAGACATCAGTGGCTTTACCATGGAAAGCTTACTTTTTCATTGCAGAGTATCTTCTGTTATGTTTTGTCTGTGTCTGTAGCTCTGCCATCCATTCTTTCATGTTGTTTGTGTTCTTTCAATACACAAGTTGCACATAAAATTTTATTTCATTCCCTAATCATATCTCGAGTTCAGTGAGAAATCATGCTGCTATTTGGCTTCGGGGACCAAAGACCAATTACGACTTCAGCCTGCTCTGAATGCAGAAGCCTTAGCCCCTATTAGACCACACAATTTTCGGCCCGATTATTGTGAACAAGCATTAATAGGGACGTTCTTTCCCAATAATTTGCTGCTATAATCAAGCTGATAAGTGTGACCCTGCGTTCACACTTGAGCGTATTTGATATGCGCGTTTTTCGCGTGTTTTTGTCGCGCGTACTACAGCGCGTTTTTGGAAATAGGAAACGCGCATCGTACACGCGTTTGTGTGATTGACCACAGTGGCGTCAATCACAATACGTGGGA
The DNA here is from genome assembly GCA_033119425.1 of Bufotes viridis. Lineage (NCBI taxonomy): Eukaryota > Metazoa > Chordata > Amphibia > Anura > Bufonidae > Bufotes > Bufotes viridis. Next base: position 298,453,890 of record CM065591.1, read on the forward strand.
CAATACGCCCCAAAGAAGCTTCTGTACTTCTTTGGGCGTAGGGCGTTTTACAGCGCGTTCGTACGCGCTGTAAAACGCTCAGGTGAGAACCATGCCCATAGAGAAACATGGCTTTTCGCCTGTTGAGCGTTTTACAGTGCGTAGGAAAACGCTCAGGTGTGAACCCAGCGTGAAAGATGCCCGATAATTAGCAGCACATCTCTCTAAGGGCTCATGCACACGGCCGTTGCCCCGCCGTGGCCGTATTGCAGCCCAAATACGGCGGGTCCTCATCCGTGATACAGGGTGCACACAGTCGGTGGCCCGTGTATTGCGGACCCGCCGTATTTGGGCCGCAATACGGCCACAGCGGGGCAACAACAGTGTGCATGAGCCCATTCACTAAAAAATCTCCTTTAGGGCTCATGCACACGACTGTATGTATTTTGCGGTCCACAAAATGCGGATGTGGAAAATATACTGTAAATATCACCCACATTTTCCTAATTGAACTGCCTATTCAAGCTTTCAATCATAAGCAGGGAGGTTGGGTTACCCACTACATTTCTCAGAAACTAAATTATAGCCGCATGGAGACAATGCTGGAATTGGTGTGCCAGTCACTATTTTATGCTTCTCTCAGAAAAGTCCCACTTCCTTCTCTGTGTTAGAGAAGACAGCACAGACAGGGAAGAGGTGGTACACAACAGATGTGTGTGGAGAGGGGTGAGAGAAACCAAGAAAGGCATCTCACACAGCCTGTATATAGGAAGGAAAGCATACGCTAGACCAGGGATGTCAAACTCGTGGCCCTCCAGCTGTTGCAAAACTACAACTCCCATCATGCCTGGACAGCCTACAGGTATCAGCCTACAGCAGGGCATTGTGGGAGTTGTAGTTTTGCAACAGCTGGAGGGCCACGAGTTTGACATCCGTGCGCTAGACAGTTGAAAAGAGAAGGCAGCAGCATCCAAGGCACACAGATCCAGCATATATTACTGGGAAAGGCACACCCACATAAGAAAAGCCTGAAACTAGGAGCTGATTGTAAACTGCATATCAGGGTATTTAAAAAATATTGATTATAAGACTTTAAGTTCTTTAAAAGCCTTGTGTGTTATATAAATATAAATTCAGTACAAAAAGTTACAAAGCAATTAAGAGTAAAGCCTGTATTACACTGACAGATTTTCTGCCAGATAATTGCTAACTAGTGCTTGTAGTAATGCTCGTTAGCGGTCATCTTGCATTCTAATACTGCTGCCGATAAACGAACAAACGCTGGTTCATTAGGTGATCATGATCTTTCAGCATGCTGAAAGATCACGATTTGCTGGTGGCAGGTCGTGCTGTCTAATCACCATCTGCTGCTGGCAAATAACTAGACAGCATGGGCACAAGTGATGGCATGACTATTGCTCCCCCCATTCTGTGGAGGAGATCTTTGCATGTAATAGCAGCAGTCTCCTCTATTAATGAGTAGGCGATTGCCAGGAAGGAACGCTTCCTTCCCAACAATCCCCCTACAGATTTGGGCTGTGTAATACAGCCTTAAGACATGAGTCTGCATGGCAAAGTTCATACAAACAAGCCATAAAAAAAATGATTTACCGGAACTCAAGGTAATTATTTTGTCACTTATCTTTTGTAACTGATGTAATATTGCAGATAGCAGTATAATGCTAGCTCCTTTCTATGCTGCTAAGACAAAGCTCTGTCTGGCCCACAGGGGTATCCACCTGTGGGTCCCTGAGCACAGTGGGCCACCAGTCCTTTACCTCTTGTATAAATGGCACATGGCACAACAGACTGACTGTACTACATACAGAGAAGCAGTCTACAGCATCTCAACCAGCCTAGGCATCCGTATAAAAAATATATTTAAGAAACTAACCAGTTTGTTATTATAAACACATCAGGTGGCTGAGATGGCTTGTAGGTACTGAGGTAGGCCACAAAGTACCCTCTTTCCCCAGCGACCTGCCTTCTCAAAGTTGTTCAAGGACCCCTATAATCAGTCACCGCTGGATTTGATATAGTGCGAGGCATAAACGATAATTTTTCCTTTTTGATAATGTTACAGCCGATGACCTCATTCTTTCCATGATTCACTGAAATTTACCGTAGTCCTTACTTCTGTTTAGGGAGAAACCATAACGCTGGGTTCACACTTGAGCGTATTTGATACGCGCGTAAAACGCGCGTATTACAGTGCGTTTTGGAAATAGGAAACGCGCGTCATACGCGTGTTCGTGACTCTGGAAACCAATTAAAAAAAGGCATATCTACACTTAACGCGCGTAAAACGCGCGTTCCTATTGAAGTCTATGGGTGCAAACGCGCGACAAAACGCCCCAAAGAAGCTCAAGAACTTTTTTGAGCGTAGGGCGTTTTACAGCGCGTTCAAACGCGCTGTAAAATGCTCAAGTGAGAACCAGGGCCATAGGGAAGCATTGGTTTTCATGTGTTGAGCGTTTTACAGCGCTTGAACGCGCTGTAAAACGCTCAGGTGTGAACTGAGGGTAAACTGCACCAACTAGAACTGGTTACTGATTCATGTGGAATACTTACAAAGGCATAGGTTATTCCCAGTTCAAACATGTTCACTTTAAAGCGAACCTGTCACCTGGAATTGACTTCATAAACCATGAACAGTACCGGATAGTGCCCCACAAGACGTTTCCAACAGTGTTTCCTGCGCTTTTCCTGTATTTAAAATCATCTAAAAATCGCCTTTTAAAATCCTTGCAGAAGTCAAGATAGAAGTCAAGGGGGCAGCGGCCTCCTTGACTCCAGGTCTGCCTTCCCTGCCCTAACCCCGCCCCTCTGCTGCATAACTGACATTAGCTAAAGTTGCCAGGACAACGCTCGTACAGCCTGCGCATGCGCAGTATGCCTCCTTTAGCAGCGCGATCCCGGATCTCCCACTGTGACTTGCGCGTCTCCTGTACACTATCTGCGCATGCGCCCATAGTGTACAGGAGACGCGCAAGACTTCTATCTTGACTTCTGCAAGGATTTTAAAAGGCGATTTTTAGATGATTTTAAATACAGGAAAAGCACAGGAAACACTGTTGGAAACGTCTTGTGGGGCACTATCAGGTACTGTTCATGGTTTATGAAGTCAATTCCAGGTGACAGGTTCGCTTTAAAGAGCATCTGTCAGCATGATCAACTCTTTTGAACCAGATACACTGCATGGTAGGGTTGATCATGTAGAGTAGAATGATAGCTTGTTTATGTCTGTACAATTTCCCATTCCAGAGAAAATGGCAATTTTATAAATATGCTAAATAGCTACTTGTAGCATTGAGGGACCGGTCAGAGCCTAAGGAGCACCAGTTTGTGAACACCCCTGCAGTCTTAGCCACTCCCCTGGATTGACAGGACTGGATATCTCAGGACCGGATAACCCTTGGATTGAGAGCACTGGATAAGATATCTCAGGGGAAAGGGGTAGTGACTAAGGCTGCAGGGGTGTTCTCAAACTGGTGCTCCAGTGGCTCTTGCTGGCCCCTTAGTGCTTTAATTAACTAATTAGCATAATAATAAAAAGCAGTTTTCTCTGTGATAAGACAAAAACAAGGTATCAGCACAGGCAGACTTACCAGAGTAACATAGGGCAGATGAGGAAACAAAAGTAGTGGTTCCATTATGTTTTCTATGCCTTTGTAAAGTGTCCATCAGCTTAAAGAGCCTCTGTCAGCATGAGCAACCCTTCCATGCAGCTTGTCTGGTTTAAAAGGGTTGATCATGCTGACAGAGGCTCTTTAAGCTTATTTACGCTTTATAAAGGCATAGAAAACATAATGGAACCACTACTTGTGTTTTATTATCTGCCCTGTCTTACTCTGGTAAGTCTGCCTGTGCTGGGCTAATATCTACAGGGGTACAAAAACGATGTACTGTGTTCTAAGAGAACGCATGAGGATCAGCCAGACATTAATTTTGCAAAAGGATACAACTCCAAATGGATATATTTACTAATGAAGGACAGGAGAAAGTTATGAACATATTCCTTTGTAAATGAGTGCAGTGTATGTTAAAATGGTTTTCTGGGAGTAAAATATTGATGACTTATCCTTAGTATAGATATCCATTGTCTGTTAATAACCAAAAAGTATCACAGTTTTGGAATAAAGATTTAAGTCATCTCAAGAATCTTTGAGTGTCGTGCTGGTTTTTCTTCCACTGTTTCAGGCTGCTTTTGTGCCCCAATTTTTTTCTCTGATCCTATTCTCAGTATAGGTAATCAATATCAGATCAGCGGTAGTCCAATTTCCAGTACCCCAGCTGATCAGCCGTTTGAAGGGCCACTGCTCTACGTTGAGCGCTCAGCCTCTACATAAGCCAGTGAAGTGACATTGATCACAGGGCCTGTGTGCACATTATCGATTCCCTGCTATCCCGTCATATACTGTGTGTTGAGGGGCAACAAGGAGCATCAGAGCATGGGTGATGTGGTATCGGTGAGGAAAGTTTTTTTTTTTCAGTATACTAAACCTTTTCTAACTAATTTTTGACAGGTCCACTACACTATACTAATGAGCATAATTTAGTGCCCTTTCAATAGGGTATTCAAAAAATGTGTAGACTGCACAATATTGTTGTTTTTTTTTTATGGTCGACATATTCAGTAGTGTTCAAAAAATAGCAAAGCAAATAAAGGTCAAAATCATTATAATAGCTTTTATTTCCATAATTGCAAATGCCCTGGAAATATTACACATTCAATTCCAAATCAAAGCAATGAAACAATTTATCCAGTTTGTGCTAACCCTTTATAGAAAGTAAAGAAAACAGTATATTAGGCTGTTCAAAAAAGTAGTGCCACAACATTTTCTTTAAAATCTCAAAAATGGAATGTATAAACTGAAAAAAATTTTTTTTTGAGATTTCACTTTACTTTGAATTACTGACTGACCTAATATTTAGTGGCATAGCCATTGTTTCTCAGAACTGCTTGACATTTGTGTTTCATAGAGTCAACCAACTTCTGGCACCTCTGAGTCTGAAGAGTATTCCAGTCATTCGACCGTTCTGCATTTTGGCGTTTTGCCTCATAAACCGCATTCTTGATGTCAGCCCTCAAGTTCTCTATGGGACTGAGGTCAGGGGATTGGGCTGGCCACTCCATTACCTTAATCCTGTTTGTCTGTAACCAAGATGTTGTTCACTTACTTGTGTGTTTTGGGTCATTGTCGTGTTGGAACAACCGTTTCTTGGGCATTCCTTCTTCAGCATAGAACAGTATTTTGATATATTCAGATTGATCCATGATCCCTTGTATGCAATAAATAGACCCAAAACCATGGTATGGGAAGCATCCCCATATTATGATTTTTGCACCATCATTTACTGTCTTCACAGTGTACTGTGGCTTGAATTCAGTGCTCTGATGTACTCTCTGAGGCCACTAGACCCAAAAAGAACAGTTTTGCTTTAATCAGTCCACAAAATGTTGTGCCTTTTCTCTTTTGGCCAGTCAATGTGTCTGTGCAGAGTTAAGCCAGTCCCCTCTGCTCTGCATTGATGAGGGGCAGTTGCCCCGAAACAGCTGTCTGCAGATGAGGTGCTGGCTTATTTAATATCAAGTCATGTCTCAAGGCCTGTTCAAAGAGTCGAACATTGACTTATAGGATAGCTGACTTACATCTGGTGGCATTAGAGCCAGAGCTTGTGAAGACCTCATTTGCATCCCTTTCTTCCCAGCATTCCAGAGGAGCATGTATGGCCTATAAGTCTCCTCATGCTGATTAAGGCGCTCTCTCTTCAAAGAGAGATAGTACTCCCCAAAAAATGAGTGTACAAAACACTACCTGTAGATTTCATTCCCAAGAACAGTGATATTAAATGTGCCTTCACATGTAATTGTAAACCATTTTACTTTTCCCAATTGGCATACAGTATGCATACATAAGTTAGAAGTGTGCGGATAATAATTTTGTGACGCCATTGTCTTCTTCTCTATCCTCGATATTCATGTCATATGTATACTGTATAAATAAATTTTGGAGCAGTGATATTTTCAGACTCTTCGAAGCCTTGTGTTTAGAAGTTAATAGATGATTTGTGGCAGCACGGTAGCTGCCTGCATAATTCACTGTTGCATGTCGCTAGAGGTAAATATAACTCCTAATATATCATCTTGGGGTTATGATAATAAAGAGGAATATTTGCAGTAACCTGTGTGGCTTTCATTCCACAAGCTTGCTGGCGGAGCACTAATTGTCTTTTCTTCTCGCCAGGGGTTATAATGAGATCTAATTGATTATGAAGGTTTACGTCTTGCATTCAACACAGTAGAGGGTTGTTTTCTACAGAAAAAGAGGACTAGCCTTGGTTAGAATATTTGTAAAGACCAGATATGTCCTAGCCCACATTCTTTACTGTTTCATTTAAAGCTCAGAGCTCAGTTCCTATTCATCACTGTTACTTACTAGCACATTCATTATCCAGATATAAATCAAGGGTATCTTTGCTTTACTCTTTTAAAACTACCCTTACAGCCCCGACAAATTAGCACTATTTTCCATGATGGTCCATGAGGCCCCCTCTATGCCATCAAACAAAGTCTCCTACATAATTTTCTCCAAATCAGTCTCCTGCCCCATTTTCTCATGATTAGGAAACTAGCCATCTCTTGTTTGTGGATGACCACTTGACCCCCATTGGTATGATCTCTACACCTCTAATTATCGAATTATCTCTTATTACAGTGGCAGCAAAGTGGATGAAAGTTAACTAAATCTCATCCGCAATGATTTCAAACTGATGACCTATCTTATGGATAGGTCATCAGTATCTGATTGAAGTGGGTGTTGTGGCCTTCTCTGTGCTTTGCCTAGAAGCAGCTCAGCCCCGTTCAAGTGAATACTACAATACCAAGCACAGCAGCTATAAAATGCACGGCACTGTGCCTGGTTAGCTGCGAGAAGGGAGTGGCGCTCACATCCTGAGGATAGGTTATCAGTAAAAAAAAATCTTGGAAAAACCTTTTAATTTATACTGCAGAATTCCACCACGGATGCATAAGGTGAAATTAATGGCAAATCTACGTCAAAATCCCCACAAGTTCCTCTATGAAAAAACGACCCATGTGGCTGCACCATTATAGTAATTTGCCTCTTCTAATAATAATATAACTGCTGACTTTACCGCAATCGAACACAGCTCATGTTGAAAAATTGCATGAAATGTCAGCTACTTATGAGTACTCAGTGGCCAATGTGAAAACTCTAACATTTCAATTAATGTTTGGGTGTAGAGAAGTAAAAATTGGTCCTCTAACCACAAAATGGCACTTGGAAAAAAGGCACTATTTTAATGTGTTGACAGGTAAAAGCTTTACTTTAACTATAACCATAGCTCTTGCAATGAGGCACAGGGGTTGAGGGGTGGCCCACTCACATTCAAGAACATTGTACCTTTTTGTGGAGAATAACAATATGGTGGCTATTTATGTTTAAATATTTTTTTAGTTTTAGTAGGAAATGCCCTTAATGATACACTGGTAAAATTTGTGATCATAGTGGGAGCTTTTCAATTTCTGTACTGCCATTTAGTGACATTTATGTTTTCTTGCAGGGACTTTGTGGACACAAGGCCTTCATTAAGAAGATCTGTCGTAGCTGAATTGGCACGTGTGCATTGCACCCTAGAGACTGCGGTGGAATTTTCCCACACAATGGAGTGTGATTCTGGCCCAAGTAAAGATACTCAGACTGAGCTTGCTGAGAGAGTTGCTGCTATAGAAGTGGATGAACAAGCTGAAGGGCCAGATGTGCTGTTTTCTGACGATATGAACAGCATGACAAATAACGGTATGAGCTCGGGAACTAGTGAGGATGTGTTTCTTTCTTCTCAAGATCAGAGAGACTTGAGCTGTTTCCAGAGATCCACTTCTCGGCCTACACTTTCAAACAGAAAATTCTCCCTCCAGGAAAGACCTACAGCTGGTTGCCTAGCCTCCCAGAACCAGGGTTACGGCCCATATGCAACTGGTCCCACATCACACATATCACCACGAATAGTTCGACGGCCAACAATTGAATCCAACCGAGTCTCTATCTCTGATTCTGACGTAAGTTGTTCTTCTATTTTGTCATGAAAGCCTGTGGTTATCCATAGTGCCGTTTAAAGGGAACCTGGCACCTCTACTATGCTGCCCTCACTGAGGGGAGTTGATTACTAGCCTAGAAGTGACAGACGCTGAAATCATTGGGTTTGTCATTATACCATTCTGTCCTCAGTGAGGGCAGGTTCCCTTTAAATCGTTGTACTTTATTTCTGCCTTTATCTACTTTAACATAATGGAGACTATAGTTGGAGGATGATTATACAGTGTTCTATTTGATTTATGTGTTACATTAGATACTTTTTGATCAAAAGGAAAAGAAAAAGGTGTTGTAAAAGCTGATCCCATTGTTGCAGAACCAATTAAGCAGGTTTATAAATGGATGAGTTTGTATATAGACCTGCATGATAAAGGTCCCTTTATACCCTGAGAGCTTTCAGATTTTGTGGTTAGCCAATGCAGTTATAATTTTTGTTTTCTTTTTTTTTGTCATTTTTGATACATTACTATTTAATATCATATAATTTTTACGTGGTAACAGAAAAACATTCTTCTATCGAATCACTTTTTTTTTTTTTTTGTAAAGCAAACAATAACATCAGTATTTGAATGTATGAATGTAAGGGCACTTTCACATCAGCGCTATTATGTTCCGTTCTTCCGCTCCATTATAGGAGCAGAAGAACGAAAATAACGGAAATGCTGCATTCAGCAAAAGGAGCCGAACAGACCCCATTGATTATAATGGGATCCATTAGGTTTCCTTTTATGAGGACCTTATTTGAGCGGAGAAAAAAGTCTTAGGAGTTCTCTCTGCTGTTTTTGACAAACTCTATGACGGAGGCTCCAAGTGGAGCCTCTAACAAAGATGTCAGCATGCCCTAACTGGAGAAAAGACATTGGGGCAGATATGTTAAGATTGGTTTATTCTGTACAAGAAAATTTTGCCTACACCATTTTTAGTTTTCTGCAAAATGTATCTTGTGGATTGCTAAATGTGTCTAAGGGCTCATGCACACGACCGTATGTATTGCGGACAATAATAGGACATGTTCTATTATTTTGCGGAACGGACATAAGGAAACAAAATACACTTCTAAAAATACGTTCGTGTGCATGAGCCCTAAATCTGTGATTTGTTTTTTTAAAGAAAGTGGTAAAGGTAAGATGTGACACAATGCACTACAAAAACCCATTAAACTGTCAGAATGTTACACCATGTTTTATGCAAACTTGGAACTGATATAAATTTTGTCCAAAACATGTGACAAAATATGTTCCCTATCACACGAGCGAGTTTTCCGCTTGTGAGGTGAACGCATAGCACCTGCACTGAATCCTGACTCGTCCATTTCAGTTGGTCTGTGCACATGAGCGTTATTATTCACGCATCATTTCTGCGTTCAGGAAAAATCTCAGCATGTTCTATATTCTGCGTTTTTCACACAGCGTTTGCCCAATAGAAGTGAATGGGGCTTCAGTGAAAAACGAATTGCATCTGGATGCAATGTGTTTTTCACTGATGGTTGCTAGGAGATTTTGTTAATCTTAAGTTTTTTTTCAGGAGCGTGAATAAAACACTAAACGCAATTGCAAACAAAACTAACTGAACTTGCTTGCGAAAAGGTGCTACACATTCTGGCGCAAATCAAGAAACTTTCCAGGGGCAGTGAAATTGATATGTGTCCCATTATGTGAATGAAAATCAAAATTAGGAAAAGAGAAAGTTACTATACTCTGAATCTTACAGCACTATTACGGTAAACTGGACCTTCTTGGGACATCTTAATAATTTAATTACAAGGACTTCCATCAAAATCTATTCATGTGGACTGGGCGCTTTATTAGTTTTATACAAAATTAGTTTTTGAGACATTGACATTTTTTGTGGGGTATACCCACCTCTGTTGGCTTTTGTTTCAATAACTTGTTTGAGATGAGAGACTCACCAATGCATGCTTCTACTCAAATGCCCTACTTTCATGATATAATATCACAGTAGCATGAACTTTTTACGTTTTCCATAAATTTCACCCAAAAGCCAAATATCCCTAACCTTTTGTGAGTAGTGTGCATATTTATATATTGTGGTAAAGTGTACAGTAAAGTCCTGAGAGGGATGTATATCCAACCCAGGTTCCTCAACTGGGTGAGGTAAGTAGAATCCAGTTCAAGGGCTGGGAAAGGTAGGTTTGGTAGTGGGACCTCCCCAGTCCACCCCCAATCCAGCGCATGTTTTCCCCTAGCCTGAGGGATCCCCAGGTGAAGTCCAGCTGGGATGGTTAGGAGGAAATAAAAGCACATCCCAGGCTGTCAGTCTGAGAAGAAGTTATGCCTGGAAAAAGCCTAGGAAGCTGGCTGCCTTGCTGGCTAGTGAAGCCTGATTCCCCACGTATGAACTGCGCTCAATAGGTGAGCTAGATACGAATTTGTACTGGCTAAAGCCCAGACGGGCAGGAGTTTACTTTGTTTGATTTATGTTTTGGTGATACTGGAACCTCATCTTACCCAGTGAGTTATAACTGGGTTCACCTGTAATCGCCGAAGTGCCATAAAATAAAGCATCGTTTGGACTTTAATTTTGTTGTTTGCAAAGGAATCGTCATTCCCGCTCTGCTTGAGAAAGCGATCCCTTACAATGTGTGTGTGTGTGTGTATATATATATATATATATATATATATATATATATATATACACTGCTGCATAATAGCAGTGATAGTACAGCACAATATTATTGTCATTTGGTGCTGTCAGATGAGCTGACACTAGACATAATGGACTGTAGTGTATATAAGCTGCTGTATATGGCATAACTGGAACCAGCACCAAGTTATGAAGCTATTAGGGTTTTGAAATATTTCATTTTCTAAGTATAGAACTCGTTTAGCAGATGATCATCTGGATGAATGTTTATATTGCACAAAAAATGTGCTGCAATCCAGGTTCTGAAAGACTGGTAGAAAACATGCAGCGCCATTTTTCACACTGACATTTTAGATGGTTAATTTGTTTTTATTTACAGTCGGTTGTGGATCCGTAAAATGTTACCTTGAAACTTTTACACCTTTTTGGGTGAAATAAAAATCTTATTTTTATAATGGTTTAAAGGCAGGGGCGTAGCTATAGGGGGTGCAGAGGTAGCAGTCGCTACCAGGCCCAGGAGCCTGAGGTGGCCCAAAGACCTTTGTGCCGCATAAGAAGACACACAAAGCACTGAGGGAAGGGGGGCCCAAGCTGAACTCTTGCACCAGGGCCCATGAGCCGTTAGCTACGCCCCTGTTTAAAGGGGTTGTCCCATGAACACTACTTATCCACAGGATAGGGAATAAGTGTCTGATTTTTTTTTTCCCTTATACTTAAGGTGGACTTACACTGCCTGATATTTGGGTAGATTATCTGGAACAAACGTTCCTGCGAACACTTGTTCCCGACAATATGTCCATCTAAATATGCAGCCAATTCCCCTGATGAATGGTATCCTTTACTGAATGAGCAGCTGACTGTTGGGAATCGGCTGTTACATCAGGACACGCCTTTAGTTCACGAACGATCTTTGACTGAAACTTTCTGATGAAAATAATAAACATGGTTGACTTCTTTTCAGATGATAATGGTCTGTCATCAGTCGGCTAAAAAGATCATTCTTTGTTAAACTTCAACCAACAAACCTTCGTTTTGGTTGAAATCTTCCATTTTGATCAACTTTAGACTACTGTGTATGACCACCCTAAGTGTTTAATTTCCCATCAGAAACAACACAGGAGAAATGTAGCATTACTGTGCAATTCAATGGTTCCTCCAGAGATATGGATATTCTTTGTGAGGTAGTAAGTTGTCTGACTTCTGATGCATCTGTTCTCAAACAGTTACTTCATGTCCCATGTAAAGCACTTGTGTCAGTTTCCTGAAGCACACTGCTTGTTTCCGATACATGTTATTTGAGAAACGTGCCATGGTGTGTGGTGGAGTGTCTCATGTTAAGACCCCTTTACACTAATCGATTCAGCAGCCGATTGTCGGGAAGGACAATTCCGACAATTGCCTTCTCGTCAGTATTGGTATAATATATTTTTATTATATATATTATAAAATGGTATAAGAGGGAAGGCTGACAGAAGGTTGGGTATGGATGAACTGAGGTGACATAATTCTGGGTATAAGTAGGTTTATTCATCTTAAGAGCTATAAATCCTCCTGTATCTGGGTCTGATAATCAGAATGAAGCTTCATCTCTGGAAAAGAACCGAGGATTGCCGCCATCATCATTCATCAATTTTCATCATAACTGAGTCTTAACAAAAGTCAGCGGAGGAGACCTCTGCATTTACATGATCTCGCTGGAGTGGATTTTCTTGATTGGTTAAGCATAGTTTGACATTGTGGTATTAATTATTTATCTTTTTCTCTTTCTCTAGGATTGCGTACAGTTGAACCAGTACAAACTGCAGAGTGAAATTGGTAAAGTAAGTATGCTATATGGTTTGTGTTCACATTATTCTGTTAGGCTCAATGAAGAGGGGTTTCTCAGTTATGCAGCTCCAGTATTTTAAAGAGATTTGGCCATCTGAGACAATGATGGCGTATCGCTAGCGAGCGAACACGCTTGGCTATTTTTGGAAGTCTCTTAGAAATTAGTGGACAGTGCACAGTGCAAGCGCAGCCACTGCTCCATTCACCACTATGGGACTGATGGTATAGCTCAGAAGTGAACAGAGGATGGCCATGGATGCACTGTTCACTGGAGGCGTCCAGTTCTGGAGAACGGAGCAGGTCCCAGAAGTGGCGCTGATGGCATATCCTAACTTTATATGCCATCAATGCCTCCGATGGAATTACACCTTTAACATTGTGAAGCATGTAAGCAACTGCAACTGCCATCTGGGTTATATTCATAAGGATGGGCAAGAGCAAAGAATTCATACAAAATGTATTTATTATCTTTCTTTATGTTTTGAGGTGTCCATATAAAAATGAGGTACTACATGTTCTGTGCAGGTATTTACCTATATCAAGATCAGTTGATCCTATGTACACCATAATGGTACATTGTATAGTGTACAGGGCCTTATAGAAGCTTCTGTCCTCACCATAGCTACTGATTTACAGCTCCCAGTAGCTATTCCCTGACTGTTACGTGTGATGACTTGCTTTATCTGTTTAAGTTATTGTCACGAAGAGGTGTGGGAGGGGAACTCCACACCAAACACAAGGGGGAGGGAGACAGTATCAGGCCTGGAAACTAGGGAGAGGAAAAGGTCACCACCTAATGAAATCCTCACCCTAGCCCTGGCTGCTAACCGAATGAACAGACCTCAAAGGTAGGACTGTTCATTCATAGGAACCTAATGCCCAGCTGAAGGAAAAGGAGTCTAACTCAGGCCTAATTCCAAAAGACCGGGGAAACAACGCAATACAAATATAAAGGAACGAGACACTGAACTTCTACAGTAAGATGGACGAGTAGGAACACCGGAGAAGACAACACACCAGCTCTTCTACAACCGAATGAAGCTATCCACCACAGGGAGTGATGGGAGTAGCTAGACTAAATAGGGTAATAGTATTGACCACTATGCTGCACTTGAGACTAGAGGTGTGGTCATTACCATCAACAACGCTGCAAGAAGTGAAACCAAAAGATGTCAGATGACATCACGTGTGGACAGTCTCCTTGATCTTCTAACCCCCGTCACGGGAGGGACCGTGACAGTTATCTGCTTATTTTTCTTAAATCGTCATATTCTCCTGTCTTGGGATGACATTTTTGAGGATTTTGAATCAATTACCAGTTTTCCATAGAGTTACAATCTCAAGTTACAATAGTTTCAACTTACAATGGTCGTCCTAGTACCAAATCATAAGGACCACTGATCTTTGTACAAAATAGTGCAGCATGCTGTGCTGATGGACCGCTTTATGGTCAGTGGGGTCTTTGGGTGCTGTTGGTGTATGTCATATGACGAATCTGGTACTACTGTTATTTTCATCCATCATAGCAGCAGAACAGCAGAAATAATGCAAATATGAATGAAGCTTGATCCCCCAAACATCTGTTTACAGTGTGTGAATTTTGTCATTTTCTTTCATACTTGTGTGAAGCATCTATAACACAGGTATCTTATCCTGTGTTATCTTCCCAATAAATTAAATTTGTGATGCTAGAAAAAAGACAAGCTGACAACCCTGTACTTAGGAATAATTAACATTAATTTGTACTAAAAAAAAAAAGTTTCACAAGACTAAAGCTGAACAAATCTGCATTTATGTCTGCTCCATCCCAAGGCGTTGCGCATAATGCTTGTTTGCATCTTGTATCAAAATGAATTCATGAATAAAACAAGAACACGCTGTAATTCTGTCTGCTGTATTTTGAAGTAGATGGCTTGTTTGATGATCGCTAAGAAAAGACATATGAAGCAGAGACAGACTCGCTGGCGGTATGAGCTTTTCAGTCAAATCATCTCCTTTTATCAGGTGATGCCCTGCGATGGCAACAGCATTTATGCTGGAGAAAGCCTGAGACTATCAAGTTATTAAATCATTTTAATGTTATTCTAGGCTTCAGCTCCAGTTAGACATGGTGGCTTATAATGTACCTATCATTTGCATTTTATTTCATAAATGCTTTAAAAATTGATTAAAAAAATTCTTGAACTGGTAGAACTAGTTTCTGTCATATGAGGCTCAGAAAACCCCACTGGCAGACCAGCATTAAAGGGGTTGTCCAGTTTCCCATATTGATCACCTATCTTTAGAATAAGACATCAATATGAATTCAGCAGTGGTCCAACTCTCAGTACCCCCACCGCTAAGCAGTTTGAAGAGACTGCAGCACTCATACGAGGCTGTACTCCCTTCACTGTTTACTTGCTCGCCGTTGATATTGCAGGGGCCATGCAGTGTAATTACAGTTCCTCCGTCCCATTCAAGGAACAACTGTAATTACACTGCATATCCACTGTAATTTCAACAGTGAGCAGATAAACAGTGAAGAGTATACAGACTCATATGAGTCAAAACAACTGATCAGCGGGGGTGGTGGGAGTCGGCCCGCACTGATCTCATATTGATGACATATCCTGAGGCTAGGTCATCGGCATGGAAAAACTGACAACCCCTTTAAGTGCCCTTGCACACGACCGTATGCCCTCCGATACATACGGTTCGTGAGCGGGCCATATGTCCCGGAGCGACATCGTTCGTGCGCATTGGAGTACATAGCATCATAGATTACAATGATGCTGTGCACGTCAGGCCGCCCGCGCTACTATTGTCCCGTACTCATAAGATCCTATAAGTGTGGGACAATAGCCCCGCGGGTGGCCCGACGTCCACAGCATCATTGTAATCTATGATGCTGTGTGCTCCCATGCACATGATCAATGCCGCTCCGGGACATATGGCCCGCTAACGGACTGTATGTCTCGTAGGGCATACAGTTGTGTGCAGGGGTCCTAACTCTAAGAGTATTTTTTTTTTTTTACATAAATTAACATTTGTATGGATGTCACTGTAAAACAGAAAATTATTATTATTAATACTATTGTGTTACAGCAAACCTGTTTCTAGCCTTGGCTTAAAGAGGATCTGTTAGGAACATGTTGAACTGAGCAAACTGATATATAGATTTGTAGAAAAAGATTCAGTTAAACCTTTAATTTATGCATTTATATCTCTGCTATTTCTGACTTTATTATTCACGTAGGAGGTGTTATCAGTTATAGATAGAAATTTCTGTGTAAGTGTGTATACAGACATAGCTGTCAGTCACTGATAGCTGTACACAAGAAAAGGTGTTTCCAGTGATTGATAGCATTCTCTGTGTAAGTGCGTATACACAGCTGTCAGTCACTGATAGACGGGGGAGGTGTTATCAGCGATTGATAGCATTCTTAATGTGAGGATATACACATAGATAGTTTTCAGTCACTGATAGCTGTAAACCGGGGAGGTGTTATCATTGATTCATAGTGTTCTCTGTGTAACTGTGTATACATAGATAGCTGTTAGTCACTGATAATTCTACACAGGGAGGTGTTTTCAGTGATTGCTAGCATTCTCTGTGTAAATGTAGTTGGGTACTTTGACACTCGCGTTTTTCTTTTCCGGCATAGAGTTCCGTCGTCGGGGGTCTATGCCGGAAAAAAACTGATCGGTATTATCCCCATGCATTCTGAATGGAGAGAAATACATTCAGGATGCATCAGGATGTCTTCAGTTCAGTATGTAAACGTTTTTTAGACGGGGAAAATACAGCAGCATGCTGCGGTATTATCTCCGTCTAAAATTCCGGAACACATGACTAAATGCCGGATCCGGCATTAATTCCCATTGACTTGTATTAGTGCCAGATCCGACATTACAAAAACTGCAATGACAGATCCGTCCTTCTGGTCTGCGCATGCGCAGACCTTTAAAACTGTGAAAAAAAAATCAAGACGGATCCGTCTCTCCGTCTGAAAACGGAGAGACAGATCCGCACTTGCAATGCATTTGTGAGACTGATCCGCATCACCGGATCCTCACACGGCATGTTTGAAAGTAGCCTTAACTGTCAGTCATTGATGGTTATACACAAAGAGTGTTATCAGTGATTGATAGCATTCTCTGTGTAAGTGTGTATACATAGATAGCTGTCAGTCACTGATAGCTTTACATGGGGGAGGTGTTATCAGTGATTGCTAGCATTCTCTGTGTAAGTGTGTATACATAGATAGCTGTCAGTCACTGGTAACTGTACACAGGGGAGGTGTTATCAGTGATTGATAGCATTCTCTGTGTAAGTGTGTATACATAGATAGCTGTCAGTCACGGATAGTTGTACACAGGGAGGTATTATCACTGATGGCATTCTCTGTGTAAGTGTGTATACATAGATAGCTGTCAGTCACTGATAGTTGTACACAGGGGAAGTGTTATCAGTAATTTATGGCATTCTCTGTGTAAGTGTATATAAATAGATAGCTGTCAGTCACTGATAGTTGTACACAGGGGAGGTGTTATTAGTGATTGATAGCATTCTCTGTGTAAGTGTATATAAATAGATAGCTGTCAGTCACTAATAGTTGTACACAAACAGGTATTACCAGTGATTGATAGCATTCACTGTGTGTGTGTATACCTAGATAGCTGTCAGTCACTGATAGTTGCACACAGGGGAGGTGTTATCAGTGATTGATAGCATTCTCTGTGCAAGTGTGTATATATAGACAACTGTCAGTCACTGATAGCTGTACAGAGGGGAAGTGTTATCAGTAATTGATAGCATTCTCTGTGTAAGTGTGTATACATAGATAGCTGCCAGTCACTGATAGTTGTACACAGGGGAGGTGTTATCAGTGATTGATAGTATTGTCTGTGTAAGTGTGTATATATAGATAGCTGTCAGTCACTGATAGTTGTACACAGGGGAGGTGTTATCAGTGATGGCATTCTCTGTGTAAGTGTGTATACATAGATAGCTGCCAGTCACTGATAGTTGTACACAGGGGAGGTGTTATCTGTGATTGATAGCATTCTCTGTGTAAGTGTGTATACATAGATAGCTGTCAGTCACTGATAGTTGTACACAGGGAGGTATTATCAGTGATGGCATTCTCTCTGTAAGTGTGTATACATGGATAGCTGTCAGTCACTGATAGTTGTACACATGGGAGGTGTAACCAGTGATTGATAGCATTCTCTGTGTAAGGGTGTATACATAGATAGCTGTTAGTCACTGATAGTTGTACACAGGGGAGGTGTTATCAGTGATTGATAGCATTCTCTGTGTAAGTGTGTATATATAGACAACTGTCGGTCACTGATAGTTGCACACAGGGGCGGTGTTATCAGTAAGGCTACATGCACACGACCGTTGCCTGCCTCCGCGTCCGCTCCTCCTTGAAATTTTGCGTCCGTCAAAAAAAACGGATGACGGACCGTTTTTTTTGACGGATCCGATTTTTATGGCAGATCCATTGTAAAAATGCCTATCCTTGTCCGCAAACGTGAAAAAAATAGGACATGCACTATTTTTTTGACGGAATGAAAACACGGATCACGGATGCGGAACAAAAATGGTTGACCATCCGCATTTTTTGACGGACCCATTGAAATGAATGGGGAAGCATCCTATCCGTGAAAAAAAACCGAACGGACACGGAAACAAACAACGGTCGTGTGCATGGGGCCTCAGGGTGTATACATACATAGCTGTCAGTCACTGAGTTGTACACAAGGAGGTATTACTAGTGATTGATAGCATTCTCTGTGTAAGTGTGTATACACTACATAGATAGCTGTCAATCACTGATAACTCCTCCCGTGTGAACAATGAAATCAGAAATAGCAGAGATATACATATATGAATTACATGTTTTACTGAATCTTTTAACATGCTGCTGCAGAATGCATTGCATTTCATGTTGACAGGTCCTCTTTAAAGTGGAGCTCTGTAAATATTTTAAAAAATGTCATACCTAGCACTTTTCATCTTTCTCCTTAAACAAAATGGAAAAACTCAGCAAATATAAGTGATGTAGATTTCCCATTTTTTGCTGAGGTTTTCACTTTGAAAGGGGTATGTAAGCAGATTCGACCTCTCGTCGATATTCAAAAAAGTTGTATGACCTTGTGTCATGGGTTCTCTGCACTAAACCTTCTGCAAGGCCTTCCCTCTGCTCTTGAATAACAGCTCTAGCAGTCTCCTGGATGTGAGCTGCAGCCATCACTCAGGAGTAGAGGGGAGGCCATGCCCATTAGATGTTCTTTGACCAACCTCACCAATTTCATTGGGACATGGCAACATCCGCAACGGCAGATGCAGGGGAGATGAGGATCGGTTAGTTGGATATCAGTTTGCTTGATCCTTTTGTTCTTGGAAGATAAGCCATCACCAGAAGTGTCTGGCAGTGGGTTTCTTCCATCTCCCTATTGGGGAAACATGATTTAAAGAATGAAAGTGGGCACCACAAATAAATATCACAAACAGGGTGCATACCAAGTAATAAACACAATAGTCAACACAAAAATAAGGACACATGAAATTGGAGGACACCAAGATATTCAAAGTCCAAATAAGTTTAATAGATGTAAAAAAAAAAAAACTCTAAAATACAAACTTTAGACAATTCAGAACAACAAAATACATCCATGTAGGAAGTTCCAAAATTATATGGACCAAAAATCCCTCCACAAACACAGCATACACCCTTAATAAGGTTATATTGTTATAATAAAGAGAACCGCAAGAGTACATACAAGAAAAAATATATATAGTAAACAAAATAAAGAGAATTCTCACAATAGGAATTCTGTGGGGAAAACACTGCCTAACCGCTTCCTCAGGGGTAACTGATACCATGGGCAGATTGGCCATAGACCCTACAGGAAAATTTCCCAGGGGGCCACTTATTCCCTCCTTTTAATACTTTCAGCATTAATTAATGTAGGACAGGGCTCGACAAATCCCAGGCGCCAGGTCGCCATGGCAAAGGTTTGTCAGCCTGTTTGCAAAGGTGGCCGGGCGCAGGGTCGGTGCGTCCTAGGCGCGCCGGCCCCCTCATGCTGCAGCCGCCCGAGCGCTCTATATAGAGCCTCAGGCGGCTGCAGCACTGCTCAGGCTGGCGCGTCCATGAGGGCGCACTGCCCGGGCGCAGCATGAAGAGAGGGACTGACAGGAGGGAAGCGTTCAGCGCTCCCTGCTGTCAGTCCCTCATTGTAGCGTGGCCGAGCCCTGTATAGTCCGCGGGTACAGGGAGCATCTGTCTCCTGTACCCGGACGGACTGACAGGAAGTGTGCACACAGTGTGCACTTCCTGTCAGTCCGCCCGAGTACAGGAAACTAAAGCTCCTGTACCCGTGGGACCATACAGAGCTCAGCCACTCTACACCAGAGGCGGGGGAGGGAGGGGGGAGAATGACAAGAGGGGGAAAGATAATGACAGGAATTGGGGGGGAGATAATGACAAGAGGGGGAAGGATAATGACAGGGGGGGAAGAGAATGACAAGAGGGTGAAAGATAATGACAAGAAGGGAGGGGGGAGGGAGGGAATGACAAGAGTAGGAAAGATAATGACAAGGGGGGGGGAGAGAGTGAATGACAAGGGGGGGGGAGAAAGTGAATGACAAGGGGGGGAAGATAATGACAAGAAGGGGGGGGAGGGAATGACAAGAGGAGGAAAAATAATAACAAGAGGGGGAAAGTGAATGACAAGGGGAGAGAAAGTGAATGACAAGGGGGGAAAGTGAATGACAAGAGGGGGAAAGAGCTGGGTGTTGTAGCGATGCGGGGACTGCAGAGGCTGAGTGCCAGCTGTGGGTTGTAGTGCTCAGTAAAATGTCATGGTGCCCGCTGTGTCCCCTCTGCCCTCTCCTCCGAACCCCTCTGCCCTCTCCTTTGGACCCCTCTGCCCTCTCTTCCGGACCCCTCTGCCCTCTCCTTCGGACCCCTCTGCCCTCTCCTTCGGACCCCTCTGCCCTCTCCTCCGGACCCCTCTGCCCTCTCCTCCGGACCCCTCTGCCCTCCCCTCCGGACCGCTCTGCCCTCCCCTCCGGACCCTGTAATCCTTGTAAGGGTTTCCACATGTCATGGCGGCCACAAGTGGCGATCACTTAGATGCTGGCAGCGTCTGACGTGTCATATAACCTATTGAAGAGGGAAAGCATTATCGGGGGCCCTATATACTCGCACATTATGGGGGGCACTATGGAGAACAGGGGAAGGAACACTATGGGGGCATCTACTGGGGGCCCTATGTACTGGCATGCATTATTGGGTGGCTCTATGGAGAAGTGGGGGGGGGGAGCACTATGAGGACATCTATTGGGGGCTTTATGACGTGGCTCCGCCTGGCTCCTAACTTTTTCAGCTGGCTCCTAGATTCCAAGGAAATTTGTCAAGCCCTGATGTAGGAGCATCAGGCACTTATGCACCTGGCCAGTGGCTGCAGGTGCCCTCCTGAATTCACCTACAGTATATTGCCATCCTCAGGACAATGATACAGTATTTTGTACTACACTGTGATATTTGGTTTCCCAGAGACAGTATTTAGTGCTGCATTATGGTATCTGGTTCTGCTACAGCAGTATATTGTGCTGTCTATTTGGTTCTGCTGAGGTAGTATTTTGTTCTGCACTATGGTATTTGGTTCTGCTGGGGCAGTATTTTGTGCGGCACTGTGGTAATTAGTTCTGCTGGGGTGGTATTTTGTCCTGCACTATGGTATTGCTGGCCCGCCTACTTCTGTTGCCCCGGCTTCTGTCAGTTTGAAGCCTCCTACAACATGAGACTACTTTTCCCAGTCTGTAAGTTCCCAGTCTGCCCCTGACTGATAATGTAACTAATCCACTATTTATAGTAATTATACACCATTCACTTGCATGTGTTGTAAACTGCAAATAGCGCCACAAAAAAAAAATCGGTGTTCCTAATAGAGCAGAACGCATGTCAGGAAGTCAACATTATCAAAAACGAGGCCTGACACACAGCACATGCACAAAACAAACTCTAATTTTATCTATTGCTCATGTTAATCAGAACGAGGCTACAGACGCCTGAAATACCACTACATTTGGTTATTACATAATAAATAATATTAATGACCTATAAATGACCTGTCTGAGATCTGTTCCTGCTTTTTCTTCAGGAAAAGTAATCACTGAGCTGCTCTGAATCTGAACATTCTTGTATGTTTCTGCCAATGCTTTCTTTTATTTGCATTTGCATCTGGAATATGCATCAAGCTGCCTAGGTAATTAGGATAACCAGCTAGCAATCTATTCGCATGATGCTCTACTTTGGCAAGCTCTATAAACAATTACTGATTGAAAAAAGTCCACAGCAAAAACTTCCTTGACCGCAATCCCCTTGGCCCTGCTCCATATGAATAATTGTATTTTGTTTCTTCTCATCTCTCAGTAATAGAAAGGTCTTAAATGAGGGTCATAATGCAGGGTCATAGGACGAAGCCTAGTTTATGAGCACTTTTGATGTCTACACATATCAAGATCTACTGAGAAATATGGGTCAGGATTATTAGAATCATTGTGATAAGACATTCGTTACATACATTAATGGTAAACACTGCATTGTGAATCATTTGATCAAATATGTGTGGTTTGTATATTCTTTAGAATATAGATTAAAATATTTCATAAAATAACTTCATATTGCCTCATATAGCCATACTTGCGTACCAAACATGGCGGAGGTAATGACAGTATGGCTGGAGTTATCTAATTGCTCCCTGATACTGAGCCGGGATCTATTTGATTTTGATACCATGGAAGCATATACATGGCCTGAGTTCTCAGGAGGAAGCAAGTGGCCCAAATATGGATTAGGCCATATATTTCTTTGATGTATATGGCAAGATAGGGGTTTCTTGTGTAACATCAGCTGGAGAGTATGCTAGCCTTTTCCTGACCTCTCTAAGGGCTCTTTCACACGGGCGTCATGTTTGACGCCCGGATAAGAGGCGGGTGCGTTGCGGGAATATGCGCGTTTTTCCCGCGCGGGTGCAAACATTTGTAACGCGTTTTGCACGCGTGTGAGAAAAATCGCCATGTTTGGTACCCAACCCGAAGCCAGACTTCAAGACTGAAGTACGGTTTTGGGTCTTCAGGAGAATTTATTATTTCACCTTATAACATGGTTATAAGGGGAAATAATAGCATTATTAATAAAGAATGCATAGTAAAATGAAGTGGAAGGGGTTAAAAATAATAAGTTAACTTACCTTAGCCACTTGATGGCGTAGTTGCGATTTCTCCTCTCTTTCCCTGCATCAGCTAAGATCTAAAGGACCTGTGATGACGTCACATCACATGGTCCAATCACATGGTCCATCACCATGGTAAGATGGACCATGTGATGTGACGTCATCACAGGTCCTGTAGATCTTAGCTGATGCAGGGAAAGAGAGGAGAGATCGCGACTACGCGATCAAGTGGCTAAGGTAAGTTAACTTTTGTTATTTTTAACCCCTTCCACTTCATTTTACTATGCATTCTTTATTAAGAATGCTATTATTTCCCCTTATAACCATGTTATAAGGGAAAATAATAGAGATCGGGTCCCGTTGCTAAGCAACCATGCGGGAAAATCGCAACGCTTCCGCACTTGCTTGCGGATGCTTGCGATTTTCCCGCAGCCCCATTCACTTCTATGGGGCCTGCGTTGCGTGAAAAACGCACAATATAGAGCATGCTGCGATTTTCAC
Organism: Bufotes viridis; assembly: GCA_033119425.1. Classification (NCBI taxonomy): domain Eukaryota; kingdom Metazoa; phylum Chordata; class Amphibia; order Anura; family Bufonidae; genus Bufotes; species Bufotes viridis. The sequence goes on from CM065591.1 coordinate 298,477,151, forward strand.
GTAACGCAGAAGTGATGCGTGAAAATCACCGCTTATGTGCACAGCCCCATAGAAATGAATGGGTCCAGATTCAGTGCAGGTGCAATGCGTCCTCCTCACGCATTGCACCCGCACGGAAAACTCGCCCGTGTGAAAGGGGCCTAACGGTTCTGGTCTGGGAAAGGTCACACTATCTTCAGGTTTAATGATGGGGGTCTCTGGTCTTTGTGAAGTAGTTCCATCTTGCAGATTTTATGGCTACAATCCCCTGACCTGGCTATGGGCAGGGGACATGGACGAGAATATGAACCAAAACCAGAATGTATCATCACACTCTGATATCCACAGAGATAAAAAAAAAAACAACAACAAAATAAAACTGTAGTGAAAAGTAATAACAGGAAGGGAAGAAGGGAACAAGAAGGCTTATTTTGCTGTTGCGGCACAAACCTCCCACAGGGTGTTCCAGCTTTGAATGCTGGGAATCCACCAGACAAAAAACTTTGTGTGCAAAGTCTGCAAATTTGTAGGCTTCTCAGCACTTTTCTGAAGTGCTGTGAAAGGGGCAGGCTTAGCAGGAGTGGCCGGGACTTAACACCGCCCGCCGCAATTACTATAACTTTTGCCAGAAAGCGGTGGAAGTTATAGCTGAAGTAGCTGGCATAGACTTCAGTTTCTGGCGCACGGCAGGGAAGAGATGCTTCTGCCTCTTAATAAATTAGGTGCCTCTCGCGCCAGTGCAGGATGATCAAGACTGGTGGATGGATGTGCTAGTCTTGGTATATCTCCACCACTGGGTCTACCAGAGCAAAAAGTGGAAAACTGATTATGAGTGGCTTTCCTCTCTGGCTCATAGATAAGAGACGTCTATGGGTCCATATGGCCAAATAGGCTACATTGAAGGGTTGAGAAGATGAAATAATCTTCTTTAATTTACATACAAGCTGATTCTACTCACTGTGGTCAACGTCCGTGATCACAATGAATCTCAGATTTTTCCCTTATCCGTTCTTTTATATGTATTAATATGCTGTCAGAAAATGGCGACACATATGAATTACATTTCTTGCAATGCATAATAATGATTTTGATGTCACAGGCAACTTTATCTTATCATAGTCCTTAAGCAATAACACAGGTATATATTGGTCAACTGTATGTATTTATAACATGGTGTTGCGTTATTATTTGCCTGTACTAACTAGGAAAGGTGATTTGGGTATAAAAGTGGTTACACTCATGCTTTATAATGAACTGTATGTTCTTTTAGTTAAAGAGGCAATTTGATATCGGCAATTTATTGTAATTCCAGACAATGCCACAATGAATAGCCATAGCCTGTTGTATTTTTTTTTTAACAGTTTTTTTTAGCAGTGATAGAATGTCAGTCACATGTTAATTTTGGATAGTATGTATGTGGAATTCTAAATTATAAAGAGAAATTTTCTAATGTATTTGTCCCATAAAAATGTCGTAACCCCTATAACTAATGAGAAGATGGGACACTATTAAGAATGGCTGTCAAAACAAACATTATAGGGAATATTCTTTGCAGCACTGGACTGGGGTCAGGTTTGTATATTGAATCATTGTTGACCTGCTGAAACATGGCTGCCTGGGAAAATAAATTACACTTAGTATGCAGCCACATTTTGACAGAGTGCATTAGATCTTTGATGTCTCATAGAGGAAGCAATAAATATGTTCTGTATTATTAACATGGTGCCTAGCAACATTTAGCGGCCAGAATGATGGTTTAAAAATCATTCATGTGAATGTGGTATCATTTTAAGACCCCATTTTAGAGGCCATATTTTGTCTCCAAAATCCATGAGTCTACGTCTTGTTATTGCTTTGCTAAGTTTAAATTTTCTCCAACCATGCGGTTTAGTTCTGGTGAAAAGTCGCTTAAACATGGAGCCATATTCGCCAACTCAAAACCATACACTTAACCACTAATCTATGACATTATCACATCCCTATATGTAACAATCCAATAAATACATGCAAATTGTATATAGATAAACCAGGCTGCAGGACTCTAAGGGGTTAACCAGTTATTTCAACTGTTAAATAAATAATAAAAGCCAATAATAAATAAATCCATCAGACATATTAAAGGGGTTGTCCGGGTTTAGAGCTAAACCCAGAATTTCACCCAGGCAGCCCCCCTGACAAGAGCATCGGAGCATTTGGCTCAACTACACCGTGAGAGGTAAACCACCAATTCGGCTATTCATTCAAAGATTTGCAATGCAAACAGTTTTGATGACTTTCGCTATACAGTTACCATAGTAAGTTAAAATAGGTAAAATACAAGTCCAACAACCTTAGCTTTAGTTTCATGCTAAGCTGATAAACAGGAATGCAGATACAAGGCAGGTGTGATATACTGTAGTTACCAGTCTGACCTCGTGCAGAGGAAGGATGCATGTGATGTAACCACTATAATCTGTCTCCTGACAAAGCAATCTAATATGGATGTTATTGCTTTTTTCAAGAATTGCGTTGAACCCTTTACAGATGCAGCAAACATTATGCAGGAGATTTATCAAACTGCTGTGAAGGAAAAGCGGCGTAGTTGCCCATAGCAACCAATCAGATTAATCCTTTCATTTTTCAAGGGAGCTCTGAAAAATGAAAGGTGGAATCTGATTGGTTGCTGTGGGCAGCTAAGCCAGTTTCCCTTTACACCAGTTTAATAACTCTCCGCCTATGAGTTTTAGAATTTTCTATGTATTCCTAAAGTGCCATGTTTCTTACCACTTTTCCTCCCTTCTCCTATGCATACTTGCAGAAGTCCCATGAATGCCATCTACTTCTTGGGGTGTCCAATACATATGCAGTTGTAAATGTTTTAATGCATGTGGAAGATATTTTAACTGGGTGTTTAGAATGAGAAAAGAGCTTTTGATGTTATGTAAATGTTATGGAGTTATTTTAAACTTTTTAACAATTGTGGACTTTTCAGAGTCCGTTGAATGTTGGCCCATTTTGCCTGAGGAAAAAAAACTGCCTAATAATTATGCACACCTTGATATAGAGTCTTGCTCTACTTAGGCCACCCCCAACCTCATTACACAAATACACATCACCCAATATGCTTTAATCCAATAAGCATTCAAGTTTATACAGCTTGGAGTTAGAAAATATGCATAAAAATGATAATATGGTCAAAATATTTACCTAATAGTTGTGCACAATCCTGAAGCCCTTTCTGTAAGGGTATTTTCACACTTGCGTTATTCTTTTCCGGCATGGAGTTCCGTCAAAAGGGCTCTATGCCGGAAAAGAACTGATCAGCATATCCCAATGCATTCTGAATGGATAGAAATCCGTTCAGTTTGCATCAGTATGCCTTCCGTTCACTGTCAGGCGTTTTGGCCGGACATAATATCGCAGCATGCTGCGGTATTATGTCCGTCCAAAATGCCTGATCAGTTGCCGGAATGCCGGATCTGGCATTAATTTACATTGACTTGCATTAGTGCCGGATCCGGCATTGCGAAACAACTAAAGGACGAAAACTGTGAAAAAGACTGCAAGACGGATCCGTCCATCCGCATGACAAGCGGAGAGACGGATCCGTTCTTGCAATGCATTTGTAGACGGATCTGCACCCGGATCCGTCTACAAATGCTGTCAGTTGTCACACTGAACGGCGGATCCGGCTGGCAGCTCCGACAACGGAACTGCCTGCTGGATCACACTAACGCTAGTGTGAAAGTACCCTAAGTAAACTTTAAAAATTGTGGTTTGTAGAGTTGTTACTACTTTTGAGACAGAGCCATCAGTGATCAGTGTCAGACTGTGTTTCCTGGAGCCCACCAGAGAAAATTATTCTCTGTGTCCATCCCCCATATCATCAATAAAGTCAAATAGGTTTTCATCCAAAGAAATAAAGCCTAGTGACAAGTGATTATCCAATTTTTTTTTTTTTTTCTCCTGGACCTTTGGGCCCACTGTGATATCAGAGCCTGGGCCCACCAGAGGATCTTTCAGTACTCTGGTGGGCCAGTCTGACACTGTCAGCGATTATTCACTTCTGCCAGATACCTACAGAAGAGATAAAAGCTTTGAATCAGGACCTAAGTGGGCACAACCACAAAAAGCAAATGATCACACTCTGTAAATGTACATATAGGGGATGATTAAATGATAGTAAATCATCTGCTAATTATGGGCTTTAAGTTCTGGGTCATAAGTGGTGTCACAATTTCTCCCAAAGGTGTTCAGTAGGATTATGGTCGGGGCAATATCAGCTGCCAACCTCTTTTAAGCCAGACTCAGCAGACCCAAGCATGCACGTGTATGGGGAGTCCCAATTTTTTAGCACCTCTGGTCTGCTGTTTTGCACAGTTTTCAGTTCACAATGACTGTACTTGACTAGTGTTATCCTAGCATTTCAGAAATCTTACAAAGTAACTTGTTTGAAAATATGGTGCCCTATGATAATGCCATGTTGAAAATCATTGAACTACAACCTATTTTACTGCTAATGTTTATATTTGGCGATTGATTTACATTTGCTGAATAGGGAACCTCTGTGGATTTCTGTAGTAGCAGCTTTTCTAGCTTGCAGTCTCGCGGAAAACCTGGCAAAGCTTTATCTTGCAAGTGTGTAATGCAAACCCGCAGTGTTTGGCATGTGATATGCAGTCATATTAAATATCTTTCTATTTCTAGGGCTCGTACGGTGTTGTGAAACTGGCTTACAATCAAAGTGACGACAAATATTATGTAAGTAACACCAGATCAAGATGATATTGTAATGGGCAAATATTTTCTGTTCATCTTATATTTGTCAGCTTCAATATTATAATGAACTAGCAGAAGAAGCCGGCTTTGCACGGGTATATTTCATCTATTTCATTTAATGTTTGTGTGTGTCGTTAAAAAATATTGACAGTATCCACTATAACAGTGACATCTACAGTACCCTGCCACTTTGACAGTAACCTACACAGTGGCCTGCCCCTTTTAACAGTGACCTCCACAGCAGCCGCCCCTTTATTAGTGACCTCCACAGTACCCCGTCTCGTTAACAGTGATTTCCACAATAACCCACCCCCTTAACAGTGACCTCCACAGAGCTACGTTCTCTTAAAATGTGACCTCCATAACACCCCATTCCTTAACAGTGACCTCCACAGCATCCCGCCCCCTTAACAGTGACCTCCACAGCATCCCGTCCCCTTAACAGTGACATCCACAGCAGTCCGCCCCTCTAACAGTGACCTCCACAGCGGCCGCCCCTTTATTAGTGACCTCCACAGTACCCGATCTCCTTAACAGTGATTTCCACAACATTGCTCAAGCATTTTGGTTGTTGGGACCATATCTTTTGTCCACATGTACTTGCAGTAGGACAGCCATATCTCTGGCGGTCAGCAACACCATTTATATCCAGCTTGGAGCTAAGTATCACACTTATATCATTTGACCTAATTGTTTGAGATCACCCCTTGATGAGCCTGACAAGTTCTGGGTGAAACGCGTTGGGGTCTTCACTTTTGGGGTGTTTTAGTGGTTCCCACTAATCTGGGTGATCACGGAGACCCCTCTTTTTTTAATCTTTTTCCCCCCTATTTTTAGAGCTATAACAGGGACTGGATAGGTTTTAGGTTCGGGGACAGGGAACCTCCACCATCAGGGGGCCTCCCTGGGCATAGGAGTTTATAGGGCATTTTTAGGGTAAGTTTTTGTCTACCACTTCTCTATTTATAAATGTTATATTCCCTTGAATCTCATCTCTATCCTGTCACTCGACTCCCCTGTAAGGATTATCAATATTGTATGTCTCTTAGCACTTTTATGTGTGGTATATATGTACCGTTACCCTTTTGTAGTATATTAAAGGTAATTTTAAAAAGTCACTTTCTTTATACGGACATTCGCTGTTGATTTGTATGTGACAGAGTATCTATTCTATAATCTATGTGATTTTTTTTTATTGATTTCCACAACACCCTGTCCCTTTAACACTGACATCTACAGCAATCTGCCCCTTAACACTGACCTCCAAAGCGGACCATCCCCTTGATTGTGACCTTCGCAGCAGCCTGCCCCTAGGGTGGCCAGAGGTCCAGTTTTAGGCTGGGCAGTCCAAATTTCAGACTCCCTGTCCTCCGTCTGACACAGGGCGTAGATGGACACAGGGATGTCCTTTTGAACAGCTCACTCTCAGACAGCAGCACCGTGCTGTCTGAGCATGAGCTGCAGGGAGAAAGTCACCCTCCCTTCCACCCCTGCAGCTGACAGAAGTTGATTTTTAACTTAATTGTTTCAATCCCCGTTGGCTGTGGAGTGGGAGGGGGTAAGGCCTGAAGAGGGCAGGGGCGTGTCTTAGCGGGACCTGGAGTGGGGTTTGTAAGCCTGTCTTTTGAGAGTGTCCTGAATGGCCACCCTACCTGCCCCTTGAACTGTGTGCTCCACTGCACTCTGCTCCTTTAACAGTGTGACCCACAGCTCCCTGCTCCTTTAAAGCTGACCTACAGCAGTGAAGAAAAATGTCTGGGTTGTTATGGAAACCTGGTGTAAAACTGTGTGTATGTGGAGACTAAGGGCCTGCGAGCTTCTATTGGCTGATAAGGGCATGTGACCAGGCTTCTATTGGCTTATGCATTTTTTGGGAATATCTCAGGAACTGTACGTGCTAGAAAGTTGAGACCCAGTCCCAAACCTTCCCGGATACCTGATGTACCAGTGTGCAAATTTTGTGATTGTAAATGCAAAGGTGCGGATTCCTTTAGTGGACATACACACACACACATGCATACACTCCTCAGCTTTATATATTAGATAACTTGTGTGTATGTTTAAATAAGCATAAACATCAGAATTGAAATTCACTCTGGGGTCTTGATTTATTTGGTAAAATTAAGTTCTAGCATTGAATTACAATTATACTCTATTAGTATATTCATGTCCTCTAGGTCAGTTGGCCCCAGCTGTATGGTAGGACCAAACCTGGATAGTTTCCTCATCCAAGTTGGACTTCAGTAGTAGAAATGAATGGGAAAAGTGGTGTCACCGCCACAAACTCCATTATTTATTGGTTGTAATGTACAAGCTCCAGCTTTGCGGTTCCGTAAAACCACATGTACTGCTTTTATAATACCTGCAGTAGGACCAATATATATAAAGCCCATATCCAATAGTGTCTATAGCCATTGGTTGTATAATGCAAATAACACTATCATGATCATAGGTCTAGTGTACAGCTGTAGTGTACTGTAACTGCAACCACACTGCCAGTCCTAGTGCCCCCAGCTATACCACCACTAAAATCCAGCATATTGTCACAGCCGTAGTGCCCAAAAACCCAGTGACCTCTAATAACAGCCATATTGGCCACTTAGCACTCTATAATTCCTTCTGTAATGATGTCATTTATAATGCTAGCCGTTGTATCTACAACTAAAGCTGTCTGTGCCCCCCAGCTTCACTTTCCCCATTGTCAGCAGCCAGTTCTCTTCCATGACTGGCAAAATTGGCTGAGGAAGGGTGGAATCTTTTCAATGGTCCAGACCCTTCCTTATCTCCTCTCAATAGTCTAAAATTTACTTGCCATAAGTTAAAAACTAGAAGCCATTAAATCAACTTAATTGATCCATGTGTCAATATTTTGCTTTTATTATTTTGAAAATTCTTTCACTTTCAGATGCTGTAGAGATATTTTGTTGTGTGCATTATGGATATACATGTGTTTTTGATTATGCTCTTTAGTTATACACATATAAGGTTGCTCTTCTGACATTTTATGTACATTCAGGGTGTGAGATTTCATAGCAAGCTTTTCTTTGTGCTTTAGTGCATGGATCCCACTTTGGAATTAAATGATCATTATGATGTGCTTTATTATTATATAACTGTTCGAACACAAGCTCGAAACGTTTGCCAAGCTACCAACTGTGAATCTGATACAAGGGCACAGTTAGGTTAATGTGTTTTTTTTTCTGCCAGAAGATATTTTTTTGTTTTTCTAACCTTATTGTTTTTCATTTCCTTGTGTATTGTAATAACACTGCGAGAACAATGACTGTTATTCTTAATAATAGTATGCTGAATAATGATTTATGTTATGCAGGGTACACCATTTATACCAGCTCTTGGGACTCATTGAATGCAGTAAACATTGGAAACCCAGAATTGAGCTTTTAGCATGAAAATGTACGATGAAGAGATAAATAAATTTGCCCTTGCTGCATTTCATTTTCTGCATGGTTCATACATAGTATTTTAGAAATCCCGTAGAGAACAAAAGGGATAATCTCCTGCTGATCTGATACATCTTTTACTTCCAGATGACTTGGGGTGGGACTGAGCAAAAAGGGCCCCACCCCAATCTTTTTGTCCTGCTACAGGCAGAGCAGAGCAGGGAGGTGTCTGCTGCAACCACTTTTCTCACAGCTTGTCACAGGACTGTGAGGAGGAGGGGGAACACGGCTGAGATGCTGGGACACAGAGAGCAGATTTTATTATATATTTCTCAGTTTTAACTATACTATAAGACAAAATAGAACCAAGAGAAAGGTGGAGATGAAGAAAAGAAGGGCTGTGATCTTTTTACCTTTTTTTTTTTTTTTTACTTTCTGTAAAAATCGTACTTTATATTACACGTCATCGGGTGTAGTCTGATGTCATCGGCGAGGCGCACTGAGGAAGGAGCTGGCAAGTGCGCGGCCTTCACTCAGAATGCCTGCACCGAATGAGGAACGTTACGGCGCAGGAGCGGGATTTCATGGCAGACAGGGCCAGCGGGAGGAGGAGAGCGCTCGCTGGCCCGGTCTATCAAGTGGAGAGGGGGCGTGTTTACAGTCTGAGGATGCGGCGGCTACCTGCAACTAACCGGCCAAGTTGCTGGTAGTAAAGTAATTTGCATAATATAAAAGTACGACTTTTACAGAAATTACAGCACAGAGAAAGGTAAGAGTGATATGTTTAGACTCAGCTGACATTAGCAAATAGCTAATGTCCGCTACTGAAAGTTGCTAAATGGGGGGTGACAGACGCCCTTTAACCCCTTAAGAACATAGGACGTATTAGTACTCTCTGATGTCCGAGACCTTAAGGACACAGGACATACCGGTACGTCCTGACTACTTCCGATTACCGCTGCTCAGCCGGCGGTGATCGGAACAAGGTACCTGCTGAAATCACTCAGCAGGTACCTTGGCCCAATGCCCAAGGGGGTCATTGGGCCAAGTGAACCCCCCCGTATCGGCGATCGATACTGTGACGCCCCTGTATTGGCGATCGCTACAAACCGCAGGTCAATCCAGACCTGTGGTTTGCAGCGCTTTCTGTTATTTCTGATCAGACTGCGGGATATCAGAAACTTAAAAATGCCTAGGATTATAATTTCCCCCCCCCCTACAGCCCTGTGAGATTTACCTGCAAGCTGTACAGGGGGGGGGTCACGGGCGGTGCAGCGGAAGGTTCGGGAGGTGGTGCGGCGGGTGGCGCCCATTGTGGGCGGGCGGACTCGCGATGTCCTGCCCGCCTCCTCTCTAATCCATTCCCTGATGGCTAGTGGTTTAGCAGAGCGTCAGCTAAAAACGGCTGGCATCTGGGCTTGTACAGATGCCAGCCGTTTGACTCCTTTCATACCGCGGTCTGTACGGACCGCTGTATGGAAGGGGTTAACAGGGAGGGAGCTCCCTCTCTCTCCCATCGGGGGCTGCTGTGCCCTTGCAACCCCTGATTCTTGATGGGAGCACAGAGGGAGGGGGCTCCCCTCCCTCCCAATCACCCGCTGCTCTGTTCTGGCAGCGGGTGATGGTTACCATGGCAGCAGGACGCTTTCAGAGGCGTCCTGCTTGCCATGGTAATGTAAGTCTGATGTGACTTCTGCAAAAATAAAATAATCTAAATACAGTGTCAAAAGCCATGTTTGTCACCTTACATCACAAAAGGTGTAATAGCAAGCGACCTAAATATCATATGCACCCCAATATAGTGCCAATGAAACCGCCATCTCATCCCGCAAAAAATGAGCCCCCTACATAAGACTGTCGGCTAAAAAATAAAAAATAAATATGGCTTTCCGAATGTGGAGACACGAAAAAATCATTTTCTTCCAAAAATTTCCAAAAAGTAGTCATATTTGGTATTGTTGTGTCCGTAACAACCTGCTCTACAGAAGTAGCACACAATCTAACCTGTCAGATCAATGATGTAAATAACAAAAAATAAAAACTTTCCCAAAAAGATATTTTCTTTCAAATTTTCCATTTTAATCCATTTTTTCAGTAACAAAGCAAGGGTTAACAGCCAGAAAAACCTCAATATTTATTGCCCTGATTCTGTAGTTTGCAGAAACACCCCATATGTGGTTGTAAACTGCTTTATGGCCAAACGGCAGGGCACAGAATGAAGGGAACGCCATATGGTTTTTGGGAGGCGGATTTTGCTGGACTGGTTTTTGACACTATGTCCCATTTGAAGCCCCCCTGATGCACCCCTAGAGTAGAAACTCCATAAAAGTGACTCCATCTAAGAAAGTACACCCCTCAAGGTATTCAAAACTGATTTTACAAACTTTGTTTACCCTTTGGATGTTCCACAAGAGGAGATGGCAAATGGAGATGAAATTTCTGAATTTCTATTTTTGTTACCTTGCCTCAAAAAAAGTGTAATCATATTTACCCTAAAATAGTACCAACAAAACTGCCACCTTATCCCATAGTTTCCAAAATTAGGTCACTTTTTTGGAGTTTCTATTCTAGCGTTGCATCAGGGGGACTTCAAATGGGACATGGTGTCAAAAAACCAGTCCAGTAAAATCTGCCTTCCAAAAACCATATGGCGTTCCTTTGCTTCTGAGCCCTGCCGTTTGGCCATACAGGAGTTTACGACCACATATGGGGTGTTTCTGCAAACTACAGAATCAGGGCAATAAATATTGAGTTTTGTTTGGCTGTTAACCCTTGCTTTGTTACTGGAAAAATGGATTCAAATGGAAAATTTGCCAAAAAATCTGAAATCTGAAATTTTATCTCCATTTGCCATTAACTCTTATGCAACACCTAAATGGTTAACAAAGTTTGTAAAATCAGTTTTGAATACCTTGAGGGGTGTACTTTCTTAGATGGGAGTCAGTTTTTAGAAGTTTCTACTCTAGGGGTACATTAGGGGGGCTTTAAATGGGACATAGTGTCTAAAAACCAGTCCGGCAAAATCTGCCTTCCAAAAACCACATGGCTCTCCTTTCCCTCTACACCCTGCCGTTTGGCCATACAGCAGTTTACAACCACATATGGGGTGTTTCTACAAACTACAGAATCAAAGTAATAAATATTGAGTTTTGTTTGGCTGTTAACCCTTAACTCTTGTGGAACACCTAAAGGGTTAATGACATATGTAAAATCAGTTTTGAATACCTTGAGGGGTGTAGTTTCTAGAATGGGGTAATTTTTGGGTGGTTTCTATTATGTAATCCTCACAAAGTGACTTTAAACCTGAACTGGTCCCTAAAAAGTGGGTTTTTGAAAATTTCAGAAAATTTTCAAGATTTGATTCTAAACTTCTTAGCCTTGTAACATCCCCAAAAAATAAAGTATTTGGCAGTATTACTATGTATTATAGAAGTAGAGAAATTGAAACTTTGAAATTTGCAAATTTTTCCAAATTTTTGGTAAATTTGGTATTTTTTTATAAATAAAAATGAATTTTTTTGATCTCCGAATGGCCTGGATAAGTAAAAGCGTTTTATAGTTATTCACACATAAAGTGACACTGGTCACATTTAAAAAAATGGCCTGGTCCTTAAGGTGAAATAGGGCCGTGTCCTTAAGGGGTTAAAGGCTATGTATACCTTTGGGGGCAACTTTTTATTATTGCATTGTACTGCTTTTCAGCTAAAAAAAAATTCTCCTTTCTCTGTACAGCCTTAAGATTCTATAGTAGCAGGCTCTGTACTTTTACTCTTTCTGTCAGATGGCTCAGCTGACGGGCTTCTGATCTTTGACACCCTAAACACTCATTATAGCTCAGTTCATATCTCACTGATAAGAATGTGGCTTAAATAAGTGTGAAGAGGACTCTTCAGGTCTATTGAATCTCATCAGCACTTAACTGGTTTTAATTTCTGGATGCCTTTTGAGTTTTATGTTGTACAAGCACTTAAACGGGCTGTCTCACTTCAGCAAAAGGCATTTATCATGTAGAGAAAGTTAATACCAGGTACTTACTAATGTATTATGATTGTCCATATTGCCTCCTTTGCTGGCTTGTTTCATTTTTTCATCACATTATACATTTCTACTATAATCTCCCTACAGTGCAGCAGTGGCCGTGCTTGTATATAGGAAAAAGCTCCGGTCCATGTGCGCTCCCACGGTCCCAGCCACCAGAGAGACAGGAGATTTTTCCTATAGTGTACAAGCACGGCCACCACTGCTGGGATTGTAGGTTTGGCATAACCCCTGGAAACGAGCAGTGTATAATGTGATGGAAAAATGAATCCAATCAGCAAAGGAAGCAATATGGATAATAACAATACATTAGTAAGTGCCTTGTATTAACTTTCTCTACATGATAAATGCATTTGCTGAAGTGACACAACCCCTTTAAAGTTTAAGTTAAATATTTGGTGATACAAAAGGGAACTGGTTGTATGGATCTTTGTTACAGCATCCATAGAAGCCTACATAGACATGTGTATGCCTCCCCTCCAAATTCATACAAAATGTTTTTTGTTGTATTCTAGACAAATCTGAAAAAGATGATATTAAATAATAGGGTTATTTCTATAATACAGGGCTGTACAGAGATGTAGGACAGTGGAACACTGACTGCTTATGGTTCTGTTGCACATAGCAGAAGGAACTCTCGTGTCCAGATGTTACTGTGTGTATACAGCCCAACCCTTTACTTAAAGGGTTTCTCTGGGACCCTCACCTACAATGAGAACGGAGCAGGTAAATTAACGGAGGACACACTACGCATGTGCAGCCGCCCTCCATTCATTGGGACCGCCTAAAATAGCTGAGCACTGACTCGGCAATTTCTGTCTGCCCCATAGAAATGAATGGGAGCATGGGGCACTCCCATTCACTTCTATGGGAGCAGCGCTTGGTGGTGGATGGACCCCGGTCCTCCAGCCACAGCGCTCCCTGCTTTGTTCTTGTTGTAGGTGCGGGTCCTAGCAGTGGGACCCGCACCTATCAGACAATGGGGGCATATCCTAGCGATATGCCTCCATTGTCTGAGATGATAATACCCCTTTAAATATTACTTTATTACAAATATATTCTCATACCTTTCATTAGTTATAAAGGTTGTTTGTGCCTAGGGAGCAATCATTTGAGGAAGTAAAATGGCCGCCGTCCTATTAGTACACACAAAACTTTTCCTAATCAGACAGCAGAACAAGTTACTTCACTGAGCTAAAGAGCTGCCTCGTCCTCCTCTCCTACTTGTCAGGGATTATTATCCTGAATACAGATGAGAAGATCTTCAGATGAATCTCTGTAGGAATGGAGTTCATGAGGAGACATGAAGTACAGAGAGTATGGACATTCTAGACTGTGGTGATGTGGGGCTGTGGTAATGGAGACGGCATGCAAGTGCTGTTGCTCATTACCCCCACCTCCACAGAGTACTTCATGTTTCCTCATGAGCTCCATTCCTACAGAGATTCATCTGAAGATCATAATCCCTGACAAGCAAAGCAGAGAGGAGAATTAAGCAACTTTTTACTGTTGTCAAGTAACTTGTCTTCTTGTGTGATCAGGACAGGTTTTGTGTGTACTAATAGGATGGCGGCCATTTTATTTCCCCATATGATTTCTCCCCAGACAAAACAAGCCATTATAACTAATGAAATGTATTTGGTAATATATTTATAATAAAGTAATCTTTAACTATTTTCATTTTCTTAAATCCAAGAGAACCCCTTTAATATCTCTCTGTTGGAAGTACGGAAGCAGTGGAAGTGCCTTTTCATAAGTATACATCGATGTCTGCTTATTCTTGACTGACGTTCATTGCCTTTAAAGGGTTTCTGTCACCAGGTTTAACCCTATGAAGTTAGCTGACATTAGCGATGTGCTAATGTCAGCTAAACCTAACTAGCCTATTCTTACTTTTCTCAGTGCCTGCATTAACCTTAAAAATCGAACTTTTATAATATGCCAATGAGGCTCTAGGAGCAGGGGGGGGCGTTGTTCCTGCTCCTAGAGCCTCCATTCTCCCACCTTGGTCTCCTCCTCCAAGTCTTGATTGACAGGGCCAGGCAGCGCTTGCGTCCGTCTGCCAGCCCTGTGCTCGGATGAAATCTCGCGCCTGTTCTGGAACTCAGCGCGCAGGCGCGGTGAGGAAAGACGCTCGTCGGCTGCCAGGTTCCTCACCGCGCCTTCGCTGAGTTCAGAACAGCGCAGATTTCATCCGAGCACAGGGCTGGCAGACGGACGCAGCGCTGCCTGGCCCTGTCAATCAAGACTGGAGGGAGGAGACCAAGGTGGGAGAACGGAGGCTCTAGGAGCAGGAACAACGCCCCCCCTGCTCCTAGAGCCTCATTAGCATATTATAAAAGTTTGATTTTTAGGTTAATGCAGGCACTGAGAAAAGTAAGAATAGGCTAGTTAGGTTTAGCTGGCATTAGCACATCGCTAATGTCAGCTAACTTCATAGGGTTAAATCTGGTGACAGAAACCCTTTAAAAATCATGCTCCATATACTCCATCTTGTATGTCTTATGTAGGCCAAAGTGAATTCATAGAAAGGTTACCACTCATTAGTGTCTGACCTTGCAGATGTGTGCATACTTGAGAGGAGTAACTTTTGCCTCATTGCTAAAGTATAGCAGAGATAAGAGTTTTTCCTTGAAACACATCTGGTACTGTATATGTTATTCTATTTTTTTTATTGATGTCCATAAATGAGGCAGAAGTATAATTTCTGTTCATTCATATAATGGATCTTATTTAGTTTTTAGCATGAGCTAATCAATAAGTTGCTCATATATTGTTTTATATTGCCACATATTATAACAAGGCATTGATGCATATATTATCCTGTGTATGTTTCACTAGGAG
Source organism: Bufotes viridis (assembly GCA_033119425.1). Classification (NCBI taxonomy): domain Eukaryota; kingdom Metazoa; phylum Chordata; class Amphibia; order Anura; family Bufonidae; genus Bufotes; species Bufotes viridis. The sequence goes on from CM065591.1 coordinate 298,492,171, forward strand.
AATATGTATATTCCTAGGATATAGCCAAACGGTATTAATGAGATCTCATTCAGGGAGGCCGTGTTATTCTCGAAGATAGGGCACCAGTAAAGATTGCAGACTGTAGTTCATTCCTTATCTACATTGGCAAATTTATAGTGAGGGAAACCTATGCTGGCCCCTCGAAAGACGAGGTTCTCATCGCTTCGTGTCAGGATGTATGCATCCCTTTTTGATATATGCTCTAGATGGTGAATGTATAGCACATAACGTGAAGTCACATTATATAAGTTAACTCTTAAAAGTTTCACATCAATAGATTATGCAACAGTGCCACCTAGGTACAGACCGGTATCATTCCGCTATTCGCCTCAAAGCATTTTGGGTAATGTATGATCTCATAGGTTATTACCATAAGTGCACACCCTCCGACAAGGGCGTACATAGAAGTCACTGGGCCCCATAGCAAGATTCTGATTGGGCCCCCTAACCCCGCCCACTACCCACCCCTGGCCCATCGCACCTCCTGTCCTGGCTCCTCCCCTACCACACTCCCATTTTTCAATAAGGAAATGTATACATACGTTCCTACACATAACACAGTGATGGCACTCTGATTGCCGAAAATGTAGTAGTGTTACCTGCAGTCCTATGTAAAACCACAGATAACACTAGTGTAGCTCATGTGGTAGTGTTAACTGCAGTCCTATGTAAAACCACAGATAACACTAGTGCTGATAATGTGGTAGTGTTATCTGCAGTCCTATGTAAAACCACAGATAACACTAGTGTAGATCATGTGGTAGTGTTAACTGCAGTCCTATGTAAAACCACAGATAACACTAGTGCTGATAATGTGGTAGTGTTATCTGCAGTCCTATGTAAAACCACAGATAACACTAGTGTAGATCATGTGGTAGTGTTATCTGCAGTCCTATGTAAAACCACAGATAACACTAGTGTAGATCATGTGGTAGTGTTATCTGCAGTCCTATTTAAAACCGCAGATAACACTAGTGTAGATCATGTGGTATTATCTGCAGTCCTATGTAAAACCGCAGATAACACTAGTGTAGGTCATGTAGTAGTGTTACCTACGTCATTAGTGTGCCTCCCACGGACTCCATGCTGGCAGCGCTGCCTCCTCTTCCTTCTTCTTCTTCTTGCCCTGCACAGAATGTCCTGATGTAGCTGCGTGAGGACATAGGAACACTCTGGGCATGATGATAGTGACACACAGACAGGGAGACAGACACAGACACACAGGAACACAGACACACACACATATAATAAATAGGATCACCAACATATTATATATATATATATATATATATATATATATACTGTGGGGAGTCGCTCTGGTAGATAGCAGTGCGGGTGCAGTATAGAGGCAAAACGGAGTCCAGAAAGTGTAGCAAACAGTGTTTAATTCACACTTGTAGCAAATACACAGCAAACAGTCACTTGGTGTTAATTCACACCCATCAGAAAACGTGCAGCAAAACAAAATAGTCCAAAACAGGTTCCAGTCACCTGGCAGGCTTTAGGTGCAGGTTCGCACCTGGCTGTCAGTCCAGCCGCAAGGCGATCGACCTCCGGCTTCCAGGCCGTCTGCACTCCTCCTTGCATGGGGTCTTGCTTCCAGCCCAGAGAACTCCACACAGCACAGCATGGATCAGCACTCCCAAACTCAAGTGATTCCACAGCCTAACAGCAGCTCCAGGACAATCACTCTCAGCTGCTGAGGAGGCTGCCTTTTTAAAGGCCCGGATAAAGTCCGGCCTGGACCGTGGGAAATAGGCACCCACCCAACTCTTTGCCTACTCCCAGTAAGAGCCGGCCCGGATTGGCTTTGCAGCCAAACTAAAAAACAAGGTGTCAAACAGCACTAGCTGCTGCTGACACACGAAAATCCAGCTCTTACCTCACCGAGGCCAGGAACCTCGGTGACACGTACCTGCCATCGACCACGATACCTTGCACCCTCTTACAATACATACACACAACACCCATACATAGATATATATAGACACATATAAACACACATACATAGATAAATATGGACACATATACACACATGCATACATAGAGATATATATATATATATATATATATATATATATATATATATATATATATAGACACATATATACATACACGCATGCATTAATAGATATACTGTATATACACACACATAACAAACATAGATTGGTCACTTACCTTTCTACATGGAGGCTGCAGGAGAGGAGCAGTCAGGAGGCACGTAGGAGGAGGGGGAGCACCGCTGATGGCATGCAGAGGTTTTTTCTCTCTGACCTCTGCATGCTTCTTTCTGAGCGAGCGGACCTGGCAGCATCATTCAACGTCAGCAGGCATGTGTGTAGAGCCGGCTCCTCATTGGCTCAGCATGCCTGCTGACGTATAATGCTGCTGCCCTGCGGTCCTCCTGAGCCTGCATTCCCGAGTCCTGACACAAGTAAATAAACAGGGGAGGGCCCGTCTATTTAAACTGTCTGTGCAGAGTAGGGGGCGGGGCCTACCATGCGCTCCGGGCCCCCCTGTGCCGCGGGCCCCATAGCAGTGGTGTTCCCTGCCTATATTGGCGGTACGCCACTGCCCTCCGATATGATTGGAAGACTGATATTTAGAAGGGTGTATTCTTTTGATATGGTTGGGAACAATTACCCATGCAGATGGTAGGCAGGATGGCCCCCATCAAAAAAAAAAACTTCTAAGAACAAAGGACTCAACAGACATGTGGCCAGGAGAAGCAAAGCTTTGGATTTTATCCTGGATTACTGGAAACCTCTTAAGATGTTGATTGTCCCTTGAAGGCTCTGCTTATCATTTGACCCTTGGTAACATATATATTGTTTATTGTCTGCGGTATTGATAAATTACTAAGCCCGGTATTTAGCCAAATATCCCCATATTGTGTGGATACATAGTGTTAGGCACCTGGTCAATGTTGATCATTCTCTTAGCAATATTGCTAAAATGAAGATCAGACATTGATACCTAGTCCCTTGGGAACTTTGGTATTCCCTAGCCTGATACCGAGCTGAGGAATTTATAGTTAGTGCGATACTGCCATATACCGTAAATTGGTCAGAGGTGACAGAATAGTGGTTGATCCCTCTCAACTTCTTTAATTTGTATTATTGCATTAATTGGTGATATTCATTATTGATCGGTAGTAAAATTTCATTTCCCGTGTTGATTTTATTACAGAGTGTCGGTGTTGTTTTTGGTGTGTCAGCACTATATTGTGGCACATATTGGTATTACACTTCATTGTCTATCTTTTGCATTATTATTGATAAATTCATATATATTTTTACATAGACATTGTACCTTGTTGTCTTTACTGTTTACACACAATTAAGATTCTCGATAAAAGAACTTAGGGGGGTGTATGTCGGCCCTCTTGGATCAAAATAATCTTGATAATTTTTCTTTGATCCTTTCTTTTTATATTAAAGCCCTTTTGCTTTATAAATCTTTCGACAAAGTTGAATTCTCGCCTGTTGTCTTGCAGTTGTGAGCAGATTGTCAGTTACTACTAGAACATCCTGTCCACCGCTGGTGAGATATAAGGGAGGCTAAAAATGGTTCCATTAGTATATGTTGCAAATTGGTATATATGAATTGCTGCTTTAGCTATTATATACACGCGTTACCTACAGTACTGCGGTAATAAACTTCAATCTCTGCATCAAAGTTAAAATAATTTTTCTGAGCTCATCTTCGTGAGCTTTTGAAGCATACTGTACATTTTGGTTTAGGGTGAAATACGAAGTTGAGGAACTAGAGTGAAACAGATGCATGCCATTATTTATATTAATATAATTATTTATATATTAAATATGTTTTAATCGGTTTATCTCCTAGAGATTATAGTCTGAACTGGGGCCTAGATTACTCTTTGTCTGCATTTACATTTGGATGGAAGTATTCCTTCATCATAGAAAACGCTAGAGCAAAACATGTCTTGTAGATGCGATAATATAACAGTGAACTATTCTGGGCTTTCTCTGTTTACTTTGGTAATTATCTAATAATAGCAATTGTAATTGATGTTCCAGCTTGCCTGAATGTACAAAGTGTGGAGGCTGGAAAATAATAACATTTCATTCCATCACTACACAAGTGTTTGGACAAATTGAGTACATGTCATGTCATGTAATGTAAGTCCACTGCATACAGTTATGGGTTATTGGGATTGTCCAGCTGGTAATATAATTCTAAAAAGGGTAGAATGCCATAAAAAAACAGAAGTAATCCACTCCACTATCCTCCCGCTGCTCCCTCTCGTCATCTTTTTTTCTTTTTCTTTCTCTCTCTTTCTCTCTCTCTCTCTCTGTCCCTCTTTCCCTTTAAATGAGCTTTCTCTTTTCTTTTTCTGCTTCTTTTTCATCCTTTCTTTCTTTCCCCTTGTCTTCTTCTCTCTCTTCCTCTCCTGCTACTCCTCCTTTTTCCCTTTTTTTATCCTTTTTTCCTCTTTCTCTTCTTTTCCCCCCTTTTTTCCTACTTTCCTGTTATCTTCTCCTCTGTTTTTCCCCCTCTTCACTTTCAGTGAATATAAATCTGTCCTGGTCACATCATGGAATTAAAGGTGCACAACTTGTTTTAATACACAGAGCTGTTATGTACACTGTGTCTGTAATCAGTCCTTCACCTGTGAGGACGTTATATCCTCTGGGAATAGACTGTGAAAGCCCCTATTAACTGCAAGCAGAGATGCTATCCTCTCCTCTAGTTCTAGAGATTGTGGGGGTCTCAGCACTACAGATTTTTTTTGGAAAAGTTAGAGTGACTCTTTAATCCATTCTTCCAGCAACAGTAAAATCTGAAAATAAAGCTGATTAAAATATGCCTGGCTGAATAATAGCATGGCACTGTAGTACTGCTCATTCCAATCTACATCTATGCAATTCCCATCTCCAGAAAGCATTGTAAATGTGAAACATTGAACAAGACAACTATTTAAGCAGTGCACGAATGCAGAATCTAATTTTCAAACATAGTTGGGTAAAGTGATTTTTATTTATAAAAAAAAGATCTAACATTAGGCTTACTCGCTCAATATCTAAGGTTTACTTCATTAGAGTCACAGTAGTACTGCTCATCAAAAAGGACTGTAATCAGAAAAAGGGTAGGGATGCAACAATAATTACAGGGCATCAAGCTGCTGGGAACACCATCAATCAGATGTGATCTGTAGGGGAACCTGGCAGGAAGTGATAATTACTCCTGCAGGGGCACAATGGAAAGATTACACGGTTGCCACTGAAAGCCATGTAAACAGACATGCCAGGGCATCCATAGTGAAATATGCTGTTTGTATCTGTAGATGCAGCTAATAAACAATGGTTATAAATGGGGGGGCTCCATTGTAATCATTTCCTACAGAATTTGAAAATGTGTTTTCTAAATCTGGCAATTACTTTAAGAGTGACTAGGTTCCAAGATAATTTTGAAACATTCCTCATTATTAATATGTTATATGATTGGTCTCCTAATTCAGTAGCTCATACATGTAATTTACCTGGGAAGTACATGCACTGGTAAACATCTTTATAGACAGATACTGTATATATATATATATATATATATATATATATATATATATATATATATGGAATCAGTGTGCCTCAAGGATATACAGTAGTCCCAGTTTCACGAAACTACACCATAGTACAACATTTTTCATGTATATTTTCCCCCTGGAAAAGTAACTGTCATTTCAGATGATTTTTCAGTATGAGCTGTCATGATTTCTGATCATTTATTTATCTTTTTGTCAGCTTTCCCTATGCAGGCGCCATCTCTAATTCTCAGTTCTCACTGAGCTAGTGGAGAAGGCTAGCTGCTATAATGTCTCCCATACACTGCACACAGAAAAGATGAGTTTCTGCTTCCCTCGCTTTGTAGCAGCAACTGAGAACATTATACAGCATTATATACTGGCACTGAGGGGGAGGGGATCATTATATACTGGCACTAAGCGGAGGGGCGCTATGTACTGGCACTGAGGGGAGGAGCATTAGCCAGCATTATCTACTGACTCTAAGTGGGGAGGATTATGTACTTACACTACAGGGGGACAATATATATCCATATCCTCTGGATAGGTCATCAGTATTTGATCTGTGGTGATCCAACACTTGGGATCCCCACCGACCAGGTGTTTAAAAAGGTACCAGTGCTCCTGTGTGCACCACGACCTTCTTGCAGCTTACAAAGTACAGCGCCATATATTGTATAGTGGCTGTGCTTGGTATCACAGCTTAGCACCTTTCACTTCAATGGGGATGAGCACGTTACCAAGCAAAGTCGCTATACAATGTACAGTGCTGTGCTTGGTAAGCATGGAGAAGGAAGACACTCATAGGGGTGCCGGTGCCTTTTCAAACAGCCGATCGGTGGGAGTCCTGGGTGTCAGACCCCCACCGATCAGATACTGATAACCTATCCTGAGAATAAGTCATCCGTATCAAAATCCTAGAAAACCCCTTTAAATATGGTTTTATGAAATAAAAAAAAATCCAAAAAATGCACTTTTTTCATTAATCCCTTAAATGCTGTAGCCAGTAGTGACCGTGGCACTTAAGTGGTTTCCTAGGGAGGAGACTCCTTCTCTCACCCATCAGCACCCCATGTGAATGTGATTGTGGGCTGCTCATGTCCTTACATAGCTGCCAGGAAGGCCCCCAGGCCTGTCCTCTGTGTATACCTATTAGGTCATTTCGGAGATACGGCCTAATAGATTGCCTGTCAGTTTTCAGTCTTATTCATACGTCAATGTTTTGGTCAGTGATTTTAAACCAAAACCCGGATTGGAGCCTACACAGACTTTGGGCTCATGCACACGACCGTTGTTGTTTTGCAGTCCATTTTTCACAGATCTGTTGTTCCGCATTTGAGGGTTTTTTTTCTCTGATTTAAGTCCTCTTCTGTTCCGTTATTCCACAAAACATATCCATATGGTTTCTGTATTTGATCCGTTTTTTACAGTAACTTACTAATCACCAAACACATGAGCAATATGGGCTGGCCATAGTATTTCTACAGTATGGATCCACGAAATACGAATAAAATAAAGATGACATACGGATGTGTTCCGTGTGCATTCCGTATTTTTTGCGGACCCATTGACTTGAATGGAGCCATGGATCGTGACTTGCGGACAATAATAGGACATGCACAACTTTTTTTAGGAACGGCCATGCGGACAAATGGAAACGGAATGCACACAGAGTACCTTCCGTTGTTTTTATGGACCCATTGAAATGAATGGTTTTGCATACGGTCCGCCATAAAAAACGGAACCAGAAGCGGAAAGAAAATACTTTCGTGTGTATGAGCCCTTAAGGTATAAGGGAAAGATCTGCTCCTGTTCTGTATTTAGAGCTGCACCTGGTTTTGGATCAAAATTACTGATGAAAATCACTGACCAAACACTGACTGTGTGAATAAGACATTCTACTGACAAAATAATGCATTGGACTAAACGAGTAGAACAGTGTATTATGGAAGTGATTAAAAAAAAAAATCACATCGGAGTCCACTTGTAGGTAAAAATAGAATTAAAGTTTAATGAAAAATAAAAACTCCAAAATTTAAAAAAAACACATTGTAATAGCAAAAAAGTTAATAAAACAAAAAACAAAAAAAGTTAAACCAACAAAGACAGAATAAAAAGTGATCAAGATATGTTATGTACCCCAAAATGGTACAAAAAAACTACAGATGAGTCTTGTGATGAAGCAAAAAACTCTATATACAGTATATTAGATATCACTGTAATTGTACTGACCCACAGAATAAAGTTAGTAGAAGCTGTAAAAAGCTGAAGGAAAAAGCTTTGCAAGAATTGCTGTTTATCCACCAACCAAAAAATGGAATAAAAAGTGATCAAAATGTCTTATGTATCCCAAAATGATAGCAATGAAAACGAAGTCTTCCTGCAAAAATCAAGCCCTCGCACGTTTCTGTAGAAGAAAAAAAAGAAAAATGTTATAGGTCTTAGGATGCAGTGATGTAGTAAACATGAAAAAAATAAATAAAATATATATATATATATATATATATATATAATATTTTGTATTGCTGTAATCGTACTGCTTCAGAGAAAAACATCATTATATTCTTTGATACATAGTCAATGCAACGAAATTTAAAATTGATAAAGGACCGTGGCGGAATTGTTTTTTTTTTTCCCATTCTCACTGAGAGTTAATAAAAAGTGAATCAATTAGCTATGTGTGCCTCAAAATGGTGCTATTGACACTAAAACTTGCCAAACAAAAAGCAAGACCTCATACAATGGTGGTAAGCCTCTAGTCTCACAGGCAGAATGGTTTTAAGTGGAGAGTTTATTGAGTAAAGGAGATTTACAAGGATGGTAGAAGAGATTAAGAGTGGAAAAAAAGAGAGAAGGTTATGTACACAGAGAGCGCCCATTCAGAGATGGAGTGGAGCTCTGGCTTGTTGCCAAGGCAAGGGGCTTTTAAACTATTTTCCTGGCCACCTGCCACGTTGGTGTTCCCTTAAAATATTGCATGCAGTGTACTCTTTAGGCCTCTTGCACACGACCGTATGGCTTTTTCAGTGTTTTGCGGTCCGTTTTTTTCAGATCCGTTTTTTGCTATCGTTGTGTTTCCGTTTCGGTTCCGTTTTTCCGTTCCGTTTTTCCGTATGGCATATACAGTATACAGTAATAACATAGAAAAAATTGGGCTGGTCTTAAAATTTTCAATAGATAGTTCCGCAAAAAACAGAACGGATACGGAAGGCATACGGATGCACTTCCGTATGCTTTCCGTTTTTTTTGCGGACCCATTGACTTGAATGGAGCCACTGAACGTGATTTGCGGACAAGAATAGGATATGTTCTATATTTAAACGGAACGGAAAAATGGAAACGGATGGCATACGGAGACACTTCAGTATTTTTTGCGGTCCCATTGAAGTGAATGGTTCAGTAAGAAGTGGATCAACCAAGAAGGAACAACTATACAGGGCTAGGAGACA